>JAOBAS010000072.1:29599896-29618682 GCA_025311575.1 Elanoides forficatus
AGTGGGGGGTCTCAGTGCCAGTGACTGGAGCGAGGGGAGGCTGTAACCTCCAACTACTGGGGCAGGAATGGTGTGTGTGTCCCCAAAACCAGCTGCTGGGGGGATCAGAGTGAATGAGAGGCTCAGCACTGGTGGCTGGAATGGGACAGCCTGTGTGCCTGGTGCCAGCTGTTTAAGTATGCCTAATCTAATTACAATTTGGTTAGAGTGGATCTGGCAAAAAAGCAGGGCAGTGGAGATTTTTACATGACAAAATAAAACTTGGTAATTTTCTGAACATCTTTAAGTCTGAAGGATAGCCTAAAATCTAAAGGAATCATGAGACAAGAAGATGTCTGGGAGATGTACTCAATGGAGAAGGACTTTCTCAGCCATGCAAAGAAAGTAAAAACCCCAGGACAGAGAAAGGGCTAAGGACAGGTGCGTTTTACTGAGTGGGCTATGGATGCTTTCAGGGTGGATTCAGCTGGGCTGTATCTGGTGATGCTGGCAGGAGGAAAAGGGAATGGGAAAAGTAAAAAATCAAAGATGCATCAGAGAATCACATTGCAAGTCTATCTACCACCCAAAATCCAATTTTGACAGCAGAGTTTGTGTAACAACAGCCACCACACGAAAGGCATGGAGGTTGGCCAGCATATAAGCATTAGCTGATTAATGGGAAAGAAGAAAAAAATCAAATCCATAACCAAACAAAATGATTTCCCAGGTGTATGATCATGGGTGAGGAGGCTTGCACTGAAAGAAAAGGCAATGCTTCCACAACACACAGCTAAAACCAATGGCAGAGGCTTTCCAGATAGCAGGCAATGATGCAAGGTGTGCTGCATAGCATGGAGAATACAGGACTTCATCCAGAGAGAGATGACTTGGGAATCTATCCTTCCTTCCAGTCTATCTCAGCTAAAAGTGCATCACTTTTCTCCATCCAACAATGATGTATCAGGTAGTATCTGGTGTATCAGTTACTCCTATAGCCTTTCCTGACTGTACACTCCTGTAGGACCAGATCTAGGCTGGAGATTACTTGGTAGAACTAGCTTTTAAGATTCATATTTCCTGCTGTCTTGCTGCCCTCTCTCATCTGCTACAAAGCCCAAGCTTGGTTTTTCCTCCTGTTTCCAGTGCCTCAGGTCCAGAATCACCTCCTTTTAGCTTGCCATCTCTACTCCCTCTCTAAGGCATTTTTTAGAACTTTTACATACCCTCCTCAGGCCAGAATTAAGCTAGAAGCCATAATCTACATGCAGGGGAGAAATCCATGTACTAAAATCTCGGTCCTTGAAATTGGATAGATTCCCTCAGGGCCCAGATATGTCCAAAGAAGCTGTGGTAAAATTCAGGTACCTTGGGTTACAGTAAGGTCCAGGGCCAGTGTGTCTTGAGGTGCCTTCTGAAAAGAAAACAGTTGGCAGTGCAGAGCTGCTCTCCACTTCATGACTGAGGACAGAGTCCTTCTATCTCCATTGGCTCCACAACAGCTCTTCCTATTCACTCTCCTGATAGCCAGAAACATTGGTAAGAGGGGACTGCTCCAAATGACACCCCAGAAACTTTTGCACCTTTAAAGGCTCCAAATTCTATTGTCTATTTAAGATAGATCCAGAACTATTAAAACTGTAGAGGACTTCACACATGGGGCAACAACCAGGATGTGTCCTGCCATGCTCCTCCTGTTCAGTGCCTTCCTGGGGACTCTGCTCAGTGTTCAAGACAGTTTCTGGGGGTTGGTGGCTATGACTTTGTCCCTGCTGTCTGGAGAAGACAACTACCCCAATAACCTGGAGTGTCTGTGCCAGGTAACCCCACCATAGTGCACAATCAGAAAGCCAAGGAATATCAGTATGAAACTTCCTTGGACTGGGACCCTGATTCACTTCAAGAGTCATAACACTGAGCAGGTCAGACACACAGACCTGTAACATTTCTGACTGCAGTCCCTTACTTGAGTCACTTGACATCCAAAAAAAGTTCTTATCTGAGAACAACAATAAATTTCCCTTTGCTAGGATGCCACGGGGGGCTGGGGGAGGGAAGTCCATTTATTCCATGAAATAGGAATATTGGACCTTTTAATTTGGACCTTTTAAATTCAAGTTGTCCAAGTCTAAACTGGGAATAATTCTACAGCTTTTATCTTCTTTCATCTTTGATTTTGGTTTCTTTCATCTTTGATGTACTGTGAGACTGGTGTACACCAAGACAGGTCCCAAAAGTCTGCTGCATTGATGGTAAAGATTACCATCTGTACAGTATGTTCACTGCCAGCAAAATAATAACAAACAGTAAGTGGCATCATTTGAGACGCTAAAATGGATCATTGTTGGAGACATCTCCAATTACCATTTCAACTAATTTTGTGGAAGGAAGGCATCAACTTTTTCTTATATTCACAGATGATATTTATGACCACCAGGTGAGCAGCCCTTCCTCTCCAGGCTAGTAGGACCAAGGCAGGAATGAACACACAGTGCAGGGGAACGCCTGCCAAGGAACAGATGAGGTCTTCCTCTGAAAGAGTGAGGGGCAGGGGGACAGGTGACTTCCAGAAGCATCAAGAGCACCAACACCCAGCCGTTAGCTGCTAACAACAGGGACCCACAAAGCCTGAAACAAAGAAACCTGTGGTTAGGAGACTGCTCTGAGTTTTCACATAATGCAGCACAGTGAAGAGTCAGTGCAGTGACAAGGGTAACCACAGTACATCTCTACACAGCTTCTATGGGACTCCCCCAAGGACATGCACTCCTTTTTATCTCATTGCTGGCAGTCAGTGATGGAAAAGCCAGAAGGATCTATTTAGAGTTGAAAGTAATGAACTGTAACAAGGTTATAGCACAAGTGAACAAGGACTACAGTTCTCTACAACACATATCTAAAGTTCTAATTACCTCATAGGAAGGAGAAAGTATTCAGAACAGCACAAAGAAACAGAAAAAAAGGAAAGGATCCAGGAAAAGATTCAGGGTGTTATAAGGAACTTCACCTTGACAGTACTAAGTCTAGGAGTCAATTTTAATTAGAAGTGGGAAAGACTTCACAGAGACATCAGACACACCAGTAAACTGGACCCTGGAAATTCAGCACAATTAACTGTTGTGCCTTAAGCAAGCAGAGAATTAGAAGAGAAACTCATCATATCTTCCATGTACAGGCCTTTTCATGCCTAAGCCTTTGCTGTCTGTTAGATCATCAAGAGAAATCCATGGACCTTTAGCAGGTAGTAGCCATGCTTCCTTTAGCAGGAAGCTACTCAATGTAGCAAATGCTTCCCCCAAAAAAATCTTTCCCCAACTTTGGAGAGCTTTTCCAATGAAGGGTGAGCTGACCTCTTAGATAACAGTATTTTCTGGAGCTTACAGGGAGTTTGTCATCAAACTTTTTTTTTTTTTTACACAATTCAAGCACGAACACAGCAGGAACCAACTCAAGTCACACAGCATTGCCAAGACCACCTCAGAATGAGAAGACCAGATCACGTAAGTCCTTAAATTACCTTTTCTGCTTTGGCACCAGCAAGAAAAAGGTACTTTAAAATAAAATAATAAAAACCCTAAATACATAAAATGTTTATTATAATAAATAAATATATACATACCAAATTGTTTTAATAACAACAAATGCCTAAATACCTAAATACCTCTGAAGCCATAACTGAAATCAGACTCTCAGCCCACTAGACACTGTCTACTTGTAACTCTTATTTCAGCACCCCAGAGCAGAAAGTGGGGGTCTCCGTCTCTCCCATACGTCACCTAAACTGCAGTGTTTGTATCATATAACTGAGTTGCTTGCTGCCTCCAGGTGACATAAGAATATGGAACCAAAACTACAATAGTACCCACAGGAATGCCAAAGCAAGTTTCCAGTAACCTGAAAAAGCAGTCACCTACTCCATTATGTGAATTTGCCAGAAGCCTCCTTTAATTGACGTATTGCACATAATGGGCATTTGCATTTGATCCCATACACTGTCAGGTGTAAGGAAATCCTATAGACAGACATGACTGGAATTGCTAATCTGCAGCCATAGCAACTAGCATGTTCCCACTGAAACACAACAGGCTTGGGACTGGTCCCAGCAGGAAAAGATGGCATTCTTCAAAACACTCCCTTCGTACTTCGGCTGGCAACCACATGAGAACTTCTGAGACATACTCAGCTTTATTTAAAAGGCAAAGACATGTTTCTGACTAATTAGGATTTTTTTCCTTTTTTTTGTTTTTTTACTGCATAGTCAGCAGGTCTTAGTGGATCTTCTCTTCAAGAGAGAGAGGTCTCCTCTGAAAGACATCTACACAATAAGTAAAAAACCACCAAACCCTCTGATAAGAATCCCTTTGTCAACCCTGATAGCTTAGCAAAGGATCGAGGTCAGTGAGTTGACCGCTACCTCCCAACTCATTGGAAAAGATCCTTAACTCAGGCAGGAGACACTCCTGATCTGGGATCACAGCACAGTCTGATACAACTGTGCCAGGAGTCCCATTATAGGACTTTATACCGCATGCTAGGGAGGGCTTAGATAGCTGCACCAAGAAAAATCTGTGCTGCAGAAGATATGGGGGGGCTCCAGGTCATCTGCAAGGTGGAGGAAGACATCTACCTTGGCGCCATCAGTCAAAGTGAGGATGCTGGAGGGGGAAGAGAAGACCCATGACAGGATTAGGAAAACCACAGTAGCCTCCCACCTTGAGGACTAACAGCTTGGGGTCTACCTCTAGCTTACCATTTCCATCACCACATCCTCCTGACAGAAACTATCAGATCAGGTGACCATAAAATGCTCAGCAACACCCCTGAAGCCAGCTGAATCAGAGAAAAAAAAAGTCTTTTTTGGAAAAGAGCTTTCTTTCCCCCTCCACCCCATGACTATTTAGAAATCTACTTTGTAATTTCAGCTGGACAAAGTGCTGTGAACCACAACTTGTTGCCAACTAATTTCTGAGGAGAGTGGAAAACAGACTTAGCTAACTTAGTGTTATCTAAGCAATTAGGAAATCCTCAGTCTCTTTGCCAGTCAAAGTACAGAGCTCTTGACTCAAGACATAGTGGACAGTATTCCTTAAGTACACTTTGTATTTTAAGAAGATAAGGAAAAAATCACAGGTTGGAAATAGAATGTATCGTGGCTGCCCTCAGCATTTTTATTTAGATCATAATCCAAACAAAAAGGGAAAGACTTTTCCTTAATGCAAACTGTCTCCTGAACAGATGGATAAGAGGAATTCTTTCCTCTTCCTAAACTTTTCAAAGGCTGTGGTTTTGTTTGACGCAAGCAGCAACCAAAGAATAGCACCATCAGAAACCACTTCATAAAGCCCAAGGCTACTTTAGGGGCATCATTCTCTTGGCAAAGGACAGTGATTAATATAGCACAAGGGAAAATTATAAAAGAACTGTATTAAACTGACAATAAAAAAAGTATGCAATATCACTGGCAAGTGATACCACAATAAACGAGACCACTGGCAAAAGCAAAAGTATAAAGTCCCTGGGAACACAGGACTCAATGTTAGCATTTTTCATGTTTCTGCTTTCAATGCCATTCCATGCTTAAACACACAAGCTTATAAGCACTCAAACAGGCATAAGCTGATACTCAATGAAATAACAAAGTTATCCAGAATGCTGAGCCTGGAGGGGATGTTTTGGTGGTTCTGACAAGAGATTAATTTCTGCCTGAGAATCAACAATCATTTCTCCAGCTGCTGGCTGCTGTGCACACCATTGGACAAAAGTTTCTCTTCCCTTCAGAAGAGAATTCTTCTCCTCTTGCAGAGTTGATATGATAAGGCTGCTGGGCTTGCTTAGTTTTTTCTTTGCATTTAAGAAATAACTATCTTTCACCTGCTTCCAAACACAACTAAGTTCCTACATATTTCAAACAACGCATGTACGTTCTTTCTCAAAACCTCTTGCAACTGCCAATCACAGGGCAAAGGGTAACCTTTTCCCAAAAGGAAACTGCTTCCCAAACACATGCTGAAGAAACTGTCTTACAGAGCAGGTGCAGAGGAGACCAAAAAGATATTAGTACACCCACACATAAACTGTGCATCAGGCTACTTGAGAACCAAGGAATTATTTAATCAGTGAATCACAGAACAATTAAAGTTGGGAGACACCTCTGGAGGTCTATAGTCCAACTATCTTTTCAAATCAGGGTCAGTTTCAAAGCTAGATCATAGATTCTCCTGTGCCTTCTCTTCTTCAGGCTAAATAAACACATTTCCCTCAGTCTCTTCTTGAACATCAAGCACTCAAGCTCTCTAGCCATTTGATAACAGATTGTGCTGGACTCACTTCATTTTCCCAATATCTGTCTTGTAACAGAGAGCACAAACTTGGACAAACTGCTCCAAATGCAGCCTCACAAGTGCTTAATACAGGGAAACAGTCATCTACCTCAATCAGCTGCGTATACTTCACTAATTCAGCCCACTACAGGATGGGCCTTCATTGCTGTAAGGATATACCACTGACTTGTGCATTGCCAGTAACTGAGCCTCCAAAGAAGACTCGCAAGTAAGACCTGCACAGCTGAGCAAAAGAAAAATACATTTTTTTGTGAATAGGAAACCTGGGACTTAGTTTAAAAGCAGGCTGGAGTCTTTCTACCCCGAGAAACACACATTTTGTGAATCACTCAGAAAAAGTGCTCTATCACATTGTAAAAGCACTTGCAGCCCGTGTATGGGAGGACCAACAGTAAACATCTGATGGCAACTCCATTTCAGCAAGACTTCCTGCTAGGCTCATTCTCACTGAAGTCCACAAGACCTGCCCAGCCTGTGCCTGTAGACCAAGGACAGGTAAACCTGTGCTGCTGCTCCTCCAAAAGCAAAAGAAAAGCCTCTTGCCTTACAATCACTTCACCTAAGAATCAGGTGCAGGTGAAGGATGAGGCACACTGAGACCTCATCTCTGCCACATGGTGATGCATAGCCTACAACAGGCTCAGAATCACCATTTCCAGGTGACTTTCCATTCTGAACTAGGAAAAGAATAAATTCCAACACCAGACCAGACTAGATGAGCAAAGGTTCTCAATTCTTGATCATCAAGGGAGAACCAAACCTACCTCACAAGCAGAGGAAACCAAACTAGCCAAAAAGAAATCCTCTTGCAGCCAAATGCAAAACATTCCCCGTGTTTATACTCATCGTTGGGCAAATATCCATTCTTGGAGAAAGGAGAGCACCTGTCCTAACGCCAGAGAGGAACCTCAACATAAAGACTACCTTACAAAAAAATATTCTTTAAGGGCCCGCTTCTCCAGTCTGCTGTTGTTATCTGTGACCACAAGAAAACAAAAACTTATTCTGCTCACTACTCTGATTCATGTAACACCAACTGTATGGCCACTCTGAACAGGTTTCACCATTTGGCCAGGCAGGAATAATCTCTGTTACTAATCTGGACACTTGAGGAGCAAGTATAATGACCACACATATGTCCCTCACACATCTGCAAATGTGTAAGAAGCCAAAAGAAAATCCCAGAAAATGCTGAGGTTTTGTCTCATTGACTATGATGCATCCAGGAAAGGGTAGCAAGACCACATGTATGGAGAAAAAGTTGAGAGATTCCCACACATTTCCATAATCTCCCTTAAGACATCCCATAGTAAGTTTGCACAGTTCTACAAGCCCGCTCAAACTTCTCATAATGAATTTACTTATTCCCAGGAGACCCTAGACAGTTTTGTTTCCCCCTTTTTTATTAAGTAGAAAGTCCTAGTTGAAGGTCTCTGAGGCTACGCTTGGTTCCTGCAAAGACCTGTCCTTCATGGACGTAACAGCTCTGGCCAACTTATTAAGGCTTGTGTATCCAGCTGTGTATTACTCCTCCTACCTCTTGAATTCATCTCCTAGGCTGAATAGCCCTTAAACACATATCACTATAAACCAGATATACTTATGTTCCACACATTAGTTAGAATGCTGTAAGCTGATAATGCTGTTGTAACATTGTGAATCATGCAGATAATCTTGCAAACCTTTGGAAGGTGGAAACCTTTTTACTTTAAGGTAAAAGCCTGGCTGACAAACCTGTACATAACATTTTGGTTTTCAGTTTATATAGCTTAATTTATATACAGAAAAATCCTGTTTCCTCAGCCAACCACCCAGCCTTCTTTGGCTGGAGGGAGGTGAGGAGAGTCTAAGTTTGATTTCTTTTGTAAATTTGATTTCTTGTTTATGTGACCAGCATTTCATTTCCACAATGAATTAGATAAAATAGGAAGAATAAGATAAAATAGGAAAGGTATATATGAGGGGGTTAAAAAAGAATGAAGACATTTTACCAGATGAAAACAATGTTCTTCAAATTGGTAGGCCCATCTGCTGCTCTTTGTGTTCATGGATTTAATTACACAATACAAGGCTGGATCCTACACAGAAAATCAAGAAAAAGCAGAATTGATTCACTAAAACTGCTGAATAAGATACAGTTTTCACAGTTGTGTAGAGCCAATGACAAAACAGGTGCAGCAAGCTGGTAGGGTAACACAGATAAAAATATCTGATCCACAGCCCAGAGCTTTGGTCAGCTGGCTGTGGAAAGGCTGCCTTCACCAAATTTGCTGAGCTTCTTTACATGAGTATCTGGACTCACAGAGAGCCACAGAAAATAATGATTAATGGATGTTCTCCACCCCAAGTCAATGCAGAGGCTTTTTTTTTTTTTCTGACAGCATGTTACTTAACTAAGGATTCAGCTTTCTGCTGCCCGTACCAACAATATAAAGGATGCTGTCCTGCAGTGCACCAGACCTACCATTCAAATGCTCATGTTTCTAAATGGCTCCCATTGTTCATTATTTCCCACAAATTCCTGTATGGCATGGCAAAGCAACTTTCCCTCACCCACCATAAAGGAGGTTCTGACATTAAGTTGGGTAGGTTGTATAGGTTGCCCACAGTTTATAGTTTAAGTGGGCTCAGATGTTCCTGTAGGAGTCTTCTCTCCACTCATCAACTCCCAATCCCCAAAGCATGTCTTGTACCTATGGTAAGAAGCAAAACTCCACATCAACAGAGGTTGGCAGTTCACTTGAGGATAACAGATACAATAGCATGGCAACTGGCATCTACTCATGAGCATTTCTCCAGGATCACTGTTATGAAAACAGCCCAAACTGCCAGAAGGCTTCTGAAGACAAAGCTTGTTGCTAGAAACAGCTCTATATTGATGCAGAGCCAGATTTTCTCTGCTTCTTTCATCTTAACTCATAATTTCAGTATACAAAGTTACAAAAAATTAAATACAGCCAATTACAGAATTTCAAAATGCATCCAGAAATAGGAAGGGGGCAAGCCAACAATTAGCACAGTCCTTAATGCAGTTTCATAAAGCCCATAGCAATTAAGTTGCAAAGTACTGTAATTTACATAAACAAACAAAACCAGGGTGGGTGTAGAAATGTTTTCTTCAGAAACAAAATAGATGTCACAAACAGCTCTAATACAAGACTGTACAACAAGCTACAGCATGGATAACATTGCTTAGTGATTCTGGCTGCTGCCTGCATAGACTCAGCTTCCTTCCAGATGGGACTGCATTTGAGAAAGAGAGGCTGGAAAAGGATGGACTGCTTCTATCAGAGGTTCCTACTCCAGGCACAACAGCTAAAATACGCCAAGAGCTATGGGACAGCTAAGAAAAATCTCTTTCACATCAGTGTCTGGCCCCAGAAAGAGGATCAAAGAAAAAAGATGCAAAATGGAAACACCACACCCACATTTTAAGTGACAGCCTGTGACAACACTCCTGAAACTTCAGCAGGAATGTTAAAAATCTCAGCATTTACACAATTTGCTGAACAGCAAATCACTACAGTAAAAAGGTGCTCACAGGATTCCTACAAATGCCAGCCATCCCTGCTACCTACCACCATGATAAGAGGTGTCTGGGCCCCATGAGAGGAGGGAAGCATAAATCACTCTTTGAAGCCCTCTTTGAGGAATAATAGCCCTTAACTTTGTTGAGAAAAGCTATGTTGCACCCTCATTGAATATTTTGTCAACTGCCCGGTTGGTGTTGTGCCTGCTCAAGACAATGGGACCAGTTATTGTCAGAGCTCCCTTACAGCCTTTGGGCCATGCTGTCTATTTTGAGTGTGTAGGGGTCAGTCCTGGTCCCAATGGCCAAAGTTTTCCTATGAACAACTGGTCTTTCCGGAGCTAGGGAGAACATGCCAGTCCTTCAGATATTTTTCAGCTAACTGCCTGACAGGTAGGGGCTCTGGGGCTTCCAACTTACTTCAGGCAGGCTGCTGAATCCTAGGAGAAACTTGCTTCAAAAGTATATTAATAGGCTGCAGAGAAATGTGTCATTTCCCCTTTGTGTAAGAGTGAAAAATATGTGAAAATGTCACAATATCCCCACAGGTGAGAAATCCCAGTTTTAACCAGTTAACCTCTGAAATTAATCAGCATTCTGGTGTGCTTGCTGCCACTCCAGACAAAGCAAGCACAGCTCATTTTTTCAATCTGTGCATGCAAGCCACAACAGCCAAAGCTGGAGAGAGGAATTACAAAGTGATTCTATCTCCTATCTCTTCAGCTCCCTCTCCTTAAAGTTTTAGCAGATCACAGAAAACGTACAGTATCATCAACCACAAGGAAGGCTTCAACTGGTGAAAAAGTGTGAATATTGGCATTTAAGAATAGTAAATGGCCTTTAGAAGAATTAAATTCCCCCAAAATTTCACAGTTTAAAAACTGGAACAGATTTAGTTCTGCTAAAGTTCTGTAAATATCACATCAGCAATTTAAAAAATGTTTTCCAGCTGTTTTCCTCATAGAACTGTAACTACCCTACATTTTAAGTAATATGAGGCAGTCAAAGACCTGAAACACTTGCAGATGTCATGCTTCCACAGAAGGGTCAAAATATTCCAGGGAAATGGTTTAATTATTTCTAAGTCCTGTATAATCTCTCAACAGTTTTCAAAACATGCATTGTGAATGGTGAACAACACAAGACGTGCCTGACCAGCTTCCCTGTTCTGCTGGTGCCGTGCATTTCGTACCAGAATCCTCCACTACTGCAAAGAAGGTCTTCTGAGCAGAGTACAAAGCATGGTGGTATTGAGGAGCAGCGTCACTTTTCACACCCAGAAATCAGTCCTACTGCTTCAGTCTAGGATAGAAAAGGGGCTCTACTTTAAATTACAGATAGTCTTTAAGATTACATCAAGAAAATACCAAGCAATTTTGCCAAGATGTTTTAAGTTCAGTGTCTTCTCTGTGCTTAATTCTGTTGCTGTGCTCTTCAAAGAGGTTGGATGTGTACATGCAGTGAGTCTACTATTTCTGCTTGCATCCAGAGCCAGAAATATCTATGATCCACGCATGCTAATACCCACCTCCCATGATCATTAAATTCTACCAGAAACCTTTCTGTTGGGGAAAAGGATCTTTTCTAGCTTTCACAAATGCAAGGAAAAGTGGGTGCCCTGTTCAGTCTTCCTGGGACTGCAAGAGAGAGGAAAACCTTCTTTACACTTTCACAGATTTTGTAACTTGAAGACCATTGCTTTAGGCTTCCCACCACCATTGACAGCAGTGCCGGTCCCACAGGGAGAGTCTGTCCAGGGGTTGAACACTGGGCCTACAGTATGATTGGAGGTGACTGGACCATAGGAAACACTTGTTACAGCATGGCTACAAATCCCCAAATGCACACATACACACTCATTCAGTCTTCCAGAAAGGAATGGTGAGAGTCACCTATATGTGTCAGTCACAGCTTCTTCTGGAGGAAACTATGAATAGCCAAAACACAGACCTGCTTTGCTCAGGTCAGTTGAGCTCTGTTGTTTTAAACTTCCCTGCCACAGCCTTTGTGGCAGGCACATCTCTTTCCCCAAATCATAAAAGCCAGCAGCAGCCAAGTTCCTCCATCCCTGCCTTGCTGGTGCAGTTGTTAATCTGCTGTGGGTCAGGACAAATCTGCCTTTACAGAGCCATCACTGCATCCTCAACCAAACCAAAGAAAAACCAACCGTGTACCTTCTCCCTACCTCAGGTAAAATCTAGCTGTGCAGTTCTGCTCCTGTTACATGCCAGAGGACTGTTCAAGAAGATCTCAGCCAGTGAATCTCTACACAAGAAAAACTTGCCCTACCTGGGATCATCACAGCATGTTCAACATGTTCCCAGTTGCTCTGAATTTGTTGGTCACAGTCACTGTCAAAGCAGGCAGCATAGGTCTTGTCTCTCTGTTCTGAGTCAGCAGGCCAAGAGCATGAGTAGCGTGTGTCCTCCAGGGGCATATCCAACCATCACTGTCCTGACTGCATGGCTCCCACAGCAGCTGTTGCATTCGTTGGGAGATGTCCACCACAGTGCATTCACAACTCACTCCTCTTAAGTCTGAGGAGCAACATGGGGACCCCACAGCCAAATCCTACTGGGAGCACCCAGACCTGGTCCCAAAGGAGAGTTTGCCTGGTAACTCACTGCTCTGGAAGACAGCCAGCAACTAGAATGTTAGAAGCCATTTGGGATCTGGTTGCAGGTGGGTCCCTCACAGCTCTTCACGCATCAACACCTGCATACATCCTCTCAGAGAAGCAGTTGGGTCCTGGCTGACATTAACAGGCACAAATTTCCATCCTGTCCCTGGCACTGCCATCTGCTGAGTAGAAGTATGATGCCAGCACATGCCAATGCACCTCAAGCTCAACCAAAACCAGAGTACCAGTATGGATCTTATAAATCCTTTAAATTCTTTTCTCTTCTTCCCCCTGTGCACTGGATGGAAATTATTGTAAAAATTTAATTCTCTGAAATGCTAGAGAAGGTCAAAATCATTTAAAAGTAAGTCACAGAACAGACTATAAAGCCCCTCTGCTCATGAGCTGACATCTCTGGCAGGAAGCACAGCTATGGAACTCACAGTTGTACTGCCCATGGCAACAAGTGAAGACTAAAACAAATATTTGGGACTTTTATCTTCAAAACACTTCTACAAGCATTAAAACAGTCAGAAAAGCAAAGGTCCTGGGCAGGCCTGTATCTCCTTACTGCAAATCAGTGCAAATCCAGTGGCAAAAGAAGTGACATCCTCCCTGATAGCAGTTTGGCTCCTTGAGAGAGGTAGAATTCCTGCCAACTTAAGCAGTGGATGGACATTGCTGTAGGATTTGATTTGCTGTTGTCATGGATTGAGTAAATTTTTGTATCCACTACAATGTTTAAGCAGTTCTGCTGAGGCAGTTGTATTTGAGCCTGTATCTCCCTCCTGCAAGATTTCACATATTTGCTGAGTGTGGCAGCTGGAAAGATGCTCCACAGCACATTCTATCAACAAATCAGCTACATTCACACTTGATGCCTATGGACCTTCCCTCGTCAGTGTGGATTAGAACTTTTTTAACCTAGACTTACTAGGCTTGAGAAGATTTATAGCCCTTAAAGGATTGAGTATCTACAATTTCAAATCTGACCTCCTTGGCACTGAACTACTTTCAGGTAGTTACCTACGTGTTAGCAAGCTTCCTATTTATGGAAACTTTTCTTGGGCACAAATCATGTAAGAGGCTACCAAGCCTTTCACTGTCTTTACAAGTACGGTTACAGATGAATGTAGGAGTTCATATAGTCTAGCCCTCCTGCCATATTGGTTAATTTGAGTTATTTGGGAATTTTGCTTTGCATTTATCCACAAGACTTTGGATTGTGCAATGCTGAATTTCAACTACTAGTACCACCTGCTGGTCTGATTAGATTTTTTAAACTTCTCAGATTTATTTATCTCATTTGGGGCTGAAATTTTCTGTGATTCATTTCATTCCCAAGGTGGTCTCAGAAAACAAATCTGATCATGGTTGTTTATGAATTCTGTTTCCATATAAGCTATACCATTTCTTCACATTTCAACTGTAAACTGGTAACTCACTAGCTAAAACGTTACACATTGTTTACTTTTTAATTCTCCTGTATGCCATGGACCAAGCTGAGACCACTCCACTAAACATTAGAGGTTATATAAAGGGAATTCATATAATGAATATGCTTTTCACTATTTGCAATTGACTGAACAGGAAGTTTGCTGAACTGCCTTGGTATCACCTATTCATATGCTGCCTGGCTCCAATAACACCACCTCCATATGAAAACGTTGAGGTCTGCATTGCTTTTTAACCTCCAGCTCTCTCTGACTGCAGATTCTGTGGTTCTTAGGATACACTGGAAAGTTCCTAATAGCTCACATGGGAAAAGCTGGGCACTTGGGTGTCCATGGGTACAAGAGGCCTCGTCTATGAACACTTGTGCTTCTCCAGCTGAAGAAAGAGAGACTTTACAGGTTCCTAATTTCTATTCCTTTTAGGGAATTTCTATCCAAAACTCTTCTCTGAATTACTTTGTTAAATTCAGAGTTAAAAATCAGAAAATGTATCATTAGATGAGAAAGATTTGGATTAAATCAACACATCTGCACACATCTACAACTTTATTCATTGCCTCAAATTTTGACAAGAATCTTCAGAAAAGAGACACAGAGAATGTTTCACAGTCCTGAGGCTGTTGGGTTAAACAAAAATTCTCTTCTAATGTCTTTGAAACAGAAACTGTGCCTTCACACATAATAAAAGACCAATGAAGAGCAAAGCCACAAGCTAAATCTGCTTTTTTCCACTCCAGTGTACTTTCAGATAAAAGGAAATCAATAGTAGCTGTGAGAGTCACATCAGAAGGATCAGCTTATTTAGGTATGAGCACAGCTCTCCAACACCCTGAGGAAGTCTGTGCCCTCCCTAGGAGCAGGTCAGCCCAGCACGAGGGCAAGAAAAGCCCACCACAGAGTACTCAGAAGTGACACAAGTCTTTGATCTCTGATAAATTGAAAACTTGATGGAAGCAGAGGAAAGGGATGCAGATAGTTTTGTTATTCACTATAGTTGGGGAACCTATTTTTAAATTCCTTTCTATGCAGAAATACTCAGAGAAGATTTCTCTGTTTGTAGCTTTCTTTGTTCTGCAAAATTCATTTTTCTGCTTGAGAGGTTTTCCTCCTCACAGCAGAATGAGGATCTCTTCCTTAGGAGCAATATACCAAGCAATAGACAGTATAATTGTTTACCAAGGTACTCTAAATTGCTGAGTGACACATATTTGGATTTCTGTCCCACATTGAAGTCTCAAAGCAGAGGCCAGACATTTGCAGCAAATGCAGGCAGCTTTAGCATAGTTCCACAAGGCACCTGCTGACACATGGATCTCACTGTTGGCCTGCTACTGCAGTACCCACAGACAAGCCTACAGAGAAACTCACCAGCAGGCTGAGCCTGGGAACCAGAAGAGGACATGAAGTGTCAGACTTTGAAAAGGTACCCTGTCCTTCACAAGACTGCACTAAATTGCAGAGGTAAGGAACTAGGACACACCTTGCTCAACTGTGCATGAGAGCTAGAGACACAAATACTGCTCATATAATGCATAGCAAACTAGGACCATCCTTTCTCAAATATTTGACTGTCAGGAAGAACATTTTACATTAAAAAGCCAGACTCTCATCTTCACTCGCTTTACTGGTGCAAGCATTGACCATTGCCAGCAGCTCTTCCTTGTCATATTTCTGCATCAGAAAAAATCCCAGTTCACTTCAAAAATCTATTTTCAGATACAAATTCATTATGAATCCAAGCTCCATCTCCGATTCACAGATACTAAATGCTGTTTAAGATAGTTGGCACACAAAACTAGGAGACTGAACTGGAGGAAGACCAAGAGATCTTCTCATCTTCCAGACTGCCTGAATTTTCTTTCAGAAAAGGAAATACTTCCATTTTTACAATGGAATCACTCGTGACAGAGATCATAAAACACAAACACCTGGGCAGGGCTTTGTACAGAGTACACAGAGCAATTAATATCTGTTACTTTTTTTTTCCCTTCAGTTTCCAGAACTCTCTCCCTGAACAAATGGCACGCATCCTGAAGATGATCTTTCCATGACCACTTTAGTTGTGACAGAAGTGTTGATTCTGACAAGCTTTGTTACATTTTATTTGGAAATTTATGAGCTGCATCTCACTGACTGTAAAGTTA
This sequence comes from Elanoides forficatus, assembly GCA_025311575.1. NCBI lineage: Eukaryota > Metazoa > Chordata > Aves > Accipitriformes > Accipitridae > Elanoides > Elanoides forficatus. The sequence goes on from JAOBAS010000072.1 coordinate 29,615,964, forward strand.
CAAGCACAAGCACTGACATAAATTTTGCTGCAATATAAAAGAGATTGCATAAGAAGTAAACACATCAACATTAAAGCACACTAGCTGCATTGCTAAACACTGTAATAAGCAATAGACAGTATAATTATGTTTACCAAGGTACTCTGCTGAGATCTTCCCTGGCTGTCCATAAAATGCTGCAGCTTTTGCTTTAGGTTATAGCAAATTTCACCTAGAAGGAACAACTGAAATTGTTCAGTTTCGTAAACCACCTGTGGGAAAGCAGGCAGAACACCTTTCTTCCATTCCTTTATTTCAAGGAATTGAAGATAACTATTTGGGGAAGTACAGTATTTTTTCAAATGTTCCTTAACAGAGAAATTGCAAGATGAAAGAAACATCCTTTACCAAGTATGTAACAAATGGGTTTAGAACATGATGTGTTGTTCACACTTCTCCTGTATAAAATTTGACCTGCTGGGGTGCCAGAAAAGTCCTCAGTCATAAGTGTACGTCTACATCTATTCTCTGCCAAATACCAAACTCCAGAACTTCAACTGAATGAGAACGGGACAACTTTACACATGCTCTCACCTCCCTCTAACCCATTAAAATCCTGGAGGTGCTGAATAAAACATTACCAGAATGATACACAAATTATCTGGGGAAATCTCTGTATAACCCCTTACAGGCCTTTTATGCCTTTTTTGTATGTAGTACATGATAAAAGACAGACCAGGTGTTCACAGGTGTTGTATTCTCTCAGCATACATCTAACAGGTAAAATAAAATGTTTTTAAAAATAACGTGAGAGAAGAACGTACAGTTTGGGGTTAGGAAGGACCACTTGCTAGCAGATATCTTTGTCCTTTGGTGAGTTGTAAGGGACTTAAGCAAGGAGGGACACAGTTTACTGGTAAAGGCAGGAATTGCTTCACCAGTGTAACCTGACTCAAAAATCTAGATGTGGAAACATGGACCACATAACTGAATGTTAACGCCTCTCTCATAGCTTCATACCTCAAAGCCATCTGTTCACTTGAGGGGGCACTGCAGGGGAAATCTACTACCCTGATCCTCTGCTAATGGTAGTGGAAAGCTTTCACAGGGCTTCCTGGAGATGATGCCTCACTGATGCGAACAGCAGCTGTGGAGGCTCAACTCCACTCAGCAAGAGGCAGTCAGCTGGCAAAACTCAACACAAAGGGGCATGCACCTCACCTGTGCAACTTAACCCAACTGCCTCATGACAGGCTGAACACCTTTGAAATTGTCCTTTGGGAATCACCACTGGGCCAGTGTGATGAGAAATGAGGAGAGTCCTGGTGAGGCTGGAGACTCTCTAGGAAAAGGAACTTGTGTAAGAAAAGCAGACGAATGAAAATAAAACAGGTTGTATGTTCCCAGAAAGATAGCATGGAAAAGGCAGCTGGGAAAGGAGGTAGTACCTCCCCCCATCTGCACATGCACATGGCACAAGGCAGACCCATCCAAAACATAAAATTCAGGGAAAAAATAAAAAAAAATAATCACTACCAATGATGAGGGTGAGGGGGAATCTCTTCAGCTCCTGATGAGGAAATTGGTGCAAGTCTTAAGGAAGACCAATAGCAGATTAATTGACAATTGCATCAACTAGCCAAAGGGTAAGTACTAAAGAACTAGTCCCATGGGATCAGCCAGCCAAACACAAGGGTTGGAATGAACAGTGGAGGCCAGAGAAGGATAAATACACCCAGAAAGACTCATCAGCTTGCAGCCTCTAGTAAAAGCTCCATTTCTGCCAATGGTCCCCACAAAGACTTTTTAAGAAAACAGGAGGTTTATGATTTTATTTGTTTTAAAAATGTTTCTAACTCAGTTTTAGTACCAAATTCACTTCTCCTTTTGAAATGTATGTGTGCAGAGAGGCTGATGGTTTCTTTTCTTCCATTTTCAGTCCACAGTTTATTTTTAGACCTAACCTTTTGTTCTGAGCCAGGAAGGAGAAAAAAAAAAAAGCAGTGAGAATTCCCACAAGGCAGGAAAAAAAAGGTGTTGCAGAACACCAGTTCTTGAGGAAGACCCAGAGTTACTTGAACCCTTCTTCAAGTCCCCACGAGATGATCCCTCTAACTCTGCCTATGGCATGACTTTACCCCTCCTCCTTCCCTACAGACTGCTACAGCCCAGCCCGTCTGAAGCCTTCTTCCCTGACCCAAGATCTTTGTTCCCAATGTTCCCAAGATCATTGCAGGCTGCTGCAATGTACAAAAGCCCCACAGCAGGCAGGCCAGCTCAGACTTTGCCTATCTATAATCACCATCATTGCATAGATCAGTGGAAACTAGTACAGTACAATGGAAAATTTAATTGTTTAGAGAACACTACAATCTCGAAACACCCTTTAGTGACTGTTGAGGCTTAAGCCCAGCCAGTAACAAAGCACCACGAAGCCGCTCACTCACTCCTCCCTCCCGCCGGTGGGATGATGAGGAGAAAATATAAAGAAAAGCTCGTGGGTCGAGACAAGGACAGGGAGGGATCACTCACTACTTATGGTCGCAGGCAAAAGACAGGCTCAATGTGGGAAAAAAAAAGGAAAATAAATTTAATTTGTTGCCAGTCAAATCAAAACAGGATAACAAGTAAACCCAACTCTTAAAATACCTTCCCCCCACCCCTCCCTCCTTTCCTGGCTCAACTCCACTCCAGATTTTCTCTACCTCCTCCCCCCAGCAGCACAAGGGGATCGGGAATG
>JAOBAS010000072.1:29618782-29645594 GCA_025311575.1 Elanoides forficatus
CCCTCCCTCCTTTCCTGGCTCAACTCCACTCCAGATTGTCTCTACCTCCTCCCCCCAGCAGCACAAGGGGATCGGGAATGGGGGTTGGGGTCAGCTCATCACACATTGTCTCTGCCTCTCCTTCCTCCTCAGTGGGAGGACTCCTCACTCTTCCTCTGCTCCAGTGTGGAGTCCCTCCCATGGGAGACAGTCCTCCAAAACTGCTCCAGCGTGCGTCCTTCCCACGGGCTGCAGTTCTTCAGGCACAGACTGCTGCAGCAGGGGCTTTCCCATGGAGTCACGGCCATCTTCGGGGGCATGGGGTCCTCCATGGGCTGCAGGTAGGCATCTGCTCCCACGCTCACCTCCATGGGCTGGGGGGGACAGCCTAATATCTCACCACGGGCTGCAGGGGCATCCCCTCCTCTGGCGCACCTCCTCCCCTTCCTTCTTCACTGACCTTGCTGTCTGCAGAGGGGTTTCTCTCACATTCCAGTCTCCTCCCCCACTGCAGGTTCCCCTTCTCAAATATGTTATCCCAGAGGTACTACCACCACTGTTGATGGGCTCAGCCTTGGTCAGAGTCGGGTCCAACTTGGAGCCGGGGAAGCTTCTGGCAGCTTCTCACAGGAGCCACCCCTGCAGCCCCCTCCACTGCTACTAAAATCCCACCACACAAACCCAACACAGTGACATAGAGAAAGGGGGAAATATTTCACAGAAAGAACACCAAATTAAGAAAACTGCTTTACACAAAACCCACTCAAGCACTTCTGTGTACAACCAATGTCACCACTGACAAGTTAAGCTGCTTATATTACAAGAAAAAAAAAAAGCAAGCAGGTTTTCACTTGCAGCTGGAGTTTAGCTTGATTGTAGGATAATACCATGGACATAAGACGTTTCTCATTTTGGCTTTCTTAGTCTCTCATTTCAAAAAACATTTTTCACAAAGCGACTGATCCCTCTTAGTTTACAGTGCAACAGGCACTTAAAATTTCGCAGGGCAACAGATGCTGGCATTAGAAAGCTAAACTATGAGTTGTATCAAAATTTGAATATGCATAACTGCTCTAAATCACAACCTGCTTTGGCCTTCCAGGTTCTCTTCAAACCCACAAACTGCATCAAAAGCCACTTACTGCCATGTCCTTTCAAAACTCAATTGGCTCTGAAGCACTTACCCAGCATGTTTTGAAAGAAGCAACATTGGCTAGGGATGGACAAAAACACACACTGCATGTCTTCACGTGATTACTCAAGTCCTTTCTTGGAAGAACAGCAACTTTCACAGTCTCAGCTCTTTCACAGTCTCAGCTCTTTCACAAAGGTACTGCCCAGGTGATAAGGTCAGTCAACCCATTTGCTGCATCGCATATGCTGACGTAAAGCCTGTATAAGCACAGGGGGTTGGCAGTGCAGCAAATGCTGTTTGCTAAGCTGCACACATTTCCTCTAACACACTAACTGGGAAACAGCTGCATGAGCAGAGTAACCCATTGCTCTCCCTCCTCTCCAAAAGATCCCCTGCAGTCCTCACAGGCAACCAGCATGGGAAGCTACCCTCTCAAGGGCAGCTCCCAGGGAATGCAGTATTGCAGGCCATAGTGCAATCCCAAAAGAGCAAAAACCTGGTGAGAAGCAGCATCTCTTTTCTTGCTAGTGAGCACCCTAAGATGCCCAGTTCCAGTGCTGTGCTACCAGAACAGAAAGACAATTAACTAAGTCACCTTGTAACTGAGGAAAATTCTGCCAGTGGAGACAGACTGAAGAAAAGTGTTTGTAGACACTGCTTTTCTAGCAGAGGGACATCCATTTCTCCAGCCATGTTCCAAACCACTGTCAGTGGCTTCCCAAGCTGAAGGAGTCCCACAGCATCCCCAGAAAAGTCTCTCTTTTTGTCCTTGGCCCTCTTCAGGTTGTCCAGTTTCCTCTATCAGCTGCACACTGAAACTCTTGGAACAGTCAAGTGGAGCCCTTACTGCCCATCTGCTGGAAAAGTGCTGTTCTAAGGAAATAACAACCTCACTGAATTTTGCAAATACTTTTTTCTCCTCACATATAATCAAGCAAGCTGAGCATATGGACAAGGCACTTCAAGAGTGTTGCAGTCAGGGCCAGGAGGCTGCATTTGTTTCTGTTCAGTGTGAAGTTCTGTCAAAAGAGAGCAAGCAGAAAGCACCATGCCTATGGCTTGCTTCTCCCATGGCACAACCTGACAACTTCTGGTTCACAGTTTTCAGACATATTAGAAGAGACTCCAGCTCCTGGCATCTAGACACAATGAAGCTTCTGAAGAAGGATTTCCAGTGCTTTGCTGAAACTTGCTGCATATCATCCATCAGCATCTGTTTTTTTATCTACAACAGAAGTAGGCTCAAAGACCCTTTTTACCAGTTCTTTCAGATGGTTTATATGAACTTCAGAAAGCTTTGGGAAGTACACACATTTTTCCCATTGGTACCTATACAGCTGAAAAGATTGTTTTTTTCCCAAACAACTCTCCAACTATTTTTTTCCAGCTGGGATATGACACGGGATGGCCCAAAAGAGCAGAATCTTTCCCAGTTGATGAACTCCTGCTATATAACACTCTTGTGCAGATGCAGGTTTTGCACCTTGGCTGGTTTTCCTCCTATGCTTTCAAAGGTTCCCAGTTTCTATTTGATTAAAGCACAGAAGAGGCTAGAAGTTTTTGTGGGTTTTTTTCCTGAGTATTAGATTGTGCATCTTTGAAAGGACTTCATAATACTCTTCTCCAATTTACAGAATCCACTTGCTGGTGCATGCACCATAGCAGCTTTTCTTTAAAATCTCTTTTCACCTCTGCAGCATTTGCCCTTTTCTTTGTGTCACAACAACACACAGACACTGCCCTATACTGCTTATGTGAGCACTGCAAGAAGAAGAGCAATAAGGCCATTCTGAATCACGTGCTGCTAATTCAAACCAACACTAGAGCACAGCACAACGCAGTTCTTAAAACAAGGGAGATGAAGACGTGTGCTAAATCAAGTGCATTTCTACACCTGTTTCCAGGATGTCGTAGGGCCTTGTCATGGAGAGAGTAATGGAAACTGTGAATCTGACTACCATCACAGAGGTCCCTATGAAGAACTGTGGTTCAGCTTATTAATTCTCAGAGGCTTGGGAATTGCAAAAGAGCATATGCTGTCATGAAAAGGCTGTGACTGTGAATTCATCATTTTAGCACCACTACCCATCCAACATCTTTAGAGAAAGCCAATCCTACTCTACAGAGAAAGAATAATCTGGTACCTAAAAATTCTTATGTTGAGCCCTAAGAATGACTTATGGTGGAGGGTGTGAAGCGTGGATCTTAATACGTCTGTACATGTACACTGGTCATTTAATGAATATACAGAGGAAAGATTTATGGTGCTGTTACAACTCTTTTTCAGTCACCTAAAGGAAAATCCCTTTGTTACTATGAGAGCAACACTGCTGAAAAACTGAGTAGAAAATTATGGAATCAGTGATAACAGCTTTGGAGAGGGGGAATTCACAGCATTACATTTTAGGACTTTGGAAGCTTTTGTGATCTGGAGACAAGGTTACCATTTTTCTATTATATCAACACAGAAATCATCTCAAGGTGTTGAATAGTAAATGTATGTCTAGGCCATAAGCTTTTCAAGGTAGCATTCATTACTTCTTCCTGCCTGTATAGCCTCTAGTATAACCAATCCTTCACTCTATTAGTCACACCTAAAAGGAAAATTTTCTGCTATTACTACCGATGATTATACTAGGCTTTTGGCCAAGTTTTGTACCATGAGAAAAGTTTAATGTCGTATTCTTGGGGCAAGAATGGTACAGGAAGGTTTTGCACAAGATGTAGTGTTCCCTGAACAGCAGCTGCTGGAAGCAGCCCTGGAGGGCAACAACAACTGAGGCAGTCTTTGGGCAGATAGGATAAGCAGTCATGATGGGCAAAGGTGAATGTAACAACTATTCTTGATGCAACTCTGCAATTAATATCCAAGTCATATCTCCCATGCATGTGTTTGCTCGTGCACAGGGAGAGCATTAGCTATACAAACACAAGCTTGCACTGCCATGGTTTATTTTTCCTGTCTGCTAGAGTAGTTCTGCGCCTATTAAACACCACCACAACTGGGGATAAATATCCTTACCACTATGAGTCTATCCTCAATTCTTCTCTGCCGAAGCAACTGACTTTGATTTGAGACTTCATAAACATAACCTGGCTGTTTGATTTTATGCTGCTGCTTCTGTTATTTATGAATCATTAATAGGGAGGTGGAAATTCTCCTCATTTCTCCACTTTCTGCATTAGTTTAGCCAAATATCAGACTATGGATACCTGTGTGCCCTTCACAAAAAGCGGCATTCTGTCACTGGTTCTCCCATTATCCCCAAACATCTTTTCATCCCTCACCTAAGTTCCTTCATGCAACATTTTCCTTCACTCTTCTGCCACTCCTAGCAGAGAGCTGAAAGCTCCTCTGTTCCTCTTTGCCCAAAGCTTTAAAGGACAATGAAGAGCCTATGTGGCTGCTCCTCCCTCTGTTTTTTCCTTCCAGCACATGCCCAGGTAAATCCATATTTATCTGACCTGGTTAACAGGTCTAGACTCTGCTGCTGACTGCAAAACTCTCTAGAGACCACCAGGTCACCAACAGCCAAAGCCATGAGATCTGGGCAGCCACAGACCTGCGAGTGTGCTGTCCGTATCAGGCAAATCAGCAGAAAGTTGTCTAGTGAACAGAGCTGGTAGGCACATGGATAAATCAGAGCTATTGAGGACAGGTCATAGTGGTGTTTGTGAAGGAAAGCTGTGCTTTACAAACCTATTGGTGTTCTTGGGATGGCTTGGCAAACATGCCAGCTTGAAGCAGTTTTGATGGCTTTCAACACAGCCCTCAAGAGACATGAATCTACCATGGGTAACAGGTTAAAGTCCTCAAACAGATTTAAACAAATGGTTAGAAGAGAAGAGATAAAGAGTAGGAGAAAGCAGTAAATTTTTCCAACAGAGGAAAATCTCCAGAGATGTGTGTTAGTGACCTTTGCTGTTCAACACAGTCTCAGATAAGCTGTAAAAGGTCAGGAGAGAAGTAGAGAGGCCAGAGACTTCACTAGCCTAATAAGACTTATCCAAACAAGAACCGACTTTGCATAACTATCTGGTAATACTGAGTGCCTAGGCAATAAAATAGCAGATTAAATTCCATGTGGATAAGCATAAAGTGATGTACATGGGTGGGAATAAAAATGCCATTGATTTAATGTATAAAATGATGGTGTCTGAGCTAATCATAACCACACAGGAATGAGATCTTGGGTGATGATACATCAAAAACACCAGCTCTGGGCTCAGCAGTAGTCAAAAATATCACATATTCAGAATTATTACAAAAGTGGTAGAAGACCCTGGAGAGAACCTTATCATTATCTTTCTGTTTAAAGGAATAAAACTTGAACGCTCTGTACCAATTTTTTTCTGGCACTCAGGAAAATATAATGGATTTACAAAAGGTTCCAAGATGTCAAGAGGGATGATAAGATGTCTGAGACAGCTTCTGCCTAAGGAATATCTCCCCAAAATGGTTGGAACAGAGGAAGGGGATTATGACATTGGCTGCAGAGTGTTATGACACAGAACCAAGAAAAGGGGAGCTATCTGAAATGACAAGAATCTCAGAGTAAGTGACCAGAAAACTTGTTCAACTGTCTCCTCTGGCAAAAAGTTGGGGACAAAAAATTAATCTATCTGTGATAAGTTCAAAACAAATAAAAAGAAGTGACTTTTGAAACATGTAGATCATCTTTGTGACTCCTTGTTACAGGATGCTAGAGGTTTACCCAAGTTCAAAAAGAAACCTGGAGGAATTTACCAGTAAAAGTCAGCCCAGGGCAGCTAACTTAGATCTGCCATCTGCAAGAGCCCAGGAGAGAGTGCTAGGAAAGAATCATGCTTGACCCATTCTTACACATGTCTCTTGGCATCAGTTGCTGACCAGGGCCAGGGCCAGACCTTTGGTCTAATTCAGGTCAGTTGAACTTGCCTTCTTAGGCTCTTAGGCTGACAAAACTGAAAAGCTTCTATGAAGATCAAAGCACTACCCTCTTTAGCAACAGGAAGAGGGTTTCAGATCTGCCAGAGCCCGTTAGCAAGTTTCAAATGGTTCTCTCTGTTCTTATGTCCCATCTAAAGCTGAAGTTGAAATTGTTTTGACTGGTGGATAAACACAAGCTGCAGTGGTATCTCACTACAGCTATGGACCTATAGTTACATAAGTATATAACTATATAACCATAATCCAACTGCAGACTCTAACTTGCTTCCCTGACCTGTTAAATGTTGTCATTGCATTTATTCCTTATGCAACAGCATAGCACAGTATCTTAGAGAAGGGGGTACACAACATGAAGGAAGTAGAGCTAAAAGCTGGAGGAAGGAAGAATTTACAGGGTTAAATAACTTCGGGAACACTGATGTTTTTGCAGCGTGTTTTCTAGGCCATGTGCAAACCTATCTAATTAAAGATTATAATCATAAAGCCTAGAATGCTGGAATACTAGCACCTGCCAAAATCAATAACGTCAAAAGGTGGACATAATTAAAAACAATATAATTGTAATCCTGCCAAGAATCGGCTACGGCACACTGTACTAAGCAACTTGGAACAGAGCTGTTCCAGTGGGTTCATCAACATCCTAACTAAGCTACAGCCATTTTCTAAGGTTTGTAATTACTGCAGTCAAACAATGCTATTGTCCTCTTATTCACTTGTTCCTCTAAAGAAAACAGTGCTCAATCCAATTTAACCTCAAAGTGCACAGGTTCCATGTGTTATGAGTAATTTCAGGCTGTAGTCTGACCACAAATCAAACTGTCTTCCCTCTTGCTATGCATCCCATTTCCACTAGAAGTTTCAAAGTCGTCCACTTGGATTGTTTCAGCTTGTGCCAGAGACAGGCTTAAAGCAGAAGTGGATGCTGTGAGCAGCTGAGGTCTTTAGCAGTCTCTCCATCTCTTTTACTTCCATTTTCAGGTGCACTTTATGATGCCTTGTGTTAGTAGTGATGGACCACACATAGCATAGGTTATCATATCATGAGAGAGGCTGAAATCTTTACTTCTTCTAGCTGAACGAGGAAAATTTCCTTTCCTCCCTCTCAGTTTCTACCTTCCAGAGGCAGGAGGGAAGCCCGTTCAAGCAGATCTCATCAGCATGATCACAAATGAAATTCACTTACCAGACCAAAGAATCACAAACTTGCACAGGCCAAATGAGAGATCTTCTGAAGTCCCCCTGCAGAGTTATCAGTGAAATGTGCAGTTATTTGCCCTCATCCATAATGCTGCCTTGCACACCTACGTTGCGCAATGAATCTGAGGGATCAGACTGCTGTGTTAGGGTCCTTGTCAGGGAGAGGAAAATGTCTGCTTGAGTTTGCTGATTAAAGTTCTTCCCTGTTGATATGGCTATTAAGATTTCCAAGTAGCCTTCCGTCTACCTCCCCTTTCCCAGTTCCAGGAGAGTCATCCCAGGCAGCTCTCTCCAACTTCTTGGTCTCAGGAGCCTTACACATGCAAAACAGAGCTGCTGGTGACTAACCAAAATGTTTGCAAGAGGGATCATACAGCTTGTGGCTCCAACTGTCAGGCTGCATACCAGGCATCATTCCAGGTTACATTGCTATGAACTCTTCTTTTGGACTGGGATGCAATCTGTTACCCACTGGGATGCAATCTGTTACCCGCTGAGACAGAGAAGCAGGCAGGCAGGGCCTCGCGACAGCTTCCTCAGAAACCTCTTCCCAGCCTCTGGCTCCCAGGCTGGTCCTGCAGACCAGAAGAATACCAATGGCAGCCATGTCTCCATAAGGTGGAAAGAGCTGTTTCTGTAGAAGATGTTAATTAACATCTTACTTCAGCATGGAGGGGTAGGAGGGTGAGGGGGAATGTGAAATTTAAAGCCAGTCAGAACTAAGTAAGTGCAGTGTCACTGTCTGACCCTTTGTCCCCCAGCCTGCAGACCTTGGAAGGATTTCATTCTGTACCAGTCCAAAGGGACATAGTTTGCTTACCGTGCCTGACAAAGCTTCTGTGGATTCAGAGCACAGAAGCAATTCATGTTTTAGCACAGCTGGACCCAAAGGGTGTTCCTCCCCACCGCGCCCCAAGTCTTTTCTGTCCCTACTGGGGTCAATTTCCCTAGCCAGAGCTTGTGACGTGTCCAGCCATTCCCGCAGCAAGGCTTCTCTGTGATGTGAAGACAACCTTGCTGTCTTTCTGGAGATGGAATAAGATGCTGCTGGAATGCCCCACTGCAGATTGATGCAGGTCAGGCCATGCTGTTCAGCCAAGTCTGACATCATTGAATTGCTCTCTTAGCCAAAAGCCATGTCAGGATTTCAGGTGCTCCAAGCCAAGGATCCATCAAGCAATAGCCAAAGATGTGTGAAATATAGTATTGTGCTCAGAGCCACCCCAAAGGACTAGACCTGTCTGTAAAATTCATGATCTGCTGAAGAGAACTTGCATGCAGATGTGCGACAGGGATATCACTTCCCCATAACTTTTTTATTTATTCTGTCATAATGATACGTTCTCTCTCTCCCCCCAGCAGAGAGCTGTCAACAACTCAAACACTTGTCCCCCATTAATCCCCACTGTGACCAAACTTTTTATGCATTTCTCTGGTGAGGAAACAGGGCTCCGAACAAAAGCACTCAAAACTCTTCACCAGTACTGACTGAGTTTGCAAACTTAGTAAAGAGTGGTTATTTCTGCCCCAGATCATCTGATGCTCAAAAGCAGAAAAGGTTTGTCTTTCCAATCTATAAGCTTCTTTCTCTGTCTCTTGTCCAAGCTGAGATGCAGACAAGCTTCGTAGACAATGTGAGGATCCCATCCATTCTATTGCAAATTTTATACAAGGACATAGAAGAGAAGACAAACACTATTCCTAGCCAGAGAAAAATGTTTTCTCTGAAAGTCTAGGAGCTGTATGTTTTAGTTCAAAGTCTAGTGTAACTTTTTGTAAAAAAAAAGATATTTCCACTCATTTTCTAGAGCTTGGCAGTACCTTAAGAATTACCTCTTCTGATACTCAATTTTTCCAAGGCATGTAACTGTAATAAACGATAGAGAAATAAGAAGACAAATCAAAATATGTAGTGGTACTTTTCCCTGAACAAAATCATCTACATGGCTTCCTTGGTCTCAGTAGGCTAAAAAGTTTAATTAAAAAAACACACTTATCAGACCACTTGCAGAAAACTCATTTTGGCATGCATTTCAAGGTAGAACCTTGCTCTCATGGGGCAGCTGTAATTCACTTTTTTGACGTGACTTCTGGAAGCAGACTAAGCAAAGCAACGGTATAAAGGAGTTACATGAAAGAAGATAGCTGGGAAATGTGCAGTGACATTCTCTGCATTAAAAATCAACAAGACAAGGACTTGCACTCTCAGAAAAGGTACATACACAGCAAGTTGGCAGGAAACTAAATTAAGTCTAGATTAATAAACTTTATTCTGTACTGAATTAACAGATATTTTAGTATATTCCATAGCATTACACAGAACAGACATTTCCTGAATATTTGTAAGGGTATTATTATTACTTGTTGTTATTGTTATCATCATCATCACCCACCCTAATTACATTGCTGCAGTTTGAATGTGAGGCTGTGGTCTGCAAGATGAAGGAACGGCATTTAAGTGAGGAACAAATCCACGGATGGATGCTGGAGCATTCGGGGTAATTTTGCCAGCCGACCCGCTTGGCGCTGCCAGTCAGAGGGGACGCAGGGCACCTCGCCTCCCCCCCAGCACTCCCGCCAGCCAAGCCCTCGGGAAGCGGCACCCAAGGCTCACAGAGCAAGTGAGGCCCCGCTGCCGCCACCCCGAAATGCCTTTTGTGCACTGAGAACACGTCATCCAGAGGAGGTTGTACGGGTGTGAAAAGTGAAGTGCAAGTCACTGCACTACCATTGTACACGTATCTCATTAAACGCACTGCTCTCCCAAGAGGAGCTATGAGGATTCTTGTGAGAACAGTGAGGGGTGGATATGGAGCAAGAAAGACTGAAGACTTCGAAAGAACTAGAAGCTAAGCTCGTCACTGAAAGCTAAATGAGTGGCTTTCTCTTTTGGACCACCTTTTTGCTTAACAAAAGGTGTTTTATTTAATAAGAAGTTGATCCAAAAGACAAGGTAATTTTTTAACTCAATATATTGCTCAGAAATGCTTGTATCATTTGCTTTATCTTAATTTAAAAAACAGCTATAGGCCACCAAAACAAATGCACGTTTACTACTACAGCTCAGGTAGGAAATTCTCAGTAGCGGTTAGTATTTGGCAGGTCAGAGAATGCAGAAGAAATAGTAATGCTGAAACTATTTGGGTGCTGAGCTATCGGTTTCAGCTGCCTTTCTAAAAGAAATCCTACACAAATTTTTTGTTCAAATAACCCATGACAATACTACAGCAGATTTGAATGAATGAAATGGCCTAGAAACCAAGTTCAGAGAAGATGCTCATGCCAGTGATACTTCAGAGTCACTAGGACTGATTTACCTGTCTACCTCCACACACTCGGAGAGCAACACTAAGCAGAATGCGTAGGGACATCGGAGGAATCTATCAGCAATGCCAGTGCACATGCAAACCTCTCGGGTTACTTCTGTCAGACTCAGACTGAGGCACCTTAAGTCTTTGCAGCCACAGTCTGAAAAGCACAGTCTGCATGGAATGAAGAAGATGCAAATCTGTAATGACAGAGGAGGAGTTTTACTCAGCCTTCGACCCTCCTGCACCTGCCTGCTGGCCTAGGCCCTGGAGCTCTCTGCATGGTGACACTGGCTGCTGATAGCACCAGGCTGCTGGGCAACTGCACAGATACTCAAGTCAAAGGTCTGTTTTCTTCTGAAAATCTGAAGTAGCCACATGTCAGTGGGCTTATCAAAACACAGCATTGCCTAGAGCATAGCTGTCTGAAAGACAAGGCAAAGGGAGGAAAGGTTAAAAGGACAATTCCTTCTGCAATTTAGCTAACTTTGGTTACTCAAAAAAAGCGCTGCTGTGAGTGGCCTCAGAGTCACTAAGAAATACAGCAGGTGACTCCACAGTTCAAAGCTGTGCTATGGCTAACCTAATGGTGCCTTCCCTCTAGCAGGCATGTGTTGGCTGTTTACCATCAAGCTACAGGGAGACATCAAACAGGCAGTGAACAGAGATGACCATGGAGATGACTGGTGTTTGATCAATTTGGAGAATGCTAAGGCTCATCCCAGTGGCCTGCAAAAGGAGAAGCTGTGAAATAAATGTGCCCTGGGGTTGAAGCAGAATCTCCTCTCTCTCTCTCAGAAAGAATCTAAGTCAGTGTCTAATGCCCTGCAGATTTTGCAGTGCCATGTTGCGTCTCACTTGTAATAGTACTGGACAGCACCACCAGATCACTGTGCAAAACACAAGACACATCTTTAATTTTGCGGGTGTCAGTCCCTCATGAACATTCCTGACAGTTCTGAATTTTTTGCAAAGATGAAAAGGCTTTCTAGAAGAACTGAGGCCTTAAAAGAAAAACCCGGGATGTTCGCATGCCATCTCTGTCTTGTAGCTTCTGACACAGGAAAAGCCTTTCAAAGGCACTGCAGGAAGGAACCTTCTGAATTATCTGTGCTCTGGGAGAGGTACAGAACGGCAAGAAGTGGAAGAAACCAGTGAGTCTTTCTGCCATTACGTGCCTTTTGCTAAAGCTTGAACAGAAGCGACACCCCCAGAGCATTCTGGTTCAGAATTCATGCGGTGACACATAAAGGTAACTCACAGCCTTGGCAATTAGGACATATGCTCCATCACACTGTCCCATCAGATCATCAGTCTGTTTGTGAATTTGCCTACACGGGGGCTGCGGAGCAGACTTCTCATTGCTTTCCAACAGTGCCACTTCCCGGTTTAATTGAACCACTGCACTTCTTCAACCACTGATTTTTAAGAAAAGCCGGGATGTGGACTAGACATGTTGTCCTAGGCAGGAATCAGTCCAGGAAGCCAGTTTGCCCTACTGTAATGGGCTAATGTCCTAGGTCTGAAAGTGAGGGTGCTTGAACAAGGAGAAAGTCTGATATTCTCCTTTCAAAGTTTGTTCATATGCTGAGGAAAGTTTCAGTAACTGCTTTGGGAGCACCCCAACCAGTTCCAAATCCTCCATTTACTCTTCTTGACTAAATCTGCTTAACAGCCACCAAGCTACAGCATACTTCAGATGTCCCCAGCTAGCTCCCCGGGACAGATGGGAGAAACTCTACTCATTGCAAAGCTAATGTATTACTAGATTAGCCTCCTGAATTTTACACCCTTCTACTATCTTCTCATTGCGCCAAATATGCCTCCGGAAAGTTAAATAAAATTCACCACTATGAAATACCCAGGAATTGCTTCTGGCTTCCCATAGCTGAGTGCACTGCAGACATCTAAATTGAATGTTTCCTAGGGACAACAGTTAATTTACTTCACATATTAGCTGTGAAGTCTCACAGAATCCTGCAGTCCTCCAGTGTCTCTCTAAGGCAGCCGATGGTCAGCTGCAGGCTTAAAAAAGAAATACTGGAATGTGAAGGGACACCATGAATATTTAATCACTTTCATGCATTGCTTCTTAGGGTACTACAAATATTTGGAGAACATCATCTCTGTCTTTCTCCAAATGTAAGATACATGGTGGTAATGAAACTGCAGTGGGTGGGTATTAAAAATACCTCCCTGCTGAGATTTTTAGAAGCGGTTTATGTGACTTTCACACAGCTTCCTCTGGTACTGTTTATAACTAGCCCAGCCATCTGAGGTGCCCTTGAAATATTTCATTATATCAGCATGTACCATTCTGCATACACCGCTGGTTCCCTCAGGCACAAAGCAGTTAAAAGACAACATCCTGCAAAGAGTGCATATTTTTCAGCTTTAGTTTATGTTCCAGAAAGCCCATGAAAGCCTGGAAGGAGCTCCAAAATGGTCCAGAGCTCCAGGACTGACCTGACTTAGACCCCCAATCAGTTGTGCAGCCCGGTAAAAGGATATTTTCCTCATCTCTCTCTGTACTATAACATCTTTTCTATGTTAATGTAATAACATATTGGAAATTTTTCAATAAAATATTGCTCTGGAGAGACCTGCGAATGGCAAATCCAAGAATCCCAGGTGTCGACCACCCATATTACCCTGCTCTCCTAGAGCTGTTGCCTTGAGCCCTTTAAATACTACTTTGTATGCAAAAGCATACAAAAAACCCCTCAGAACCTTTCTGTGTTTGTAAATCTCTGATATGAAACACAAAAGTTGAAATAGGCAAAGGGTCTGAAGTAGAGCTTTAGAATATGAAGTCAATAGCCATTTCACCCTCAAACTCAACTGGTTAACAGTGGCTGTGCCCTCTGCATGACAGGCAACATAAATTCCTGTGTGACACCAATACCTCTACTTGAAAACATTATTTGAGAGTTCTTTAGTCAGAAACACGTGAAAGAAAGTACTGCTCCAGACAGTTGATCAGAGCAGTCCTCTTCACATCCAGCATGAGCAGACGGCCAAGCATGGGAGAAAAGACCCCAGGTAAGGGTGAGGACAGGAGAAATGTGGAGTGCTTTTTGAAGAGAAGTTACCCCCCAAAATGTATTTGGGCATACAGAACCAATGGTCCTTTAGCTCACAAACAGTTTGAAATTAGTTTGTACAGGAACCAGAAAAGCCATTAATACCCTAAAGTTGAATGCCACAGAAGCGCACCACGGAAGGAATTGCTGGGTGGGCTGAGAAACAACACCCCTCATCCCCACATCAGTTTACATCAGCTGTGAGCTTGTTTGAGCAGTTGTGTTCCAGTTCCCAATGTCCCATACACAGCCTTGGGATTATCTAGCATTATTCACAGCTTTCTCTCCAAGGCTTTTCTTGCACAAAGGGTTGCATTTAGGTGACAGCAAACAGATTTCTTTAAAATGCTTCAGGACCTTGAGAGCAGGAGGTGCATTGCCGAAGTATTTCACTGGAAAAATTTAACATAGGCATGGCCAGGAGAGTTTTAAAATTAATTCGCTTCCCCTTCCCTACAAAGTAGGTGGAGGCTTTAAACAAAGTTTATTCAAAATGCCTTGGAAATTTCATAATTTATCTTCAAAATGAAATTTAAAAAAAGGCAAAAAAAAAAAAAAAAGCTACCTGATATAAGGATTAGTGATAAAAACAATACTAAGGCTGAGGGAACTTGGTGATGCTTGAATCATGAAACAAAACACACATCCCTGTAGGGCCAGCAGCATTTTTGTGGTGCAGCACCTGCCTGCCCAGCCCTCACTTCTCTGCATATTTTATAAGCTTCAGGGCCACAAGTGCAAAACAAGACAATAGCTTATTCAAAATGGCATCAGGCAGCAGGAAAAACAGGTTGTGGTGTGTTCCCAGCACCCTGAGGAATGGTGACAGTAAGGTAATTGGGCCAACTGATGAAGGAAATGGGGTCCATCCCTGCCTCTGGCACTTCCTCTCTGTGGTTACCTAGTTGATTATCTCCAGATAAAAGCCAGGCAAGTGCTTTGTTCATGAAACACAAAAGCTGTGTGATGGATGTTGGCAGCCATCACCTCTGCAGAATAACCACAAAGTCTGACTGTCCCACATCTGGCTGAAAATGTGCTTCATCATCATCCATGCAAGGATGACTTGCAGCAGTGAGAATCCTGTCCAGTCCTTCCAACATGAGAAGTGGGCAAGGCCTGCAACCAGCTCTTCCTTACTACCTCTCCTGCTATTCTGCGCACCCACAGCAGCAAAACTGAATCACTTTTGCACCAGAAGGATTTTTGTCCATCTCTAATTCTGAAGAGAAGCGAGTATACATTTGGAGCATGCTTATTTGCTCTTCATGTCCAGTCGTAGGGATGCTTGAAGGCAAAGGAACTCGCTAGTAGCCACGTTATTTGCATTAGTATTTCTTAAAAATAAATAGGCTGGGGGATGGTAGCAGGGGCAAAAGAGTAGGAATGCAGAATTTGTTTTATACTGTAGTTAAAGGTTATAATTTGGCACTTGACACCATCATTTGAGCACTTCAGTCATATCACAGCTGCCCCAGGAAGCCTTGAGCAAGATGGCATTCTCTAAGCTAGCTCTAGTGGGACAAACAAGCAGTCTGTGTGGCCAGGACATCTCATGCAACTTTGCCATGCTTGCACATCACATGTGAGACCTGCTGTTACAGCCCATCTCATACTCCAACAGCATTCTTCTGTGTCAGAAAGATGCCTCTCATGTCAGATGCACATAGCCCAAGACTGGCATGACCCTGACACTGCCACATGGGTTGGACCTCATGCCTCAGTCTTTCCATGTCGCTTCACCTAACACATAGTTGTTAGGTTATGTGCTAATAGCTTTAGCTCATCTGCACACCCACAAAAGAGCACAGAAAGACACCGGCAAAGAGTACCAAGCCCAGAGGAGCACAGGGGCACAATGGCAGGCAAATTATGGACTCTTGAGGAGCCTTGTCTAGCCCTTCCCAGGGCTGTCCCAGGAGAACTGTCAGCCCAATGACTAGGTGTGACACCCACCATGATGAGTCATAGGGAGCAGCTCTCCAGATCACGTGTCTGAGGGCATCTGGTGCCTAGGGCTATAGGATGTATTATGGGATGCAGGGGAAAAGCAGTTCTGGATTGCAACAGGACTTATTATGGGATGTTTAGGGGACTAACCAAAGGCAGGAAGAGGGAGAGGCTTAGGTGATTTGGGGAGGAAAAAAAACATGGGAAAAAAGAGGGTTAAGGGGATTAAAAGGGCCAGTTTTGTGTAAACAGTTGGCTGTTCAATACCATGTCTAACCATACCCTGCACCTGAGCAGTGCCTATCTTCTCTTCATAGTGAATTCCTTTCTGACTCCTTCCTGGGTGAGGGGCATCCTGTTTAGTGTGCTTGTTGGTCCACAGGGGCCTGAGTGTCAGCAACTGCAAGTCCGACCACGGGTCGGAGGGCCCAGGGTGCCAGCAGCTGCAGCAAGTGTGGATGTGCGAGTGAGTGTGTGAGGACTAGAGAAGGTCAAGCCAGACAAGACGGTGAATAGGTGAAGTGGCCTGGGAACAAGGGGCTGAATGGGCCAGCTCTGACTGTGCGAGTGCCTGTGTGTCTCTAGGAGTGAGGGCACAGGGGGATTGTCAACGGGACATGGGGAGTCCTGGGAAGTTCTGTCTGTGTGATGGTCTGAACCAGCACCTGGAGTGGAGCTGTGGCCTCGGAGGCATGTATGTCCAATACAGGGGCCAGCTACTGGGCAGACTGGGGGTCTGAGCCCAGCTGCTGGAGAGATCCACCTTGTACCAATTAAATTTTTCCTGTGAATGACTACAGGTGAAGTTTAGAGGCCCCAACCCACACAGACATACACAAGCACATGCAGTCTGCATGTTTTGTTACTGGTGCCAGTTCTGAGCTTTTGTTTCATCTTTGGCTTCTAAATAGAAGAGCCTGTGTTTCTCAAAACTTTGCTCTATCCTAGATCCCTAAAGACCGATACCATCAATCTGTTCTTTGATTAACAAAATAAACTAAAATCCATTATTTCATCCACTTTCTGCTTTGTCAGGCATATACATCTCACTTGGTGCTGTCAGAGCACAACCTCTTCCATTTGGAACCGAGCTCTGGGAATTGAGCACAGCTTTGCAGGCTGGACTGTACTGATCAATTTAGCAGCAGATTAAGAAAGATGAGGATAAACACTGACTAACCCCAACAGCAGACTGCATGAGGATGTTAAAGAATGGCAGCTAAAGAGAGCTGTTCTCCAGTATTGACAGACAGAGGAAGCTGACAGTATTCAACAAGCGTCACTAAGCCTGAAATCTGGCTGTGCTACATGGAAGCAACACTGAAAACAAACACACTTTTGTGAGCAGAGTGCCGTTCAGCATCTGGTTCTTCCACTGCATAGCATAGATATCTTTTGCTGTTCTAAAGCAAGCTGAAAACGGATCACCAGCTGGCAAGGAACACAGTTTTGGAATAGAAACCCTTTTGCACAGTAAGACAAAAAACAGATGCATGAGCTTCAAGGAAAGCCAATAGCTCATATAGCTCAGCTTTCATGCCCATTAAGCAAGAAGCTGGGCTTAAGCATGGTGGAGGACAAAACCAAGAGGCTTCCTGAATTATAATTCCTATGGCAAAAAAGATGTCTTAGCATACAACCCAGTGTACATGTGACAAAATTAACTGTCACTAGTGTGCTTCAGATTATCTGCAGCCACCACCTACCCCATCCACTTCTCTGCAGATGTCTAGACCCTGTAGTTATAAGGAAATTCCTAACTGCTTCTGTGCTGTAGTTCAGAGTATGGATCCACCATGCCTTGGCCCAACTGCTTGCTCCCAGGGTGGGGTTTTTTTGTCAGCTGAGCAGTCCAACACGGTCCTGTTACCATTTATAATCCCTGAATGAACCAGACAAAAAAAATCTTTGAAAGGAGCTGCCATTGCGTGCTACAAGATTCTCTAAAGCAAAACAGGAGATAAGTGAAAGCCAACCAAAGTGTTCTTTGACAGATAAAGAAAGAAAAATTGCAGTTAAGGCAGGAAAGTCCATTTCTAAAATAAACAGAGCTGTTTCTGGAGTCCAAGACCAAGAAGACTTACAAATGGTGCAACAAGCAGGAGCCTGAACATGGTGTAAACCTGTAAGTACTTTGACTGCAGGAGCTGAGTCTGTTTTCATGTTGTAATCTGTCAGCACAGTGCTCCCAAGACACCGATGAGTCCCTGCCAGCAGATGGGCGGGATCTAGCTGACAGTGGCTATGCATCAGTGCTAAGTTTAGCATAGTTGCATGCATCTCTGATAAAACTGATCTGTCAGAGTGCAGATGGAAAGATGAACCATTGACTTGTCAGTTAATGACTGCACCCTAGCTGTCACTTTGATGGTGTGTCACACCCATTCTCTGAAAGATACGGCTTCTCTGCCCTGATGCTGTCTGGCCAGTGGCCATCCATCAAGCTATGTGCTGTCCCCATCTTTGGATGCCCTTCTTGTCCCTTCAGGGCTTGCCTCTCCCACTGGTTGTTTCATCACTGCAGAGGTGGTCCAACGACTCTGGAACACCCCAGGACACAGCTTCTTCCCCACCAGCTGTGATTGGCCACCTCAGAGTTTCTAACCAAGACTCCCTCACAGCCACGACTCAATACTGGTCTTCTTGCACTAGCTTCTGCATTAGGGCAGTTGTGTCACTTGGACATGCTCAGCACCCAGCAACATGCAAAGGAAAATGAAGAGATATACCATACAAAATCCAAAGCACCCTCATGTACTGCAGCAGGCATCTCCCTACTAGTCTTTTCCATTGTGCCCTTCTCTGATTAGCTAATTGCTTTACACACATACAACGCATAGACTTCTCAGTCATCCCAAGTACACCCTGCAAACCCTGTGCTTTTTATGTTGTCCAAGCATAGCTTCAATGTTTCCCAGTCAGCTCACCCTTCCTGATGGTCTTCAGAACCTCCTGTAGAATTCTGTTTTTTCTTTGACAGATAACAAACAGCCTTCAGATTAAGTCTATTATTAGTTATGTAACAAGCAGCTGTCCTTTCAGATCCACAGCCACAACAATTACATTTTGTATTTTACAGGCACTTAGTGCATTGTCTACACGCAATTCCTACCTCTTTCCGTGAACTGTGGATAATAATTCATCAGTAATAAAACCAGCCTCTGCTCCCAGTTCCAATCACCAAAACCAGACAACTGTAAGTGATTTGTATTGTTACCAGTACCTATGTATGCAATTCATACAAACAAAACTGATCATGACTGGTTTTCCTGCACCTGACTGCCTCTTCTTCCCAAACACCCCACCACTTATAACAGGCAGTTTCATGGGCCATGCTCTGTCCCACAGCTACTCAGAATCCCACAGAACATTTTCATTCAGCATTTGTTTAGCAGCAAGATGCTTATTCCCCGCTGCCCTTGGGAAAATTGAGTGAGGCGGCTGCTTGGCTGCAAAAGCCTGTGTGTTGCAATCCAGTGTGATCAGGGAGCTCTTTGCCTTGAAGCCAGGCAGTTGTTGAAGCAAAGACACACATGTGGATGCCTGACCCTGCTCTAACAAGGCACTGCACGACACCAGGCACCTATGCTAGGAAGGTCTCTCATTTTTCTGGGACAGTCATACAAGCAGATTAAACTGTACCCCTGGCAATTAAAATCTACAGGAACATGCCGATGCTCTGGCCAGCAAGGACATAGGCACCTCAGAGACCAGCCACCAGCTGATCTCTGTACTGTGCCAGAAACACAGGGCTGTGCTTAAGGTGCCTCTGCATCTCACACCCCCTCTGCAGTGTTGGGCTTTCTTGTCACAGCAGGGCACTAGCACT
The DNA here is from genome assembly GCA_025311575.1 of Elanoides forficatus. Taxonomy (NCBI): domain Eukaryota; kingdom Metazoa; phylum Chordata; class Aves; order Accipitriformes; family Accipitridae; genus Elanoides; species Elanoides forficatus. The sequence goes on from JAOBAS010000072.1 coordinate 29,638,194, forward strand.
TCCCACGTGGAGAGCCACTGCACCAAACATCTCCTGCTCCTAACACAAAGCAGAAAGCTGAACTGCCATCTGCACTACTTACCTATGCTTCATATCGAAGTTCTCTCGTTTCCCTATTTTTCTTTCTCACCACGCCCATGTGAATGCCTGCCTTACGCAACTCTGGTTTAACTTAACCAAGGCACTATTAAACACTGAGCAGTCAAACGCAGAACAGAGCTTTCTGCAGGGCAATGTGAGATATCACAGTTGCCCATCACAGAACCCAAACTCACCTGCTAGCAACTCTTTCCATGTGTTTAGCTTCCAGCCATCCTGACTGAAACTAGCAAAGTTTCTGTAAGACTTTGTGAACCAGAGTAGAACTATGTAAACCTTGTCTGAACATGAGGATCCTCTAATCCTGAAAGCTCCTGACAAGAGCAATGGTGAAGCAGACCCTGTCATATCAAAATGCACGCAGACTTGGGACTGCTCGTTTTCTACAGAAAGAGGAGACTTTCTCCAGAATGAGAAGCCAGTTGTCCTCAAGTCAGAACACACAACAACTGTTGAGGTGCCAGTGGCAGAGGGTCAGTATCTTTGTTTCAAACCAGCATTATCACCATTTTCAAGCAATGCCCACTGCTGCTTTAATAAAATCCAGGGAAAGCCTCAAAGCTAAGCAGAGGATGTAGTTGAAATCATCACGTCTCAGATGTTGCAGCTGTGGACTGTAAGGCTGAAATGAAGCAGAGAAAGGAATCTTTTCCAGAGGATGTGAAAGCAGGACCAGAGGATACATTCTACTTGACATCCAGGTTCACCACTCTACTATCAGTCTCATTCCAGGCTCTCTCAGAAATAAGCAAGACACATTTAAAACAATAATCCAACTTATGCTACCACAATGCATTTAAGCAATGTCTTCGTAACCAGCTGAAGTGGGAAAACAAAAGCAATTAGAGAATATATTGTATTATGAAATATACCAAAGCAGAAATATTGCTCTGCAGCCTGCTGAGAACTAGCAGAACAGCCCAGAAGCAGAGACATTATTTGGTGCATCAGCAGTCAGCATTTTTCACAACAGCAATGGAGACCTTCATATGGTGCAGCCTTAGAGCATCCAGAATAAAAGGCTTTGTGTTCTGTTGAATGAAGGAGTCAAAATTCAGGCAAGGGATGCCTTGCTTTTGCATCAAAGGAGAAAATAAATAAATAAACAAATAAATAAATAGCCTTAACAGCTTTCACGAAAATGAAGCTTCCCTTCCCTCAGGTGTGCAAAGGAAAAATGACATGCTACAGCCAGAGGCAGAAAACAAGAGGCAAGGCTGCAAGGACAGCACCCCCTCCTGGAAATCATCCAGTCAGTCTTCCTATTGAAGCTAGTTGCTTGGATTTTTGTTCTGTTATTTTCACAGATATGGTGTATGTTTGGATACATCAAAATACAGTCATTACACACAACATACAAAGCACGGACATGTCTAATTCAAACCCGTCAATACAACATCTCTGCACAGTGACAGTACAAGTCCAAGAATATTGTCATGTGAAAGACTAGACATGTTTAGATAGATGCAACCCACATCCTACTGTTAGTAGGGGAATGTCTCAGAGTACTCTTAAAAACTTTCTTCCTCTTAAAAACTGACTTCTTCCAGGCCACTGCTTGAATTTCTCACAGAAAAGCTAATCAAAAGGAAGCTTGGGAGAAAAAAAAAAAGTCAAGAAAAGAAAAAGCTAAATGAGGTCCATGTTAGAAGTTAAAGACATGCAGGAACTTTTTACATGAAGGTGCATAGAAAGCTGCATTGCATTATACCTCTATTCAGACACTTATTCAGATGTGGTACTGGATTAAGCTTAACTGAGTTGAGATCAATTTAATCCTGAGTGACTATGCCTACACCAGGGTTTAAACAGCTGAATTTATCAATCTTAAGTTCACATATTCCATTAAAATGAATTATTTTTTCTGACTGCTCCAATCTCAAGGAAACCCCGAGGAAGTTATTGCACAAAAAGAAATATTCTGCTTGTAAGTACTGATTTTTACAGCAGAATACTCAATCAGTGGAATAAGAAAATATCAATTACATATAAAATAAGAAATACTGGTTAGACCTTGCTCACATTGAATTACCTCTGGGGAAAAAAAAGCAGTTGGCTGCTATTAGCTGCAGGGCAGGTATATGCTTTCAGGGCTAGCTAACAACTATTAGCACAATTTCATGTCGTGACGCTTGGGAATTTTAGTCAAACTGGAACTGTTGTTACTTTTATTTATTAGATTAGCACCATGTTCAGGTAACGAGGGGAGTCAGTTCAATTCCGTGATGTATTTCTGTTGTTTAGGTTTTCCATGTTTTGCGGTCTAGTTTTAAATGACTCATTTCAAACTAACACAAAGTAACGGTAATAAAAGATAAAATGTCAAAGATGTTATTTTTTTCTGTCCAAATCAAAGCCAGAGAATAGTCTGAATTCCTACAAGTATATTTTACATGGGAAAATAAAAAACATTGACTTACAAAACAATTTTTGCCACAACCGTTTCAAAGGTCATATTCACAACAGATGCTGATGGTCGTGTTTTTTATCATTCCTGAAGTAAGGTATACATGTCATTCCTCCTGCAAACCTTAGCACTTTGTTCATGATGTCTGTGCCAATTAAAGAGACCACAACTTGCGTACAGCACTGACTATGTACTTCTGCTTGCATAGAAGAAAGTTTCTGTTACCTCTTAACTACTCCAGCATTTACAGGGGTCACAAAATCTGTAATCACGCTCCCATGAAACAGAACCCCTCCGTTCGAGCACATGTTCTCTAGACTCCTGTAATAGTCGCTGAAAATGCAAGAAGGAAAGCAGCAGGCTGAGCTAGGCCCATCACTGATTAGTTCACAGACAGGTGGAAGCAACTGGTAGTACAAAACTCAGGGAAGTGTTAGAACCACTAATAATGAGAGCATGGAAGATTAACAAAGGGACCTTTCTGGGGTAAGCCTCTTATGCTGGTATTTAGTTGAAGCTTGTAAGTGGCAAATGCCTGATTTCCTCAGGACAATTATATATTGGTATTATCAGTGCAAATAAGAAATACATGCATTAATAAAACCCTGACTTCAAACCAGCCCATAGTTGTTAGCAGTTCCTAACAAGCCAATAGCAGGAATAAAAGCCCTTTCTGCCCTCTCAGTGTGTACACAGCAGTTCATAAGCTATAGATTTGCATTACTGCATGTAGATACTGAAAGGAATTCAACTACTGTACCATCTGCTTTGCAGCTTTACTGTATTCTCTCAACTAGGCATTTCCATTAATTTTACCTAAAAATTCTCCATACCTTTGATCTGCTCAGGTATTAAAATAAATCTGAAGGATCTAGAAGGAAAAAAGCTCTTGAAGTTATGGCACCAATGTTTTCAAAGGCAAAACATATTCAGTTCATTAATCAAAGCTTCCTGTAAGTAAGAGACCTTTTTTCCCCCTAGCAGCTCACCAAAGTAAAATAAAATCAGAATGTGTGTGGAAATGCTTTTCAATTTGGCATCTGTCTTAAGTGAATGTCTGTGTTCCAGAGCGCTGCAGTTGGCCCTCGCACATCAACATCACCAGGTAAGGGTAAGACTGAAAGTAACACATACAGGTCAGGTAAGTACCTTATTGTATCGGTGGATAAGAAGATACCAGGGTAACTGTGTTTTTCCTCTTTATAGCTGAAGCCATTTTGTTTCCTAACTGGCAGTTACTTGCCAGGCACCTGTCACACACACATTGCCATTCTGTGCAGTGGAGTAATACTTGGGGCCATGCTTGTGTTTTGAGTAAAAGGCTGATTATGACAATGCAATGCCACGCCATCACTGTCAGTCACACTGTGTTTGTTCAGTGCTATGATATGACAGCTAGTTCCTTATGTTCTTGGGGAAAAATGGGACAATAATTTCCAGCCTGACAGTATTTCAGTTAGTTTCTCTGCTTTTATTAACAAGCATATAATATTAATTGGCAAAACACTGGATACAAGCTTCACTATCATAAAATCAAAACATTAAGCAATAATCTCAAAAGGCTTATTCAGACAAAACTAGTCACCAATAGTACAAAAATTACACAGCAACATAAAGCATAAAAAATTGTAAACTTTCAAATGAAGCTAAGCCAAAAATATGGTTTTACACTGCGACAGTTCCAGAATCTTTATTATGCCATGTTGAGGATAAAGGCTTAGTGGTTGCACTGGCTTATTGTCCCTTAACCATTACATAATCTTGTTGCAGAAGGAAAGAACAAACTCTCCTTTTGTCCAGATAAGTCACTTGAATTCAAGATTCCATTAAACCAATGCTTTGAGTTTCAAATAAAAAAAAAAAAATATTGGTACATCAGTATTCAAAAAACAGGGCTTCTTCCTTCAGCCACACCTAACCATTTGCATGAATGATCCCGCTGGTTTCTGTTGAACCATCCAGGTTATTAGTAAAGTTACCAATGTAAGTGTTTGTAGAATTGGACATTTAGTTCCTACCCTAACATTAGGATCTGGACAGGTCATTGTGGCTTTGAAAGATTTCCAAGAAGCCTTAAAGATGATAAAATGTGGATCAAATAACAGGACCAGAGCTTTAATTTGTATATAAATAAACCATAACTCCACAGTAAAACATTACTGTTGACTTGCCGCAAGATGCAAGTTCCTACAAAATGTCTGTACTGACTGCAAATCTTGATTAAAGTAGTGATTGAAGCATTGTGCCACGTTCCTTAGTGTTGTTCTCTCTGCATTTTTTTATTTCAACAACAGATCTCAAGACCTTAGTTACAGTTAATTATATCTTACGTAGAGATTCTAGTGTATGGGACAATTTTTTTGCCTTCTTATCAACTTTAGGTGGACTAACTGAAGTGTAGGTTGCATTAACATTTCCAGTGAAACATCCAAACTGAAGTGATTACCTGAGGAAATACAGAAACTTGATTTTTCTGCAGTCAAGCCTTCTGTACAAAATGCATTTTAAATACTTATTAAGATTCATCTTGCAGATGTACAGACTGGTTGGCTTTCTCCTATTATATTTAGCTCAATGGTAAAATGCATAATGCTCTAAAATAGGCTAATTGTCTGGTTATATTTATCATCCAGTAGAAAAAAACCCTCAGTGAATCTCCTAGGACTAACTATGTTGTTATAAAGACAATAAGAGCCAGATAAGCTTTCCAAGGCTCATAGCCTATTGGAAAAAAATAGCACCATCATAGTTGTAGTCTGATATTTTTTATGGTCCCATATCCCCAGAGGTGATAGTGTTGTGTATATATACTATTGCACAACCAATAAAAATAAATATTCCCAGGTTTGATGGTACACAAATATACCAGACATAACAATGGCACAAAACATTTTCAGATAGGCTGCAAGTCTTGCCAATTGCTTCCACAATTCACATTAAGGTTTCTTGCAAGATCATTTATTTTAAAATATTGCTGACAGATAGATCTTGTACTTACAGAAATTTAAATCCCACACTTCACTCTTAAAATAAAAAAAGGAACAAATCAGAAAACAACCCCCCCCAAATAATAGCCCCAAATAAAACCCCATTTGAACAGTGAGAAAAACCATCTACATTCCTTTTAAATTTAATGGTAAGTAGATGCTACATTTACAATTTAAACATATGCCTAATAAATGCATGTTTCAAACCTATTGCACAAAAGCATAATGCTCTTTATCCATACAAAACAAAAACATACAAATAAAAGCTACTCAAACTCAATGTAAAAGGAAGAAGCTTGTAAAAACATCTTACAATTTCATTTTATATGCCCGTAAATAAAGCTGGACCACCGAAACCAAAAATACTTGGATGGTAAAATAAGACAGAAGGCTTAAAATAGAATAAATAATTTTATAAAGTTAAAATTTAAAACCCCAAATCTTATTTAAATTCAATATTATATATTCTATTTGAATTCTCTATTTTTAATGAAACTATATTTAATGAGACTTTGAGCATGGGTGGTGATTCATTAGTCTCATTGCTGCTGAGGATAATGCAACAAGATACTTCTTTACTGCAATTATTTACCAGCATAAGCAGTTGTGAAAACTACTTCACAGTAATGGCATCTTCATGAAAGCCAAAATAAACTAACACGATCTCACTAGGACTAAGAGTTACCTATGCTGAGTCCAACTCTTAGTCCAACTCTGAACAGTATCAGGGTTATTTTACTCAATACAAATTATATAAATTAACTGTCTCTTAAGCTTCACAGAAGTGAAACAAGGCTCTGACCCAAAGAAGACCTTGCTCTGACCTCAATTCAATTGCATTGTAGTCTTCTAGTAAGGCTAAAGGAAATAAACATCTGGTCCAGACACAGTCACATCCCTCCTGAGGGAAAGAATTTCTGTAGCAAAGATGTTGTGACATGTGATTTAGAAAAATAACTGGGTGGGTTTGTATTCTTTTTTTCTTTTTACTGGTGAGGTTTTATCAGATTAAACACATGGCAAAAGCAGTTACACACAATGATGAGCAGAAAAAACAGCTGTAGGTATTAATACTGGCTTGAATTTATGTATCCATACAGGTATAAACAGAGTTTTCAACGTATTGATAGCACCGTAACAAATTCAAGTGATTCTAAAGATGGTTATAAATGTATGTTCTGTACTGTAGATTGTTACAGCAAGAGATAGATTTGAAAGGCTTCTGAATTTGCATGCTTGTTATTAATTTCTCAGTTGCACAAGTACACAGGAAAGTACTAAAATCCCAAAGTACTTTTACAGAACTGCATCAATCTCTAGTCATACAAAAAGTTTCTGCAGTACACACACTCTGAGGTAGACAGATCTCACATATATAGAGAGATATATATATATGTATTTGTTTTTTTTATATATATATCCTGATTAAGGTGGTTAATCAGAATGCTGTCTGGCAGCTTTAGTTTTATGTCTACATCAGGTACAGCCAGTGTCTGTATACTCAGGGTGCACAGAAGGTAGATGCTTACAGCCCTGTTCATATTTTCAGTGCCTCAGTGGCTACAGCCAGTCACTTATTTACACTAGGACAGTAACAACCACATAAGTAGCTCCAGAAAGGCCCAGGAGGTCAGTTTGTGTAAATATCCATACCACCTGCATTCACTGTTTCATTAGAAGATTATAAAAATGGTAGACTCATGATGTCATTTGTTCTCTTCTGCCAGTTCCAGTAATGTTAAAGACAGAAAAAAAGTTAAAATACATACATCTGAGTCCATGAACAGTAAGACAAAACCAGAGCCAAGTTCGATTCCATTGCTTCTATGCATGCACACAGACCACCCCCCTCCCCGCCCCGAACCCAGTCCCAAACCAACCCTTGGGCCCCCAGGAAGGGGTGGTTGG
>JAOBAS010000072.1:29646772-29657377 GCA_025311575.1 Elanoides forficatus
CCCACCCCCCCAACGGCTAGGAATTGCGCTAAAGAAAATGCCATGGTTTCATAAGAAAACGGCTAAAGGAAATATAGAGCTGCTTATAATGATCTGAGGAATTTTTAATCAGTGAAATTAAAACTGTGCAATATCACCCAAAGCTGCCCAAGAGCCAGTGTTTCGATAGCTAGTGAGAGCAAATTTTCTCTAAATTAAAAACTGATTTCTGCAAGCCACAACTACATAAGAAATGTTTATTTTTTAAGAAGTTCACAAACCTAGCTCTTTTGAGTATTTGTCATTATGTGGTGCAATTGCCACAGCAAAATATCAGGGCACATTAAAATCAACTGAAATTATTTCTATTAATCTTACCAAATCAACATGCATAGGGGAGTGTCAAAACGTTACTAAAACACAAAATGAGGGAGAGCAATAACTGGGCAAAAATGACAAACTTATTGGTTTCCCAGATTTTGAGAAGTTTTCAATGCAGCATAATAAATTATCACCAGTCACTATATCATTAGGTATGTTCAATGCTCTACAGAATAACTTGAATAAAACCAACGCAATCAGGCATACTATATAAGACAAGAACACTTTGCAAAAATATAGTTTTTAAAGATTCAGAATGTGAAAAGTAACTAAATGCAACTTGGTGTCAAAAGCAACATTTTTAAATCACCTCACAACATTCTAACTTATTTCTGTGTAACTGTAAGAGATAAATCAGGCTGAGCTACATGGAACTGTGAAGTGTTTTCAGCATCTGTAAACTTAGTGCTGGTAGTGTCTTGTTGAGTTGCAACTTCTTTCTTCCGTACAAAAAAAGTATAAATATTTTCTGTCCAGAAATCTAGGTAACACATCCCTAGAAGAAATATTCAGAAGGACAGTCCACTATGAAAGCCCTAGTCTTCCAAAATTACTTGGCTGGTTTGTGTCACATGATTAGTGATGCACTAAGAAGGTGCCAGATGATAGTCTCTGCAAAAAACTCTGTCCAGAAGGACAATAAAGTTCTCTTACAGCAAGTCCATTTTGGGTCTGTAATGTAGCAGTAGAGGTGCTTTCTGCAAGACAGAAATATCAGGTAAGTTAAGAAACGAAACCAGAACTAATCTGTTCAGCAGGTAAAACTTTTGTTTCATAAACAAAAGCTTAACTGAACTACCAGAGTAGCGATCTGCCCTGTCAAAATTTCACCAAGGCAAAGACAAGATGCAATTTCATCTGTGGAGCTCAAACAAGAGATGAAGAACCCTTTCCCGTTTGTCTCAGGAGCTAATCACCTTAAGATTAGTTCTACCAGGTCTGTTTAACCTGGAAAACCCATTACCAGCAAGGGAGAAATACAGATGATGTCTAGAAAGCAGCATGAGAGCATGTGGTACTTCATATTTAACAGCTCTCACTTGATTCCTCTTCTGTGACTGTATTCATTGCTTTTTTATGAATAGGTAAACTTTTAACATCCACAACATCCTGCACCAAGGAGTTCTGTGTCTCATGTTAAGAACTGCTTTCTCTTGTTTCTTTCTGGACCTCCCACTTCTGTTTTACATCCCCCACCTTTTTCACTTGAGAAGTCAATTTACAGTTCCCCTTTCCATGTGACTCACAATTGCATAGATTTTCATGATAAAGGTAAACAGTAGACTTGTACAGACGCACATCAATTTGATGCTGCTCTTTGGTTCTCTTCCTCACCCCTCCCCCTCAATCCCTAACATTTGCTTTGTATCCCTTTATATTTACCTACATTGAACTTAAGGTGTTCATTAATCACCTGCCACTCAGAACTGTAAAGGCTTGCTTCAATCCTTTGTCATCAATCTGTCCTCACTATCCTAAATAGCCACAATGTCGTCAGCGCACTGTTACTGCACTACTCAAATACCTTTCCAGGTCATTCAGGAGCATCATACAAAACAGATTGCAGTAGGAATCCCCTTGTGACCTCTCTGCATTTCAAAGACTGACCATTGACTTGTATCCTGTAACTCTTGCGCAAATCAATTATTTTTCCACACAAAGACAGGAAAACACTTCCCCACTCCCACCTGCACCTCTTCTAGATATGCATCCACAGCCATCAAGTGGTTCTACCTCAGTCACTGTTAGCTTGGACTGTGTTGCTTGTCCATTATGAATACTAATTCCTAGCTCAAATATTCCCAAATACACATACACTGACTCTGTAGGTGTGACTTGCCTCCTGAGTGTTCAATTTTGCAATTCATTCTTACACCTATTTCACTTGAGCTGACATTATTAATGTGATAATTAATACTCAGAATGAATGCCCCACTGTTTACTATCCAGTTTCAAGGAAGTTGTTTAAAGAAACCACAATAAGCAAGTCAAAGATATATTCAAACATTTTTAACCAGCCTTGTTTATGCCTACTAAATGCTGCTAGAAGTTTTCTTAACTAAGGCAGACAAGCATTTACATTACTGCCTCTCCTTTGGAGGTAAAACAGCCTTCTTGAACTACAGAAGAGAACTGTGTTGAAAATTTCTGCCTTTTCTGCATCACAATTACCCCACCTACGTGGATTAAAACCAGTTTTACCTGAAATAGCTAAGAATAGTACTTTCTTGTGGCTTCCTCTTCCTTTGTCAGACTTGATAACAATTTGACAGTTGATGCAGTGTTCCTTTTTCCCTTGCAGTTAATACTTAATTTCCCTTTCCTTCATAGAATCATTGAATCGTTTAGGTTGGAAAAGACATTTAAGATCGTCAAGTTCAACCATCAACCATGCCCACTAAACCATGTTCTGAAGTGCCTTGTCTACACGCTTTTTGAATATCTGCAGGGGTAGTGACTCAACCACTTCCCTGGGCAGCCTGTTCCAATGCCTGACAACACTTTCAGTAAAGAAATTTTTCCTAATATCCAATCTAAACCTCCCCTGCTGCAACTTGAGGCCACTTCCTCTCATCCCATCACCAGCCACCTGACAGAAGAGACCAGCACCCACCTCACTACAACCTCCTTTCAGGTAGTTGTAGAGAGTGATAAGGTCTCTTCTCAGCCTCCTTTTCTCCAGACTAAACAACCCCAGTTCCCTCAGCCGCTCCTCATAAGACTTGTGCTCTAGGCCCCTCACCAGCTTCAAAGCCCTCCTCTGGACACGCTTCAGCAACTCAATGTCTTTTCTGTAGCAAGGGGCCCAAAACTGAACACAGTAGGCCCAAAACTGAACAGTTTTATCTTCTTGGAAACAAAATTAATACTTGGTGTTTAAGGATGCCGTATTAGGTATTTATTAAAGTATCATTTTATCGAGTTTGCAGTTACTGCAGTATAGTTCCAAATGATGCCTATTTTATAAACATTTTATTTGGCCACTACATGATTTACTTGGAACCACTGTATCATACCTTAAATCTCCATCTAGTAACAACTACAAACTTGAGTGTGTGGTCCTTGCCAAGAATCTCTTCATTGCATAATATGTCCAGCTGACAAAACAAAGACAACAGTTAATTCATTGGGACATAGTACATGAAACAACATATTTCAGATAATACTACAAATGTTTGACAAGATTTTTTTTTTCTCTGAAGACACTGGAATTGTTCATCTTGCAGTCGTTCTGCAAAAAAACAGTACCAAGGAAAGAAAAGAGAATGTCTTTTCTCAACATAAAGTGCTGAAAGACCAGGAAATATTGTGTGTACAGGACTTAACTGTTTGAGTTGGCTTCCTGAACAGTACTAATGCCCTTTCCTAAAAGCTTTACATGCTTTTAAAAAGGCCAAATAAAATTATCAAGGAGACAGAATTCACAAATCTCAAAGACAGCTCTGTTATTTAACATACTATGAAAATTTTTTACTTAACACCAGCCAAGTGGCTTTCTGCTATAAGGATACACTTTTTTTTTAAAAACTGCCTGCCACCTCCCTCATATACTGTATTTATGGGTTTTTTGCAGATACTCAACAGCTATTTTTACTTTTCTCAGTGTTTAAAGACCTTGGTATTAGAAACAGTGAGGATATAAACACAAAAACATGCGGATCATATAACTACTAATCAATTGAACTGTAATAGCTGAACATAAACTAGAACAGGGAACATGCATGAAAACAGTTAAGTTCCACCAAGGTGGCTTACATTAACAATGCTTTACCACACAGCCCAGAAAGACCTAAGTGTGCATGCATTCCACTTACACGGTTTATCTAATTGGCAGTACCTCAAACCTGCAATAGTCTATAACAATCAACCAAGTGCTCACAAGCTTAAATCCTTCTACTATGTACCTATTACTTAGTACTGGTACACTGATTACGCCACAATTCATGTACTCTTTAAGAAGGTAGGGAGGGACCGCAGAGAAATAAACAGTACTCCTGAAAGTTTGTTCCTTCAGTAAAAGCCAAGCAGGTTGTTAAATCACAGACTAGCACAGTGGAACGGAAGGCTTAAACACAACACACAAAAATATAACTCCCTTCACACAGCGATGGTAGCTATGTTGCTGCTGGGCTACAGCCAGGAGTCAACCACTTCCAAGCCAGGTGAGGACAAGACGGAAGATACAGTTTTGTTTCAGGAAGACTAGCAGAGTTTGGGGACATACTCCAACCATAAGACAGAGTGTTGGTTTGAAGTGTACAGAAGCTGGGAAGGAAGAGTGATACAGATGCAAACTGGCTGTTGAAAAGTTTCAGCAGAAAGGTGTTGACACATTGGACTGGAAAGCAGATGGTTGGATTTGAATTAAAAGTCTTAATTAAATTCAGTGAGTGACATAATGTGGGGTTGGGAGATGTCAAGCTGAGAGTCAGTCGAGACCTCTACAGACTGTGACCAAGACCCAGCAAAGTGGTAAACGGAGGCTGCATTCGTATGTTTGCCACTGTTAATTTTGAATCTGAACTAGGGGAAGTGCAAAGAATTGGGGGGTTTTCTGTACCTTTCACCATAAATCCTTCCCATGATTCCAAGTATTCCCTGCAAAGGAAGGGAAAAGTAGGTATCTAATAACACTCTGTTCATGGTAGGCAGCAACTTCAGGTTGAGCTTCGCTGAGAGCATAAAAAGGAACAAAATATTTGTGGTGCTTCCTCTTAAACTGCGCTTCAGTAGTGTTAAAGTGTTTGTTACTGCCTGTCCCCTGCACTGACCATGAAATCTCTGAAAGGGTGTGGTATACCTGACTACAAGCTGTCAAACACAGCACCTTGCTAGAGTCCATTTCAACACATGTGGAAGCATATAACCAAGCCTTTTAGCTCAACTATTTATATATGGACATAAAAAGATGCACTGCAAACAAAATGGCAAGTCCTGTATAGACCCAAGAAAGGACAAGAAAATGGCTACATAACATATAATTCAAGAAAAAGTATATGCTTCTGTTTTCTGAAAGTAAAATCAGACTAAAAGGTGTTCCTTTACAAAAGAACAATCCTACACTTTTCCTAAGGTTTTGATACCTGCAAAATCATTTAAAAAAATTAAAATATTACCTCATTAAAAGAAGAAAGGTTAAGTTTTTTGGCAATGAACTTCTTTAGATGCAAGACTGTTGCTTGTGCTGAGCAACGAATCCATTTTCGTTTCAGTCCACGCAATTTGCTGCTATTGCATTCCAAGCAGATGCTTACCTTCAGGAAAAAGCAAAAACAGTCAGGGTTGGCTGGTACAATTTTCTGCAGTCCTCATTATGTATTCCATAAGCAATTTTTACTACTAGCAGTTTTTTTTAATACAACAAAGTGAAAAAGTACAGTACTAGTTAGTATTCCTTAAACTGAAATGCCTGTAGTCCTATTAAAAAAAACAAAACATTTTCTAACACCTTGTCAGTTTAGTGGTAAGCACTACTGCAACCAAAATGGATCTAGATAAAAAAGTTCAAGAAAGAATTTTTTATGTTGGAACAAGGCTGCTCCAGTCCAAATTCAAAGGCTACCAATAGCTCAACAGGACCCTATGTCAAAAGCTGGAGTAAGATAAACAGTAAGAATACCATTGCCAATTTGTAGTGATTGCTTTTAACGTAACTTCTTGCTTTTAATGCAACTGCTAATGCCAGTTTAAAACAGAATGTTAACAATTTTAAAAGAGAATTTAAAGTTTAAAAAGAATGGAGACAAATGACATAGCAAATTGTTAAAATTCTAAAGATTATCCCCCTCCAAAGGTCTCTCTAAATTCTATGCTTCAATTTTCACTTCTTGTCTCATCCGGCTATTCATTAACTTAGTCTAAGCTTTTTGTGATGATTTACTTTATGCACTAAGAGGATCCAGTACTAGGTACAATCCCTTTGAAAGTTCCCTTACATTATAATTGAAAAGAAAATTAATCTAAGTTTAATTTAGTCTGGACACACATAACGGGAAAACATAAAAGGGATGGCTTGTTTATCACAGAAGGAGATTTCACTTTCAAGCATGCTTTCTGTTTAAAACTTAATGGTGAACTTCCCAGCTTACGTACTATTTTTATGGTACATAACTAACACTTAGCATTAGAGGTTTAAAACAAAATAAATATTAAGTTAGAAGAAGTGTAAAAGGTTTTGTTCATAATTATTGATACACATTCAGCTCAATGTAAAACAACAACATTGGGGTTCGGTCCTTCAGCAGTGGGGCCAAATAACCTGAATTTGTTTTGAAAGCAGGTAATACTTTGGAAACTCATAAACAAACAGAACTATCAAATCTCAAGGCAAATGTCTTCAATGTATTCTCCATTCCTGCCAAAACCCAAAGATGAAACTCATGCTTACACAAAAGCGTTGGGTAACACCGTATTGTTTGTATCGGAGGACAGAAAAAACAGCTTGAAACAGTTATTTTTCTCTCTTGTTAGCTTACCAAAGCACTGAAGCTGAAATATAGGATAAAATTAAAACATGCCCTTTGAGCTCACCTGTTCATCACTTCGGTGGTAGTCATTATCTTCTTCCTGTTTTTCCTCTGAAGTTTCTTTGTTTGAATTTTCATCTGTTTTAGTTTCACCTTACATAAGAAACCAGATATATGGGATAACATTCAGCAGCAGCTTGTAATGCTAATTTGATTAAAACAGCACAGTTCAGGACTGCAATATAGAATAAACTCTACTTTTCCCAAATTGTGCTTATCTGCTTAGGCAACACTAGCCCCACATGTGAAAGAGGAATACATACAGAGCACAACCTTCAGTTCAGCTGCTAGCAGCCCTGAAGCTGGATAATTTCACAGAGCCCCCATGTAGGCACTACTAAGGAGATCTCCTTTGCCAAGGGTAATATGCTATGACCAGCTAAAAAGAAAGATTCTGTACACAAATAAGGCACAAAGCAACAATACTACACTCACTGTATTGTGCTATAAAACAACTGTGATTGTAATAAGCCAACTAGGCACATACCTCCAACAGGTCTGTTCATCAATTTACTAGCTGTCACCCACCCAAGATGAAATAAATAAAGGACCATTTACCATTTCGATGGGAATCTAGGTGCTGTTTTGTAGAACATGTCTCCCCTTTGATGTCCCCTGGAACTTCCATGCCCAGTTTGTGATAAAACTCCCTTTGCTTTTTCATTTCCGCTGTTTAAAATTGTAAATATTAATCCCTGTAATAAAGTTCTAATGCAATATTTATGAAGTTATTCCAAATCCCTTCCCTCTTAAGTAAAACAGGCTTGCTAACAAGTAGTGGTATTGTCAGTATTTACTACTCTTCTATCTCTGCTATTGTTCATGCCTCATCTTATTTTTCAGAGTTAGAATACTACAAAGTCATCTGTATAGCTACTATTACACCATTCCTATTAGAATGAGATAGTGTTTAAAGTACTATTCCTTATTCTGAATTCCTCCCACAATATTTCAGTCAAACCATTGTTTTTGAATTTTTATTTATAGTTCTGGTTTTCAATATGCTATAAATAATTTTCAAATAATCTATTTAATCTTACTGATGTTTGAGAATGTTCTGGTTTTGCAGCTTAAGTAGATTAAAATACTCTAAATGAAAGTTGTAACATACATTAAGACAAAAAATTACTGAGCAGTTACTATAATGTACTACTTTAATTGAACAGATCCAATCTCAAAGAGGATCATGAAAACACAAATTGAAAGTTACCTGCTAAGAAATTAGTCTCAGAGTAGCAGAAACTTCACTGAAAATAAAAGCTGTTCTGCAGTACATTCCAGCTCTGAGAATTTTAGAAAGCTGGCATAACAGGTTTAAGTACACAGTTTAACAAGAACAAATGAGAGTTACAGTGTGCCAGCATTCAAAGGCTGAACTACTATTCTGCTTTACGTAATACTACTTTCCAAAGAAATATCCCATCTTTCCTCCCACCACCGCCACCCCCAATTGCTACTAGTACAGGTATGAAATTAAACTAATTACTAGAAATGACACAAATGAAGGAATACGGTTTTCCATTGTATGTTTCCTCATCTCCTCCTCCATCATTTTCATCACCTGAAACTTTTTTAAAGTGTTAAAGTATGTGCAAAATGACCTCTAAAAAAGGTCATATCACAACTTACCTTCTTGGAGGCCTGGCACAAGTTTGTAAACAATATCTTGCATTGTTCTGTCATGACTAGCAAGAAAAAAACAAAATCGAAAGTTTAAAGTCAACCATCTTGATTCAAAACATTTCTCTTAAAAAAGTTCCAGTACTAAATTGATGTAAAATCTCTAAATTCACCTAAGAAGAATTTCAATTCTCACATCAGTATTTATGTCAAACAAGAGAGGACAGTAACGTGAAACAAATTATGAAAAAGTACAGGCTAAGACAGAAACCCAATGGAAGCGTGAGGAAGAATAGTCTTGGATATGTCGAAAATGACGTCCCATGGAACACGGCCTCCTGCGTCGAGGCAAGAATGTCACCAAATCTCAAAATTCTTTGACAACTTTGAGGTAAGCTCATTTTTATTACTAAAGAATCAAGGATAGTCTGTTTCTTACCCATACAGACTCATCTCTCATATTTCTAGATGTGGTGGTTTATCTCCAGCCAGCAACTAAGCACCACGCAGCTGCCCACTCACTTCCCCCCTTACCCAGTTGGATGGCAGAAAGAATCAAAACAAAAAAAAGTAAAACTCATGGGTTGAGATAAGAACAGTTAAATAGAACAGAAAAGAAGAAACTAATAATGATAAAGATAACACTAATAGAATGACAACAGTAATAATAAAAGGATTGGAATGTACAAATGATGCACAGTGCAACTGCTCACCACCCGCCAATCGACACCCAGTTAGTTCCCGAGCGGCAATTCCCCCGCCCCCACTCCCCCCCAGTTTATATACTAGACGTGACATCACATGGTATGGAATACCCTGTTGGCCACTTTGGGTCAGCTGCCCTGGCTGTGTCCCCTCCCAACTTCTTGTGCCCCTCCAGCTTTCTCACTGGCTGGGCATCAGAAGCTGAAAAATCCTTGACTTGGTATAAAAACTACTTTGCAACAACTGAAAACATCAGTGTTATCAACATTCTTCTCATACCTAGCTCAAAGACATAGCACTGCACCAGCTACTAGGAAGACAATTAACTCTATCCCAGCCGAAACCAGTACACTAGACTACTTCGTTACCTTTACTAGGCTTCTCCAACAATGCAAGAGAATGGTTCATAGAAAAAGACCACAACAACAAAATTTTACTTTGCTCTTAAAAGCCAACATTTTAACTGTGAGCAACCTTATGCAGCTCAGAAGCCTGTATAGGCTCAAATAAAAGAAAAGGTAATAATCGCACTGGAACTGGAGCAGCAGGACTGTTTAAGATTCTAAACTTTAATTCCCAGCTCACATAGACAAAAATCTGGTTTAGTCTAAAATAAGTCACCGACTAAAAGAAACAAAGTATTACCCTAAATGCCAATTGATAAATAAAATTAGAAACATTTCGAATATCTGTCTCAGCTGCTTCAAGGTCATTACTCCAATAGAGCTTGCAAAACCAAATCCTGAATATGATTTAAATAGAAGAGGCTTACAAGACTAGTCTCAGGCTTCTCATCACCTGACATGAGCGCTTCACAGCAATGGAGAACAGTGAACAAGTACAGAAACGGTGACAAATCAAGAGATTTACAATGGACCATTACAATCTTTTAAGTAGCACTACGAGAAGAATCAAAATACCATTATTTCTAAATTCATGTCATTTCAATCAGTACCAATACCATTTGCATAGGCTAGGATTTTCAAGTGTCACATATGGATTGCAGGAACATCTCTAAAAATATTTCAGCATAAGTAAGTCAGCCATCACTATTAGATTAGAGGCGAGAATTTAACAGGATTCAGAAATGTGAAATAGGAGACATATAAATAATAATGAGAAAATAATAATGATAACAACAATAATAAAATTACAATATTAATAATAATAAAAGAATTGGAATATACAAAACAAGAGATGCACAATGCAATTGCTCACCACTTGCTGACTGATGCCCAGTTAATTCCCAAGCAGCGATCGACCCCCCAGTTTATATACTGGGCATGACATCACATGGTATGGAATATCCCTTTAGTCAGTTTGGGTCAGCTGCCCTGGCTGTGTCCCCTCCCAACTTCTTGTGCCCCTCCAGCCTTCTTGCTAGCTGGGCATG
>JAOBAS010000072.1:29661294-29679418 GCA_025311575.1 Elanoides forficatus
AGGGTCTGTTGCGATAGGACAAGGCATAATGGTTTTAAACAAAAAAAAAAAAAAAAAGAGGGTAGATTCAGACTCGATATAAGGAAGAAATTGTTTACAATGAGCGCAGTGAAACACTGGAACAGGTTGCCCAGGTAGGTGGTAGATGCCCCATCCCTGGAAATGTTCAAGGTCAGGCTGGACAGGGCTCTCAGCAACCTGATTTAGTTGAAGACGTTCCTGCTCATTCCAAGGTGGTTGGACTAGATGACCTTTAAAGGTCCCTTCCAAACCAAACCATTCTATGATACCTTCTAAAACAACATCCCATCTCAGTACACCTTCCAGTTTGGACTAGGTATATACTAACTCCTAAACTGAACTTGTCACTAGTCAGCTCAGGTTCTAGCAGGTTTATTAGTGTAAGCACAGCATCCAAATAAATGCAACTAGATAGCTTATGGAGGGTGCTGCAGTCTTCCAGATTGGTTCTTTTTTCACAGGGTCAAGTTGGGATTAATAAACTCTCCTGAAGCTGGAAGTCCTAGGAGTATGGGACAGCCAATATAGGAACCATTCTAGCATCTGAAACAATACTATTACTAGAGATTTTCAATTACATGGGATTTCCAAAGTCTCCAGTCTCCATTTACCCAGATACTTGGGCACTGATTGTAGGCCTGAACCGAGTTGTACATTTCCTGGTTACTTTTACAGTATACTTAAATGTATCAGAGAAGATTTATTAGAAAAGAAATAGGCAAGGTTAATCCTCACTTTTTTTTTTTTTTTTTAAGTTTCCCTCTTCTTGACTTTTTTCATTTCTATATCTAGTTGTAGAAATACAGTTGGACTTTCATTGTCCTCATGCACCCTCAGTACCTTTCATAACATACAAGACTTTCCCTTTCATAACATACGAAGACAGCTTTCACACATAAACACTAATGAAACTCAGATTACAAATGTGAAATGTTAACAAGGCCTGCATGTATCTGCTAACCTAGAATTCTAATCAAGAAACAGATGTAAACTACAAAAGACTTAACATCGAATTACTACTAAAGAAGTTTATATCTACTGACTTATAGGCCTGCCTGTTATCAACAAACTAAAGATACAACAAAGAAACAAGTAGAAAAGGGAGCAAAAGCTTGGTTTCCCCTGAATTCTGTTTTACAAAGGAAGTTGGTCCTATCCCTCCAAAGTCCAAGGGACTGGCCCTGGTCCTCCAAATGACACTGAAAGGACTCAAGAACTACATTTATTACTGAAGTGAAGAGTCTCTGAATGTCTGAAGGACAGGAAATTAAAGAAAAATGAGAAAGATAAGAAAACTGTGCGTTTCTGAGTAGAAACAGAAAGAAAATTTCGAAGTTATATAATTCAGTGGAGAATTCACTATCTTAACAGAGAGGGCACTTTCAGGATAGATTTTGCAAGGATGCTTTTCCTATATTATTAGCATTAACATACACAATAAAAACAATGCCAACATGTATAAAGTTTTTAAAAAAAGACAGGGCTGTGTGCCTCTTCTCAGAAAACTGTAATTCTACAGGACACACATTGAAGTAGTATTCTGAAAACATAAACTGTCAAAATAAGGGAGGGACAAGCCACAAGGAAAAAAAAAAAGAAAAAAAAAAACAAAACAAACAGAAGCAGAAGCTAGCAAGGAGCATTCCCTGGCTTTTGAAGCAAGCACTGTAGCACTGTGGATTAATCTAAAAATTTCCTCCATAACCAATGTGAGAACAGGGTACATGATGTCAGCTGAAGGATTTTTGTGGTTTGTTTTGGTTGGTTTGGGGGGTTTCTTTGTTGTTTTTTTTTTTAAAGAACAATGAAAAATGACCTGATAGCTCTATGTCAGCCATGTTAACTTGTTATAATACTGGTTTTGTATACAATCTTGTTAATAGCAGCAGTAAAGAACTACTACTACAGGGTTTTACCAAAAGTAAGGTGTAAAGCCACCAATGTGGCTGCTACAGAGGGTATTTAATGTCACTACAGCAGGCCTTCTGGACTGAATGTTAATTCATCAGCTGATACGTACCGTGGCAAAGGAAACTGAGGATCAGAACAGATTCAAGACAGAAAATAGTTTTGAAGTTACCACTCTGGACTATAAAGGTGCTACTCAGAAGGAATCTTTCCGAATCTTTAGTTGGAACTGTGCTAATTTGTAAGGCTTCCATCAGAATAATGCAAACCCTAGCACTCCTATATCTCACAATGTCAACAACAAAGACACTAGGATGGACTTACACCTTCAGTTTTCTGGAAGCCTAAGGCTTTACAAGGTACTAGGGCATATTTCACTGATGTGAAACTAGAAATTCACAAAGCAACGTAACAACAAACAACTACCTCATCATAACACTATGGAATAAAAGCTTATTTCTAGGGTACAATACAATATACTTATTCTTTATCAATAAACGATGGCTGCTTTCTGCAGAGGAATAGGAGAGCAAGAGACATTTGTAAGGCTCCAGGTGGAGAACATATGCTATGTCAACTGTCAAAGAAGAGAACTAGGCATTCCACATTCCTTTAGCAGGAAGAGAGACTGCATTCTTGAATGCATACGTTACCACTAATTGTGTACAGCTTCAAGTTTGTGCAGTACAGCTTTAATGTTCTCTTCATTTACTTTGTTAAAACAGCAAATCATCTGTTAAAAAAAGCAGTGTCTAGTAAAGCATGCATTATTTTGGCTGACGCACAATAGATTTTTTAATTTCAACTAAAAACCACTAAAACATGTTGCACATCAAGTTAAAAAAAACAAAGCCAATTTCTTTAACTTAATTATACTTCTACTTACAAGTATGTAAGCATTCTGTTACAGTAGTAGCATCAATCAGGTATCCATTGCACAGACGACAGGTTATATGGGCATTAATGTCCCAAAGCTTAATCTTTCTCGTTAGCATCTTTGGTGTCTGCAGAAAAGACATATCATAAAGTAACACAGCTGTAGTGATCAGGTAAAAGTCATTGGGAATAAATGATTAACTAGAATTAACCCTAACAGCTTTAGGCTCTAATACATTGTATATGTGCGTGCACACATAGATGCACAATGATAGCATTAACTTTTAAAGGACTTCACAGAAGTGAAACAATGTAAAACCCACACTATTTTGCAAGTCAAAATTTCAATAGCATAGAAAACAGTCTTTCTAGCAAGCTATTAATGAGTTTCTTTACCAACCAGGGGAGTTGAACTTCAGGTGAAACCCTACTTTTCTAGTGGTCTAAGTCATCACATTCAGTCTAGTAATGGAGAAAAATTCACAAAAACATGGAGAGAGAAAATCCTCAAAGAGATTTGAGAATGGAAAGCATTTTGATAATTGAAAAGTCAAAATAACTAGGTCTGATTTGGCATAGTAGGTTTAACCATACTTTTAAGTGTTTACCACTATGGTTTTGTGCCACTATGGTTGAGCATAATTTTGAAGCCGTGTCTCAATAATGGAGCTGACAAGTAAAACTTCTGAAATCCCATTTTATTTAAACTCAAGTTAAAGAACATTACAGACTGAAATAGTCTCAACTGACAGAGCTGCAGTTGTTGTACTAAGAAACTTGAACTAGTAAGTTTTTGTCTCTTCAGAGCAAGGGATGGCATAGCCATCATTAAAAGGAAGAAAAAACAGAAATTAAAAATGAAATGGCTCATTTAACGTTTTTTGCAGTAACCCTAATTGGTTTTAGAGAAAACACCACACAAAGCCCACGCCTTCACAGACAAACTGTTACCTTTTAAATAGAGGTGTATTTTATTTTTCAAAATATATTGAAAAGAAAATTGTACTGTTACCAGAGGTTTACAGCATTCAAGTTCATCAACAGAGCAGGCTGAACTGGCTTACAACTTATTACATTTGGTTCCCGCAATGCAGAAGTCACTGAATTACACTTTGCATTGCAGTGACTTTACTGTCCCTGGCTCACAAATACTAGTTTTCATCTAGCTTAGTTTGGAATACATTTCAGAATTGGAATGGTGACACATGTTCCCCAAATTTCACACAGAAATATCATAACAAGGTTGTCTGATGTTCAATTTAATTTGTCATGTTCTTCTTCTGTCTTTAATGAAGTGGTACTAAGCAAAAAGAACTATCAAAAGACAAACTTTCACAGTAATCTGAACTACAGCAGCAACAAAAAAGTACTTTATATTCCATTATAACCTATGGAAAAGCACATCCAACAGCCACCCATTAAAATCTGCATTGACCTGTACAAAAATGACTAGGAAGCCTTCCAGTTTTCATGACTAAGTAGTAAATGACACAAAAATCAAACTTTTTTTTTTATGGTATTTGAGATTTCTTAATTAAGCTAGTGTCTAGCCATTACAGAAGAATGATAGCACAACTTGGTTTTGCAGTACACAATATAGGTCAGAATCTACGCTAGGAAATTTAATTACTTCTCTAAATTTTATTTTTTTATTTATTCCTACCAACTGAAAACCAGCCACATATTAAACTTTTGGAAATTAATGCATGAGGTCTCCTGTTAAAGAAGTTACTGCATGAAGTAAGTACATTTCTATGACACAGGGAAAAAGCTTTAAGAAGAGTTCAGGAGACAGCCTAAAACCACCAATTAAATAGAAAGTCAGTATACTGGAAAACATAATTCATGACAGGCAAAAGAGAAATTAAGCTACAAAGATACTTAAAAAGGCAATAACAATACAACTCTAGTTACTTGCCTAGGCAGGAAATCAGAAAAAGGTGTTCAGGATGACCACAGACTGAATCCAAGCACTAATAAGGCAGAAGAGCCAAAGATATTACAGTGAAAACTGAAGCAAGAAATTATTTATTTTCTAAAAAAAGCATGACAATTTTTCCCCACTACATTAGAGACAAACACTGTCACTAGAAAAAAAAACCTGCAACAAACAAAAAACAGTTCTGATGGGGTGTAATACTATGAGAACAATGAATGAACCATACAATGAAGAAGGTAAAAATACTACAAAATGGTAATAAAGCTCATTGTGCCAGAAAAAAAGGATAGCAAAGATAATACTTCACTGACTGAATGGGAAACAAAATCATACACTTTTTAGCAATAGAAAAATACATGTCTTCTAGAATATCCAGAGAAAGCCTGTCAAATCAATCTTATGAAAATTTTATACACCTTTCAAGAATGGCAGAAAAACCCTCTCATTAGATGTTTAAAGAACAGAAACTGGGAACTATTGGAAGCAGCAGCAGAATGGGAACAGGTTTTTCGAGGGCATTAGACACCTGTTTCAAAACAAGACAAAACCTACAGGAGGACTTTTCTCCAGAAGGCCTGGCCCACGCTGCTATCTTGCAGCTGCTAAAGCAAGAGAATGGTCTCATCTCTGCATACGCAGAGGCCCAGACAGATAGCTTCAACACAGCTTGAATCTCAATAATCAGTGCAACTTTTAAGGTCTGTAAGCAGTCTGTCAGTGTCAGACTCCACTTTAGCCTGCATCTTGTGCAATTGAGACCTGTGTCCTCTAGTCTCAGGAAAAACAAGAAAATTGGAAAGCCTCTCATTTTTCAGAACACTTAACCTGTAACAATAGGAAGCCTTATTAAATACATATTAAAAAAATATAATAATAATTTTTAAAAAGCCAGACCAGTTCATCTCTATATAGAATGGAAGGGAGGAGCTAGCAACAAAATGGCATATTACCAAGATGTCAGTTCACTTAGACAACATATTTAAAGACTCAGACTTTGAAGGCAACTTGAATTGCTTCCCAGAGGGGAGGAAAAAAAAAAAATTATTAGCAAAACTACTGACATATATAAAGAAGAAATAGAAGGACTAACGTTACAGCCTCACATAAGAAATTAAATTAATTAAAACAGCAACAAATTAAAAACATAAAGTAATTCCACATTCATCACGTCTCTGTTCTGTATCACTTCAGAGAGAAGTAAATAACGTAATTGCAAATGTTACCATCAACCACTTTTTTATCCTTATTAATGTATTTGAAAAGGATGTGCAGTCATACTACAAAATACCAAGCTAAGCTACCATTCACAATACTTAGGAAGAAACTCTCCATGTGGGTAGGTGGCTAATACAGGATGTCTTCCATGTTCCTATTTGGAATATGTAAACAACTAACAACTCAGAAGGGGTACTAGTCTATTTGAACCACACATCGGCTCTTGGGAAGGAGTCCCAACACTCCCATATTCCTACAGCCTACTGCCAAACAAAAGTTAAAAGTCACTTTCATTATACAAGACAGCCAAGTTCTTCTTGCCCCAACAAAAAACACACCAAACAGTTTTCAAAGAACCATATATACACTGAAGTACACTGCTATAGGGGGAAAAATGTGGATTAGATCTGAAGATTAGAAGCAAACAGAAAGTATAAAAAATTTCCAAGACATTAATGCTGACAAGCATATTATAAATAAATCCACAAGCCCTATTTCTGTATCATATTAACTCCATCTTAATTATTGTAAGGCTACACGTTATTTCAGCATTACAAGTACAGTAATGAATTAAAAATCTATTAAAAATTTAAGATTGCACATCACTCTAATCAGCTTGAAAATTTCAGTTGAAATATTATTTGAATTTATCAACCAAGCAACTGAAAACCTAGTTGTTGTTTTTTTTAACTGCTAGGTTTCCATGAAAGCAAGATGACATCTATCTTGAGAAAACCTCAGTATCCTTCAGAAGTCTCCGCACCTGTTTTTACTATTTAGGTAGCACTCTCAAAGAGGTACTTTTACCATATTAACATGTAGTAACATAAAGAAAGGAGGAAAAGCATGTTTACCAGCTGCTAGATTTCTCTGAACAATTCTGAATGAAGTGACATCCTTCTGCTTAGACTACTGACAGTTTCTGCACATACAATTAATCCATGTTAGTAATCTCACACAAACTGGAACTAAACAGCAAGACTACACAATGCCCAAACCATGAAGTTTGACTAAGAACTTCCGGGACTAGCCAGCTTGCTTTAACCAACCTATTTTTCTCTTTTCTAAGCAAACCCAGGTTTCCCTTTAATACTGTCCCTTTGAAAAAATGAATGAGATTTTCCCATATCTGAACTCCAGATGGTATCTTCCACAAATCTCATCCTCCCATCTCTTAAGCAGTGATACATTGAAAAGAAAGCTAGAAGTGAATTCAGCAACTTCCAAAACAAGTAATCTAACCTTAAAAAGAAAACCCAGAGTCCAAAACCATCTCTGAATGCACATTCCCAAGTGAGCTTGCAGCTTAAGAGCATGGAAATGTTCAGACAACTGGATAAAGCACTGAGCAACCTGGTCTGACCTCATAGCTTACTCTGATTTGAGCAGCTGGATCACATGATTGCGTGATGTCTTTTCCAACCTGAATTATCCTATGAACTTACTACACTATTACACTACCTTTGACTACCCATGTGATAGAC
Source organism: Elanoides forficatus (assembly GCA_025311575.1). Classification (NCBI taxonomy): domain Eukaryota; kingdom Metazoa; phylum Chordata; class Aves; order Accipitriformes; family Accipitridae; genus Elanoides; species Elanoides forficatus. The sequence continues at coordinate 29,668,738 of JAOBAS010000072.1, forward strand.
AAGCTGAACTTCTTACTGTTTGACCACTCTCAAGCTCCTCATTGAGTACTTCAAGCAACAGTCATAATCACATAGACAACAACTCAATGAAGTTAGCATGAACTCAACACCTAAAATTGGTTGCTTTAAAAAGAAAACTGGCAGAATGAGGTTGAGGTTAGTCACACACACCAGACTGAAGTAATAATAGGAGGGGACAATAACTTTACTTTTCCAAAGCACCAGCTAGGCTGATTCCTTCTTGCATAAAATTTCAAAAATCAAAACAAAACAAAAACATATCGCCAAATTAAGCTTCTTTGTTACAGAGATTTTATAAACTCACTAGACTGCACAGGAGTTAGTATGAAAAGCAAACCTCTACAATAAACTCAGGCTATTTGAATTGCCTTATTTTATAATGTGACCAATCAGTCACTGTGTAGAAGATGCATGCTTAAGAGCTTCTGAATCTTTCACAGGATCGCAGCCAAGTTCAGAAGCAGAAGTCTCAAAGAAAGTTATCATCCTATATAAAAGCAGGCAACTTCAGAGGACAGACCAGAAACTGAACATTTACAATGTCATTTTCCAAATCCAATAGCCCCCTTTTCACAGTTGAACACTGCAAACCTTCAGCTCCCTTCAAATCCCTATGGCATTAGCAGACAACAGAAATATCCTACCTTAATTAAGTTTTGAGAAAGCCAAAGCCAAGCAAGGCAAATCTGTATGACATCGCAGTTCATTAGCTCTTCTACACAGAGTTACCTGCTTAAATAGTAACCTACTACAGCAAGCAATCTCAAGTAAACTGCAAGAACTGTAGATAACTGAGATTTTCAATCCACTGAATGAACAGTGACATTTGATAAAAAAACTAAAGCTTCTCACACTTTACCTAGCCAAAAAGTGAACATCAGAGTCAAATCACAATCCTTGTCCCTGAAAACCATGTTGCTGGAATAGGAAAAAGTTACTCTTAACTCCTCAGTTCCGTTATCACAAAACACTTCTCAAATATAGATGCTTTTTAAAAAAAAAAAACAACTTAACACACAACAAAACACACCAGCCTGAACCTCACATGTTTTTACAGGAAATGTAAAACACAAAAAAGTGGCCCCTCGGCAGGTTACATAGATTCATAGGATAATGTAGATCAGAAGTAACCTCCAAACTGCTCTAATCCAGCCTTGCACTCAAAGTAGGCCTACTTAAACGGAGTTGCTGCGGGTCCATTCCTGCTGCATTCAGAAAACCTTCAAGAATGGAGATTCCACAGCCTCTCTAGGCAACCTGTTCCAGGGTCTGACCACCCTCACTGGCAAAAAGTGCTCCTACTGTCTCATAGGAATGTCCTATGTTGCAATTTGAGTGCAAGGTGCCTCTCATCCTACAAGCGTGCACCTCCAGGAATAGTATAGTACAGCACCATCTTCTTCATGTCTGTCCACAAGTGTGTTGACAATAGCAATCTCTTCCCTTATTCTTAGCATAATTTTCTTTAGGACCTTTGTAAACACAGCATAAAAACCAGCAACACCCAAATCTCAGTCAAGAGCTGAAGAGCCACTTTTAACCCAAGTTGTTGTACTTCACACTGGGAATTATTTTTGAGTCAGAACAAAACAAATCAGCACTGTACTGCTTTAGACAAATAGGAATCCTGAAGTTTTGGAGACCTGAAACATGCCTGAAAAGAAATAAGAGGTCCTGATTTAAAAAACAAAAGTTGAAAGAACAAGAGCCCTGAAAAGACTGGGTTAGACCAATCTTTCTCTTGGACAAACAAAGCCTACTTTCCTAACATCTGCAATTTATGAATCCTGAAATGGATGGGAGACATAATAGAAGAACTCTCCGATTCAATTTTGAAAAGACTGCTTTCCTAACAGCTGTAAAGCAATGAATCATTCAGAAACAACATACCAACAATGGAGAGAGAAGAGGCAGTCCCCTTAAGTTCTGGAACATGAAACCCCAAACACATAAAATGTTCCAAACATCCAGCTAATACGCAAAAATGATCACTTGCACAAAGATCAGTATTTCTTCATCTTGGTTCCAACTGACATTATTTTATACACACTGTTGGCATAGCGTTAGCCTCTCACTGCCTGGTAAGTCTGACATCACACCAGGAGGAAGCAAGTGAAGACAATTACAAAGGCCACCAGACTATATTCCCAATTAAAAAAACCCAAGCAAATGAACAAAACCACACACACAGAATCAGGAGATGTTGGCAGGGGATATGCACATGTCAGATAGTCAACTGGATTTGTTCGTGCTATACTTCATACACTAAGGCAGCGTTCTATTAAGATGATCATGCAAAAAGGTAAGCAGTGTATTACAGATCTACTAAAACTGTGTCACCAATAAGACAAGCCTGAATGTCTCTGTACAAGCTTCCACCTTTCAGAGAGATTTCAGCACTGAAAACTATTAGTCATGCAAGCTTACAGAGAGGATCAGCAGAGGGACTCCTCAGAAGTATGGCCTTATCATTTATATATACACTAGTCAGGAATATTTTGGCCTACATGAGGCATACCTCTTAAAACAGCGTTTCTTTTCAGAGTCTGCCATCCAGAGACCTGAAAAGACAGAAAAATAGTCTGAAAGTTAACATCCAAAATTCCTCAAAATGCAGCTGCCACAAAGAAATACTTAGCTCCCTAAATTCACCTAACAGTATCTAAGTATCTATATTAATTTAAGATAACAGCGGGGCAGGCACTTCTGAGTAAGAAAAAAAAGGGTGAAAAGACTGCCAGAATTAGATCCTCAGGGAAGGAAAAAAAAAAAAAAAAGAAAAAAAAAAGAAAGAAAAAAAAAGGAAAAAAAGAAAAAAAAAAGAAGAAAAAAGATGTAATACAGTCTCCTATGAAAGGACACAAATAGACAAGGAAGATTACTCAAAAAATTCAAGTAGACCTCTCATGATGAGATGGTGAAATAAAAAGAAATTCACTACCTTCCCTAAATGACAGGGAAAATAGCCAAATAAATAAGCAGAAACCTTAAACCATAACCTATGGACTAGAAAGTGATCAGTCTGTAAGAAAAGAAAAGATTTGGGATTGGAGATCCACAGCCAGATGACTATTTTTCTCAGTTTGCAAGCTATATTTGCAAGTAATCTGTTCTTTGCAGTTTAAGTTTCCAAAAATACTTTCAAGGAAATAATTCATATTTCCAGAATCCCTAGATATTTTCCAAAATAAAATTATACTAAAAAAAACCCCACAAAACAAAACCAAAACAAAACACCAAAACCCTTTGCATTGCCTTTAGCCAGAGGATAATCTCACATGAGTAGATTAGCTTGACAGAAGGTGGCAATTTTTCTTAAGTTGATTCACACAGGAAATACTCAGATGTTACAGAGATGGTTAAAGAGTACTACAAATTCCATCTTTTTGCTCCAAAAAAAAAAATCAAAGGCATAGCCTGTAGTTACTGACTTTACTCTTATAGTGCTAAGGGAATTATAAATACAATGACAAAACAAGATATTAATGATAGCACTAGGCAAGAACCTCAGTACGATGCAAATAAAGATCTCTTAGCAATTCCACTGTGAACTTCTTAGGACTGCATTCAGAGAAATAATTAATTACTACTAACTGAAAGCAATGCAGTTGCATGAGATGATCTTTTGTTGGAACCCACCCAAAAAGTCCTCATCAAGGATGGAAAGCCCCTCATATGGACAGGACAAGAAACTCCAGAAAGCATTTGCCACAAAAAAAGATCTATTTCTGCAGCAAAATGTGGAGAACAGAGCGGTCAATGACACTGCTTCTGAAGAAACCAAGTCAGAGGCTTATCACCATTGCAAGAGCACATCAGAACATAAACTTTTGAGCAACAGTCTTTCAACAGGAATTGTCATGCATCCTCCCTCACTGCTACTGAAGAGAACAAGCTAACATTTTGGTTCAGCTGGAAGAAGAAAGTGGCACTCAACTTGTGAGGAAAAAGCCAACAACCAAGTTGGTCCTAAATCACCACCATATTCTTCATGTTCTTGTTACAGGAAGATAGTGATGCACTATAAAATCTAAAGACAAGGAAATTCAGTTCATTTTTATATCTAGACGGTTGTTGGAGACTGGGCAAGTGGACCACTCTACTGATCCTGCACGCTAACAAGTCCAAAACGAGTACCAATATTCCTAAATGGATTTTCTTCAAAGGACTGATCAACTGCTATGACTGCTCTTGGTAACTTGACAAATTAACAAACAGTAACTCTTGTTTGTACCACCCAGCTTTGTAAAGCAAAACAAAGTTATTCTTACCAGGTACAAATCCAGAACTGAAGAGAATGCCTGAAAGATTTACAAACCATTACAACCTTGCTCTATTTTAAAAGGATAAGCACATATATTTTCCTTTTGCTGGAATATAGCATAATAATATTAATTAAAAAGCAGAAGTATAGTGGTCACAGTGGAGAGAGCCTGAGGAAAAAAGTTCTATGTAGCAAATGCTAGTGATTTTGCTGAATAATTACTGAAAGGTACTAAGGTCGTACAGCACTGAAAGCTGAATGACAACAGCAACAGAAGCAGCAGGTATACCTCAATTTACAAGGACAGTGTCATTAAAGGGAAAGTCACAGCTCTAAAGACAAAACATTACACAATGGAACCTTGCTCAGACCCAAAACTTAGTGTGAGAAAGAAAATTTTCAAATCTGATGCTTATGATGGCCTGGTTTATGCCAGGCATAAGCCTCACACGCTTTTCTTCATAGCTGCATGCAGATGAAACCCAGTAGACAAACCTAGGTCTACAGCAAGTTAAATTAAACTGTAGAAAAAAGACAGTCCTTGCTATGGCAGCCAGTTTAATTATTCCCAAAGACATCAAATAAGTATTGATAAATTAACTATTTAAATATTAAACATTAATATTAAATTCTTAAATACTATTAAGTATTTTCAATTTTAACAGCTGTTTCCTTCTAATTCCACAATCTACATTAGCTGAACAGGCCTGCAAACACTTCATTCCATCAAGATAGGATCCGAAAAAGGCTCCTAACATGATGAACATAACCATGTAACTAGAGAACTAATGCCTGGTTAAAGGTAAGTCTCATTCGCACTTTCAGCACGATGCAACTGAAGGCAGTTTTGCATGGTCATGAGGTCCGAGATTAAGAAGAAATACAAGCACACAAGTGCCTCTTCAACTAGCTAGATTAAAACATAAAAATAGCCTGTTATTGTAGTCAGTTGCAATAGAAAGATATACATTGCTAATGGCTGAACAGACAGACCTCTGTTCCATAAGGAAATTCATTTATTAGTAACTTATTAGAATAATATCATGCTGACCTGCAACAAATCAAAAGAATTATGGCAAAGTGAAACAAATTAAAAAAACCCACTAACATAATATTAAGTACCTTGCACTTCTGCAAATCTTTCCATCACAAGGCAAAATATTTGAGAGTCAGAAATTTATTTCAAGACAACTGGAGAAGCAGTCGTAGTCCTCCTTTCATTGCTAACAAGGTCAACAGACCCTATACAGTACTCTACAAAATGACGAGGACATTACCTCAGGTAAACAACTGAAGATGCAGAACACATTTTTTAAGAGATGGAAGGATAAAGAATGCAGTATTTGTGTTTGCTTTAGCTTCAAATATCAAATTTTTTAATTTCAACTGTTTTCAGGTTTATGTTGTTAATTTTTACTTTCAAATTTAATGTATCATTTACTTAAAAAAAAGAGAACAGTAACTTCAAACATACTAGCAGTGAGAAGGTTGTGCTGGGTTTAGCAAAATGCAATAACAAAATAGAATTCTTCCAGACTGAGCTTTCAAATATTGTAAACTTCAACAAAATTCTTTATGTTGTGTTTGCAAACCACTATTTAGTAAAAGAAACTACTAAACCCAAACCATTTTGTTGAGCAGAAAAAAATATGGTTAAAGATTTAAATTTGCTTTAGCAAGCTAAGCTATGGTTAACAGCCCATGTGCAGGCTTTTATGACTTACTTCAACCACATAATTATATGGTAAGGCAGCAAATGTATTTGTGTACTCTTTTTAGTATCCAGAAACTTCTCACACCTCAGTGGAACTCCTCACAAATCGTTTTTCCCATTTGTGGGAATATATTAACACCACCAGATGGCACCAGTGCCCTAACTTCAATAAAGCAGGTATACATTTTAATAACAGAAAAAGGACACACTCCCCCCACCCAAACAGAAGCAGAAATTAAAAACAGCCTTTACACGTTTGTTGTCTCTGTATTCTTAAAACAAAGATCTACTGAGCACAAACACAGCATGCAGTTAATTTGAATCAGCACATAGTATTTTGACATCATTGTGAAACCACAACTACCCCCGGAATACAGTGAGCAGCACGCTTTCTGATGCACTTCGTAGGGGGGGGTGTTGTTATTTTAGGTTTACCTTCTGTTGAGTGGAATACTGTGTTTCAGTTCTGTGCACATTTCATGGGTGTGCTGAGCAATTTGCAGAGATCACATCACATCACATATGAACTAAACAGGTCAGGTTTCTCCAGTTCCAGTGGAAAATTAGGGTATTAATTTTTCATCCTCTCAGAAAAAATAGATGGCCTGCAAGAATAGTACACTACTTCCTTCACTTTTCTGAGTATTTGCCTCATTGTTACATGGCTAAAACTCTACTAAAAACTAATACACAATTGGTCCCAAAGAAGGATTTTAAATCATCTAATATTACTTACAGCAATGAGTGCCATCCTCTATTACAATACTCTTGCAAGGAAAGCCACTTTGCCTTTCAGCCTACTTACAGGATTTGTTCTTTTCCTCTGAAAAGACTCGAGAGTGATGATCGATTTCTCCACTGGTGAACACAGTGGAGGTGAAAGGCAGAGCGCTAAAGGAGACTTAAGGGAAAAATCAGGCTGCACCTGGCAGCCCAAGAGGTGATGCTGCAGCAGCTCCTAGCCCCCAGATACAACTAGCAGTGAAGCTGAGCCCGTATTTCCAGCAGGCACACACACACAGAGCACACATATACAACACTTATACAACACAGCCAGTGACAACAGATCAACCAAGACAGACACAAACAGCACCAACAGCCTCACTCTGCTCCCCTCTCTGGCTGAGCACAATGGAGGTCCTCTAGTGAGAATATATACATATAGGTGCAAGGTGGAGGCACCCAGCAGCTGGACTCAGACCCCCAGCCTGCCCAGTAGCTGTCCCCTGGACCCCAGTCTCCACAATTGCTGTCACCTGGACATACATGCCTCTGAGGCCACTGCCCCACTCCAGTTGCTGCTATAGACCGTCTGGGGTCTGGTTGCTGGTACGCACGTGCATACACATGCACACACAGAGCTTGCTGGGACTCTCCTGCTCCCCCAGTAGTTCCCCCCGCTCTACTCCCACCATGGCCTCACACCCTCAGAGACACACAGGCAACACACACACAGATGGCTGAAACTCACTCCACTGGTCTCCCAGTAGCCAGTCCCCTGTGGTCTTGCCCTTAGAGCCTCACATTCACCAGGACTCCCACCCTTAGAGATCCCCAGGTCCTACAGTGTCCATGGCAGCCAGCCAGACTCACTTGGTCACTCCAACAGCCAGCTCCTCCTCCAGCCTCCCTACTAGAGAGGCACACACACCTGGCCACTTCACCTACATGCAGGCTAGCCTGGCTTGCTCTTCACTAATGCTCACTCACTCACTGTAATTGCTGGCACTAGGGACACACGGGCTCCTGATCCCCCTGGTCCTATCCCAGCATCTGGCCCTTGGTTTCACTCACTCCACTCTCTCCAGATGCTGGCAGTCAGGCACACATTGCCTCTGGCCTGCAGTCCCACTCCAGCTGAGGTACCCAGACCCTCACTTGCTCCAGTTCCCGGCACGATGGATGCATGGGTCTCAGTGACCTGAGGTCCCACTCCTGTTGCTGGCACTTAAGTCCACTCATGCCAGTCCCTTCAGTTCCTGGCACCCCGGGACCTCTGACCCGTGGTCTGACTTGCAGCTGCTGACACTCAGGCCCCCACAGGCACACAAGCACACTGAACAGAACACCCCTCACCCAGGAAGGAGTTAGAAAGGATTTTGAGAAGGTAAGACAGACTGCACTGAGCAGACAGAGGGCATGGCCAGACACACGTACTGACCAGCCAACTACTTACACACACCTGGTCCTCTAAATCCCCTTGCCCCTCTGTTTTCCTATGTTTGTTCCTCCCCAAATCACCTAAATGCCTCTCTTGCCCTGCCTTTGGCTCCTCCACAAAACATCCCTTAAGTCCTTTCAATCCCAAAATGTTCTTCCCCTGCACCCTATATGTCCCATACCCCTGGCAATAACACCTCCAGCCCCCAGTCCAAAAGGCATGCAGGCATCGGCTCATGGTCATCGGTGTCATGTCTGGACAATGGGGCTGGTGGCTCTCCAGGGACAGCAGCCCTGGTTAAGTTACACACCTGATGGGGTGTGCCCTCCTCCGAGTCCATAATTTGGGTTCCCTGCCTGCCATTGTGCCCTTGTGCTCCTCTGGGTTTGTGGACATGGGCCTTTGACAATCTGATGGCTCCTGCAAGTAGTTAGGCAGGGTATGATTATCCTATCTCTCCCATCATTATCTCTTTGCACTCCTTTGTGGGTGTGCAGATGAGCTTTACCAAGTAACCTAATAGGTGTCTCCAATCATGTTCACCAAAGCGTGTTCCAACTAGATTGGAGAGAGATGGGTTTTGATGCATGGACTGTTAGATGGATAAGGAACTGGTTGGATGGCCACCTCTGAAGAGTTACAGTCAATGGCTCAATGTCCATGTGGAAACCAGTAATGAGTGGTGTCCCCCAAGGGTCCGTATCGGGACCAGTACTATTTGGTGTGTGTTGCATCCCAAGGTTGGCATGACTTAGGTTTGTGGATTTCCTTTATCAGAATTGAGGTGAAATGACACCAGGGGAGTTCAACAACAATCAACATTTATTCAACCAAGCTAACCTTGCCGAAGTACAAGTGAACTTATCAATATGAACCTTGTATCACGTCATTAAGCCGCCATTTGAAAGAACGGAGGTATAGAAAAAGAAATGGAAAAAAGGAACATGAAACTATGTAGAAGAAAATGAGAACCTCCCATTGAGACACAAGGTTCAGAGTGGACCCCCTTGCCTTCTAGACTTCTTCTCAAAGAGGAGCCCAGAGGCGGCTAGATCCACTCCTAGTCCCAGATTTGGTCAACGGTTTTATGTTTAAAAGGATGAGGTGCAGGGATTGGGGGGGGTGTACATGTAGCAGGCTGTGAAGAAAGAGAGAGAGAGGGAGAGAAGAAAAGGATTTCACCAGTCCTGGGTTGAGCGTTGGTCCAGCCAGTCTAGAGGTCCAGTTCCAGAGGGTCCACTGAGACCTCCTCCTTCCTTCTTTTATACCTAAAGGGTGCACCCCTGTAGGTCGGGATTTGCCATCACTGAGCAAGTGCAGTGTGAGCTCGGGAATGTTCCAGAAATGAGCTGGTGGTCTCACCATGTGCAGTTCACATTGCTGGGATTCTCTGGAAAGGGGTCGGTGGGCTTGGGCGGCATCATCAGGGAGTTGCTTCTCCCTCCCTGCAGGCATGACCGCTGTCTGACCTTTCCTTCTGGCACATATGTTGTGCTTCTTCTCATGGTTGCTTAAGATAAGGAAGTGTGGCTTTGGAGAAGCGCAGTCCCACCCCCCATGGGGCCTTCTCCTCCAGCCACATTTTCCTGTTCACACAACTCCTGCTCTTTTACAGAGGCCACCTTCTCCAAAGTTCTTTAACAAATGTTTGAGACATTGGCTATAATTTGTTAGACCATTACAGTATCTTCATCACTGACATAGTGGGACTGAGTGCACTCTCATCAAGTTCGTGGATGACACCAAGATGAGTGGTGTAGTTGATAAGCTTGACAGAAGGGATGTCATCCAGAGGGACCTTGATAGGTTTGAGTGGGCCAATGTGAACCTCATGAAGTTCAACAAGGCCAAGTGCAAGGTCCTGCACCTAGGTAAGAGCAATCCCCTGTATCAATCCAGGCTGAGGGATGAAGGGATCGAGACTAACCCTGGAAAGAAGAACTTGGTGATACTGGTGAGAAAAAAAAATTGGAGATGAGCTGGCCATGCGTGCTTGCAGCCCAGAAAGCCAATTGTATCTTGGGCTGCATAAAAAGAAGCATGGCCAGCAAATCAAAGGAGGTGATTCTCTCCATCTACTTCACTCTCATGACACCACGCCCTGAGTAATGTGTACGTTCATACAGTGTCCCCCAGTACAAGAAAGACATGGACCTGTTAGAGCAGGTCCAGACAAGGGTCACAAAAATTATCAAGAGGGATGAAACACCTCTCCTATAAGCAAGGGCTGAGAGAGTTGGGGTTGTTCAGCCTGGAGAAGCGACTTCTCTGGGGAAACCTTATTGTGGCCTTTCAATATTCAAAGGGGCTTATGAGAAAGATGGAGAGAGATTTGTTACCAGGGCCTGCAGTGACAGGACAAAAGACAATGGTTTTAAACTGAAGGAGGGTAGCTTTGGGTTGGATATAAGAAAGGAAGTTTTTACAAGGGTGGTGAGACACTGGAACAGGCTGCCCAGAGAAGCTGTGGATGCCCCATCCCTGGAAGCATCCAGGGTCAGGGGCTTTGAGCAACCTGATC
>JAOBAS010000072.1:29680836-29694471 GCA_025311575.1 Elanoides forficatus
GGTAACCTAACACAATGGTAACCTAACACAATGGTAACCTAACACAATGGTAACCTAACACAATGGTAACCTAACACAATGGTAACCTAACACTACCAAGTCCACTACTAAACCATGTCCCTAAGCACCACATCTACACATCTTTAAAATACCTCCAGGGATGGCAATTCAACCACTTTCTGGGCAGCCTGTTCCAATGCTTGATAACCCCTTTGGTAAAGAAATTTTTCCTAATATCCAATCTAAAGCTCCCTGGTGCAACTTGAGCCCATTTCATCTCATCCTATCCTGGTTACCTGGGAAAAGATACCAACACCTACCTTGCTACAACCTTCTTTCAGGTAGTTGTAGAGTGCAATAAGGTCTCCCCTCAGACTCCTTTTCTCTAGACTTGGCAACCCCAGTTCCTTCAGCCACTTCTTGTAAGACTTGTTATCTAGAGCCTTCACCAGTTTCATTGACCTTCTTTGGACACACTCCAGCACCTCAATGTCTTGCTTGTAGTGAGGGGCCCAGACCTGAACACAGTATTCAGGTGCGGCCTCACCAGTGCCAAGTACAAAGGGACAATCACTTCCCTGCTCTTGCTGGCCATACTATTTCTGACACAAGTCAGGATGCTGTTGGCCACCTTGGCACACTGCTGGCTCATATTCAGCCAGCTGTCAACCAGCACCCCCAGGTCCTTCTCTGCCGGGCAGCTTTCCAGCCACTCTTCCCCAAGCCTGTAGTGCTGTGTGGGGTTGTGGTGACCCAAGTGCAGGACCTGGCACTTGGCCTTGCTGAATCTCAGCCAATTGGCCTCAGCCCATCAATCCAGCCTGTCCAGATCGCTCTGCAGAGCCTTCCTACCCTCAAGCAGATCAACACTCCCACCCAACTTGGTGTCATCTGCAAACTTACTGAGGGCACACTTGATCCTCTCATCCGGGTCATTGATAAAGATATTAAACAGAACTGGCCTGAATACTGAGCCCTGGGGAACACCACTTGTGACCAGCCGCCAGCTGGATTTAACTCCACTCACCACCACTCTCAGCTCAGTCATCTAGCCAGTTTTTTACCCACCAAAGCATACACCCGTCCAAGCCACAAGCAGCCAGTTTCTCCAGGAGAATGCTGTGGGAAATGGTGTCAAAAGCTTTACTGAAGTCTAGGTAGACAACACCAGCAGCCTTTCCGTCATCCACTAAGCAGGTCACTTTGTCATAGCCTGAGAACATGTTAGTCCACAAAGATAAAACCTAGGATATTACAAGGCCTATATAAAACTTATCAGAATGTGCTTACCTTTCAGGAAGGGATTAGAAAGTCACCATGTCTTTGTTCTTACATACTCCAATATTTAGGGGTTTTGGGGGGAGAGGAGGAAGAAGGGACATGGGGGTGCTGAGACACTTCACTGTTCCCTAATAAACCAGGAGCTTTCTTTAGAAGGTATAACTTCATAAGCTGCAGGCAAGTTATTGATTTCTTCCCAGTATCTTGAATGTGTCAGAGGTACTGCCTCCTGGCATCAAGAACACTTGGCCTACAAAAGACATTCACAAAACCAGAGTCACACAACTAAGCAAAAGGGAAGGTGAAAAGAGAAGGACAACTGGAACAGAACAGTACCTAAAGCTCTAGAATGCTATCACATTTTTCTTTCTGAAATATTCCCCAAGTCTATTTCTTTTAAGCACTGTTTTCAAGAACCAGCAAAAAAAACAACAACAAAAAAACCCCACCTCACTTTGTGGACAGCAAGTAAAAGCGCCTTCAAGACAGACATCTAAAAAGTTTTAATTAATACAAGAGTATTACTATCCCCACAAGAATACTGGAGAAAATTTAAAATAAACCCCAAAGCTCATGAGCCCAGTTTTAAACTATGTGAGCTGGTAACTGGAAGCATTGTTTTAGTTTTATTTTGTTGGGGTTTTTTTAATCTCTAATCTTGGTTCCATAACTAGACAGATGAGCGAGATGTTTTCTCTCTCCCTCCCTGCAACCACCTGGCAACCAAACTAAGATCTGCCTGAATACTTCTGTAGTAAAATTGCCTGTATGTAGTAAGTATAACTCAATCTTCAATATTACTACCCAAGAGACTGCTTCAGTGATCGGTTTTACACTAGCCAGATTTTTAAGTCACAAATTGTTACTATTCAGTAGTCATTACACATTAAGAATTTAATTCATGATCAAAAGTCAAAGAGTAGTTGGTGACTAGACAAGTCAAAGTATGAATAAAGTGATCTTTAGCCAACTTCTTTGAAATAAAGTCTGTCACATTATTTTAGAGAAGTTAGATCATGATCAATAAAAACATCAGCCATCAGGTAATAAAAAACAAAGAAGACACTCTAATATCACATCACTTTCATGAAAGCATCCTCTGAAAATGACCACGTACTACTCATTTCTTTGATCTATTATGTTCCAGAGTACTTTGGTCTTTTTTGAGGAGACTTGACTAACAGGTTAAAGAGAAACTACTTGGGGTGTAGTCACACTATTACTAAGAGTTGCACTAAGGTACCTTAAGAAATGTCCACCTCAAAGCAAAATACATTCACTTTTTCACGGGTCTCATTCATTTCAATGCAAAATAAAAGACACCAATGTTAATAAATGACATGTAAAAAGTGACACAAATGTTTGAGATAAAGTAGAAGTAATAACCAGGACATAGTAGCATTAAATCTATCTATTTAATCTCTATTCACCCCACATACTTACCTGTCATGGTATAATGAGGGACTGATCTATCCAATACTTTTTCATAAAACACCTCTTTCTGTCTACACAAAATGAATTATGCCCTGCAGCAAGTTGTCAAAACAGCAAAGATGACACTTCAAAATTTCTGTCTTGCATGTTATTAGTAAAAGACTTAATGAGGAAAAAAGGACTTCAGCAAGGCAGAAGAAATAGCAATGCAGTTGAAGACAACCGAGCAATTCAAAACTGGGTCCTACGCCCCTTCACACAGATTTTGGTACCTTATTTTCCGTTATTTCATTTTGCAGAGAAGAATAGGGAACGTCACACACCACCTCCTCCCAGCTGTCATAGGAATTAACTTTCTTCAAAAATTCACAAAACCACTATCAAGATGTTAAATATATTATATAAAAAAAATCAACAACAGAGCCATTCTATCTCAGTTTGGCATCTAATAATAAAAAACTCAAAGTTACTAGTTACAAAGTTACTGACACACAGGTGTCATACCAGGGCTGGATACTAAGACATTTTAATACAAGGTTTTATTTAAATATTTTCTCTCATACATTACTTACTTTTGGAGTCTGTATTAAAACTGACTGTATTAGGGTCCTGAACAGACAAACAACTACTACCTGCTTGCTAAATTTTAGCTAAAATGGTCACACAACCAATCTCTCAAAGCATCTGCAGCAAAAGAGATACACAAATACCCAAATTATGGAAGTTATTTCTTTTCTTTAACTTTTCACCTGACAACAGATGCTTATAAAGCACTACATTAAAGGAAGACACTTTGAAAATCAAGTAAATAATTAACTGTTATTCCTTTAATAAAAACAACTAAATACAATAAATATCAGTTTGCCAATAAAAAGACAAAAAGAGTAGAAAGTTGTAATATGCAGTATTTTACTGTACTTTAAAAACTCATCTACATCTTTGTCTACCCATTAGTGTAACATAACACTGCAAATAAGATGGACATCATCCCTGCATTGAGACTCATATTTCATTTTCTGTAGATGTTGAGCTTTATTAGATTCATAGTAGATCTGAATTCATAGTCACCATGACTTAGTAATATAAAATCCCCCATATATAGTGCCTTCCATCCAAACATGCGAAAGCACAAGTTTCAAACATTAGCAATATTTACTGCAGCCATAATCAGATATATATTAAACCAGAATGTGTCATGGGTCAGTTTCAATAGCCACAGTCTGCTGTCAGTGCAATTTTGTAAGCCACTGGTGAAACATCATCTGAAATAATATTCAATTCTATTTGAACACATTAAGGAAGAATGGCATGAAATTGGACCTAGTACCAGGAAGGGTTATCACAACTGGAACAGTGTAAATGAAAAAACAAACAAACAAACAAAAAAAACAACACAAAAACCTCTGCCCTTCCTATATTCCCCTATCACATCCTGGCCTGAAAGGGCAGTATGACTGCTACTTATAAGGAGAAGGCAGAAAGAGTTAGTTAAGCTAAACACATACTATGGAATGAAAACACACGCATAAACTATTTAAGAGCTAAGTTTAGGAGGACTTTAGAAAAACATTCCGAAATATCTGTAATAGTCTCACACTTCAGTTAACGTAGGTTATCAGAAGCCTTGTTTACTTACGTAGAGACAGTGGGAGATGGTGGAGACATCAGCAAAGTTAACTATATGATCCAGACAATACTTCAGACTTTTATTGTTTCTCTAAGATGGAGCCCCTGATACAGCAAGGTCACAGCAAACTCAAAGATGACAATAAATATGTGTTTTTCCTTCTCGGTATGCCAACTGCAAACCAACAAATGCAAACTACGCCGCACCTTCAACTCTTTGATTTGCAGTGCATCCATCACTAATCCCTTCTTGTAAAGACTACCTGTAACTTATTCGAATCTCTCGTGTAGAAGCCTGCTCTAGAGTTTTGTTGCAGGAGTATAAGGAAAGAAAATGAAAGCACATTTAAAATGTACAAATGGAAATTCAAAAGAACACAGAAATTAAGCACCCTGCTTCTGTCAAGCTGGAGACAGACTTTGGCATTAGCTTTACCTTCAGCTCTGAAGGTGAAAGCAAACACAGTGCAAAGAAATGCAAGACTAAGGTTTTCCTGACTTCAAGCAATGATGATTGAAAATTGCCTTATATGAATATGTATAAAGCATCAATACTAAATCAGAGCTGGCATTTTAAAAGGTTCTGTTTAGGAAGAGGAGCAATAAGAGTAAAAAGTAAGAGAACAGCAGATTTTTAAAGTAAGGAAAATATATATACACACTAAATGCAACCTGGCCTACTTACTTGATTGCTTCTCACCTACAATCACAACTGTCAGCCCCAGCATGTTATTCCCCATATCCTTCCTCCTTCACTCTTTCCACTGCCTCAACAATTCGTACAGAGTCAGGCAAGGGATAAATATGTATTACATCCACCCAAGACACATTGGCAAGTGTAATTATGGAAGACATCACATTCTCATAGTTCAGCAATAGGAGGCTTTTCAAGTGGCAACAGATGGCAGGCATCTCTTATCAGAAATAAAACATGATCATAATACATGATATGAGAATTTTTTTATAGCTTTTCAGTTTTCTTTCAATCAGAGTATTAACTTAAAAAGCCACCTTAAGTGCAGTTACAGTGATCTACCTTGAGCTTACAGATTTCCATACAGATTTCATTGTACCATGATGTGTTAAAATCAATACTCAGAAGTCACTGGAACTAATCCAAATGACTGCGGCTATGTTACAAAAGAAAAAGGGGGGAAATAAAAGTAAAATATAAAGATATAAAATGGAAAAAAGCTGACCATTGGCAAAAGCACTCATCCTAGAGAAAGAAACATTAATTACAAAAATCATCCATTCATGTAACTAGCCAAAAATGTACAAAATGCAAGATTAATCCAATTCTCAGAGTACTTTAAGAGTGGCTAAAAATAATTTTCTGTTCTTTTCTTGAAGTATATTAAGATATTGGGGGGAGGGGCATTGTTTATATGGTGGTTTGGGGTTTTTTTCTCAAATAAAGTAGCCATCTCAAAAGCAGCATACTACAGTCAGGGTTCCTAAATTGTATCGGTTGTGTGTATTAATATCATAAAGCTAGACCGTAAACCTCAGAAAGAAAAAAAATTTATTAAACTTTGCTAGGTTTCTTGAACGGGCATTTAAAATGGCAGTGAACATACTACCACAAAAATACAGGGACAATTAGTTTTGTGTATTTCTATCATTTAAGACAGGACAGAGTTAACTGACTTTTCCTACATTGGTCACTAAGAGGCACCTAGCCAACCAGGCAAGTTTCAGACCTAAGATACTGAATCACCATTAGCACCAGACACCAACCACCAGGATCAGAACTCCAAACGTTAGAACCAGTACTGAAGTTCTTCATCTTTGGAGGAAAGGTGTCTTTGGCAAAAGATCCACCATGAGCAGCAGTGTCTCTGGAGACTTGCACACCAAGAGCATATGAGGTGCCTCTACTGCAACACCATGAAAATTTTAAGTTTCATTGCACCCGCAGCACCAGCTGTTAAGGGAGACAGGATCCTCTCATCTTCAACCCCAGCCTCTCCAATCACTTCCTCCTTTTAACCTCTGAGGCAAGTTAATATAGTGGACAAAGTAGGAGTCAGCAGCAGAAAAGCAGAGGGAAGAGAAAGGGCAAGACAAAAAGGTTCTGGAAACCTCAAAACTGTTTTAAAACTTGGTGTCTTGCACTGGTTTTGGTTGGTCTGCTTGTACTCAATATCACTGAAATTAGAGATGGGGTACTTAACTACAATGTCTGTTATGACCACAATACTAAGCCCATTTAGAGAAAGTTAGGATGAAATTTTATTACCAATAATTTTATGCCCTCCTTTTACACACCCCAGCAGACTAAGTACCATCCAAGCAAGTATCTTTCATAATTTTTGCATTCATCTGTTAACAGGGTTGACAGAGTTTTTAAAACTCACGACTATTATGTGCAAACCTCTACAAGTTTGTATTTAAGCTCAGCTGGTACATTATGCTCCACAGAAACCTTTTTCACACAGCTGCTTTCACTAGTTTTGAGTTGCAGAAGTATCCCAATACTGAGGAACAGCAAACATTCAATGTATCTGTCAATACTTTGAAATCCTGTTACAGTGATATAAGCCATTTCCATTTCATTCTGGTAGAGTTTAGGCAGCTGCAGCATAAGCAGAGAAGAACTAAGATGGGAAAATGAGGAAATACACTCTCTCAAAGCACATGTTTCATTTAGTATTAGATAACCTAAAGAAATCTGTCCCATTTGTAATATAAACCAATCAGAAAAGGTTGTTTAATGGTCTCAAAGCTCTAAAATATCAACACAATTATTTTTAATCTTTTACTCAGATGGACTTACTCCTGGTTTTGTGGTTTATTATATAATACCTGTAGTGCACAAAGGTCTTTCATACAGATTAGTAAGGCATATGATTAAAATAAAGTTAATTAAACTTTTGTTTAGAAAAGCTTTTATAGATTACATTGTCAGTAAACTTTCTGGCAACAAATTCTTTTGCGATTTTGAAGGAGAAAACATTTTTCCTTATCTGCCATCTAGCTGCCTTGATTAGCAGAACTTTAGAATCCCATCACTATATTGCTCAAAGCATCTTCCATACAGGTAGTGCTGTTACAAGGCTTAGGGATGCTTTGGGGATCACTCATAATTCTGTGGATAGTCTTCTGCTGGACTGATAAATTCACTTATTCATAGGAAGGTTAAAGGAGAACTTGAGAACACTCAAGGGAAGAGGATGCACTGCAGAGGGAAAACTGTACTTCCTTTGGCAGCAGCAACTCATTAGCTTGCCTCCACAGCCTGTGAAAAGACATCCTTCAAAGCTCTTAAGTAAGGTGCATTCCAGACACTTCTTCCAATTAAAACATACTTGGTTGTTCAGATCATGAGTTGTTCATGGTAGGGTCATGACACAGTCCTAAGAGCAGACTACCAAATACCGGGATGCAGAAGAACATCTATGAAACAAAAGCTAAAATTTTCTGCAAGATAACCTGGATAAAAACAATGTCTGACTGGCCAGATTTGATCCTACTAAAAAGTTTTCCATTTCTGACAAAGAATCACTAGTTTAATTACATTCACGCTACTCTTTACATTCTGCTATTGCCTTTGTTTAGTGCTGAGGGTACAAGATCATTTCTGATCAACATGCATTACAACCACTGATAAAACTGGGAAGAGGTCTTACAGTGTCAAAGTTCTTGAAGTCTTCAAAAATACTATAAAAAAATAGCATTATCTCAGGAGTGACCTTCATTCCATTAATGAATACCACTACCACCTCCTCTAAATAAAATCTGGCTCATTATCAGAAATCAAAATTGCTGCTAGAGGCAGGAGGCTTTTGAAGACTACTCAACCTGAGTACCAGCCCAGATTAAATCTTGACAAAATGTTATAGACAAATTTGTCATACACTAGAAGAATAAGTTCCAACATCCTCCTTGTTGAGAATTTAGAGATGGAAACTACAAGCAATTAAAAAGGCACTTTGTTTCAATTCAGTACACATGGATTAGAAGGAGACAAAGAGATCCTTGACTTCCAGTAATTAAGAATTAGCCAAAACCAGCCCTGAATCTCATAAAGAACAAAGTCCTTTAAAACCAAACCTTCAGTGAGATTCTACTATCTGAACCTACATCACTTTTTTAAATGTTTAATATTCATGCACTTCAGAGAAAGTCATTTAAGACTTAACCACAGCTGAAACAGACTATAATCTTCATTACTATGTCATCTGCAGAACAGACAAGCAACTCAAAATACCAAGTGACTTTTAGTTGTCATTTGAACTGATATGTAGGTTTGCACCAATTGCTCTATGATTCCATGCAAGATAACAAGGGCTGCAAAGGTTCACCATGGAGAGAAGCAAGAAGCCTTATGGACCCATACCATCAACTCCAAAAAAAGTCAAGTTTTGGTGATCTTTCCCTTCTTCCTTCCCCTTATATACATATGTTTTAACTTCCACTGTTGAAAAATCCTAATCCTACAATGAAAACCTCTAGTTACATAAAATGTTATATGTGATTCTACAGCCCCAGAAACCAACCAGTTATTAACAAAGACAAAGAAAAAGTATTGTTGGTAGGTAACTTGAGTACTAGGATTTTTATACCTTTTATCTGAAGCAGTTACAAATCTCCATCAGAAACCACAATCTTCCCCACTCTCATGCAAATATTGCCTATTTTTGAAAGAGTGAAGATAAAGAATCTTCATACAGGAACAAAACACAATTCCTCTTGGTAATTAGTAAAAGGCCTTTAAAAATTCCGGTTTTCACATGCCTGACTCCACTTGTTGGTCCAGACACACTGGCAGCCCCATAAAACAGTAGCTGTCTAAATGGAAATCCGTACTGAGAAGCCAGAAGCTACCAGCAGGTAAGAACTAGGAAGGTGCTACAACTCAACTGAAGGCATATTTTTACGAACAATCACTTTTCTTTTTAACATCCTTATGTAGTTTAATCCCAGATTACAGCACTTGATGGTTAATTAAGCCAAAAAAACTTAAAATATTTTAAAGGATTTGAAAAATTACATGTCTGTGCCTTTGGTTAAAAAATTTCAGTGATCAAAGCTTTCAACTTCACTAATGTGTCCAACAATTGCCTCTGTACTGCTACTACAGTAGATGAGGAAATGTTGCTAGAATTGCCCCATACCTTGCAAATGGTTAGTACGTGTTCTGTATTCTTTCTGGATTCAGATGTACACACAGTAACTTACATAAAGTTAGCTACCCACGAACCATGCAACACAAATTAAAAGGAGCCTTGCAAGATCTTTCTTCTTTTGTTCTTGAAACCCCAGGAGGGCTTTAAGATGCATTCTGCTCACACTTCTATTGTTCTAACCTTCACCTCTTTCAGATACAAATTGAAGCAATGATGTAACACAGCTATCTAGTCTCCTTTGAACTCCTGCTGCTGCAGTTTTACCCCAAACACAATCCTAGCCTTTCAATTGACTGCAAATGTGAAAACAAACCTGATAGTTAACATTTTTTTATTTAGTATTAAATTATATAGCAAGATTTTAATCAACAGAGTAGAAATGCTTTTTTCTTTCCACCAAAAACTGTTCAGTCCTCCATATCTTCCAGGATTTGATTGCCCCAATTATTACCTTGAAGTCTTTAAACTTCAGTTTTGACAACTTTTCCCCTCTTTTTTTCTTTCTTTTCTCTCTCAAAACAAACACATTTGTTAAAGTGAAAACACTGAGGAAGGGATAAAAGAAAGCAATACAAAATCAGAACCAGCAGAGCTGGGACTTGCAGGTGTTACAATAGAACAAAAGCACCAGAGGCTTGTATATGTTACTTCCAAAGACTGCCAGATTTCTCTGTTAAAAAATACAGTAGAATGTGCTATTAAAAGCTTCCTTTTTCTTAACAAGGAGACATATAAATCATTTCAATAATACATCAACCCATTAACAGTTGGAATAAAGCTACACTTATCAATCACTGCCAGCAGGGAAAAAAATTACAATCTCTGAAGTTTACTCCAATAGCTTGTGATTTTTTGTCAATATACCTGCAAAGGGCTGGAATCATCATCTAAAAAATTTACTTCACTTCACTACTGTGGCATATTTTTCAAGAAACCAAGCAATCTCCCCTCATTATCTTTAAAAGCATTTCACTTTGTTCAATATAAAGGAGTGTGCACTGCTAGACATTATGAACTTAAGAGAAACAGTTAGCTTTCAGTCTTCACTAGTATAAATCCAACTGATGTTAAAAATGAAAATTGTACAGGTTTTAAGCATTGGATCAAATTTAGACAACACTGCTAATTTTACAGGAGATGGTATTCTGCAAGTTCTTTATGTTTAGAGGATACAAAGTACAGTGAGTATAAATAGCAGAGAACTCCGGCGTTATGCAAGGCACACAACAACTTTCTTTTAACTAGATGTTAACACAAATTAAATAGAATCTGTTTTCACAGTGACCATTTTCAAAGTTTTACAGGAAACACCTGTTGCAACTGCTCATCATCACTTTAAGACCTCAAGTACAATAGGAGAGGAGAGAGGGACACACTCAGATCACTTGCACTGACACCATTTATGATAAAGTCTGAGCAATACCAAATAGCACTGCAGAGCAGAGCCAGTTTTCTTGACAAGTTCTCATTCATTTTTGGATTTCAAACACAGCCTGGCTCAGCATAATGGGAAGAATATGAAGGTGCCAAAACAACTTGTGAAGTCTAGTATACCTGCATCCTGAGCTCCACCAGCTTAATCAAGGACTCAGACAACATCCTGTGCCAAACCAGTTCTGGCCTGCTGTGTTTCTATTCCACAGTTCTCACTCTGCTATGTACATCTGCCCCTTTCCTTGAACAAACACACCAGTCTGAGCACACGCCCAGCCCGTTCAAAGATATAATTCAGTCCAAAACTAAGCTAAGATACAATTATACTTGCCCAAAAGTTTCAAAGTACAGAAAACCTCAACGGGGGATGAAAACCCACATCAGTACACTTCTACTTCTCACTGATAAAACTGACTGTACAAGTCAAGACAACCTAATCAAATTCAACACCATTTTACCTGCAAAAGGCTTGATTATTTTTAATAAGCAGGAACACAACAGACATAGTATTTGGAGACAACACAGTAATATCTGACTTTTCTGTTATGAGGACTTGCTATTTGCTTCACTAAGTACCTTGGACTGTGTCAAGTAAACTACTAAAATGTATTAGTCCTAGGCTGAACAGACTAAAGCCAAAAGTTTAAAGTTTTCTGTGAGACATGAATTGTCATTTCCACTTCTTTGCTGAGTAGAATCTTTAGCATAAATTGAATACTAGGAACTTTTTAAAGTTAATTATTTTTAAAACAAAATTAATCTTCAGTTGAGTATGCTTGTGACACTAGAGACTAATATCTGAAGTAGCCAATTCTATCTTTCCAGGTGCTTTTAGAAAGAAATTTACAGTACTTCAGTTATGTGTTACAGTACTTCAATCAAAAATTTCAGTTTTAATGCCTTACAAGATAATCATGTTGTGAAAAACTATTGTGATCACAACAGTAGCATGGAACTTTTCAAATCCTACCATGAAGCTTCTAGCCCGAGTTATGTCACCTAACTTTCAGCCAAGCTATACTGCTACTTGTTTGCTATCTTCCTCTCTCTCTACCCTTCCTAAAATACCAGGAGAAAATCATCACTTATTAGAGAAGGTACACTTGTCATAAAGCAGCACTGGCTCTTACTCTAGCAGACCCTTCTTTGGCGTTAGCCCTATAGGCCTCATGCAGCACACATTTCTCGTGGTAAGTCTTTCATTCAAGTATCATCCATTACACATGACAAATTTCCCTTGAAAGACAGTGGACAGCCAGCCACTGTGCTGAAGGCCCAAAAGGCATTTCCATCAACCTGCAACGAAGCAGCTGAACTGTCAAGACACTTCGAGGCTCTCTATTCCACAGCTGTGCAAAAAACCCTCAGGGTCATCTGCCCTCTGCAAAATCAAAGGCAATGAATAAGCACTTGTCAACCCTACAAAGGCAGGGAAAGATCAGCAACCTGGACAAAGCAAGTGCAAGTGTGTTCAGCAGAACTCTCCTTTTCTCCTGTTGTATAAGCATAAACTGCACTCAAACCAACTGAGAAATAGGCTTCAATATAAACAGCACTTAGAATGAAGACTGCCATTAGAGTGACAATAGCATGTATACTTGTAGTAGAAGAATTAATAGTTTAGAAGAGTTAAGAAAGAAATGGCAACTTTGAACAGGTAGTAGAAAGGAAATTGAAAAATAGTTTGAACAAAGGAGGAAGAAAAGGAAGGTTATTCTCCTGGAAGAAAGAGAAAATTAAACACCAAAATGTAATCTAGTTTACTGTGTGTTGTTTAGGTTTTTTGTTTGTTTTGAGGTTTTTTTGTTTTTGAATGTTTTTTGGTTTTAATTCTTTCCCATTTATAATGAAATAGACTATAAGGACAGGGAAAAAAAACTGCACTCATGCAATAAGCACAAAAACCATTCTTCCAATACAGTAATTCTAGTCTTTGCAGCTCTTGGCTTATTTTGACATGCCAACTTTACCATATTAAAAAAGAACAAGTACATAAAGAGTAGCCTTAAGCTACTCTTTATTCTAACCCGGCCATCTTAACAGTTTTTTTACCTTTACAGGTTTTCAGCAATTAAGTGCAATAACTTTAGCCATTAGAAGCAGCAGACAGCACAGAGGTTTGAAAGTGTGTTTTACCAAAACAGAGAAGATATTCATAACTATATTTTATCACCCATGTTTCTCATAGCCTCTAAGTTCTGAACTTAAGATGCTTGTGTTTGGGATTGGTCACATTGCATACAGGAAAGATTCCACCTCACGCCTTAGGCAGACTTAATGAAATCATTACAGTGACATTGTCAAAGAATAACTCAGAGATTTAGAACAGTCTGACTATTTTATGCAGGATGTATTTTGTATATATCAAATTAAAAAGCAAGGCTGTAATCAGAAAGGCACACAGTTGGCATTCATAGAGTAAGGACACCCTGGAACAATTAGGCTGTGATGTTTTGAGGATGTTGCGTGTGCACTGCCAACTTGAGTATTCTTGCCAAAGTCCATCAGAGAGAAAAGAAAGGTAAAAGGGAAAGGTAAAGGTGGCAGGGGAAGATCACGATGTCCGACTCGGTTCCACACTGGAAGAACTTGCCCCCCCACACACCTGCAAGGAGCATGTATGCTAATATACATAGCAAGCAAGGCTAATTTAAATATAGCTGGCCAATAGTAGGTGAGATGGTGACTACTAACCAATGAATGTAAATTTAGGCGGGTTTTTACAATC
>JAOBAS010000072.1:29708537-29719202 GCA_025311575.1 Elanoides forficatus
CCAGAGCACCTTGAAAATTTCGAGAAGTATCTCAAATCAATGAACTGCTCTGACGAAATTTGTCTGCTCACCACATTTGCTCAGATGGCACTGTCTTACCAAAAGTAAATCAGGGTGGACCAACCTGATTGTCTTCTATGATGAAATGACTGGTTTTGTGGATGCTAGGAATGTGGTGGTTGTTGTATACTTAGACTTTAGCAAGGCTTTTGATACAGTCTCCCACA
This sequence comes from Elanoides forficatus, assembly GCA_025311575.1. NCBI lineage: Eukaryota > Metazoa > Chordata > Aves > Accipitriformes > Accipitridae > Elanoides > Elanoides forficatus. The sequence goes on from JAOBAS010000072.1 coordinate 29,708,765, forward strand.
ATATTGTTGCCCCATATTAGGACATTATGGCTTGGATAGGTGAACTATTGGATGGGTGAAATATTGGCTAGATTGTTGGTCTGAAAGAATTGTGGTTAATGGGTTGTATTCTGTCTGAAGGCTGGTGACAGCATGAAGTTCTTCAGTGGTTTTCCCTGGGACCTGTTTAATATCTTTGCTAATAACTTGGACACACGGAAATAAGTCTGTGGACGACACCAAACTGGGAGTGCGGTCTATGTGCCTGAGGACAGGGCTGTCATCAGGAGGGACCTAAACAGGCTGTAGGAATAAAATTCAACAAATACAAGATTGTGCACCTGGAACAGACTTAACTTCCTGCAGCGGTACAGGCTGGGGTGTGACCAACTAGCTGGAAGGCAGGTCTGTTGGAAACACTTTGTGAATTCTTTGGAACTATAGGCTAAACATGAGCAACCAGTGTGCCCTGTCACTGACGAGAATTAACAGCATCTTGGGATGTAGTGACAGGCCAGTACACTGGGGGACATGATTGTTCCTCTTTACATGGGACTTGTTAGAACATTCTGAGTTTGACATAGTGCGTCAAGTTTTGGGTGCACCAATATGAGAAAGATACTGATAAATTTAATAAAGTCCAGCAGAGGCCACCAGGGTAGTAGTGGGTCTGGAGAACACATCCTGCAAGGAAGAGCTGAGGGAAGGGGAATAGTTAAGCCTGGAGAAGAGATGGCTCCAGGGGGACCTAATGGTAGCTTTCAAGCTTACAAGGGGGGCACTGTAGGCAAGCGGAGCCAGACTGCAGTGAGGCAAATGGCAGGAGAATGAAAGACAGTGGTAATAAAGTGAATCAGGGGAGATTCTGATGGGACAGAAAGGAAAAAAAAAAAAAAAAAAAAAAAGATCACTATGAGGATAGTTAAACTTTGGAAGAGGTTTCCCAGAGAGGCTGTGCATTGTGATCTTTGGAGGTTTTCAAGACAAGGCTGGACAAAGCCCTCCTTTAAGGAAGAAGTTGTACTAGAGGCGTCTAGATGTCCCTTCCCATCTAAATGTTTCTGTAGTTCTGGGATTAACTGTCAAGCAGAGAAATCAAAATTGTCCAGGAAAGTTTAGATTAACAGAAGAAAGAGTATCCAAAATGGTTGAATCATCCTGGGAAGCCAGATCAACTTTCTCAGACTGCTCAAGAACAACATTGCCTTTTAGATGATGTATGAATAGGTTGATCTAGGTGACTAAACTTCGTCAGTGAACTATTGGCTGCTTTTTCCATGCTTCATCTTTCACCTCGGCTGGTGTTAGCTCCCAAAGGGCCCTCACCAATTATTGCCTCTCTGAGTACAGTACCCACCTGTTAGTTGCAACTGAAAACTTAGATGATTTCTAATCACCACCTTTCACACTCAGTCTTTCCCAATGATAAATATTCAGTCAACACTTAGATTTCTTTATTCAGGTTCAAATGGCAAGCAAAGCACTGTAGTAGTAACCAAAGATCTCAGAGCTGGGATCCAAACACCCTGCAGCCTAAAATCAAAGAACCCAAACATTCACCAACTTTTGTCTTCTAGGTGAATGTACCATGCACTAATCTTTTGAGTAACCTATTCTTATGGGAAGTATCTACAAGATTTTGGCATTAGCAGCACAAAATGATCACTTCAGAAGAGACACACTATACATACATTTATATAAGTATACATATACATAGTTATAGATACATATGTAAAATCCTATATTTTGACATCTCCTTTTTTACACCTTTTACACTGTCAGGTTTCTTTTGTGGATGTCTGCACACACATGTACCACATTCCCCTCAAATGCATGTATATTACAGGCCTGCATTGTATTGCATTAGCCCACACTGAACCTTTGCATAAAGAGCATAAAACATTCCTCATCACCAACTTTGCAAAGTTAGCATGCATTTAATTTAAAGTTTCAGTTCCTGCAGATGCAAGATGCAAGTTCCTGTTCATGCAAGAATATCTATATTTGTTTTACAAACTTGTACAGCATGGAGATTTAGAGAAATGCTTAGACAATGTGACTATGCTTCAAGTGTTCTAATAACAACAGAATTATATACCATACTGTTCTAGCATTAAGTCAGTCATGATATTTTGGGAATGGTATAATGATTTTTAAAATCTTGGGGAGACACCACTGACATTTCTGACTGACTTTGTGGTGTTTCCAGCCGCATAAGCCTCCATTCTTCTGCTAATGACCAGAGAAGTCTCTTCACAATAAAAAGATGGTGCACAGCATTTTATGGTAGTATTACAGAATGGATGAGATTGGAAGGGACCTTTGGAGATCACCCAGGACAACCTCCCTGCTCAAAGGAGGGTAAGGTAGAGCAGGCTGTCTTGCTTCCTCTATTTATCACAGGATCAAACACTGCCATTCTTACATTGTAGGTTCTGCATGAACATCCCAATGACTGAACGATAACTTCATTCTTGCTGAGGATCCACTGGGAACCAATCTTCTGAATGTCACTTCTATCACAAGTAAATCCTGGCTTCAGACATGTAGTCTGTTAATCCTCTCATTTAAAAACAAAGACCTAGAGGTCCTTTACAGGAGGAGATATGATTTCACATCTCCTAAGGACACAACTGAATGGGCAACAGGCCAATCAACTGGAGGAACTGACTAAAGAACATCTGTTGCTTCAGCAATGAAACAGCTGAAGCAGATGAAAGGTATGTTTCATGTAGCCAGTGCATGCCATGTCATGCAACTCCAGATGGCTCAATATGAACTGTTTGCTAAGTGGCCTTTCTCATACTACCATTAAGCCCCCTTCATGTGCTTCAAGCTCACTCCCTCCCCCTTTCCCAAACCGTTTGCTAGGAGGATGAGGTAGGTCCATGAAAGGTCACTTGATCTACCAAGGGATATGATCAATGCTATCTGTATTGTGTAAGCTTCTGACAGTTGAGCTGTGAAGACATACAGTGTCCATCCTCTGAGGTTTTCAAATAGGTTTGACAACCTAGCCTTGCTTTGTTGGTCTGATTGTTAGAAAGCATTTCCCAGTTTTTGACCTTGCTTTTCCTGCTATGATTTTAGCAGACAAAGCAGTTCATACCCTTTGTCTTTGCAAATACTTGTGACATATCTGACGTAACCTCCAGTCAGTCTTCTCTTGACTAAGTTACCACTTTTTCCCTCATTTTGCATCCTAAGTTTTGGGCTTGCAGACTTTCATGTTTCTTTGCCACAGCCTTCCCAGTTATCTGCCCCAATAGACCTTTCCATCTCTTCAAAAGAACAGCCATTTCTTTCCAAGACGGACAGATACCTTGCCTTCTTTCAGGAAAGCGCCTTTAACAAGATCTGCTTTCACCATCCAGATGCTTTGCTCTAATGTGTACAAACCCAGAGATGCAGTTTGTTGACACAAATCTGACTTGGTCCCCACACTCTCCCAGAAACACTATGACAAACAGGGAAGTATAGTCTGTCATACAGATCTTATGCTGGGGAGCTGTAAATCAAAGGCAACTTGGAGGTTTACTGCCCCACAAATTTCAGATGCATTCCAAAGTATTAATCAACATTTTGTTATAGATTTACTTTAGTTTAAGTGTAGTCTTTAACAGTTTTTAACTCTGTAACTGTTATGCAACCTCCTTCATCTGTAAAGCAGTAAGATACTTCTATTTCTTTCAATAATCATTAATCTTTGGGTTTGGGGGAGTTGATATCTTTCTCATGTTGTCCCTGCTGTAGAATTGACAAGGCATGCTGTCTCAGCCTCTAGCTGAACAGTTTTATCCCTATTCTGATCTGCAGCATTTTTTTATGATTGAAGGATACCATAAACCCCAGAGAGATTTAAACCCAAGAGACAGATATTTAAGTATACCCTTAGTCATTCCAACCCACCTGAGCTCTTCGATCATCACTGTTACTCAGCTTTCAAATTCTTCCATTTCCCATGGCAAAAAAATCCCCGGGTTTCTCTCTAGTGTCGAACTCAAATAAATCAGGTTCATTAAGCCCTCTGGCCAAATCCACTCAACTGTACAAGACAAACTGATTCAGCAATCATTTGGAAAAGATGAAAGACACTATTTTAGCAAATACCAGCCACTTAATGTAACTCTAGGCTTACAAATATTCCCACTGGTAAATGAAAGATTAAGGCTATTGGTGAGCATGTCAGCAACTGTTAACTAGCAATTAGAAACTTCTGGTTATGTATTCTTCCTCACTAGAAGACCTCCTAGTGCTTCAAGGATAAGCATTAGATAGAAAAGTGGAAATAGAGAGGGATTTAGTGACTCAGGAAATAAGTATCTATTACCACTAGCTACTTCATGAACACAGCTTAGATCCCTTCAAGGTTGTTTTTTTTTAAACACAAAAAGCCTCAGCTATATCCTTACTGTTAAATGATGAGATTTACACTGGGGGCAGGGGATGGCAGGGAGAAGCAAAACAAAAACCCACGCTCAGTTCCCAGGAGTTCTGCATCTGGAATGTTCCATTCTCAGAACTTGGAGCTTCCTCCAGTAAGAGGAAAGCTGTCAGGAACCTACTGCATTGTGCAAATCAATGTGTTGTCCCTTTGACTGTCAGCTGTAGTTACTGCATTAAAGCTGAGGAGGAAGTTGCTTTCCTGACCCGTGCAGTTCCTTATGACCATCAGTTATCATTTGGCTGCTAACATACGAGACTACGTATTTACAGAACAGTGGTGAGATTTTTGATTGCCTGCACATGTAGAAACCACTAACATCACCACTTCCAGCAATTCAGTTTCAGATACACTCCCAGAGAACCTGTGCAAAATAAAAAGCAGAGATGGAAAATCAGAAGTAAATACTGGGAAGAGGAGCACACTACAGGAGGGAGTGACGGACATTTGGAAAAAGGGCTTAAAAAATTTCTTTTTTAATTACCAGCATGTGCTGCTACTAAATTGCAGGGGTAAGGTTTTTTTAAGCAGGTAGGCTCCAGGCTATTGGAATGCAGTACATATGTCCTTTCCCTTGGGGTTTTTTTTCTTTTAATCTAAGTTGCAGCTTTGATATGAAACTGAGGTGCAAGATGCAATGATACCACAATGAAACTTGGCAGAATGCTACCTATTCATTGTGATGAGCCAAGGCACACTTTGTACACGGCATGCTTGGCTCACATCTCTTCAGGTTCCTGACTTCTTTTTCCAACAGGTTGCTGCGAGACCTATGCATAAACCTGACAGACTTAGAAACCATGTTAACCAAGTGGATGCAGCTGTATGTATCCACCCTGCTCACATTTATCTGCTGCTGTGTTTTCCCTTGCATACTTTCAACCCTCCACATGTTTTGCAAGTCACAGTACTGGATAAAGAGCAGTGTGTAATTCATGGTCCACCTGCTACTACAAGTAGTTTTCTCTATATGACCAGTTCTGGCTGTGGTTCCTCCAAACAGGGAGAAAGTAGCCACTCTGACTTGGATATTGGCCATCCACTGCTGACGAAAAGCAACCTGTAATAGAGCTTTGCTGATTTCCAGTATTTGCATTTTTTTTTTTTTCTGGGGTAAAATCTGTCTTTAGTCAGATGGATTTTGTTTGTTAAGATTATCGAGGAAAACAAGGAAGTTCATTTGTGTTCCAACTCAAGCATATCATGTTCATATATATTTAAGATTTGGATTTTTTTCCACCATATACATCTTGTGATAAGACAAATACTCCTTTGCACAAACTGTGCCGTGTACATTATATATTTATAGAGTCAGGTACAGTTACCAGTCACTTCTTATTCACTGATCACTAACATTTCTATGGATCCAGACTGAAATTTCAAGTAATGGTTCTTAAAAGAGTTGCATTATCTAAGAAGGGTATGAGTTAAGAGATAAAGAGGCATATTCAAATATCTAGTTCTCCCCTTTAAAACACTTCTTTCACAGAGTGGAATACCAGGAATCCTAATTGGGTCTCCCTTGAGAGAGCAGGTGGCATGCAGTCACGCAGCATGTAATATGTTTCCTCAGGGTCATGTAGACAAGAGGACACCTCAGACAGCACTCTTGAGCTGGAGTGAACAGTTACAAATGAAGGAGCAGGCAGAACATCAGCCATAATGTCATCTGGGAATCTAAGTATGTATTTTTTTCAGTCGACAAAGTTCCTTTGATTACATCAGACAACAAGAGAGGGAGGGAGGGAGGAAGGGAGAACAGGTCCACACAAGTGACTAATACAGGAGTGTTGATCTTGCCTGTTTGCATTTTGGGCTGGGCATCCCCTCAGGAGCCCTGATGAGCCTCTGGAACTGCCTGTAAAGCAAATGAGTGTCTTGGCTGCATGCAGTGAAGGAAGTGAGTACCAGTCAGGTACCTCAGTCAGTGAGCCCATAGTCCTGAAAGTGGAACTGATGCAGTGGGGACAATGGCAGGATCTTATGGGGCCTAGGAAAGGGACACTCCAAGGACTAGAGCGCATTCTCCAGGAAACTGTCCTGTTTCAAAACAGCTTTCATCAGGACTTCACCTTACATGAACTTAGTATAATCACCAGTTGCTTCTACGTAGATTTCCAAGACAGAAACTGTTTAGCAATTATATGGAACTATATTTTATAGGGTGACAATAGCCCTTACTTCTGGGATTAAAGTAATTTCAGTGAACAATTCAAACCTGTTAGCCCAGAGAGATCATCTCTGACAGCTCCCAGTCAAGTTTTCTGTCTCTTCCTGCATATACAGCAGCTATGTTTGATTCTTGCATCCTGATATGCTTTTGCAAGCATCTAATTTTAGCTTCACATTTACTGTGATCAGGTCTCACTAGAATTTCCCTTGCTGTAGGGTAAATCACTGCACTGTAGAGGCATTAATGTGTACAGTGCCCCTCTACTTTTCTTCTACATTTTTTATTTCTCTCTTTCTGAATTCCCCTGATTATATAATTCCAGTTTGATCTGCTAGGTGGTTCTCCATTTCTAAAGAAAAATTTGCTTCGAGTTTCTTAATAGTGTCTTTTGAAACAAAATCAAAAGAGCCAATTTTCTTTTGTTACATTGGCTCAGTCAGCACAAACCATTTTTGCTGCTTACTATAGTAGTCTTACTAATACAGAAGCTTTATCCCCAATATTCTCAACAATAACTAGAGATCTGTATCACCTGTTGTGTTGTGGACCAAAGTGGCACATCCTTCCTTCCATGGGAAGACACATAGCCCATGCTGTGATCTCCAGCATGGCTGGGGATTCCTGTGGCCTTTGATAGACTCCTTTTTAGACTTTTCCTGAGCCTCCCTGGACTTTCCTCCCTAAGCATTCCATTTCTCTGAAGGTTCCCCTAGAGCATTTTGCACAATGGTATTACAAGAGATTTATAAACTCTCTTGGAATTATCTGGATGATGTCCAGTATACTATCGGAAAGCATTCTCCCTGGTAAATATTCTCTTCTGAAGTATATTCATCCATATGGAGTTAGACATGTAGTCAGGAAAGACCATCACAAGACTTATAAATTTAGGATCAGCTTTCTTGTGGCAGAAAAAACATGGGGACATCCTGATGATATGCTAAAGCTTGTCAGATCAATGTCAATAGCTGAGAAGGTTCTGCTGATGTACTAAAAGGAAGATGTTTCAAGATGCTGCTGCAGCCTTTGAGGTGAAGCATGCTGTTGATCTAGGAATCAGGAGAGAGACAGAGGGAGAAAAGAAAGTTAAAGAAGACTCATTTACTACCATTAAGACCTCAGCAATTCATATGTTCAACTTGTAATCATACCTATTTGTGAGACTAGCATATTCCTACTGCATCAGGCACAACCAACAGCCATCTCACCCTGAAGAAATAGTCGTAGTCCATTATGAAAAGAGCTATGTTATGATAAGATGCATCAGAGTGCTGGACTTAAGTGTGGCAAGAATAGGCTGCACCGGCAGGCATGAGGAACCATGTCCTGAAATGGAGCAGCTATAGATGGGGTGGGCTGCGAATTCCCATTGCAGCTGTGTCCAAAGGGGTGCAGGGATTCTGTGTGAGACCTTCTGTGCTAAGTGACACAGAGGATACAATCTGAGCCATCCCATGCAATAGCTGGGTCTGCATCACACAGGTGATTCTCACAGCCTTTCTCAAAACAGGAACTACTTACACCACCACCTAATTATCACGAAGCTCCCCAGGAGCGTGTGAGACACTCAACTTCAGGCAGAGTTTCTGGAAAGGATTCAGATGTTTCTATGTGAAGGGGAAACAGGATGTTTTAAAACAGTTTGATAGTGACCTGGACTTAGCAAGAGCTGTACCCACACCTAGGAAGCACTTTTTATAATTTAACATCCAGTTAATTAATGTGGCCCAGTGAAAAATAACTCCACCTTCCCTTGGTGAAGACAAGGCACTTTTGTTTATTGTAAGTCAATCTCTTTCTTTTTGATCCTCATGATCTTATCTCACAGGGGAACCAAAGTACCCTTTTTTATGGTGTTTACCTGGAATAGTTCATACTTACTACTTTACCTGGGAAGGAGGAAGAGGTGTAGCCTGGAGACAAAGAGAAATGTTTAATGCTGAGTATAAGTCCCCAAAGTAGCTATTTCCGTGGGATGGGGTATTGATGTCTTGAAGCTAATACTTTTGTGGGATTATTGTGCAAAGGCAGTCTTGGACATCTCAAGTCAAGGCAAATCTCTTGTAGATATTAACACTGGAAGTGTTTGGACTGTACTATTCTTTATTACCACAGAACATAGTCATAAATCTTTACCTGGTTCCTCCATCTCCCCATCATCTGCTACTGTGTAGTATTTCTCCTTTTTCTTTAAGAAAAATATTATCTGAAAACACAGGGACAAGTGACATGTAATTAAGGACAAGGTCCAGTCATTCCATGAACATATTTGCAACTTAAGGTCCTGCAGAGTTTGAGCCTTCCCTGAACCTTTATGGGCTCCAGGGACTTGGCACAGAAGGCAGAGAGCAGGAGGAAACCTTCGCCCCGAGCAGAAGCAGGGAGAAATCTGCATTGGGGTTTTTTTGCAGAGACGACACAGCTATCATGCTTGGGAGCTTACATTTAAGGTTCTCTGGCTGCTGAGTCAAGTAGTGCCCTGCTGCCATGTACCCAAGAGGGAAAGGACAGTCTCTCCCAAGGAAAAAAACAGTAGATCAGCAATTGAGACACACCCAGATTGAAATCTCAGCCTTTCCACAGACCTCCTCTATCATTCTGGCTCTGAGGAGATGAGGAGGAGGAAGAGTGACTGATCTTTCATTCAGCCTGTCTGCAGAGACCACATTGGTCTGATCAAAGGTTTCCAAGCTTTTCTGAGATACTACTAAGCCCGCATGAGGGAGAAGGCTGCAGTCTGTTGGGCCAGGATACTACTCTGAAGTGGTTTGCATACCACTACTAGGACATATAATTTGGGAACCCCTGAACTACAGAAAGAGGGAGATAGAGGGGTTCTGGATTCTTAGATCTAACAATTAAATGAACAAATATTTTGCCTCCCCATTGAACACTACCAGTCAAATTAGCATCACTCTCTAGCATGCCATTTTTGTCCTGGGTGACATTTTCAAAGTACTTCAATTTTTAGGACTCAGCAAGATTAAAAAAAGTATGGGCCAAAGAGTCAGACCATTCTTGGAATTTTGCAGGGTTGGTGGGCAGGTAAGCAGGAGTCAGGATTCCAGCAATGCCTTCAAACCATTTAAATGAATAATTACCCCTTCTAGGAGGAAGAATAGTTGGCCAGAGCATCAGATTTTTTTTTTTTTTTTTTTCCCTGAGCTCAGGCAAGAGGTAGAAATCACACCAGCTTAACATTTCACAGACAAGAAACTGGCTCCCAATTGTCTTGTAAATCAGAAAATGCTTCATTCTATGAAGAGTGAGGGGAAAACAGAAAACAGGTGACCACCACAAGGGAATACTATATATCAACCATCCCACCTACCACCCAATCCACCAAGAAAACTAAACAAAAGTGAAGGATGAAAAGAGAATAAAAGTTGCTTTTGAAAGTACTAAATACAGTTTAGTTACAGTAGTCTGATTTTCAAGCTGGCACCTTTTTACCTCCTTTTTATATCTGCTCTTATTTAACTCTTATTTAACAGTATTACTTCAGACATTTAAATACATAACAAAAAAGTAACAGTTCTGTTCTGTATCTAGGAGACAAGGCTGGCTCAAGTTTATGTATAACCATATGAAAGTTTTAAAAAATTGCTGTTCTCCTAACAAAGGGCTTTAATTGTACTAAACCTTGGTACCTACTCACAACCTATGGGAACGGTACACATTGCCCACTTTCTGAACAGCTTCCTAGTTTAGGTCAGTACAGTTAGTACCTGGAGACCAGAAGCAAATGGGCATGTCAGCTGGCCTGGCTTCACAATTTACAGGAAATGTCAAAAGGCTGGGGTGGCCATAATCACAGTTCTTCTCGAGTCAGCTCATTATTT
>JAOBAS010000072.1:29719302-29743692 GCA_025311575.1 Elanoides forficatus
GGTAAGGGGGAAATCACCCCTGGTGCAGAAGCAGGGTTGAAGCTGGAAGGCAGGGCTGGCCACCATTTCATCTGCGTTCACTCACAGCCATCCGTCTCCATATTTGCCGCCCCTTGCAGAATCTTGCCCTAGGCAGAGCCATCTATGCTGTCTGCTTGTTCATGTCAGCCCTGCAGGAAGATATATTACTCAAGGCAACAAAAATCATAGTGGGTTTTATATTTAAATTATTAAGTAGTTGTACATTTTCTGTCTGCACCACTGGAAAAATAAGATCCCACACCAAAGTCATGGGCAGGTTTCCTACAATCCACTCCCTGAACTCAAGCAGACAATATTATAAACCAGGCCAAGCACTTTAAGTAATGCACACCTCAAAACCAACACCACACTTTTACTCTTCCTCAAGAAGCTTATTTCAAACATTCTCTTCTTTCTTCCTTGCTCTTCCTTATTTTCCTCATACTTAAATTCTGCTTTGTAAGAGGTTCACACACCACACTATGTTTTCATCAGGACATGTACAATGACTTGAAACTAAGGAAAATTTAAGTGTATTTAATACTTTGGTTGCAGCCAGAGCTTTAGTAAGTTCTGCTTGCCACTGCACCAACATGTAGTATATCCAACAGTTCCTCAAGGATGCTTCAGCTTCAGCCTCAAAAGCAGTTGTGCAGAGTTGTCACTTGCTGGTCTTTTTGAATGGGAGCACAATTGTCAGTGGACATGTTAGGTCACAGGTCAGATGCTAGATAAGTTACCTGCTTCAACATAAAGCGCTTTTGAAATATTCTCAGCCAGAATACAAGCTGAAGTTTTTCAGCCTCATTGTCTTTTAAGGACAGCTCTGTTTCAATGTGTACGTTTCAGGTTGAAAGAACAGGTCTGCTTTTATAAGTTTATGTGTTCCAAGACCCCACGTCAGGCTTTGTAGTTCTGCAAATAGAAAAGGGTTTGAGGAGAAAAGGGTTATCTTTGGAGGCTGTAGGTGGGCTTCCCTCAGTTTCCTAGGGTTTATTACCCTTAGGACAATGAGACAAATTAAAATAATTTGTAAGGCCTCGACTCTGGGTGAGATTTTACATAATGTAGGTGAACAAAAAAATCCTTCCCCAAATGGTACAGAGACCTAGGGTTGATCATCAAGAGGTGTACCTGCTAATGCACATCTCCCCAAACCTTCAAGCTACTGAAGAAATATAGTCAGAACCATCCACTGCATACCATAGGCAACCTGGACAAGCTGCCACAGCCACAAGACTTACTGACAATTTATTACTGAAAATGGAGATAAGCATCAGTGTCTCCATTGATGGCTGTGAGGACTTCTCTGGGAAAATAAGGAATCAGTAAGACCAGAAAGGGACAGACCTAACTAGAAGCCATGGGGGAATGTTGAAGTCCAGCAGAACCAGCTGCTAAACCAAGCAGATGGTTGGGAGGGAATAGAAACCGTGTCCTAAAATGAATTCTGAGCCACTGACAGGCTCCACTGACTCCCATGTCTCCAAAGACAGATCTGAAGACTGGAGTTCTGGAAGCTTACATGGAAACTGCAGCCTAAGAACTGACATTCAATCTGCTTAATAAGGTGGAAGATACTCATATGGCCAAGAGGTATGGAAAAGGCTCACAGGTTATTACATATCAAGGACTTGGAAACTGCCAAATAAAATACAGATGATTGTAGCAGAAACTTTTCCTCACCTATGGGTAGGAGAGATCTCAAGTGATGTCTTTTCCAGACAAGACACAATTTCCCAGTTCTTCTCCACTGTATCAACCTTCCCTCCCTCCTCCAAAACAGACTATCAGTTGCCACTTTTTATAGTGTCCACATCATTTTGCCTGGAAAGATGCTATGAGGAGTCGTCCCTCCTCCCAGCAGGGCAAGTTAGTTTATGCACTGTTTAATTCCAGCATTGATCAATCTTGATGCATTGCCTTATTTGTGTCCTGCATTGGCCTGAAAGGACTAGCCAAGCTAACATATTGGTAGTACTCACTAGACAGGATTTCAAAGCAGCAAGCTCATTTTCAGGGATGAGCAAACAAAGTTTCTCTTTGCCTAGAAGAATTACTGCCCTTATTTCTAATGTGGATGTGCTATGATCACTCTTTTCCAAGGAGGCTGAGGTAAAGCTAGGTCTCTTGCCTCACTGATGCTCCTGAATATATATGTGGTATGGGAAAAGCAGAAGGTGATTAACACTTTCATCCATTTCCCTAAGGTAATGCAGCCCAATCATGACCAGGATGAGACTGTCTTCATAGAGTGATGTCAGCTTGCCCATAACTGCTTTCTCCAGACAGACCAGTCAGCATCAAGCAGGATTGCCCATAGATGTCACCTCCTGTAGTGGCTGGGAGAAGCTACTGCGATGCCTTTTCCTCTGTGCTTGGCTGTTAGTGTCTAAGGGCACAATAAGGCAGCCACTACCCAGGGGAGTGGGAGGAAGCTAAGCAGTAGGTGTGAGCATGGGATTATAGTGAGTGGGGATAGTGTAGGGGAAGTTTGTTATGTCATAGAAGGTAGAGTGGATGCCAAGGTGAAGTTCAAACCAGATTTTGGAAGGTGGCTGGTTCCTGGATGTGCTAGGGCAGAGAACTAACAGTGCGAGAGAGGCTGAGCCTGGACATACCCACGTGGTTAGAGCTGCAGTGCCATGTCAGAATGGGACAGTGATGGTGTCCCACAACCAACAGGCAAATCAGCAGTCAAGCAGTGAAGTACCAGAAAGTGCTGGGGACAAAGCAGAAGAGTGCTGAGGAAAGTGCGGAGGACAGCTGTGGTGAAGAAAAAAACAGGAGTGCACAAGGCTGACAGTCTAGTTAAAGGAACTGGGCATGGGAAGATGCCCAGTGAAGAGCGATGTGTGGATTTGATCTCAGCTGGCTGCCAGGCTCCTACCCAGCTGCTCTCTTACTACCCCTCACCAACAGGACAGGGTGAGAAAATAATATGGAAAAGCTCGTGCATTAAGATAAGGGCAGGGAATTTGCTTACCAGTTGCTATCACAAGCAAAACAGATTCAAATTGGTGAAAACTGTATAAATTTATTGCCAATTAGAAATAGAGTAGGATGGTAAGAAACAAAGAAAAGAGTAAAACACTTTTTCCTTACCCTACCTCTTCTTCTCAGCCTCAACTTCATTCCTTCACTCCAAACTCCTCTACCTCCTCTCACCCCAGACACGCAGGAGAATGGGGAATGGGGGCTGGGGTTGATGCATAATGCTTCCTTTACGCTGTTCCTTCCTCTGCACACTGTTCCCCTATTCCAGCATGGGGTTCCTCCCATGGGATAAAGCCTTTCATGAACTGCCCTAACATGGGTCCTCTCCACAGGGTGCAGTCCTTGAGGAACAGACTGCTCCAGTGTGGGTCTCCCAAGGGCTGCAGCTTTTTCCTGCTCCTGCATGGGGTCCTTGCCATGGGCCACAGCTCCTCCCAGTAGTCTGCTCTGTTGTGGGCTTTCCACAGGCTGCAGCAGCTTCCTTCGGGGCATCTCCACCTACTGCAAGGTGGGGTCCTCCACGGGCTGGAGGATGGATGTCTGCTCTACCATAGTCCTCCTTGGGCTGCCGGGGGACAACCTGCTCTGCCATGGTCTTCTCCATGGGCTGCAGAGGAATATCTGCTCCAGCGTCTGGACCACTCCTCCACTTCCTTCACTGACCTTGGTGTCTGCAGGGCTGTTTCTCACACTTTTTTTTTCCTTTCCTTCTGTGCCTTTGTGGCCCTTTCTTAAGTACTTCATCCCTGAGGTGCCACCATCTTGGCTGAGGGGCTGAGCTGTGCCCTGTGATGGGTCTGGCACAGAGCAGCCCTGGCCTGTCCTCACAAAAGACCCCCTACAAAATCTCTGCTACCAGAGGTTAGCAATACCTTGTCACATAAACCCAATACAAGTGAAAAACTCTATAAGTTGGGCCTGGGTTTCTCCATGGGGAGATAAGGAACACTTGCTAACCAGAAAGAAGGGAGGAAAGCTGGAGAGAGGTCAGGAGTGCATGGAAGCCTCAGCCACTGATGGGGAACAAGAAAGAAGGAAAGAAGTGGGCAAAACCACAGAAGACTAAGGAGGAAGGGGGGAAGGAGCAAACAATAAGGAGTGCAGGGAGGCAGAGATGTGGAGGAGTGGCAAATTAATGGACCTACAGCTGCAGGGAGTGAGGAGGACCGGCCATGAGCAAAGCAATGGGCTGTGTGAGAGGAGTGAAGGGAGGCTGGGAGATGCACACCTTGAGATCTAGTAGGTAAACTAAGCAGGGAAAAAATAAGCACAAATTAATACTAAAGGAGGAAGAATATTGGACAGAAAGGGGAAAGAGTTAATACAAACTGTTGTGAAAGTCCATAGAAGAGGAAGAAGGGGAGGAAGAGAGAAAGTGGAGGAGACAGCATATGATTTTTCAATGTTTTTTTCTTAAGTTTTACAGAAAATGTACCTATACATAAAAGCTGATTCCCTATTTATCAGTTTCAGGTATCCGTACTGCAAACACACTCCTTTCTTGCATGCAGCTTGAAGGCACTGGTAGGCAAAATGAAATAGATGTTTCCCGTTCTGTTTGGCATGTGACCTGTGACTGAGCCCGGGACGTTATGTGGCAGTGGCATAAGGTTATATGCCATGACCTAAAGCCGCCTGGCTTGTTGGGTTTGGATTGCATTTCCAAATTGACACTAGTGTATTGCTTTCTTTTCTACTTCCCAGTGCTGCACTAAGGTACAGCTGAAGCTGTGAATTTACATCTGATTTTGAAAGGACATTTCAGCATGTGGGCCGCCTTCTAAAAGCCAGCCACTATAAAGTCCAGGGATTTCTGGGCTGAGCTTTTCCAGATTTCTTTTAAACAGCTTTAGTTAAGGAATTGCCAAGTTGGGGCACTCAGTTAGCCTTTATCCAGCTCTGTGTACAAAGCTCTGCAATACTTTCAGGCTTATGACTAAGATAATTTTTTAACAGTAGTTTATACTGGGAAACCCTAAGACTTGGATAAAGTCTACTAACTGCCTCCTCTTAGTCCCTTCACACCTGCAGTATCTGTCCTGTTCTGTAACTGCATACTGGGATGTAGAAGAACTATTTACATCAAAACCAAAAATAGAAATAAATGAACAGTCTGAGTGGAAAAAATGCAAGTAATTCCTCTGGACATCTGTAACTGCATACGTAAAAACTATTCTGTAGTGGCCACAATGGTGCACAGGAGGAGAACCTGCCTCCCGCTGTCATGCAGTCACTGGGTGTAACAGGAAAAGTGAAGCCCTGGCTCCTGTACCTCTTATTCCACCCAGGTTTAGTAAGGACTGCAACTCTTTTGCTCAAGAGGGCTGCAGTAATATGGTGTCTCCTGAACCAGCCACTTGCTATCACAAACCTTTTGACAACTAGAGACTGAGGTCACTACTTTATTGATGAATTTTTTGGAGATTGGCAAAGGAAAGCAAAGATTTTGGGAAGGCAGAGAAAAGACAGGGACTGTTTACATAAGCCACGTTTCTTAGAAAAACAAGGATCAAAATGAGAAGACTACAGCTTAATGTAAGACGTGCAATTTATTTCAATCAGGCATTCCCATAAAGGAGCAAATCTGAATCATGGCTTTGTGGTACACATAGCAGTCATCCACTGATTAACAATCTCCCCCCAGGATTAATGAGTCAGCCAAATCACCCACACATTATGAAAACTACAGATAAAATTTAGAAGTGCTGTCATTTTCCTTGAGGAAGAGGCAGTGCTGATTAAAGAATCTTAGTCTGCTGAGGTCCCCAGTCATGGACAGGAACATATTTATCCCTTCTGTGCACTCTGAAGGTGATGTTATTCACCAGTGACTAATGATTTGGGGTGTTTTGAAGAGGTGCAGAACAGGAAGTATTGCATGCTCACTCTAAAAGTCAGGCATCTGGTTTTAGTTTCTTAAATCGATACCTTTAGTCCCTTTTTAAATGTTTTGGTCTTTAATATTATTTTTTTTTTACAAGAAGAAAAACTAGGTTAGCAACCTACTTCCATTCTTAAACCACATTTCAGGTTCCCTAATGTTTTTGGCTTGAATGAAAGAGTGCCATGTTTCTCGGAGAATGAAGAGGATTGCTTAGGCTGCTTGAATAAAACTGCAAGCAGTTCTGAATTATGAAGCGTTGTGCTAGCCTGCTTTGAAACCTTGAATTTTTCCCTAACATTTTTCTGCCTTCTTTGTACCTCAAATGCTAGCTTATTAGCACTGTTTTGATCTTTTTGGAGAGTTAGTCCTCACTGTTAACCTGGGGGAAAAACAGGCTGACAGTAAAGGACTTTGGAGAAGGTGAGCAGTTAACAGGGCTAACACCAATTATATGGCTTCTTTAGCCAGCACTCTGTGAAATCAGGTTCAACCACTAAAGTCAACCTAAACAGGTTTGTGAATACAAAGTTTTGTACTTAAATCTATGCTTAAGACATTTAAATTAAATTTCCATTACATGTGAAGAGAGGTAAATCTTCACATTTACCTCCAGTCTATTGAAGTGGGCAGTCTGCTCAATGGGCTGTTGCATGGGCTGAGGACAGTGTTGGGACCATCCAAGCACAGGACTACAGCTGTTCTAGCCTCCTCAGTTAGAGGTGGGCCCCCCAGCAGATTACCACAGGAGAACCTTTCACTTTGGTGGGGTGTGGGTGAGGGTGCAAACAGGTCCCACTGTGGAGCCCAAATCTCTGGCAAAGAGAATTCTGTTGAGTGCTGCAGGTTAGAATTTAATCGATTACTGAAGATAAATCTCTAATGGTTAATCTATACCCATTTATTTAAAGATTCAGCTTGGCTCATATAATACTGCGTAATTCAAAGATTTGTTGCATGCTGCAATATACAGTTCCCATATGGGTGCTTTTGTCTTTCCAGAGTTCAGTGTCATTATAGCATTTGCATACTGAGCAGCCATCCAGCCCTTTGTTAAAATAGCCTGTTTGGCCAATAATACCAGCTCAATTACCATGTTATCTGAAATACATATAATGCTCAGCTATAGTTAAAAAAGCATAGCAGTAAAAACATTCTGCAAGAGCTAAGAGACCTACGCTTGAGTAAGTGGCCTCAAAAATTCCTCCCCATTAGCCCCATATATAACACCAAATGGACACTGAAAGCCCTGAAACTCTCCTGAATATAAAATAGTGCATGATTCTCCTTTGAAAAGGAGAAACTCTCACACAAAGATTTTCAGTACATCCTGATTTAGTAGCATGTGTAGCCTTCAAGTAGTGCAGCATGCAGGAGTTACTGTGCCCTGAAAACAGGAACTGTGAAGAAATGGCTCTGCAGGGAACAGTAGGGAAAGACAGAAGCTACTTCCATTTGACCTGATCTGATCCTTTTGGGTCCCTGGGTTGTAACTTGCACTCTGTGCAGGCAGAAAACACGCATCGTTTGACTTCTTTTCCTAACTGTCTTTCCCTCACTGAAAATCTACTTATGGCCTTCCTAGAGATGCTAAGAAATCCATTTCCACTGTGGGTTTCCAGAGGTACTCCTCTGTCTGTGGTCAGGAGACAGCTTCTCAAGCTGTACTTCCTTATCTGGGACAGGACCCAGCCCAGAGCTGGGATGTCACAGCTCTTCCCCATGTTCTCTTCCTCCCACTCACTTCATGAGCCTCCAGTGAGTGGGTTTAAACACTGACAGAGTTCTTGTATGTAGCCAGTCTCCCCCAGTATGTAATCCCCACTGACAGCACAGCTCCATCTGTGCCTCATTTCCAAGCAGGTGGGGGAGGATCTGCAGGCTGCAGAATTATTTCAGTGACATAGGACTTCCACAAGCTTTTGCAATCCTGAGTGGGCAAAAGTTTGAGGGCATGGAAGGTGCTGTCCCACCTTTCTCTCCTCCCTCCTCCCAAGCTAGCCTCAGAATCAAGGAGCAAACTGCAAACACAGGATAAACCAAAATGCCAGGCTTCTACAAAGCAATGGCAGTGATTAATAGTGTGATCATGCCAAGAGATTTGTGGGTTAGCTTACTGCAGTTCAGATTTAAAAAAGAAAACTGACAAATGTTTTTGTATGATGAGAAATGCATGAAAGACTCACAGTGATAGGGTATTTCTATGGTGACCAGTGCAGCATCACGTTTAGACTATAGAAATAAGAAATGTTAATGGTGGAGTCCTGGTTCCTGAAGCAGCCTGATCTCTGGGGAAGCTGAGTACACTTTAAAAGGAGGAAGAAAGTGTTTCAAGGGTATAAAAAAACCCCCCAAAATACAGACAGAAAGACTGTCCCAGCCACATAGAAATTTGGAGCTGAAGTATGAGAGCTCTTGGATTCCCAAGTACAGCTTTGCGACTACAACACTGTTTTTTTCCAGTATTTCTCATGCAACAGGCAGAAGACAAGAAGAAACAATGGGCACATTTGTGAAGCTGGGTATCAGAGGAATACAAAGGCTGTATTTTCAGCTTCTTATTATGAAAACATCACAGCTCATATTTTTCAGCATGCACATTGAGGTTTTGTTGCTAAGGAAGAAAAAGCAAATCATGTGACAAAAAGCTCAGACCCAGGAAATATAAAAAATTCTGAAGTCTATATCTAGATATAAACCACCCAGTATTTCTTCGAAGAGCTGTATGTAAAGGGAAACACGTTATCCCTTAGCTCTGTGCTGATTTCCTCTGAAGAACCTTCATGTTCTGAGCAAGCCAAGCTTACAGTATTCCCTTTGTCTGACAAACTGAAAACATATACTCATGTTAGACCTCAGCTCTGTCCCTTTCCTTGCTGTTTTTTCTCAAGTAACACCTTCATAAACATCTTCTTGTCCTATTTTTCTCCCTGGAGTAGACCGTTAGCCCTTTCTACCTGCTTGTACCTGGTGCTGCTACTATGGTTTCTGCCATCAACTTTTCTTACCCCTCTCCAGCAGACAAGGCATCATCCAGGTTTACTTATAGATGCCTCAGACTCCCTTTCCTCCTGTAAGGCTTTCTTAAAGCTTTATACCTAGATGAATCCCACCTTATTTGTGGGGCTGTAACATGACACATTAAAAGTCTCTTTTTTAAAACACTACTGACTTTTGAGATCAGGATAAATTTGGGGTTCATAGTTTGATGGAGAACAGGCAGTAGAAATACATTTGATGACCTGAGGCCAAGGTGGTTGTCACCAGTACTACAGCTTCAGGGTGCAGAAGCCTCACAACAAATTATCTCCTCTTGCCTATATTTATTTATTCTCCAAGGAGTAGATTCAGCCAGCACACCGAGTACTACCCCTGTCAGTTCTGGAATGCTAACATGTTGCAGAGGATATTTCAGGAAAATGAGCAGAGCTGAAGCAATGTTCAGGCAGATGTGAAATAGTACCGTAGAATAATTTTGTTCACAAGGAACCTTTGGAGGTCTGTGATCCACCACTTGCCCCATCACCAGCCATGAAGCTTAAAGGACTGCCAGGCTGCCACAGGCCTTGTCCAATAGAGCTGGGAAGATCCACAGGAGTGGAGATCCCATGGCTTCTCTGGCTCTCTCTTCCTGGGTCAAGCATCCTCCTGGGCAAAAAGGGGCTCCTTTTGTCTCTGGCGGGTGTCTTTGATGCTGTCTACTCTGCACCTCTGAGAAGAGTCTGGTTCTTTCCTTTCTGTTCCCACACCCTGAGGAAGTTGAAGACATCCAAAAGAGTCCTCCTTTCCCTTCTTGTCTCCAGACTGAACAAAGGCCTTTCTCTCCACCTCTTTCCAGATGTGCTGTGCTCCAGCACCTTCCTCATCTCTGTGGTATCTGCTGAACTTTTTCCATGGATAGAATGGCTGCCCTGCTCTGGGAAGCCCAAACTGGACACAGATCCCCAGATGCAGTCGGGCTCAGTGGTGCTAATGCAAGAGGAAAGATCCGTATGACCGGGATGAGGTGGCACAGAAGCAGGGTGAGGCAGCTGACTCTACTGGGGCTTTGTGAAGGAGCGGCCTTCATTCCCCACTGGGTTTGAGAGGGGAATTCTTGGGTCAGAAGCTGGTGTGCACAAGACATTGATTTTTCCAGTAAGAGACAGCAAAGTGTGAATGACACAGAATAAGGTATATAGAAGAGTTCTTAACACTGTTTAAAACTCTCCTCAAGGGATGCGGGAGTAGATGTGTTCCCTTCTACTGTCTCGTACCTAAAGTTCAGTCTGATTTTCTTTGGCCTCATAAGAGGAAAAAAAGTGATAGGTTTAAGCTTGTTTTCTATTCTGTGCCATGACACCCTCTAAATAATTGCACTTACTCGTTTTGTTTTTCATTACTGGCAGATGCTGATGTGTGAAATAGTGATCCAGAGTCTCGCATAATAAAATGAATGTTGTTCCACTGCCTGTCTGCCCAGGACAGAGGGTTTTCTTGTCCAACAGAAAACAACTGAAAGGCTGCCTAACACTGCCACCTTGGGACATCTACACACAACATACTAATTCTTAAACGTCACTAAAAGTCTTTTAGTTCACATTTTTATAAGTACCTTTCAGAAACTACACAGAGACTTGTCTCTGTAAAATGATCTAAAAGCTGTCCATTTCAATTCAAACAAACTATTTTCAGGACTAAAGAATTTATCTAAAAATGTCTTTAAAACTTGTCTCTCAAAAACACAGATTAAATTTTAGACATAAAAATGTCTAGAAATTATTTCAGATTCTTTAAATAAGCCATTGGATTTGGAGCTTGATTTCAAAGGTGATCAGTTACAATTGCATTCTAAGTAGCTTAAGTAAGATCTAAATTTGAAAAACTAAAATCAACTGTTTTAGCAGAGTAAACCCCAAGGGTCAAACTCAGCCCTACTGTAATCATTTTAAATAAAAGGTACTTGCAAACAACCCTAGAGGAGGAGAAAACAAGACCAGTCCTTTCCTTTGAGCAGCAAGAGCTTATTGTTCGCAAATCTACCGTGTCAGTTCCTATATGATGGGGAAGTGAGAAACCACATATAATTACTGTCTGCAAGATGTTTAACACTAGTCTGGGAGCCACTAGGTGCCTTTAATTGCAGAGAGTTTGCAGACCCTGCCTAATATAAACACTCACAGCAATTAATTGCAGCTCACTCTCACATCTCACCTGAGCAACTGGCTCTCAGTGGCCCTGCTGGAACAGGGGGGTTGGACCAGATGATGTCCAGAGGCCTCAGCCCTTCTGTGGCTCTGCGATTCTGTGATCCCTACCACGGCAATAAGGAGATGCTGTGAGCAGCCACGCTGAGACAGCCCTCCTCCCCACGCAGGGCAGAGCCCCAGTCAAAAGCCAGGTCAGGATGTCCCAGCTCCTTACTCCTGCCCCTGCTCTACACCAGAACCCAGGAAGAAGCCTACCAGCAGGCTGAGGGGAAGAAGATGAAACATTTCCTGCCAGGCTGAAGTCACTTGGTAGGAGCTTGCACTGAGAAGAAAGCTGAAGAGGGTGTGAAAATGGTGAGGTGCTCACCTCAGCACGGGGTACAGCACTGCAGAGCAGAACTGTGACAGCCAAGCTGGAGCCCCATGCGTTCCCTGGCCTAACCTGGGGGATCAAGGAGACCCCAAAGCTTAGAAGCCCAGGAAACACAGGCTCCCACCTGAGATGGAATAGAGGTGTCTTTCAGGTGACACAAGCTGCTTCTCTGAAGGCCTGTGCTGGCAATGAGGGTAGTTTTACACTGTTATGGCAGAAGAGAAAATATGCTTGGTGCTGAAGAAGCAGTTCTTGAGGAACTCATTGCTTGCTATCACTGCATATGGGAGGATGCCCTTTGTACAGATTCAGCCTTCAGCTGGCCTCAGTGAAATAGCTATGGTCAGTACATGGGACATGTTGGCAAGGCAGGGAAAATAAAAGTCCGCAGGCTCATAGGCAGAAGATGCATGGCCCAGAGCTACCCTGCACTGTCCTGGCAGGACCATTAACAGGAGGCACAAGTGCAGCCAGTGTGATAAACCCTTCCAAATACCACAGGCTTTAGGAGCCCTGGTTTTGGGAGCCCTGACTTGCCTTTGTAATAACATTTCCATGCTCCAGACATCCTCCCATACCCACCCACAGCAAACTACCAGCAGGAAAAACAGGCTGCGCATCAGAGGCAGAACATTCAGCTTGGCATAGAAGGAGCTGACATGAGTC
The DNA here is from genome assembly GCA_025311575.1 of Elanoides forficatus. Lineage (NCBI taxonomy): Eukaryota > Metazoa > Chordata > Aves > Accipitriformes > Accipitridae > Elanoides > Elanoides forficatus. Next base: position 29,731,430 of record JAOBAS010000072.1, read on the forward strand.
TCAGTTCATTTTCCATACCCTTCAGGACATTGTTAATGTGAACAAATACATTCCTACCCTGAAGTTATTTTAAAGAGCACTTTACAGATTATATGTACAAACAACCTGAACATGGCTGATGTCATTTATTATGTTCTTTAATGTTCTTGCAACAAAAAGATCTTGTCATTCTGCCCTCTATGCAAACCCTGTTCAAAAGAATGCTTGAAAAAATATTAGTCTAACAAGTCATTCTTGCTGGACATAAATTGAACAAACATAATTCAGCTGCTGACTCAGATTAAATAGAAGCAAGAGACAAAATTCCTGAACACTGAGTGATTTAGAGATGTGGGTAGGGCAACAATACATTGTCAAATCTTATGCTAAGCATGAGTCTGGGTGAAAAGACCCACAAGGGAAAACATACTGGACAATGCAGAGACTGCTGTGAATGGGGATTGGGGTTTCCATACCCTATTGGAGTCCAGGTCTCTCTGCAATGAGATCTAGTTCTCATGGTACTGAATGACTGTACATAAATGTCAACTTTTCACTAAAAAGACCTCTCAAAAATGCAGGAGTAAAATTCCAGTCTTCCAGAAAGAATGTGGAAATTAAGTGAAGGAATCCTAGAAGCTTGGAGACCAGGAGGCAATTATAAAGTTCACATTTTCTTTTTCTTAAATGAGTGATTTACCATTTTGGGTACCATTGGGGAAAATGGGGCAGGGTAGGGATTAGCTTTTCTTGGTTAGTGAATGTTTAGGTCAGGCAAATGTAGGGCTGACCACTAGGCCAGAAGCCTGTTCATGTTTTGCTATTGTTGCATTGTCTGCAAAAGGATTTTATGAACCATGTTGTCATACCAGATGTGCTATTGTCTGAAAGTTGCTTTTTTCCCAGTTTGCTCAGGACAGAGCAGAGTTTTATAATAGGCATTTTTCCATTTAATGGTTCTTGCTCACTCGGCTGCCAGGCCTGTGAATTATCTTGTTAGAAGCCTTTTTTAGGAGGATTTGGTGGAGATAGATAGGTACTTTGCTGTACAAAAGAATTCATTATTTTGAAATGTGCTTTTGCTCCTGGTTTTAAGTACAAGCCAAACCTTTCAGCATGCTCTGCAGAGGGGATGCAACAGCAGATTTGGGAAGCTTTTCTCCCCATTTCTGAAGCAGTAATGCTGCAATAGGCTAGAGGCCTTAGTTCCCAATGTCTGCACAGATAGATGGAAAATACTCCAGCAAGGAGGGAGGCAACTACCCATCAGAATCTTCTATGGGTTAACTAAAACCAACGCACCTCTATCAGATGTTTTCATCTTGATAATTGGGCAGATTCCACCAAATGTTTTTCCCTAGACATTTAACATCAGCAACATATGACAAACATGATAAAACAGTGTTTCTTTTCACACTGGTGCTATGGAAAAATTCCTATAATTTCATGCAAATTAGTTTTAGCCTAGCAGTTGCCCTCCAATGTGTGTAGTATGTATTTCCCTGTTTTATTAGTGAGATTAGTTAAATTGTGGTATTTCTGATGTGCCTTAGAGCTACAGGTCAAAGGGGAATTGACTGCTAGTATGTGACTGACTCATTCTGCAGCTGTTCAACCTATTTCAAGGCAAGCCATTAGTGCACTTGACCGTAGGATCCAGAGCAATCCACAGCAGCAGAAAGCATCCAGAAGAAAGGCAAAGCATAGCCAACATCACAGAGCATGAGAAGCTTTGATTTGGGTGGTGCTTGTTGTTCGTGCCACATGCACATTCTCAGCAAGGGGCAGTCCATGCCGTTATGTTTTATCTACCTTCCCCTATCAATGGGCTTCATCATAAAAGGTATCTCCATTCATGGTTTGTTCACTATTAACTTCAAAATAGCTACTCTAGTTTAAGCATTGAACATTAACTAGCTGTTCAGTGATATTATTCTACCTAATCTTTTATTTCCCTAATTAGTTAATACACTGCCACTTGAAATGGTGCTCGTCTGCCAAATTCAAACCAGATTAAAGAAAAGAACATGGAATATTAATATAGGACCTAAATACATGCTTGATAAGCTCCCTGCGAGCTTCAGTGTTTGTTTTACTATGAAGTCTTTTAGCTAAGTGAACCTAGATGTTGAACTTAAACAAAGGTAGGAAAGTTAATTGGACTTTTTACTACAGAAATAGCATAATAGGTCTATCTTTCAAGTTGCCAACTCTGCTATAAAATAGTCAGAGGCTAAACAAGAAAATGAGCTAAGTTTGAATATATGAATGCCTTTGGTTTTAAGAATGATATCAACAAGTTTTATGCAAGATAGCTCCCCTTAGGAAAATGAAAACATGGGAGAAAGGTTGTATAGCTAAGTTGCAGAGAGTTGACTTTTTGCCTTCTCAAAGGTATTTGAAATATTCATTCCAATATAGAGGGAAGCCTTATTATTGGACAGTCTTTGCTTTTACACTTAACACATGCAGATTGCTATAGGTATAGCAGGGCTCAGGGGAGAAAACCTGGCCTATATGTATTAAAAAACAGATATCAGAAGCTAGGGCCTTAACCTGAACCCTGAGATCTAAACAAATTGCACCAGTGTCAGAAGTGCTGAGTGTACAGCAGCTGACTGCAAGGAAAGCCTGTGAGCATTCTGTGGTGAAATGAAGTCCCAGGGAGCCTCTCAGCCTCTTGTAGAAAACAATAGTTTACATCTCATTGCAGATATCATCTCTGCCCTAGCTGGGGGGCAAGAAATAAAGGAAGTCATGGAGGAGAGAATGAAATTTAAGATGCAGCCTTCACCACTCAATTTTTTTTGTTGGGCCTCTTTCTGGATTTCAGTGCCAAATTGAAAGCTTACCTTGACGAACAAAATTCCTTGTGCCCTGTTGACTGTTCAGTAACTAGGCAGACTAAACAGTTTTACTGTGCAGCTCATACTGACTGTTCTTGGAGACAAAGCAGAGAACAGCTTGATTTATTGTCAGCAGGAAACTGCTCTTCCACTGTGGGAATCTGGTGTCTCAGGAGGCAACAGGAGCTTCTGCTGTAAATCCCAGTACTTCTGACATGAGAAACATAGGGGCACACTTTTTTCCCAACAGTGTTATTAATTTTCTGAGTGCGTAGGTGAAAAGTAAGCAACCTCACCTTTACGAAATGAGTATGCACACTTCCCCATTTACATTAAAAATATAAGATCTTACTGGAAACCTTTCAGTCAGCAAAGGAGCCCATCTGAAAATGCAATTGATAGTGTGCTCCATGTGGAAATGCACAGCTGGATTTTAGAACATTAATGTAGTAAAATTTTAGTAAATTATTTTCATGTGGTTTTTTTCTTTGCATTAGTAATGAATCAGCATAATATATTGCAACATCAGCCTGAACGGCTGACTGCATTGGCTTTGCTGTCACAGTTTACATGTTTTTTACAAGCAATCAGTTCTACATATATTATCTTTACTGGCCTCTGTGCTATGAATTTTATCCCATGCTCTTTGTATGCACAACTCTTTATGCTGTCTCTGTGTAACACTATAGTGTATTTCCACAGCACATGTAAAGACCGTAATGACAGTTAAATCTGAATGAGATTTCTCCTGGCATAAAAAATGCATTCAGGTCTACCACTTAGAAGTATTGCAATCTATGCAGTCTATCGGGTTTTCGAAGTCAAATGATTATTCCAGCTTCCTAGTCTGAAGCCACAGGATGTAAAAAACCCATCATTTATACAGATGCTGATTACTCCCTAAAAGTATTCAAAATTATCTGTAGCAATTCTTAATTTAAAAACTTGTGCTGTTAAGAACACTTAAATAGTGTAATTGCATTTTCAGCTATACTACCGTGTGTGACAACACAGAATAGAAAACGAATCAGCCTCTGGGTGGTTAATTTCTGATGTGAGTTTAGCTCTATAGCATCAAGAAAAACTTCAGTGATTCTCTATGGCCATAAAGGGAATTTCAAAGTATAACAACTGGGATCTCTATAAAATAATTCCACCTTCAGATCTGTTAATTATGCCTTGAAGCAAGAACTGGGTATTTGCTCAAGGTGGGATGTAACCGTGAAGTTCAGCATGCGAACACAAAAAAAGGTACTTGGTGAAATACGATCCTAGTCTAATAAAGTAAGAAAGACCTAAACTACATCCCACACATTTTCTTAGCAACTCTGTGATCCTGTGAACCAAGAATCATTAAGACTGAAAAAAGTATGAAGAAAATAGGCATGTTTTTTAAGCAGCTGGTTTTTACTTTCTGGTCCAGTGTAATAAAAATCCAAACAAATTTTCTTTCTACAGAAGCTGTATTTTCCATGGGTTTCTGTCCAGTATCCACTCTGTCATATTAATCTCTTCTTTTGGTCTCCCTCTAACACCTAGAGTGCCTCCCATGATCCTGAGGTCTTTTTGATTGAGTGGTCAGGGGGTCAAGAGGCAGTGTATGCTGTGGCTGGCTTGGAACAGGAGTCAGGGTGCCAGCTGCCCAGCCTATTCCTGCTTCTGAGCTTTTGGGGAGCTGGCCAGAAGAGAGAGTACCTGACCTCCCTCTGCCTTCCCTTACACACAGTACCAGTGTTCTGTCTTCCTAGATAGCAAGTTTTACAAAATTTATAAGACATCAAACTTACTGGGATTTCCACCCTTCTATTCAGCCTGACTGAAGCTGGCCAGCAAATATGAAAGCTGTCAAAGAGAGACTAAGAAAACGGATGCATGCAGATAGCATGAATGCGTAGCCCCCTTTTCCAAAGCAAACTCTTCCAAAAAGGCTCAGAACAGCCTCTCATGCAAGAATATTAAAACACTGAAGAGACTACTCTTTTAGCAATAAAAAGAAAAAAGAAAAAATGAGAGTGTAATCCGCAGTAAAACCTCACATAATAAAAAACAAACAAAACATGACAAAGGGACAGCCCACACTCAGAAAGATGAAACATGCAGTTTCCAGCTAAACAGAACTGTAGTTCCTTGCGCCTTACAGTCAGCACAGAAAAATACATATGTCTGATGGGATAAAAAGGAGCGGGGGGAAAGGAGGAAGTTGTTGTAGTATAAAAAAAAAACACTGGGAAATAAGTTACGGGGGAGTTGGGGAACAAAAGGAGAACCTTGAGTGATTCTTTCTGCTGAATAACATCTTATTATATTAGGGAAATACTAAATCCAAAATAAGAAATTTTTATACAACGAGAGTGTGCAAAGTTTGCAAAATGAAGTGCAGCTTTTTCCCCAAAACAATCCTATATTTCCTCTGTAAAGATTTTTTTTATAATTCCCTAGGGAAATAGTATAAACTGAGTTCAATTTTATTCTGAAATTTAGTGCCTTAAGTACTAGATTTTTGTCGCAAGTGTACTGTTTGGCCCCTTTTTTGCACAACACTGTGTCTCATTCCATGAAGGGGGTGAATCTTTTGGATTCCCCAACAGCCTGCGTAATGGTGGAAGAGCCTGTCTCTGCTCTGCAGAGCCGTGGGGTGGGTCAAGTCACAACAATGACTCAGAGGAACAATTTCACTGGTAACTTTATTAACTGACAACTTTAGTGATTGAACAAGGACAACCTGGCAACAATTAACTGATAACTTTCAGTGAGCGCATAAAGGCACTTTGGCAATGAGGCTATTCTCCTAACAACCCGTCGCAATTTGTATAATATTTATATACATGAATATATGTGAGAAGGAGAGAGCAGGAGGATAAAGAGAAAGAGAAAGAGAAAGAGAGAGAAAGAGAAAGAGAAAGAGAAAGAGAAAGAGAGAAAGAGAAAGAAAGGGAAAGGGAAAGGGAAAGAGAAAGGGAAGAGAAAGAGGAGAGAAGGAGATAAAGAAAGGGGAAGTATCACCACCTTCGATCCCGCATCATTGTAGGGTAGCAAGCTTGGTCCATAGGTGATGGGGCAACAAAGGCAGAGGTGTGGTGTTAGTTTTATATAGTTTTTCTTATGCCTGCACAATTGGTTGTTCCAGAAGTTTCTCATCTTTTCTGGTTTGCACCTGCAAAGTCAGATGATTTCTGTCTCTGGGCAACAACAGGAGAAAGTAAGAGAGAAGCGGCCCACCGCCTCACCTCTGCAGAGCTCGTTCCGTCTCTCTCTCTCCTAGTTTCCCTCTCACAGGGTGTTCCTCTCGAGTTGTTTGAGACATCCTTTTTACGAATGGTTTGTGACACCCTGTTCCCAGTGTGCACTCTGGTAGAATTATCAGTAAATGACCACTCAAGAGTTACTCATACAGATCACAGATTTTTCTCCTGGCAAAGTCTTAGGTCTTCTAGTAGGATCTTCTAGTGCAGTACTAGGGAAAACAGTGCTTCTTTCCCAAATACTTGCTAGCTCTCATTTTCATTAGTGTTGAATATATGCATGACAAATACAGTCACTGCGCCATTTCTCATCCTTCTAAGCTGGTGTAAGGCCCAGTTGGTTCCTTTTATGTTTACTGGTCACTTCTGGTCAACAGCTACTTCAGAAACAAAAGAAGGACTAAGACTACTCTTAAACAGGATACTTCTGGACATCTCTGAAGTTTTTCACATGCTACTTCCTGCAGCCACTATGTAATAAAAATATTGATTTGCTCTTTTGCAATTACACAAACTGACAGTAAAGTAACCATGCATGCCTCCATGTATTGCAGGGTATGGGTGTGTGAACATACTGTGTGTCCCGTGTGTACTCCTGCAGAGGGATTAAGAAGTCCCATGCTGGGTATTTTGAGCATGCAGAGATGGAGGCAAAACAGAAGACAGGGAAATGTGCTTATAGTCCTTTGCACAGACTTGTCTAAAATCCTCTGTCAGTCTACATACCCCTCAGCAGCCTGCGTATTGTAGCTGCTCTCTACATCTCCAAAGTGGTATAAAGCAGAAGGAATGCACTACTGAATCTGACTACTGAAAGGCAAAAAAAATAAAAATAACTTCTCTGTATTTATTAGCAATCAGAAATGGCAACATTCTCTTTGATTTTTTAATTAATGTTTGGGAAGGGAATTCCATTCCAGGTAAACATCCTGCTGAAAGAGTATGAAAGAGAGTATGCACCCAATCACATGGTAAATTGCACTGAAGAGAAATTGCTATTACCACAAAACAAGTCTTCCAAACACTAGAAATTGAACTAAGATGACCAAACATGCAGCAGAGGCACAGATAAACCATCCAACCTTTTTTTGTCTTGCAGAAAGAAGGGAAAGGAAGGAGGAAGGAGAGAGAGAGAAAGAGAGAGAAATGCAGAATAGGGAGCCACTGTCCACAGGCATCACTGGTTTCTGGGAATATGAACAATGATGTGTTGTGATATGTAATAATTATAATCATATGGCCCTTGCACAACATCCCTGCAAAGCAGATTTAACAAAGTTCCTTGTGTGCTTTACCTGGATAGCTTACTTCTGGGACTGAGCATCTCTTCTCATCTTCATCTTGGCTGCAGTGCATGTGGACTCATGGCAGTTGCTTTCTGGGATCATCAGGCATCCAGTCTTATTTACAATATGTGGATCCTTACTCCATTCTTTAGCTCCCATATAACACATTTCTTTGTGCAGAGAATAAAGGATAAATCCAGGAATGTTTTTGAGAAAAAGACTGCCTTGGCTTGTCTCGTTAGCACCGTGCCTGCAATATAGCAGCAGCTGCTTGTGTGTTGAGGACACCTCTGATGACTTTGGGATGGGACACTGCCCTTGTACTGAGGATCAAGCAAAGATGTTGTACTAGCTGTGGCTGTGCACCAACATGGCAAGTAAGAATGAGCAGGAGCTGTGAAAATACGGTAATGCTAGAGCCCTGATTGCTAATGTGGAAGAGGAAGATGTTTTAAAAAGCTTACAATAGGAAAAAGGAAAAAAAAGGAAAAAAATGGGAGAGGAGGAAGCTAGAAAAGCTTTGTGGATAGAATGACCTAAGAACAGAAGTCGGGGGTACAGAGGAAAGCCAACTGTGCGGCAGGGGAGCAGCGTGCTGCACCAGTGCCTAGTGCTGCCCGTGTCACACCGGCCCCATGCCCTTCTTGCTAGCCAAAACCTCTCTGCGGGTTTTGCTACTGTGCGGAGTGGAGTGCAGCGGGGCGGGGGGGGGAGGAGGGGGGGTAGCCAGCCCTTCCTCGGGACAGGTCCACCCTTTAGGGGAGAAGGAAGCCACCACAAAACGCGTGGGTGATGCTGCTGACCAGGTGAGCCACGCTTGGGCTGGCAAAGAAATATTTGAAAAACAAGAACGAAGACAATGCTGCACCAGGGAAGCTAAATGTTAAAATTTCCCTCTACTTCAAAATGTAAATTGGACACCTACTTTGTTTGGATTTTGCACTCACTTATTTTAAGTGGAGCATGAAATATGGTCAGATATAATGATTCTAAAATATCTTCAGCTACCCATGTTTGCAAAGCCATGAAATTGATTATGTTTTCCATGGGGAAAATAATAAAATAAAATAAAATAAAATAAAAATATTATTTCCATTTCTCTTCTTGAAAGATTCATCCTACAGCACACTAATGGAGCTGTCAGTGCACAAACAATTCATTTTTGTGTAGGCATATTGGTAACACCACTCGCTTGTCTTATGTGAGTAGGTAAGTTTAGTATAGACATAAATGGAAAAAAACTGGCTCAAGGACAACTAAACACCAAAATAAGAAAACACTTTAAAATATCAAGTAATGTTTTAAGTCCTTCACTGAGTTATCTTTGGCTTCAGAAAAGACTGGCAGCACAGACACAGATACAGCAGTCAGGAGTGTGTTTTACTTCACATTCGTGGAATCCACAAACAGAACTTTCTAAGCACATGTAATTTATTTTAGCCAGAAAAGTCTTATTGAAGGGTTGGGTCCACCCATTTGCAGAAATGGTTACAGCTACAATGACAAATCTGTACTTTGCCTTGGAAAAAGGAACATCCTCACAAGGAGGAGCGAGCCAAAGTGTAGACAAGTCTTTAAAACTGTATGCTGTAGAAGAATACTCAGAGATAAGACTGCATAATTGACTAGTCTTTCACTGGTGTTCAGAGTGGCAGAGGTGACTGTTAGCTCCCTGCACGTCTGTCAGCTGCTTGCAGTTCTCTTACGGGACATGTTGGTTTTCCAGGCTCACAACTGCCAGAGACGGGAACAAGAGGAACCATTCCCAGGAACTGCCTCGCTGTGAAGAGAATCAGCCCTTGGACAACTGGTTTGCTACCCAGGATTTTGGACATGCATTTTGCATGCATATTTTTCTGATTTGACTGGTTTGCTCTGTTTGGCCAAGCGAGCAACTAATCTTTATGTATGGAGGAAAGTGTCTGGTTCAACAGTCTGCAAACATGCCAGTGCAGTGACTTCTGCATTCCTGTTCTCTCTCCATACCTGCCAGTAACGTGGAACTTGTGGATGCAATCGCCTCTTGCAAACTGGGAGATCCTTTGCACTGTTTTTTTCTGTGCATTTAACAGATGCTCTCTTTTTTTTTCCTTTTTCTTTTTTTTTCTTTTTTTAATGTATGATCTTCTGTTCCATGAAGGGTGGAATCTTCTTCAACTTGCATCATGACAGTCTTGGAAATGAAGATTTTACTGGTTTCTTCCAATTCTCCTTCCAGTGTGCACTGTGGAAACAAACAGGATGCTGGCATCCAGGTATGCAGAATGAGGCTCTGGAGACCTCTTTGCCAGAAACCATACAATTACTTTAATTAGCATTAAAAGGTCCAGACTAAGCAAAATCCAAGATTCCGTGGGGAATTCTCCTCATGCTTCTAATACCAGGCCAAGAGATAGAACAGCAGTGGATGGTGTACCCGTTTCTGTTACAACAGCAGTTTTCGCTATATTTTTGTAGAACTAAAATTAATCAAGGCTTGCTAATTTAAACATTAAAACATTACAAAATGACAGAATAAAAATTGTTTGAGCAATCCTAATTCCACCTTCACCCCCATACACACATTCTGCATGTAATGAGCCTGCATGTTCTTTAATTACACGTTCAGATAGCATTTTAACCTGGGCTCCTTAGATAATAAGGAATGTGCAAAACTAGTACATCTGCCTATTTCCTACCCATTCCTTTTTTTTTTTTTTTTTTTTTTTTTAATGTTAGCGAGTTTTAATGGAACAGGGAGACAGGGACAGCCTTCTCAAAACCAGCAAAGATCCTACAGTTTCATGGAAATCTCTGGGTGAAGAGAGAGAAGAACCTATTAGCTCCCTGGCATAGAAAACCTGCAGTGTCAGCAACAAGCAGACAATCCATGCAGCAGGGGGATATTAATAATGCCCCAACCATGATGAAAGGTTGCAACTTACTCAATGCTAGTCAACCCAAAGGTGCACCCCTAAGGTATCTGGCTTCTTAGTTCTGCAGCTCAGGACATCTTGTTCCCGGCCTCTTTCAGTGTACAGCAGGGGAAGAAGCAGCCTTTCACTCGATCACTGTCTCCAGAAGTGACGAGGTCTCTGAAACTTCAGCCAAGTGCAAGAACAGGCCATCTCAGTATTCGGGTAAAAAGGAGACATATCAGCAGACCAGCTTGGGTAAGCAGGGAATCAGTACAGCCTTCGGATAGAGTACAACCAATTAACCACAGCCCTCTGATCCAATCCAACCAGTACTTTAGCCATCCAGTTGGCTACCCATCCAGACCATAGTGTTCAAACTGTTACCAAATTCCGGAATAAAACTCCTTAACACCAATGTGAAGTTAAGAAGCAGGCATTTCATTTATTGCGGCGCTGGGGACAAGGGGGATTGCTCCTCCAGAGGTGTGTCCAACTTAGTATCAAAATCCATAAGTTTTTATAGACTTTTTCTGGCAGGTCATTGTTACATAAGCTCTTTACATAAAAATGCATACTGTGCTTGCTCTTAAATTAAACCTTTATAATGATTGGTCCTTTGATTATATAACCTTATCAATATTCTTATTTAAAAACAACCATTGGTGAATTTCACTTAGCTCTACTGATTGGAATCTTTGATACTCAAATCAACATGGGAAGGGTAGGGGGTTTCCAAGCACCATAACTGGTGTCCATGACAGTTTCCTTAGTTTCTTGAAACAACACATAGAAAAATCAGCAACTTCCTGGTGAGGTTTCTACGGTTAGCTATTTCAAACTTCAACAATATTAAGGTTCCTATAGTCACACATAACACAGTTCCTAAAGTTTCTACGGCTACATTTCAAACTTAACAATCCTATACATTATGCTTCACAATTTTACTTCTTAATCAAACCTAACTCTTCTATGTGATTAAATTTTGATTACTTTATCGAATAATTGCAACAAAACCATAATATTCAGACCATAATGTCAGGAAATGTCATCCAAGAGAACTTGGTTCAAGGGACTGAAGTGAGACTGGACAACCTGCAGTTGCCTGGGCTGTCCTTTAAGTGCGTTTTGAATATAGGTGCAACATTTCTCCAGTTGGCAGGGGTATCCATGCGGTCTTGCTGTGGCATCAGCCACCTCTCTCAGCATCCTTGGACACAGCCCTGCTGGTTCAATGGACTTGTATGAATCAAGTTTTCTCCAATAATCCCTGACTCATATACCAATGGTCATCCTTCCCCTCCATGAATCCCAGGCCTTGAGGCCTGGGAGACCTTGCTGGTGAAGATTAAGTTAAAGAAGGCATTGAGTTCCTCAGGTTTGTTTGTGTCCACTCTCACTAAATCACCCAACCTATTTGTAACTGTCTGCCATTTTCCTTTTTCAGCCTTTTACCACTAATTTAGCAGTTTAAACTCTTCTTGCTACCCTTGACATGCAAGTGGAGACTCCAGCTGAGCTTTGGCTTTCCAGCCCAATTCCAGATGAGGGAGACCGGAAGGCACAGTCTATCAGTTAGTAAAGCTTGCTCACTAACACAAACAAGCCATGCTTCTCTCTACCCTGCAACAACAGGCTCGACTTGTGGTTGAAATGGCTTCTTCTCCCTCCTTTCCTCTCTGCCCCTCCCCCTGCCCCCCCGGCATGGAAAATTTCAGCTAAACTTGTTCATGAGAGAATACTTGCATGCAGGATAACCCTCCTTATCCTCTCTTCCAAATATGTCCAAAGCATTTGAAAGTCCTCTCACAGTAAATGACCCCAGCCTGTGACTGAGAGGGTGTCGTGCTCTTAGCAGGTTGTGGTGAAGAACAGCACAAGCGTTTCAAAGGGCTGAGCAAGAGGTGACGCAGTGGACGACAGTGCCTTGGAGCCATTTCTGGAATCCATTGGCCTGTCCACTCGGCACTCCTGACCACCCTACTCACAGGCACAGCAGGTGTGGGGATCCGGGCT
>JAOBAS010000072.1:29744585-29778149 GCA_025311575.1 Elanoides forficatus
GGGCTGAGGGGCGGCCGCCGGCAGCGGCGGGGTGCCCGGGCAGCCGTGAGCGCAGGAGGAGGCGCGGAGCAGGCAGGGCAGTGGGCCCGCTCCCCTGCCTACCTGTGCCGGAGCTCTGGAGAGCGACTCTGGCTGCGGCGGCTGCTGCTGCTGCCGCCGCCGCCGCCGAGGGAGGATGGCGTGACGGGGCTCCCCGGGGCCAAAACCACCTCCCGTCTCTTCCTCGAAGCAGCCGGGCAATCTTCAGGGCTCTGCCCCGGTGCCCGGTCTCAGATCCACCCCTCTTCCTTGGAGCACCGGGACCCGGCGGTACTCGCGCAGCGCAGAGAAGCCTCAGCCTGGCCGTGCCTTAGCGACCGAATAAGCGGCTTTTCCTTTTGAACTTTGTTTCTCTGGTTCCGGCTTCGGCCTGCACACAGGGCCCCTTCTGACCGGTGGGCATGGAGGGGTGGTGATGGGGGAAGGGCAGGATGGGGCGGGAGGGTGTGTGTGAGCTACAAGAGCACAGCAAGAAGTATCACAGGCTCAAGCCAGACCGCAGTGGAGCAAAATGTGTCCTGGAGCACAGCTGGAATTGCTGCCGAGTCCGCTTCATAGGCCACAGGAAGGAATAGAAAGTGTTTAGCGTCTGTGAGGGTCCCATGTTTCAAACCTAAGAGTAAGAGAACAGTGTTGAAACTCCCTCGGTAGAGGAGCAGGAGTTAGCTCTGCCTTATTGCTGGCCTGTGACAGCAGATTTACCTCGTCAGGAAGAGGAGCAAGTAGGTTTCCTTCTGGGGTCTGTTGCACATACAGAACAGTATAGGAGTGATTCTGCATTAAACATACTGGTATGTGAACTTCTTATTGCCTACAGGTACTTTATTCTGAAAGACCTGAAAAAAGTGGATACCAGATCACACCCCACCTGTTGAACAGATTAAAACTAAGTTCAGTAATCATTGAGATAAACACATAAAGTCTCCCCTTACCAAGTCCTAGTATGAACGATGGGAGGCCCAAATCTTTGCTCACCAAGTCATTGAGGACATTGTTGATAATTATCAGACTGATGTAGAATTATTCATGTGCTTGAGGATTACCATGATGTGAATGCAGGCAGTCTGGCAGCCAAGATCAGGCACTGCAAACTGCAAACATTTAAATGCTGTGAAGGAAGAGTAGGTATTCCATGATGCAAGAGAGCTGGAGTACAGAAATGGAAAAACATAGTGAGAATTTGGCTGTATATGGAAAACAAAAAATGAATGTGCCTTCTCAAGGGAAAATGAGTGTGTCCTTCAAGAGTGTAAAAAAGTATCCTGCAGAAAAGCAATGTGAAGCCCCCCTGCTTGCTTTGCAGTTAAATTGGCACAGCACAAGAACATTATGTAGCAAGAAAAAAACCACCCTGCTAGAAGTGGACAGTGGCAGCATGGGTGAAGTAAGTTATACAAAACCTTTCTAGGATGTCTTGTCAGACTTTGACTTTGCTGAAACCTTAACAGTGAAACTGGAGGGTTACTTAAAAAGGTCCTTTCAATGCATCTGCAAGTATAACTGTGTCCCGAGTCACGTTGCTGAAAACTTTGTAGCCCTGAAAGATTGTACTGTTGTCTGTCTGCTTGGTCTCTTGCCGACTTCCTCGCTGTCTGCAGTAGTATTTTCCCACAGTATGAACTTAAGCCAGAACTTCACCACTTCAAAACTTGCTGCTTAATAAGTATCCTAGCGTGGAAATACTGTTTCTAAGCCACTGCAAAGGTCTGGAATGGCAAGTATGCTAACAGATATAGTTGTAAACAAACATTTCCTAATGCTAAAATTTCTCCTAAGTGTTCCTGATAAAAATCACATTAAAATGGAGTGGTTGAAAAGCCATGAAATCAAAGTGGTTGGTTGCTGTTTCAAAATTCCAGATGGAAAGATTAATCTACCAGTTCTGTGATGTGAAAATTGCCTTGCAAGTTAAGATGTGTCCTCAGTTCCTGTGCAGATGTTGTGTGCAGCACTTCGTTCTATGTATTCCTGTGTCAGGCTATCTGCAAAATGCATGAGGTGAGGACACATGACTTTTGAATTGTCTGACTTAGAACAGATCACCTCACGTGCTGGACCAAGTTTCCAGGACAATGCCTTGTATTCCCCACTCTTACCTATGTACACATACAGTTTTCTATTAGTGGTCTTTGGTATCACTAAAAGTGGCAGACAGGAGACAATCCTGAGAGCGAGAGACTGTCAGTGTCAGCAGGACAAGGTAAAAGCAACTTAACTGCAGGAAAGCACACTTGGTCATGCAGCAAGGGCAGGCTGAGAAAGGAGTGTTTCTTAGTTCAGTCTGGTTTAGGATTGTGATTGTGCAAAGCCAGGCTAGACCATGTGGTGATGAAAGGGGCAGTCTTCCCTACTTCCTCCTGCTCCACATCATCGTCTGAAATCCCTTCTTTAACCAGGGTGCAGTGGGGTAAATATAAGGGAGGCTTTTACACCAACAATAAACAGCCCCTTACTTGAATCTCTATTACTGACCTGAGTTTAAAAGCCTCTGTCTCTCCCTGCTGTACAAAGTAGGTACTATCTTACCAGGGATTGGTTCTCATTTCCTAAATACAGCTATTCTGGAAATTCCTAGCTGACAATGTGGTGTAAGAAACGCTTGTGTTGTCTTAAGGCCATAAGTAGGCATTAGTGTAATTCACTTGCTGCCTGAAGTCCTGGGCAGAGAGGCTGTTCTGACCCCAGCTAAGCTTAGAAGATTGATCCCCAGCTGTCTCTTGCAGCTCTGCTGGTGTGGGGTGACATAACTATGCCTGTGTTTGCTCCCCAGATTTGTTTTGTCAAACTGATGCTGTGGTTTTGAGTTTGTGGGTTTCTTAATCTGAAGACTTCATGTTTAAGAGTATTCATGGTGTGCTGACAGCTGCCACAGCAGTGAACTGCTGAGGCAGATACTTCCTTCCTCGTTGCCTCCCTCCTGTGAAGCTGAACAGGTGGGAACTTTGTGTTGTTTCACAAGAGGAGCTTTTTCTTGCCTTAGTGCTGAGGACAGACAGGTGCACAGAATAATGAAACAGAGACCGTTTCCTACTCTGTTCCGTGCTTGTCAGGGTGAGCAAGCTGGGGAGGAGGAGAGGAGCAGAGGGTTGGAGCTGGCTCACACTTGGCTGGGTGGTTCCTGACTCACCAGCCTGGAGGACTTCCACCACTTCTTAGTGTACTTGGGAGAGAAGGAGAGCTGTATAAGTGGAGACTGGCGTGCTCCAGGGCAGGGTGCACACACTCCTCGCCCACACCTGTCTGCTCCAGCAGTGCCCCTGTAGATACGCATGCACACACTGCTGCTGCTGCCTGGCTCTTGTGTCCTGCTAGTCCTCCTGAGACCTGTAGAGGCTAAAAGTGACATCTAGGCAGGGATCTGACCTTTCTGAAGGTCATGCCTCTGTCCTTCCTTCCTTTCTAGGCTGCTGTGTCAGCATGGGTGCCTTCAGATGAGGCCAGGTGCTCTCTGCTTCCAGGCTATGTGGCCCTTTTGGCATTGAAGATGAGGAGTCTGGTGTAAAAGCTTCATAGCCCAGTCCCAGGGGAGGAGAAGGCAGCCTGCATGTCTCAGAACGACAGCCTACATCACCTTCAAAGCACTGTCTGGGTGAATGGGAGAGAGTGTGCTGGGACTGGGAGACCTGCTGCAGGCAGTGGCTGCCTGGGGATTGGTGGGCTGTGCCTGTGCCTGTTACAAAGCAGAAGGTCCCATTTCATGGAAGTCATCCCCCTTGGCTCCTTCTTTTTAAGCTGTACATAAATGGTGTTACAGGGGCATTGCTACACTGTGCACAGCTATACAGTATGCCAGACAGTGAAGAACACTCCATATGGCAGACTTTGCTAGCTGATACCACCAGTGACATGGTGAAACGGCTTAATTTCCACGCTGCCTGATTGCATGTGCTTGCCATTGTGCAAATGATTTTGCTTTTCACTTTTAGAATCTTAATTTGTTGGTGAGGAGGGTGGACGTCGGTTAACAGCTTGTCTTTTATGAAAAAACATTTTTGGTACTGCTTCTGGCAGGGCTGCGCCTGGTTATACATGTGATGCATATATCGTTACTGCTCTTTAAGCTCCGAAAATCCTGGGGCTGTGTTTTATTTGTGCTGCCTTCTGCAGCTCACACCTATTGTTTACCAAAGCATAGAGTCTGTTTGGAGTCCTGTCCTGCCTTCAGCCATCACCTTGCTACCATTGCAGATAGAGAATTGGCAGCTCACAGCCCACCCATAACCTCCTGCAGATGTGGAAGGGAGGGCAATGTTGGGCTCCCTTGGAATGGGTGGAGGGAAACTGGGTCCTGCAGGTGAAACAGGTCCTGGAGAGTCTGTGTGGGAGTGAAAACAGCAAAGGCAATAGCGTAGAGGAACTGAACCTGGAGAAGACAGAGGCAGATGGGGAATGAGAGCAGCAGGAAAACTAGAGGGTTTGGACTGGTTCTGGGAGGAAGAGGGCTGGATGCATGTCTGAGAATCAGTTAAGGCTTTACAAGGGTATCAGAAAGAGCAACAAAGAAGCTTAGAAATGGGAGCAGGATGAGAAGAGCTGTAACCTTTTCTTGGTTACAGGAGTGCCCAAGCAGGCCTGCAATTAATGGGGAAGGGAGCAGGCAGTCTCTGGGAGGTGCAGGAGAAAACAAAACAAAATGTCAGCTGGAAGAAAGTCTAAGCAAAGGGAGGGAGAGCTGAAAGTGGAGCCAGTACGACTCCAACATCAGTACCAGCCAGACGGTTTGAGTTTCAGTGCACTTACTTTCCCTGGTGGTCCCACATGCTCCATTGTTAAATAAGGTGTGGAGGGAGCTCTCCTATAATTGAGGATATAAGTAGACTGTAGGTGGAAAACATTTCTATTCTTTTCTTCTAGTGATGGGGCATGGCTATGCAATCAGCCAGCTGCATGCTGAAAGCAGTGGGAGCTGCAGCTGTACTCCAGTGCAAGCCACAACAGGCTCATGGGTCTTCAGGGGACCTTCTGTCCTCTTCATCAGTCTCTGTGCCCATGGTGTAGAGCCTAAGTTTTTATAGCAAAGAGTGTGTGCTGAGGTATGACTTCCTGCCCAGGCTAGCATGCACTGGAGCTTTTGCTGTCTCTAAACTCAAAAATCACAGTGAGATGAACATGCTTCTAAGACTTGAGCTTAGGAGGGGAGAAGAGTGTGGGAACTACAGTTCCATCATGTCGAGAAGAAATGGTGTATGTTATTACAGTAGCTATTTCAACATCCTGCTAGATGCATATCTGAAGGGAGGGAAAAGTCCATCCCAAATGCTAAAGGATCAAATGTTGACAACATGAGTGACCATGGCCAATGATATTGGCTTTTACTACAGCAGGAGCTTTTGTCTGAGCACAAATAATGCAAAATCTGTGAGGTAATGCTGGGAAGTCAGTTTTGCCAAGTATTAGGGGTTGGGGCTCACAAACCCATTGTGGTTGTTTGGTGTTCAAAGGCAAGAGTTGCTCTGCTTAAGTGGCTCTGTGTGGGCTTCTATGTAAATGACTTGACCTAACTATGCCATGGCCCAGGGAGTGGACTGCCGCTGACCTCCAACCTCATCCACTCCAAATTGTTAAGCAGCCCACTTGTGTTCTGCTGTGGGGACTGCACAAGGTAGTTGTTGAGCAGTCAGGGTGTGGGACTGAGCTGGATGCATTTGAAGCCTCAGAAACAAGGCATTCCTGATCTGTGGAGTACCAAGCTGGGAATTTTGGCAAAATTTGCCTAAAGTTTTTGGTTAACTGTAGCCCTGAGAGGGCTCAGAAGAGATGTAAGCCGTAGTGGGTGAATGGAAACTGCTTGTCACCACTGCAAGTCAGGAAGAGTCATTGACAAGGGGCTGGACTCTCTCCATTCTGCTGTTGTGACCATCCATTGGGCTCCCTTCAGAGGAGTGCATGTGGACATGGACGTAGCAGTGCAGTGCATAACACGGACTCTCCTTGATGCCTTCTGCAGCTCACAGTGAGGCTCTAGGTCTGTGTAGTTACACAGCCAATGAAGCTGAGTGCAGCTTGACCAGACTACAAGGGCATATTTCCACAAAGTGAGGCTTGCGCAGGGACTGAACAAGTGTGTAGAAAACCCTGCAAGGACAAAGATGTCTGTTTCTTCTTCCTCTATCTGTCCCAGGAGCAACCAGCATTTAGGGGCTGGCATCCTATAACCCCACACATTATCACTCCTCCTGCATCTGTCACCATGATCTACAGTGGGGGGCTTTGGTATTGGTTGTGGTGTGCCAAAGGTGAGTTAAGACAATGGCCCTTGGGGAGTGGAGGAGAAAGGAACCTCTCTCAGTCTCTCTTCTGCATCTTGAGAAGTTGCAGGGCTTAGACCTCACCAGGAAAAAACCGCATCATCCTCACCCTGTTCTGCCTCAGAGGGCATGTATTGGGGCAGTCCCTGCGTAAGTACCAGCCTTGGCAGTGCAGAATTTCAGAACCAACATGTAGGATAAGGGCTCTAGCTCCCAGCATAAGAGCTTGCTAACTACTGTGGATGAAGTCATCATAGCTGGGAAAACCAAAAGCAGAAGGTGGCATACTCACTTGTTTAGCATGGCAGTTTTCTTGTGTTGGCAAAACTCCACAGTGCCATGTCTTTGTTGCAGGGGCATTTGGCGGCCACTTTGACCACAGCTACACCTCGAGCTCCGTTGCCCAGTTCTGAATTTCTCTGTTAGAGCAACACATGGTAAACAGCCCCTGCCTGAATGGAGGCAGAATCATACTTTTCACTCCAGACCCATAAAGAAACCCACTTCCCATTCTGAAGAACACACGCAGGCTTGGACAGGCTGCAACCTCCCACCTTCTGTGCTCTCACACACATGTGCTAGAACTGGAGCTCTTGCTCTGGACAGAAATACAGGGCAGCCCAAATGCTTGGTTTTCAGCAAGGAATGGTTTTACTGGGTCTGACGGAAACATGCCAGAATGATTGATCCCAGCTTGCCTAGATGTATACAGGCACTGAACACAAAATGCTGTGCTCTGGCTTGTGGCATCATTCTGCTAATGATGTCATGCATGGGTGAGCATTTTTGGTGGAGGAACAGGAGAGGTGAAAATGTACCTGAAGCTGACTTACAAAATGTCTCATCTCTTTAATTACACTGTTTCCCGGTACAGTGTTTCATCACCATCACCACCACCCCCACTCCCTCCCCCTTCTGGAAGGCAGTGAGGAACTGAGAATTGCTGATGCTGGATATACATAGCTGGGTTTTGTTTAGCAGCAGTTTAGCATCCCATGGTCAAACTAACGTTCATGCCTTAGTGATGCTTGTAACATTTAAACAGTTAAATGATTGTAGAAGCTGTGTAAACAGCAACCCTCCCTGCCAGACCTTTGATCCCACATGGGTGTGTCTGAGCCCAGCACAGCCATGTGAGCTTCATGTTGAATGCAGGAAATTTGGCTTGTGAGCTCCTTTCAGAGAAGAGGAAAGCGCTGATGCTAAGAGTCCTTGCTGGGACACTGATAATACATTCAAAACTTCTCTGTTACTGCCATTTACTTATTGCATCCCTGCTAGGAGAAAAGCTTAGCTAAACAATGTTTTGCATATGGCTATTCTTACACAGTGACCCTAAGAAAGAAGAAAAGCCCATCTCCTCTTCTGCTTCCATTTAATGTGGTAGTTTTTATGGTCTCTAGGATCCAAGAAGTAAATAGGAACACTGGAAATAACATGCAGCAGCGTGTAGGGACACACTTTGCCCTGAGGTTAGTCAGGCCCTTTTCCCATTACGCATCAATGCTGCAGCTGATGCTGTCTGCAGGATGCAGGCTGTGAAGAGGAAGCCTGTGATGGCAGAGAGGGGTACCTGGAAAGACACAGTGGCTGGAGTTCCTTTACAGGAAGGTATTGCTGAAGTTTTTGTTCAGATTTCTTCAAACTTTATCATCTTGAGTATTCAGTACATCCACATTATTGAAACCTGTTCTCAGGTTAGGCCTGTCTTTTTGAAAAGCACCAGAGAAGGCGTCTTCACAAAGAATCCACAGAAACATCCTTAAGTTTAGGGTAGTACTCTCATTTCTTCCTTGAGTGTGTGATCTCAGGAACTGATTTGAGGATCAAAGCAGGCCTCATCATTCCCAGAAGAAAACAGAAGCAGACAGCAACCTTATGAAATCAATGCCTAAAACAAGGTTTAGGGAAATATTTTCAGATATGGCTCTGTAAGGAAAACATGGATAGTTATTAAAGAACCTCTTGTGTTTTCCTGTTATGTGTTCTGATGTATTGAATATGCAAATTTCTAGGCCCTTTTTTCGTAACTGTTGAGTGTGTGTAGGACAACATAGCAAAGTTGTTCTTACAAGGCCTCATCCAAGGGTTACCAATGCAACCATAAATGCCAGGCTGAGTTTAAGAAGCTCTCACCTGCAGAGAGAAGATGGCAGCCTCTCTTTTGTTTATGCTAACATAGAAGGATTGCTTGTAGTTTACATCAGGTAAGTGCATGCATCACGGGCCAACATGTTCACCCTGGGGACAGAAAAAGGTACTGACCTCTGCTTCTGCCAGCTCCCAGCAGCAGCACTAGGGGATTGGGGATGAGGCAGTGAAATGGACGAGGTGCTCTGGCCCAAGATAATGATGGCATCAGTGGTAAAATAGTCCTAGCATGAGTAACTGCGGACACTGGGGGTTTGAATTTTTATTACCAGCCTTAACATCCTAATTTCAAGGAGAGACTAAGATAGTGAACCTCTTCACAACTCAGTTGGACAGTTTGAGGGGATGCTGAATTTCTGTTCTGGTGGAGGTGCTCATGCTTACCCATCTTTGCTTTCTACACTGCAGCTGTGGCTGACGTTCGCTCCTGTGGCTGATAAGGCAGCTGCCTACTTCCACATTTCCCTGGAGATGGTCAACTGGCTCTCAATAGTGTACCTCCTCATCTCAATCCCATTTGGTCTGGTGGCAACATGGGTTCTCGACAGCGTGGGGCTCAGATATACTGTGAGTTGAATTGTTTTGTGTCCCTGAGGGCATTTCACCTAGAGATAGCAGCAGCTGCACAAAGCACTAACATGCATACTGTGAATGGGAGTCTTGCCAAATGCTGGAGAGGATGAGCACATTGAAAGCTCTGTCCATCCTAGTTCAGTAATAGCTGTCACATCATCACCTCTGTGCTGGGGAGCAGTGGGAAAATCAGGATAATGTTGCATCCCTACTTGTCTTTTCCTGCTTCAGTTTTTATTGTCTTAGGCAACTGTCAGGGACAGATGCCGTGAGCTGACTCTGTGACCCACTCTGTTGTGGGTAGGGTTTGCTGTGGAATAGTGTTAGCACAGCTGTTTTCTTTGCAGGGCCAGTTTAAGGAGCAGTAGGGCAGGGTGCAAGCAAGGGACCCCTGTCAGCTCAGAGCTTGGTCTATGTTAAGCCAGCTTGGTTCTCTACACAGTCTTCCCAGAAGCAAGAGTTTTGTGGAATGTGGCACTGAAACACACGCATGCTAGTGGTACAGAAGAGCATTTACAGGTTCTGTATGCTGGATGACTCATTGCCATGATCTTTGGATTGTCACACCAAAATATGGGTGATGGCACAAACTTGCAAACAGGGTGTAATTAGTGAACTTTGGATTTCTCATCAATTCCATGACAGTGTCTGCTGTCTTGCATAAGCTACATTGTGGCATAGTTGTCATGTGGGGCCAGGACAGCCAACTTGCTCCTTAAGGAGACAGGTAACTCACTGTTGGATCAGGAGCATCTTGGAGTGGCCCAAAGGGGTGGGGGTGGTCTGCAGGCAACTTGCTGTTCATTAGTAATTACTAACACCCAGTGTCTCCTGTAGTGCATCTGAGACCCTGCTCATGCTACTCTTTCACATTAAATTCTGTCCTTTGCGCTTTAGCACACAACCCCTGGCTGTTTCTGCTTGCTGCAGGTGATCCTGAGCGCGTGGCTGAACATGACCGGTAGCATCATCCGGATATTCAGCGTCCTGAAGTTCCTGGGCTTGGATTCCCAGAGCTACTGGTACCTATTTACTGGGCAGTGCCTCTGTGCACTGGCACAGCCCCTTATCATCTTTTCACCGACAAAACTGGCAGCATTATGGTTCCCAGACCACCAGAGAGCAACAGCAAATATGATCGCATCAATGTGTAAGTGACAGCTGCAAGTAATACTGCTGCCGCCCAGAAATCGCTAGCATTTGTTTGCCATTCAGAGGCAGCAGGCAGAGGAAACCCTCTGTACTACAGCCATTTGGTCCTGCAAATACAGCTGTGCCCAAGAGTCTCATAGCCATATGGAATAAAACAGTGCCTTCAAGGCCCCAGAAGACAGGCAGGCATTTCCATGCTGGGGAGCAAGAAGTGGGACTTAGCCACATCCAGGTGCAAAGTTGAAAGTAAGCCACCCAGGATCCCGACCTTCTTCCTCTCTGCCATGATGAGGTGATCATCTTTGCCTACATATCATAGAGGTTGGGGATAGCCCTCAGTGTTACTAAATCTAAAGTCTGTAGTGGCCTCAGTTCTGCAGCTTGTTAGGAAGGTGTCCAAACTGCGTGTGATGCCAGTGGTCACAGTTGCCAAATTTTGTAACTGGATAGAGGTGAGGCTGCTGCAGCAATTTTGTCCACCAGTTCGTCCAGTAGCAAGGCTGAGCATGTATTCCCCATTGATATGTATGCACATACAGATAAAATATACTCAGCTGGCCACGCAAACATGTTGAGGGTGCTAAATGCAGCAGGACTACACATGCAGAAACCACATCTGCCTTGCAAAGTGCCTGGAAGCTGGGAAACTGAAAGGGAGGCACCAGATACACTTGCTCTAATCTTATATCTCTCTTGGCCCCCTTGGGCCCTGCTAGAGACAGGATACTGCACTTCACAGACATGTTTCCTCCCTCCATGTGATGTTTTTCCCCAGCATCCCAAAGAAATCTCTTCCTCCTTTCTCCAAGGACTTGCGAGGTGCACCAGAAACTGGGCTGGCTCACTGGCTCCAGCCGGGAAATCTCACAGTACCTACGCGTGTGGGGCAGCCCCACTCGCCCTTCCCTCAAAACAGCCAACAGCCGCCTTCCCTCCTCACTGCCTTGGAGTTGTGGGGAAGGGGTAGGCATGGGGAAAAGGACAGTATAGGAGCACCTCTATACAGCTTTCCCAATGGTGTTGCAAACCCAGAGCTTAGGCACTGTTGTTTCGCAAGAGTGGACTTATGGTGTCAGAACAAATAAATTCTTTTTGCACTGCCTTCCCTACAATAGGGTGGACCTGATGGCTCACCTTGTTTCCCAGGGCTGAGGTAGACCTTCACCTTCCACTGTTGTTAGTGTGGTGCAATACAAGTACTACCAGGGGCCACTGGGCACTTGGTCTTTCACTGCCCTGAAGGACCTCAGCCTGCAGACAACTTGCTCTTTTTAAGTGAAAGAGCAGCCAGACCAGTCAAAGAGCATTTCTTTCACATAGTGTCCTCAGTCCTTACAGGACCAAATGGATCTAACTATGGTAAAGAATAAAACTGAAGACCAAGGAACAGTGGAAACCTAAGACCTGAAGCTGTTCAATCTGTGACATGTTGAGGTATCAGCATGAGGACTGAATGGACTGTGATTATTATCTGCTGCAACATAGAGATATTGCTGTGTAGAGGGCTTCCATTAATAATATTTGGTAATACCCATTACTATCTGCTGTACAAAATCAGGATTTCATTTCAAGAAAGTTTAAATATTGCCTAGAAGGAGCATCTGCCACAGCCCCAGTCATTTACTCCAGTGGTTAATTACCTTACTGACAAACACCTACATGTTACTTCTCGTCTTGATGCTCCTTGTCCACCAGTTATTCAGTCTTGTTGCACCTGTTTGTCAGGTATAGACAGTCACCTCTTCTCTCCTTTGTCTAGAAATACTGAATGGCTCCAACCCAACCACTTTACAGGCACATTTCCCTTTGCCTCTTCCCAGTGTCTCTATGTCTGCCTGTTGCTCACATGAGCTTTTTCTCTCAGCTTGCTCCAATTTATCAATACCCTTTTCCTGTGTTAATGTGAGAGCAGCACTCGGCATTGCAGTACAGTCGGTACCAGTGCTGCACACAGAAACTGGCCCTACAACCTCCTGTCAGTATCCCCACAGCTCCTGTTACTGCCTCTGGGTAGGCTTCCCTGTGCTTGTGTGCAGACAAAACCAGACCCTGCATCCAGGAGCCTGCTGAGCAGCTGAAATCACTATGACTCAGCTGTGCTCTTGAGTATTTATCATATCTTGGTCTTCCCCATCATTTGTAGACTTACAGAGAAGCAGTGCAGGGCAGAGAACTGATCCCCTGGGAAGATCATGAGAAGTTCTCCTGTGTCAGGAGAAGAAAGACTTGTCTGAGTCCACTGAAGTGGCCTCTGCTTCATCCGTGGGATTCTTCATTTACACGTCTGTAAGCATGTCATTTTCTGCACACTGCAGAGTTTTAGTTCATTGGCATCACTGCACAACACACACAGCCCCACTGCAGAGTACTGCAAGCTAATCCACCAGGACCCCTAGACAATAATGTAAAGTTGATCAACTCAGTGATCTCCTTTCCATTCTTAGTCTAGGCTCATGTCATTTCTCTTCCCAGGAAGAGTAGGTGGCTGAAACCCTATAATTACTCAGATAATCTCCCTTAGACTTTTCAAATTTAGCCTAATGCTCACATTTCCACCCATTACCCATACCTTCTGGAACTGCTTCAGTGTGGGGATTGTTCATGAAAATACCTGACAGTAGTTTTCAGACAGTCCACTACAATGCCCAGATGCATTTTACCCCAATGGAGAAGCTTTAATCCATCTCTTTGGAAACTGTTGTTTAACTGTCCATGTACTTAGAAGCAGGTAATGTTTCATCAGGATCATAAGCTAGTAATTTCCCAAGTACAGAGCAGAAATGCTATGGTTATGTGCTATAGCACTACTAATGATGCCTCAGCAGGACTGTAGAACAGACAAGGTTGGAAAGCACCTCTTGGGATAGTCTCATCCAGCCCCATGTGCAAGCAGGGTTGGCTAGAGCAGGTTGCCCAGGGTCATGTTTAGTCAGGTTTTGACTGTCTCCAAAGATGGAGATGTTGCAACTTATCTGAGTGACTTGTTTCAGTGTTCAACCACTGTCACAGTAAAAAAGTTTATATTCTGAGAGAGTTTCCTGTGTTACAGTTTGTGTCCATTGCCTTTTATCCTGCCACTGGGCACCCCTGAGAAAACTCTGGTTCTCTCTTCTTTACAATCTCTGATCAAGGTTCTTTTCTCCAGGCTGAACAGTCCCAGCTCTCCCAGCCTCTTTACGTATGAGAGATGCTCTTGTCCCTTAATCATGTCTTTGGCCTTTGACTGGGCTTGCTCTATTAACTATTTATCTTTCTTGTATTGAGGAGCCCAACACTGGACTCAGCACTCCAGATATTTCTCACCAGGGCTGACAAGAGGGAAAGGATCACTGCCTTCCACCTGCTGGCAACGCTCTTCCTAATGCAGCCCAGCTGTTAGACACCTTTCTGCAAGGGTGTATTGCTGGCTTATGATCAACTTGCAGTCCACCAGGACCCCATGTCCTTCCTACAAAACTACTTTCCAGCAGCTTCTCCAGGCTGATCAATCCCAGTTTGCTCAGTCTCTTCTCACATGACAGAAGCTCCAGTCCCTTAATCATCTTTTTGGCTCTTTGCTGGACCAGTAAGTTTGTGTCTCCCTCATACTGGGGCAGACAAAACTGGACACAGTACTCCAGATGTGGCCTCACTAGTGCTGAGTAGAGGGGAAGGATCACCGCCTGCTGGTAACTGCCTAATGCAGCCCAGGATGTTGGTGGCCTTCTTTATCATGAGGTTGTGTGGCTGGCTCATGGTCAAGTTGGTGTCCATCAGGACCCCTACCCCCCACAGCACATCCTTCTCTGCAGAGCTGCTTTCCAGTTGGTCAGCCCCAGTGTATACTGGTAGATGGGGTTATTCCTCTGCAGGTGCAGGACTTTACATTTCCTCTTGTTGAACTTCACAAGGTTCCCCTCTGCCCATTTCTCTAGCTTGTTGAGGTTCCTCTGAATGGCAGCATACCCATCTCTTCTATCAGCCACTCCTCCCAGTGTCACATCATCTGCAAACTAGCTGTGGGTGCAATCTGCCCTATTGTCCAGGTTTTTTGTTAAGATTAAACTGTATTGGCCCCAGCATCAACCCCTGGGGTTGATCAAAGTGAGGATCAAAGTGAGACTGAAGGGCCAGGAGTTTCCTGGATTCTCCTTCTTGCCCTTCTTGAACATGGGAGTGACATTCACTCTTTTCTAGTCTTCAGGAGCCTCTTGTAATTTCCATGGCCTTTTAAAGATAACCAAGAATGACCTTGCAATGAAAAAAGCCTGCTCCTTCAGCACTCATTAGTGCATCCCATCAGGACTTCCTAGTCCTCCTCCACTAGGGTTAAATCTTCCTTACTCCAGACTTCACCTCTGGTCTCAGGGCTGAAGGCTGGTCTTACCAGTAAAGACTGAGGTGAAGAAGTCTTTGAATACCCTGGCCTTTTCAATGTCCTTTGTCTTCCAAGTCTCCTGCCCCATCCAGCAGCAGGCCCACATTTTCCCTAACCTTCCTTTTGCTGCTAATGCACTTGTAGAAGCCATTCTTGTTGCCCTTCACATCTCTCACCAGACTTAATTCCAGGTTGGCTTTGGCATTCCTAACCCCATCCCTGCACAGTAGGGATCTTCAAAACTTCACTTGTTTGTTTGCAGAACATCGCCTTAAAGTTAAAAAATTGTCTCCTGCAGTTTTGGATGTTTCCAAGCTGAGTCCCAGGAGGGCTGCTTCACACACTGCTCAGCTCCAGCCCCATAACAATGCAAGCCTCTACTCCAGTACAGACAACCCCCTTCAGCTTAGCATTTACTGAGGCAGCCTTGTGAGGGTGAGGACACTGTAATTCATAGTTGAAAACCAGTTTACAGGAGTTAGGGGTTGTAGGGAAGTGGATTTATATAGAATGGACTTCGTGGGAGTGAGGGAACAGATGTGGCAACAGTAGGACTACACAGTCAGCTTTTCCAAATGTTCCCCTCCTGGTTTCTCCCTTTATGTGCCTTGTTCTGTCCTTGCTCATTGCTCTGCTGCACACTGCAGCTCTGGTGCTGACTGGCAGTAGGTGTGGACACGTGGTTGTGACTGCTTGCGTGACAAAAATGTCTCTCTCTCTGTTTTATTTCCTTCCAGCCAATCCCTTGGGTATTCTTATAGCAAACGTGCTGTCACCTGCAGTAGTTCCTGAAGGAAAGCACATCCCGTTGATGGTAAATGAAAACTGCTTTAATCAGCCAGCTGGGCTGATTGGGGTCCAGCTGATTTATTTATTTGGAGGCAGTGGAGCTAGAAAGACTGGTAACATGTCTTTTCTTTGTGTTGTATAGCTGGGTGTTTATGCCATCCCAGCAGTAACAGCCTGTGCTGTAGCAACTGTGGGGATTCACGAGAAGGTTCCTCCAACACCTCCTTCGGCCAGTGCTACTAACTCCAGCTCCCAGCCATTCCTCACAGGGCTCAAAATGGTAAGTGACTGTAGCACAGAGAGAGACTAGTGGTGGAGTGAGGGATGCAGCTGGGCAAGACAGGGATATGCTGGGAAATCTGCTGACAAAGCAGACTGAAATCCACTCCACCAAACCCTCAATGGAAAGCCCCCTGAAGGAGACCAGGATCCCTTCCTTCCTCAGGGAGTGGAAGCTGCTCACAGCAAAGCTGCAAGAGATGCTATCTGACTGTTCAGCTGTGGGCTGACTGCCATTCAGCTAGCTCAAACAGGAACATCTGGACTCATCCAAGAAGACCACACAATTTGAGCCTTCTAAGCAGATGTGGTAACAGGCAGGACAGCACATGGCAAAGTGAAGGAAGAATTTGGGCACTGAAGAGATCCTTTCTCCCTACATGGTCCCCATTTTAACTTGTCCTCTGGCTGAACTGACAGGAGAGAGCCAAGCTCCTATAACAATCACAGGGTTGCCCTGTCAACATTTCCAACAGGTCGGAGCCACTGACCCTCAAGTCTACTGTCATAGCCAGGCCTTTTTTTCCCCTCCACTTGTTTAAATGACATTTTAACTTCTTTCTCTAGCTCCTGAGAAACAAGCCATACATCATCCTGGCAGTGTGCTTTGGAGGAGGAATTGGGATGTTCACCTGCTTTTCAGCTCTGCTAGAACAGATCCTTTGTGAAAAGGGATATTCAAATGTGAGTCTTCCTCCTTTTCTCCCCATTGTCCACATCAACTATGATACAATCAAAATTATTTTCCCTGATAAGGGACTCAGAACAAAATGAAGACAGTTCAGTATGCTGCATTGTCTCATATCTTATTTGCTCACATTGTCTGATATAGATTAAGCAGCACATTAATCCAGAGCACAGTCAATCTCTCAGTATAATGGATGATCTGCATTTTCATTACTGCCCATGGCCAGGCTCCCATCTGCAAATCACTCCTCAAACACTTTTTAGGAAAAGAGTATTGTGTTTTTTCCTAAGCCACTCTAGAGTACTGATGTCTATGCAGCCTTCTGACACCTTCCCCAGAGTAGGATGAGGCCCAGCAAGGCCCTAGAGTGAAGTTGAAGGCAGGCTGTTGCAAGCACCTTTTCCTCTTTGCACAGTCTTACATGAAGCCAGGGCAGCAGAGGAAGTCACAGGTACTGTGACAGCTATTGCCCCATCCTTCCCATGACACCAGCCAGGTGCTGCTTTTACTGTTGAGCACAGTGTGTGCACAGGTGGTTCCTCCTGCTCTCTCCCTACAATAGCAAGGGGCAGCCCCTGTTCCTGCATTTCCTTTACCCCCTGGAGGTTCTCTTAAAACACCTCTCCAGCTGTTATGTATGCACATATACATGTCTAGTTTCTATCCACTCCCTCTCAACACCCAGGTGTGATACCTGGCTCAATGCTCCATAGCCAGGTCACATTTGCACACTCCATTGCTTTTAACTGGAAACCTTTTAAACTTTTCAGGCTTGCTTTCTGTGCATCATGATGCTTTTGTCTGTGTGTGGCTGAATTCCCTGGCCCTTTAGCCCACAGAAGCTAATCCAGATACCCTTTCCTTCTGGTCTGCTCCTAAGGCTCCCAAAAATGTTTACCCAAATTTGTTAAAGCTTTCCTGCTTTCAGGATTGTTGTCTGCATTTGGAGCTGAAGGAGCGGGACAAGCAAAGATAGTCTCTGCAGGAAACAGAGCATGTACCCTATCGTGACTACTGCTCACTGCCTCTCTAATTAGACCTCATTGCTACAGCCAGGCGATGCTGTGCCTCATCTAACACACTTTGGGGCTGCCAGCCTTGTGGAAGGCATTGTCAGTGCAGGTCCATGGTCCCTAGTAAGAAAAGGAGCATGATTATGAACAGGAGCAGATCCCAAGGCAGTTGGATCTGTTACCACCAGTGTGGACAAGGCACCTGATTTCCCCTGGAGGAGCCAAGAACAGTCTCATGCCCGGGTTAGAGCATTTAATGCCAGGGAACTGCTGCTGCTCTGCACTCGGCCTCCCTTGTTGGGTGTGTAGAGACTTGTCATCCATTGAGACCTTCAGAGTGCTGTGACTCTGCTGTCCCCACACACTTCTAGCCCCATCATTTGCTACTCAGAGCCCTGTGGAAGCCTCAGCTATTGCAATGGGCAGGGAAGCTTCTCCTGCCTTAGTAAGTAAGTGACCCACTAGCAGCAGGCAGAAGGGTTGATGACATTAAAACCTCTTTCCTAACTTCTCTAGTTGCTCAGTTACTTGTTCTTCTGTCCTCCAGGAATTTGCTGGCCTGAATGGAGCACTGTTCACAGTGTGTGGTTTGTTGGGTGCTTTCCTGCTAGGCCTGTATGTCGACCGGACAAGGAAGTTCATAGAGTCCACCAAGATTTGTTTCTGTCTGAGTGCTCTTGCCAGCATCACGTTTGCAGTGGTGAGTTCTCTCTTGCATTGCATCATACCTGTGGGCTTAGTTCTGTTGCTATCTGATAAATCATCAACTCAAACCAAGGTCATCTGATGTCCTAGTATTTGTTAAGCCATGTATTATGCTTTGGGATTATCTCTCTGGGCTAGGAATGTTTTAAAGAAAAACCCATTACTGAGGATTTCACAGTCACTGTGGAGCCTGAGACAGACTGCTTCAGGATATAAATAAATTGGCATAATTTTACTTCCTTATGTTGGATCACCATGTTTATTTGCTGGCCCTGAGACCATTCTTTCCAAAAAGAAATGAAATTGCTAAATATCCATCTTACAAAAATGAACAAGAATGCCATGCTTTTCCCAACACCTGCCTTTAACAGTGGTGGCTGCCAGGAGTGTAAGATTAGCAGAAAGGAACTAGTTATGTGCCTAGTTCTGCAGTGGTTCCTCAAGGAGGACAATACAAGGGAGACGCAGAAACCATGGGGGCTGGTGTGCAAGTACTGCACTCAAGCATAGTCATTGCCAATGGCAGCTATCACCCAGCAGGAACCTGAGCATGAGGCACAGGACTCATAGCACTGCAGAGGAGCCAGACTGGTTCAGGTCTCTGCTTTCCCAACAGGCCTGTGGTCTGCATTTCTTTTGTGTGTTGAAAAATCCAGACTTTCAATATAGCATGATGACACCTCCCCCTGGGCCAAGATCCAGTGATGTTAGCTGCGCTTTGAAGAGAAAGGCAAATGCAATGCCTTTCTCTGTGTAGGACAGGGTGCCTAAAGCAGACCTTGCATTTCACCCTTTAGTACGCTGGCATTTGCTGGGGGGATGCTATGAATACAAATCAGCATGCCTGGGCTCAGGTGAGGCACAGAGTAGGCAAGAGGCTGTGTTAGGAGCAACAAGCAAACCTTTCCCTCCTCCCCTTCCCTCCATCTCCTTCATTCCATACAGATGAACTACTAGATCAAAGTAGTACAAAAAACCCCACCCATTTAAATACATCTGATGCCTTGACACACAGTTTTCCTTGACTTTATCAGTTTAGCTGGGCCAGACCTGCTGCAGCCATGCCAGGACAGACAACTTGTGTTCTCTGTGGGAGTTTATTACATGGTTAAGGAAGGAGGTACCAGCACTGTGGCTGCAGGATTTATGCCCTTGACTGTACTAGTCTTGGCTGGACAAGGCCATGCTTTTTCCTCCAGACTTAGGGACAGGGCTGTTCTAGGCACTAAACTTATCACCAAGGTTTGTGAATGTTTCAGGTGTTTTTTTTGTTTGGTTTGTGGGGTCTTTTTTGTGGTAAAACCCCAACGTTACAAACATCAGTCTGATATGACAAGGAACAGTTTTCCTTACCACTGAGCTGCAGCAACTAAGGAATAGTTTTCCTCATCAGTTAGCTGCAGCAACCCAGTGAATTCTCATACATAACCCAATGCAAACACCACTTCTGAAATGTTAGCTTGCATTGGGAGGAAGGTGTGTGTTTCACTTGGTGCTGGAGATACACTGCGCACACTCCTGGTAAGTTACTGACCAGGAAGTCAATGACCACACCAATGCTTTTCAGGTAATTCTGCGGATCCTTGCTCCCCTTCAACAGATAAATCTCCATTGTATAGCCATTTGTAGACTCAAGAGGGTTGGAGGTAAAAAAGACATTTCAGGAACAGGTAGGGAATGTACTGGTGAGAACAATGAGCCCTTGGAACTTCCTGCAGGTTATGAGTTCAGAAACTGAACTGCTGACGCTGTGATTTTGGTGTTGCTTTTCTGCCTGCAGACTTCTCGGTTCAGACATCAGGCCATCATGCTGGCCATCACCAGCTCGCTCTTTGGTTTCTTCGGTTTTGCCATCTACCCTATTGCCATGGAGCTGGCTGTGGAGTGCTCCTACCCCGTGGGAGAGGGCACATCTACAGGCCTGATTTTTGTTGCAAGGTAAGCAGGCAGGTTAAATTGAATTGGCAGCTGAGCTTGGATTCAAACACACACACAGACACGTGTGCAGGTAGAGACGAACATGGACATCAGTGCTAGCCATCCTGCTGAACTTCTCTCTGATGGCTGTGCATATAACCATGGCAGTGGGAGGAGCTGGCTGGCTGAGCTATAGAGCTGAATAGCTAAAGGTTTTAAAGCAAGAGGGAGTATGTGGAATTGGTACAATAAATGCAGGAAGGAAGATGAAGGTCTCCCTTACTTGGCACAAAGCAGGATTTAACCATGCCCAGCAGCACTTACCTTTGAAGCAGATGGGAGCTGTATGCCTGAGAGGGGCACACATTCCCATGGCAGTACAGGGACTTGTCAGGTCTCAGTGCTCTGCTGAGAGAGATGGAGCTTATCACTGGCAGCTGGTCACAACAGATGGGGCGGTGACAGTCCTTCCCGTGATCAATTTACATGCCTAGGACTGGCACTGCACTGCAGCAGGAATGACTTGTTGGAGCCTCAAGCAGTGATATATGTGGCCTGATGCCATGTGTGTGTGTCAGGTGGAGCTGCAGCAGCAAGAAACATCAGTCAAAGAGGGGCATTAGACACCGCCTTTGAAGGCTGCTGTCTCCCTCTGGTTGTGGACTTTGTTGCTGCTGCCAGCCAGCTATGAATCAGGCTGAAGTCATAGCCTGACTTTTTCCCATTGTCAGCCCTGCAGTGAGAGGTATTTCCGAGTCTCTGCCCAGTGACTAAGCCTCAGCTCCTTGACAGCTGTAGTTCAACACCTGCCTGCCTCCAGAGGACAGTGGTCCTGCCTTGCTGGCCCAGTGTCTGGGAGTGTGCTGAAAGGCTGACCTGGACACCCTCTGAGCCATGGCCAGTTAACCAAGTGCCTGGGCCAGAGGAAGCTGGCAGTAGCTTTCTGTGCTAGAAGGACCCTGCTCCAGAAAGGGGCCGCACTTTCTTGCTGCTGGGCAAACTGGGCTTGTCTGCAGCACTGGTGAATGGGGAAGGCACCATGACTGCATGTTGGTTTCTCCCCACAGCCAGATTGAAGGTGTGATTTTAATGATTCTGTTACAAGCCCTCACCATGCGTGTTTCTGAGGATCCATCCTCTACCTGTGCCCTTGATCAGGATGGAGCCCTGGACTGGACAAGTAAGTATGTCTTGGGAAATGATGCTGGACACTTCGTTGCACCCCACATACCTCCCATTTTCCTCCAGGTCTCACTGTGAGGGAGCCTGCAGGACTGATTCCTATTGTAGCATCTCTTAGCCACCTTTCCCAACCTGATGGTGCACTCCTTGCTGCTGCTAAACCAGGCCTGCAGGGCTGAAAAGGGAAGACCTCTAAGGTGTCGTGAATGCTGCTGCTGGCTCTGGGTTAAAATTTCTCTTATGGCCACCCTGCAGAGACCTGAGCTTCACCAAGCTAGAAAGCAGCTGGGGGGTAAGACACTGACCACCTAGCACAGCTTTGCAGTGTGGGAGTCCAAGACTACAAAGGCATTGACTGAAAGCTACTTCCCTTGCTTCTGCACACACAGCTGCCTGGGTTTGTAATATGCTGGTACAGCTTTGTTCTGGCTTGTTCCACTTTTCGCTTCCTTTCCTAGCTGGTCAGAAGAGACAGCAACTGAGATGGACAGGAGCACAAATGTGTTTTCACTGCAGGCTAAACCCTGATTTTGGTCTCTCAGCTGGTTCATATTTATGTAATACTGACACCAAGTCCTGGGGACACACTGTAACACAAAGGCTAGCAAACACCTTTTAAATGTATCCTGCTTGGCTGAGCAGAAACTCCCCAGAACAAGCTCCACTAGCTGGGAGAGAAAAAGGCTTCACAATAACTGCCCCCAAAAGCAATTTGACTGCTTCATGTCTGAAAGCCCACAACTCTCCATCTCATTAGATCAGAGCTGGATTGCATGATTAGGTATCCATTCCTACCCATTTTGTGGTCTGATACATGCAAGGACATCTGTGGAGAAAGGCACAGAGGTGTTTATTTCAGGTACTGCTGAAATGAGAATGTATCTACTTCCAGGCCTTGCTGCATAGCCTTTTAGATTTACTATTTTTTTCTTCAGAAAAGGTTCTTTCAACCCAAATTTTTCTTTGATTATTTATCCTTAGGGAACCTTTCCTACACTTTTCTTTCAGATGATATAACAAGAAGCACAACCTGTGCGGACCTGTTCTCTTATGAAACTCAAGTGTTTTGATTCAGTCTTTCTTGTAACTTTCTTCACCACCCCCAACACACAAACTTGTACATGTACACAGAAACACATGCTCCCACAAACACACTGTGTGCACTGGTGTAAGACCTCCAACCTCTGCAGTCATATGGGACAAGAGTCCTGGAAACCTTTCATGTTTCACTCAAATCCTCTTCCTATGCCAGTGCTACATGAGACAAGGTTTGGCTGTTACCGAACTGGCGTTGCCCCACTGTGAGCTGCACGCTGTCCTCAGGGGTAGCCCTTGGGAGGCTGTACATTTGCTGGGGAGCTGACCTCTGGACTTCTGCACCCGTGGGGAGTTGTGAATTCACCATCTAAGACTGTATCTTCTTTGCAGCTCCGGTACTGGTGCTGGCTGGCCTCTGCAGTGCTATGGCTTGTTTCTACGTCATCTTCTTCCACACTGACTACAAGCGGCTCCATGCTGAGGCAAACAGTGGTGATTTGGTCAAGGCAGAAGATACAGCAACAGCAAACGTTCCTGAAGCCTAACCAGGCCAAAAAGGGGATGCCAAGATCCCAGTAGGGGAAGGACTCAGACCTGTGGGCAGGGTCCATGACTGCAAATGCTCAGCTGGCACACTGGGATATTTGGGTCCTGTTGCACAACAAGCAAGGGCTAGAGCAGAGGTGTCACTGGGGCACCTTTGCTGTGCTTCCCTCAATCTTGTATTTATTTGTGAGTCCAGGCTGTAGGAAGGGCTGCCAGCAAGGTCAAAGTGGGACTGGACAACTAAACAGGTAACAGGGATTTTTAGCTGACTTGATTCAAGTTAAAGAACTGTTTCAGAGGAAAGGAGCATCATATTTCAGCTATTTTTTCATTTTCATGTGCTGGGACCAGGGGTGAAGCTTTCAGAGGGATGGAAGCTGTGCCTGTCACAAACACAGTGGAAAACCTCTGTTTAAGGACTGTGGTTCTTGTACAGCATAACAACTCTTCCACTCTAAGGCTGGAGCTAATTGTGCATCTTAGCTAAAGGGTTGTAGGAGCTACAGCATCCTCGCATTGCAGCAGGGAAGTGTAGGTATGTGTTCTGTAATGCAAGTCTGTTACAATGAGCCACTTTGTCCTCTCTTACAAACAAGAAAAGAAAAGCCCTGCCTGCAGTGCTGCCTGTAAAAGAAAGTATCAGTAAGCAGCAGAAGTTAAATACGGCAGCATTCTTCACCCTTCTGGTCCTCTGCCAGATGCTGAGACATGCAGGATAAGCTTGTTTTACTGGGGCTTCTCCACCTCTCCTGCAATTCCAGTGGGTTAAGTTTTCCACAAGAAAATGAACGTGCTGGTGTAAGATGAGGGTAGTGTACCCCCCCCAGGCCAAGTCATGCTCTCCTGTAGGGGAACACTAAGAGGGCAGCTCACTTTTTGGGGAATGACACAGCAGTGCCTGGTGTGGTAGAAGTTGGCAGGAGAACTGGCAAAGGTGGCCACTTAGAGAAGGCAGGGATGCGTCATAAGTTTCTGCACATGATAGGGGCTTTTTGGGGAAGACCAAGTAAGAAACAACATTAAAAGCACCTTCCAGTTCTCTCTGCAGTTGACAGCTGTTCTTCAGTGTTAGAAGAGAGGGGTAGTGACACAAAAGATCCCATCTGAAGTTGTTACCCTAGCAGTTGCAATGGGTACAACTGGATTTTTCATTTTACAGTACTTCTACAGCAGTCCAGTGTCCTGCTTTGGTGTTCAAGTCTAGATGTACAACCTGAAAACTTTTTAACCTATAACATTTCAGTGGACTTGGTGATGCTTCATACCATGCATCTTGCAAGAGGATCTGAGTACTTGTTGATTAAGGGAACTTGATGTACATTGGACTTGTGACTGGCTTTGTCCAGTCCAGCTAGAGGATGATCCCAAAGCAAAGGATGCACTTCCCCTGAGGTACACTGTACAGAGGAGCTCTCTCAGTGCCTGAATTATCTTCCCCATTAGCAACTGGAAATCTCTCCCTTTGTAAAACGCCTAGCTGCATTCTCGGGAGCCTGCTAGTTCCTACAGCTCCAGCCTTGCTCTCACCACTAAGCACTGTCAAAAGGAGCAGGAAGTAAGTCTGAAACTGAGGTGAAACAAGATCAGTTTGGACCTGTCAGAGGAATGGGATTAGCTGTCTTTTGCAAAACTAGCTGGTCAGCTCTGCAGCCCTGGATCTAATGCACCGAACAGATTAACACCAAATTTACATGCTACTCCTGAGTCCTACTGTACTGGGAAGCAAGAAGCACTTGGTACTTTATAATTTTATATATTTACAAATGCTTATGTTTTTTAATAAAAGGTGGTTTAAGAAAAGATTAATCTTTTCTCACTATATTAAACTTCCAAAAGTATTTTATAGATGCAAGGGTGAATCAGATCTGCTATGTAACACAAACCAAAGGTCACTGTATTTGTCAGAAGTGCATTAAGTTGTGCTCAAAATGATGATGTGAAGTGGTATCTCAGATCACTAAAATCACAGTGTGAAATTAGCTGTAAGTTGAACTACTGTTAGCTCTATTTTGAAGGATAGGTTAGAGTGAGTGGTGAGGCAATACTGCTAGCAAATGTCTCCAGAATCTGCCACTCCTCTAGTCAGAAAGTCTGCCTTGCACCAGCTAAGGCAAACTTATCTTTATCCATGCATATAAAAGAGATTTGAATGGGGAGATTTTTCTCTCTACTCATGCATCAGACTTATAGGTGTGTGAGGTTAATTCTGAATTCCTAATGTGTAGTGGAGCAGGTAGCTCCTCCACTATATAGATTGTCATACCCTGGCAGCATGCCATAGAGGAGTTATGGCACTGCTAACAGTGAGGCCAGGTAGCTCGCACAAATACCTACCTTGCACCATTGGCTGTTTCTGCTGCTTCAGCTAACTTCACATTTTGTCTTGAGAACAAAAGAAGCTCAAATTGCTGTCATAGTCTGTAATTACCACCATAGCTGAAGTCAACTTACTACTGTACACTCTTCTTCTCAAGGCTGCACAACTTGTCTGTCTCTCACAGCTCACACTTAGATGTGCCTTTCCCTGGGAAGCCTGTGGAAAGCATGAAGCTGAAATCTTAGCAGGACAGAGGGATTTTGATGTTAAGGCATGGGCCTGGTATGCTGGGGGGTGGACCCATGTCCTCTCCCCACCAAAAGAGTAGTCTGGCTGCCTTACCAAGCCTTCTGTGTCCCCAGGAACCCCAGCAAAGGCCTCTACAATAGGTCTGTAGGGGTCACTGGAAAACTGGTACTGCAGAAAGCCTCATGCAAAGGTGAATGATCCTGGCTGTGGTCTGGTCTCACTAGAGGCCTTCTGCTTTTGTAAAGCCAAAAGAGAGGGACATAAAGGTCAGACAACAACTCCCATCACAGTTGTGGATCCTAGAGAAGCCCTCTGACACAGGCAGGGGTACGCATTCTTGCCATCCTGCACACAGTTGGGGTCAAGACAACATTTCTGTTGCAAGAAAGCTTGTTTCTCTTGCACAGCAGCCAGTCTTGAGGCCCCTGGAGCAGCTCAGTCCAAAGGTTTTCTGCAGGAGACTACCACCACCTGTCTCTAGAGCAACTCTTCTCAGTGAGATACCCCTGCAGGCTTCCTGCAGCCCCTCAGAACAGCCAGCTCTCTCTGCCCTTTTCTGCAGCCTCCTCTGGGGACTGCATGGGGTTGGCAGAGGAAGGTCAAGTTCACATGAGCCTCGGGGTGAGCTATGCTGCAGTCTGATGACTAAGCAGTTTGTGCCTGCCCTGTCCTGTGCTGGCCAGACTTGGCTGTAAGTGCCAGGAAGGCAAAAGGGGCAGGGAATGTACTGGAGAAAAGCAGCCCCAAGGATGTTCCTGTGAGTACAGCTGCCTCATTAAAGACCTTTAGAGAGGCTCAGGTTGAGGAGATTGATGCAGACGGATGCCTGTAAAGTTGAAAGCAGACGACCCTTTATTGCTAAAACACACACATATTTATAATCATATATTCTGCAAAGTCATTGTTCACGAGCACAAGCATAAAATATGATTGGTTATGTTAACTCTGTACATGCGCATAAACATAAGACATAATTGGTTATACCGATTCTGTACACGGGCATAAGCATAAGATATAATTGGCTATATCAACTTAAACATGCGAAGCTTGTCTCAGTCTAATTGGTTGAGAAAAAACGCCGAATTGAGATTTTTTTGTGCCAAGTTCCCTCTATTGTGGAATGCACACCTGTGTTCTCCTAATTGGCTTTATTATCATCTTTCTTTTTTTTGTCTTCTTGTTTATTCTGTTCAAGGTCTTCTAAAGGCGTCTGCAATGCTCTTGTGACCGGCGTTAGCTAAATATGTGTCCACATCAGGTGAGATCCTTTGTGCTGCCATGGGATGACTACTGGGTCAGTGTCTGGTACTCCCATGCTGTACCTCTCACAGGGGGCAGTGGGCATATCAGCAAAGTCTGCATTGCCGCCACAGGTATTTGCACACCAGGAAGGCCTGCCTCTACAGGATTGGGTCACCTTAGCTGGAATTAGGGTAGAGGTCATCTATACTGTAAACCACCCCCACCCCAAACCAAACCAAACTAACATTGGTGCTGTCTCTTCAAGTAAGTAAAAGCAGATTTGTCATCAAAATGTTAAAAACAAATCCAGGGAAACTTTAAGACAGAAGATACCTTTTGTTTCCTCAAAAGAAAGAAAATACTGTAGAAAAAAACCAAAACACATGTATAAACTGCATAGATATAAAAATATTGCAGTGATTGGAGCTGGCAGTGGAAGCAACACATCATGAAAAAAACAAATTATGACAGTGGCTGGAGTAGCCATTCTGTCAGCTGTTATTGCCCCTATTTAGGACCACTGTGTTCAAACACCTTTAGCCCTGAGCAAAGAGACTCAGTAAGCAGGACAGATACAGGTTGAAAGTTGAAAGCAGTTATACTTTTGGGCTACAAAAAAAATTCTTGTGCCTCATGCCTTTCTGCAATAGAGATTTATTTTCTTCCAACCCCCAGAGCCTCAAGACCTGTTGTCTACTCCTCACCTTCACCTACACCTCTGTTTGGATCAAGTTTGTCACAAAGATTTCATGGCGTAACAGTGAAAGCAAACCAATTTACCTTTCTGGAGCTCTGTGACACTGGAGCTCTTCAGAGGTATGTAAAACAGCAGCTAGCATGTCCAAGTTCTGCCTGATACTCTGCAATCTTAAATAAATAAACACCAAAAGCAACCAGTGCTTTAAAACTCGCCAGGGAATTTTTATCACAGGTTTAAAACAAGTGGTCCTACTTGTAGCTGCAATGTGTTCACATGTCCGCCTGATTTGCAGACAGCTCCCTCAACCATTTTGGCTCAAGTCAGATGGTGGTATAGGATGGAAGAAAATATATCCTGGAACTACATGTGCTACAAAATAGGAACAAAACTAGATTTCTTGGCAGGTTTTGTGGAAAGGAGCCCAGAAGGGTGGTAGGAAAAATATTAACTAGCTGAAACATCTATTATAGTACTTTCTGCCTGGATACATTTCCCTCATGTACACACTCTGTGATCCTACTTCAGGAACTGCAGGCTTTATTAATATATGATGGATAGTACTGGCATTATTTAGTTTGCTACATCATGTTCCTTTAATAGAAGAGAGTGATTTAATCAAGTGCATCCCACTGGAGAAAGAGGGAATAACACAGGATGCCTGGAGGAAGAAACTCTGCAGAAACTTGGCTCTGCTTCATCCTGTCCATTCTGCCTTAGCTATTAGTTTTAAAAAGTGACCTGCTCTAGTTTGTGCTCCCCCCCCTCAAAAAGCAACCTCCCCCTTCTCAAAAGCTGCTCTTTTGAGCTAAAAGCCCCCTTGGTCTCTTTGGCAAAGATGGGTGCAGGTGCAGAAGGAAGGTTTTCAAGTAGCTAAACGTTGCCAGAAAATAAGAACAAGGAACTGCAAATAAGAAACATCCTGAATATACAGTAGCAAAACCAAAACAAAGATAAACAGTGTGAGGAACAGAAGAGCCCTCCACCCCATTTTGGGAGAGAGGCAATAGCATAAAAAACATCAGGCATGATGAAGGAAAATCAGAAGAGATAAGACAAGGTCATTTAAGTCCTGACCTCTCTCCTCAAAGAGATTTTGAGCCTCATCACCTTTCTCTCTGTGACTAGAAGCCACTCAGGACCATAGCCAGCCATGCTAAAGAGATGGGATCAGCTCCATGATACTTGCAGCTTACTGAGCACAGACCCACAGGGTGGCAAATGAAGAGAGGATGATGAATATCATGTAAGTATGAATCATTAGCAAGTATTGCGTTGTTAAGGATCTTAAATTCCCCAGCTGACAGACAAATGTATCCAAGCCTCTATTCCGGCATCAGTCCTGGTTTGGGTTGCTTGGTTCAGTCTGAGCTTTCCTTCACAGGTCTCCATGTCTCTTCACTTAAGAGTTCTCTGCAGGACATATTCTCAGAAAAGTCTGGGAAATCTGACAGCCTTCACTGGGTTTCCTCTGGCACTGAGGAAACACAGAGGAAAAGAAGCCATGAGAGGTGCCGCTGTGCCCGTCATGCAGCCTCACCATAGCCTGCTTTCCCCTTGCCAAGCAAGTTGTGAGGGGAAAAGGGGAGATCCTGCTCAGGGGCTGCTGTTTCTGGGAGCATGCGGTATGCAAGGGGGAGACATGGAGAGGCAGAGGAAGGGTTGCCAATGGTCAGTCCTTGGTGTCAGCACTGACAAGCCAAAGGCACTCAGGCTGAGGCTTCTTAAGTCAGCTGGATCCCATGAGGG
Source organism: Elanoides forficatus (assembly GCA_025311575.1). Classification (NCBI taxonomy): domain Eukaryota; kingdom Metazoa; phylum Chordata; class Aves; order Accipitriformes; family Accipitridae; genus Elanoides; species Elanoides forficatus. The sequence goes on from JAOBAS010000072.1 coordinate 29,773,517, forward strand.
AGGCAGGCCTTGACCTCCCAGTTTCACCCAGGGAGGTGTGGCCTGTTCACCTGCAGCAGGGCAGAGTGTCCAGCTGGGGCAGGGGGCAAAGGGGTTCTGCTCCCCAAACAGACCTTCTTCCCTGAGGTGGTAGCCTCACAGGGGCGCGGGAGCTTAGAGCCCAGTCTCCTAAAGGTCTTTGGGGACTTCGGCTCCCTGATCAGTCCCACCATTGAGCCTGCAAAGAAGCGAGGGAGGTAATCAGAAGCTGTTCCTCTGCTAACAGTCCCCAGGCTTTCCTGGGCTCCCTTGTGCTGTCACAGTGCAGGCAGCTCTTGTGGCCAAAGCAGCAGCTCCTCTATTTGGATGGGTAGCCCTTGCATGTCCACTGCTTCTCCTCCCACTCCCTGCACTGCCCAGCACTCTTCATGCCCAGGGCCCTTGCTTGTCCATAGTGAGGGCAGGCAGCACTTCCTAGACCTATTCCAACTTGGTGCCTTCTATTTGCACCAAGAACACAGACTGTGCACCCCCTGTGCAATCCCATCAGTCCTCCAGATACAGCAAGGATGGGGGATGCTACACAGCTTGGGGAGCTCATCCCCCAGCCTCCCCCAAAATGGGTACCAGGATACCTTGCTTGGAGGAGGAAGAGTTAAATAAAATTTAGCAAGTTACACATCCAAAAAAATTAAACAGCTATAGCATAAGCATCCTTGCCTAAGCCTACCACTCCATCACTCCACAGTAATTTCAAGACCCTGTGGTAGTTGCACTTCTGTGGGCCAGACAGAGTGTCACAAAGGCTTTTATTGTCAAGGCCATTGCTGTCCCCAGCCAGAAAGCAAGACCACAGCCTCCTCCAGTGGCTGGAGGTGAGTACAGCTACAAAAACTGCAATATCTGTGAAGCTGGGCCCACTGGTGAATGCCTTCTTTTTAAAGAAATTTTTTAAAACTCCAAACCTAAAGCAAAAAAGCATGGCCAAAACTATGGTCCATGTCACGCTTCTGTGGGGAGGTGAGGGGAGCAGAGGAGGAGGAAAAAAGGAGGAGAAATTTTGGTACAGCTGCTCTCCAATCAGCACAACTGGCTGCAAGAACAAGCATCCCCGCTGTAGCCAAGTGGGCTCTGCCCAAGTGGTCTCCTCTGCAGGGAGGTGTGATCATGTATAAAATTTATGGAAAAGTTCCACAGAATCTGCCAGGTAATTGTAAAACTTTATGGCCATTGTAACCCCTTTTTTGTAGAAAAGCAGCACACTCAGTGTTGAAAGCAGTCCTCTCAGGCAATCCCCCTTGAAGTCCAGGGAAGGCAGCTGTTGCACATGCTCTTTTAGCAGAAAGACCACATTAAAATACTGAAATCGTCAATAGGATTGAGGGACTTTAAGCTTAAGCAGAGTTACATGCGGCACAAATCCACTCCTTCAGACTCTGCTGCTCTTTGCAGTGCTCTTAAATGACTGAGGTAGACTGAATATCTGCCCTACTGCCCCTCTGCTGCCTCCACAGGAACTCTGCACTAGTGCAGGGCATTGAATTAAGCTCTTGTGGTGCCGTCACCTTGGCCCTGCAAGAAACCGCAGCTTCTAATCACTGCTTGCAACCTGCTCCCATGCAAAGCTTTGTCAGGCTGCTCTCAGCAATTCCCATCTCTTGCACACTACTAAGAGAAGACTGAGCTCTCATCTGCAAAAGCCAAAGACTCTGATTACTCAGAATTAGCTAATCCAAAATGAAAAGGCGGCCAACTCTGGGGGTTTGGCAAGAATGCCCAACTCTCAAATGCATTGCCCTTCCAGGTTGCAAAGCCTGGCAAGAAGACTGATGATGCTAGGTGTCCCCCTCGGGACAGTTTGCGAAGGCATGCCCTGCCCAAAGAGCCAGTGTTACAGCCAGGGGGCTCTAGAGCACTCATGCTGGTCAGGCCCTAAAGGAGCCTTTGCTCTGTCTCACACCAGGGCTCACCTCAGACTATGCTGCGGCAATGGCAGAGGTCACTTCAGGGGGAGGCACAGGTAAGAGGTCCAGGGCAGCCAGAGCAGCTGAGGGCAGTCTCTGGGGTATTACCCTCCTGTCTCTAGGCGCCTGCATTGCCCTTGCCCTGCCAGAAGGAGCTTTTCCCTCCCTTCCAAACCCCCAGCTCATTTCATGCTGTCCTCCACAAAGGGGAGTCCCAAAAGCCTTATGACCAGAGTTTCTTGTTGCTGGAGGACCCCCTGGAGACCCCTCAGGCTAAGAGCCTAGCGTCAGACCAAACCTGGCCCTGAGAGCATATGGTCATGACCTCTGCAAGGCAGCAAGGTGCTTCTGTGGTACAGTTCATCACTGCTAGCCCTTCCTGGGGCACACCTGCAGGGAGATGTAGGTATGGGATGCCAGGTTTGGTGTGAGCATCCCAGGAGGGCACGATGCTGCAGCTGGGCAGGCTATGGGTAGGTTCAGAGGAAGGTGTTTGAGGGCCCTGAAACAGAGTTTTGGGTGATATGGGGACCCTGGGACAGGTCTTGGTGACCGATGGCAGGGTTGGGCATCTCTGGAGACACTTCAGCATCATTTGGGATCTTTGCAGGGCCTGGAATATGGTTTGGACACGTTTGGGGGAAGTCTCTGGGGTCTGTGAAGCAGAATTGGGTGTTCTGGGGTTTGGGGGTGTTTGGTGTCTCTTGGGAAGGATTTCCCAGTGTTTGGGAGCCCTGGGGCAGGGTTTGGCAGTAGGGGCTACTCGGGCTAGATTAAGGGGTGTTTGGGGAGCCCTTGGGCAGGGTTTGGAGCTCATTGGTGACAGTTGGGCAGAGTCCAGGGACTGATGACTTTGAGGGTCCTGAAACAAGTTATCGGGGTGTTTCAGGACCCTGATACCAGATTGGAAGGGATTGTGTGTACTTGGGCAGAGTGCATGGGGACCTTTGGGAGCCCTGGGACAGGGTGTGGAGGTATTTGGGGGTACTTGGGCCATGTCTGTGGGGGCTTTGTGGCTCTGTGACAGAGTCTGGGAGTCTTTGGAGCAGGGAAGCTTAGAAGCAGCGTTTGTGTTGTGGCCTAGGAATAGGTTTTTGGGGAGTGTGGGAGCATGCAGTCAGGGTTTGGGGGTGTCCATGGTCCAATGACAGCTCTGAGATAGGTTTTGGGTCTTTTAGGGTCCTGAAGCAGGTTTTGGCGGTGGTTTGAAGCCCTTGGACAGGACTGTGGGATGCTGGGAATATATGGGCACTGGGTGGAGCAAATAGGGTACTTGAACCACAGTTTGGTAGGGTTTTGGGAAAGTCTTAAAGTGACCTAAAGCAGGGTGCAGGGGCTTTGGGAGAACTTGCACAGAGTTTGGGGGGACTGGGAATGCTGGGACAGGGTTCAGGGGTGTTTGGAAGAGATCTTAGGAGCCTGTGAAACTGTTTTGGTTTTTGTTTTGTTTTGTTTTGTTTTGTTTTGTTTTGGTTTTGTTTTCCAGCACTGGGCCAGGTTTTAGGGTCCTTGGGGCATTTTGGCAGGCTTTGGGGGAACCTGGAACAAGATTTCAGGGCTGGAAAATATCTCTGAAAGACTTGAATCAGGCTTTGCGGTGTTTGGGGTCCCTAGTGCAGGTTTGGAAATCTTTGGGGACAATTGGCCATGGTTTGAGGGTCTTCAGTATCCCTGATCATGGGTTTGGGGTGGGGGTCAACTGAAAGTATTTTTGGGTTCCTGGGGCACACTTTGTGGATTTTGAAGCATGAAGCAGGTTTGGAGTCTTCAGGGTCACTTTAGGAAGGGTGTGGAGCTTTCTGCATTGCTAGGAGATTTTGTGGCAGCGTTTGGACTCCTGTGGTAGGGTTTTAAGGAGGTTTCTGAGTGTCTTGAAGTAGAGCACAGATTGCTTGGTGGCCTGGGGCAAATTTTGGGTTCTTTGAGGAAAATTGAGCAGGGTACAGGGTCTCTTAGAGCCAGCAAGAACTATGGCATGTTTGGGGATATTTGGGATTTGGTGGGAGCTTTGGGATAGTGTTTGGACCCTTTGGCATGGCCTAGGAGAGATCCGAGAAGCTTGGAAGCAGGGTTTAGGGTGTTTGGGGCCACTTGAGCCATTTTAGGTCGGTCTTTGGGGGCACTTGGATTTGATTTGAGATGTTTTGCTGGCCCAAGAGCAAGGTTTCAGGGTATTTGGGGGAAGTCTTTGGGGTCTTGGAGGCAGGGTTTGGGGACCCTAGGACAAGTTTTGAGTTATTTGGCAGCTCCTGGGAAGGACCTGTGGATGTTGTGTGGCCTAGAAAAAAGGTTTGTGGAGTCTTTGTGGGAAATTAGGGTCTGTGGGTCTTTGGAGGAGGAGTTTCAGGGGCCCAGAAGCAGGGTTTGGGATTTTTTGGGGCTGTCAGGCAGGTTTGGGGGACTCTGGGGGTACTTGGGTAGGGTTCACAGGTATTCATGATACGTACATGACATTCTCTGAGAGGCATGTGGAGGTATTTGGGAGCCTTGAAACAGGTTTGGGGAGTGTACTGTGACAGGATTGGAAAGTACAGGTGATACTCAGGTAGGATGTGGAGATAAATGGGTGCACCCTGGAGCAGGGCTTACGGTGTTTTGGGCTACTGCCATAGCCAGTGTTTGGGGGCATTTAGGCAGGGTGTGGGGCAGTGGGAGGGAGCCAAGAGCTGTTGAGGAAGACTTGGGGGAGG
>JAOBAS010000072.1:29792463-29807658 GCA_025311575.1 Elanoides forficatus
TACAACTGGTCCCTTACAATTTCAGTGTCCACAAATGGAAAGTCACTGTTCCTGCAGTCATGGTCCTCCAACTCAGACAACCAGGCAGCCCAAGATCTATCAGTAATATTACTATCAGTGTTCACCCCATCACCCTGCAGACCCCAACGGGGGGTTGCTGGGTACTATCCAGCCCCACATCTGAGCTGAGACCCAAGCACTACGTCCACCCTGGCCCAAGGGGCATCAGGAGCTGAACACAAACACCCATCTGGAGAAGTGACTGCATCCTATGGTGTCTCCATGGGGGTGAGGGGTGCAACCACCTTTGGCAAATGGACACCCACAGCTTGGAGCTAGAGGAATTAGTTTGATGGCTCAACAAGTAGGAGAAAATCCCCAAAAGCAAGCCAAAGTCTGCCTTTGATTGCCCATAGGAGGAAGCAGGGGAGGCCAGAGGGCTATCCAGCAGTGCTGGGTTGTGGGGAGAGCCTGTGGGACTTCGTCCTGCAGGCACTATGGGAGGCACGAGGTGTTATCCAATTAATCCTCTTGCTGCATGTGCCTGGAGATACCTGCCACAGCCAGAGTGACCTGACAGGGCCCTGGGAAGACAGGGCTGAGGCCTCAGTGACTGGTGTGAAGCAGCAATGCTGAGCACAAGACAAGAGATAGGTGAATGGAGGGGAGATGGACAGTGCCATCACCGAGCTATGGGTTCTGGTGTCACTGAGAGATGGGCTGTGACATCTCCAAGTGATAGATTGTGACATCGTTGAGCAATGGATTGTGATGACGCTTCCCTTGCTGCTTGTATCTGGCTGCTGAGTCTCACCCAGCCAGCTCATGCCCACACTCCAGCTGAGCTAGTATGTAAGGTCTGGAGTGTCGTGCAAGGCTGTTGGTTCTGAGGTCATGCTTGGGAAGTTGTTGAGTGCAGCTCTCGGTGCCTGACCCCAGAGCCATCAGTGGATTTTCCCCAGCCCTTCCTCATTCAGGCAACCGGGGCACCAGGAGGCGTGCTTGCAGCAGCAGAGGTGAGCTGTGCAAGGAAACCTCACCCTGGGGAGCTGGGAAGGTTTCCTTCTTGAGGGACCTGGGCATTTCTTCCACCCCACATCAGGCCAGCCAACAGCTGTGGCCCCTCTTCCCTTTCTAGTGTGACACCTGCTGCTGCAGCGGCAGTGAGAGGGAGAGGTTTGTCATCCCCAGCTCCCCCCAGCCCACTGCAGCACATGGAGAGCATGGCCACGGAGCTGGAGAACCACTGTCCAATATGCCTGGACAGCTGGGGGGAGGCCAGCTACGTGATGCCATGCCTCCACCAATTCTGTTACACCTGCATCCTGCGGTGGGCTGAGAGCAAGCCTGAGTGCCCCCTCTGCAAAAGGAGGATGAGCTCCATCTTGCACTCAGTGCGGGAGGACAACGACTTTGAGGAGCACGTCATCCCACCACCTGCGGCGCCATCAGTTGTTGTCCAACTGACAGGAGGAGGTCCCAGACACCCAGCCGCCCACAGCCTCCATCACGCTCCAGCACCCCAGCCAGTAGCCGCAAGGCCTCTGCGAGGGACTCCAGTAGGCGGCTTCCACGTCTATGTCTGGGCATTCCTCTTCCGTGTCTACCCCACTGTGCTCCATCCTCTGCTGCCCTGGCTGCATCAGGAGCTGGGGCAGCTCTTCGAGGATGCCCAGGAAGCAGCAGCAGTGCAAAGCCTTGTCACATCCGGCCTGAAATATTTTGGCCTGGATGAGGAGGCTCTGATCCAGCTGCTGCAGGCCTTCCTGGGCAGGGGCACCAGGAGCTTTGTCCACCAGCTGACTGACACCGTTGTGCACCGATGCAGTGGGGAGGCCCAACGTCAGATGGGCCTGGGGGATCGACGTGCTGGCGGTGGGTTGGAGGACAGCCCTGCAGCTGCCCCCGGCCCCGCTGCCTCCCAAGGAAGGTCTCATGCCCCCAGCCCAGCGCTTCATGGGGGTGCCGGCAGTCCCGCCTCTGCCCCTGTTGCCACCCGTAGGGAGCAAGAAGAGCAGCAGGAGGACCCAGAGGAGGCTGTGCCAGGGCCCTCTGCTCATAGCCGGGGCAGCGAACGCTCGCGTGGGGGGCCCCGGCGAGCCCTGAAGAGGAGGGCCAGCAGCTCCAAGGACCCTTCCCAGCCCCCCAGGAAGCCACCTCGCTGTCGGTGACACTGGGAGGGTGCCTCAGGGGCCAGCTGGGGCACATACCAGCCCCTTGTGGTCCTGGGCCCCAAATCTATTTAGCACTTAATAAAAGAAAATGAAAGCATGAAAACTGTGGAAAAAGTCTCCGTATTACTAACAATGCTGGTGGTGGTGCTATCTGCACCTGTGCTGATTTTCCCCCCTTTCCCTGGTGCTACAGCTACACGTTTCCTCACGTGTCTGCTGGGCTCCATGGCCACAGGGGACAGCCTGGTGAGGGATGGGGTGCAGCGATGCAGCCCCTGGTTGGGAGAGGTGGGATTTTGATGCTGACGGGTCCTTCTACATGTGCCAGGTAATACTTTGTTGTTCCCCCCAAAAGTAAGTTCTGCCCAGCTCCAGGTCTGCATCTCTGCAACTGGTCCAAGGGCAGATGTTTGCAGCCTGGGGGTGCCCAGGGCCAGCCCATACCCCACCGCTCATCACCCCAGGCCTAGCCTCCTCCTCACCGCACCCTCTGCCCCCACGTCCCAGGGCTCTGCTCTCCTACCAGCTTCCACTGCCGGGTGCAGTCTCGCTACAGCAGCACCCAAATCCCTCCTCCTGCGCAGAGTCACGACTGGCTGCTGCTCTCTGCAGCAGCCTAGGGTCGTACCCTGCCGAGGCAGGAGCCCCAGGAAGTTCAACAAGGGGAAGCGCAAAGTCCTGCACCTGTTTTCAGTGAAAGAGAAGTGGGTGAGTGTGCAGAGTAGGCAAAAGAGTTAAAAAAAGGCCTAAATGATGAATGTCAATAAATGTCTTTGAGCCTTTGCCTTACCTTGCCTTTCCCTGGCTGGTGAATAAAATGGAGTGGGGAGGTAGAGGAGCTGTCTCAGGGGAGCCAGTGTATGTGCAAAATTCCACGGTGGGGAGCCAGCAGCAGTGGGCAGCTTGGGAAGAGGTCATTCGAGGCAGTTCCCTGCCTCTGGTTAAAGTGATTGCAGGAAGGGATGCATCAAAAAGAGCAGGAGGCTGGCGAGTTTCACCTTCTCCAGCTTCTGCACTATTGAAGCTCCCCAGCCACCTCTGCTGGGAGAAAGGGCAGGTGCATGGCAGAGGGACCATGCCACAAGTGCTTGCTGCAAGTTGCACTGGCAGCTGAGAGAAAGCAGAGAGGGACACAAACTCATTTTGCTGGGAGAGAGCTCTAGAGGCACTCGAGTGCAAGCACTGGAAGTGCTGCAGACGTGCTGTCTCGAGTTAGGCACAATCTGTGGGGATGTGGAAAGCATCTCCCAGGCAGCACACTCCCCCTTCTTGCAGTACATACACAGCTGTGTGCCGGAACCGCTAACATTTGTTTCTGACCAAGAAAAGGCCTAGAGTGCCTGGGAATGTGAGTCCCAAGCAAAGTAACCAGCCCCTTTGTGTTTGGATTTACTGGCCCAGCACAGAGCTGATTTGGCTCCTGGGGACTGGAGAACCACACGAGCAAACACACTTCTCTCTCCTGGTGGGAAGCTGGTTTGATGCCTTATTACTCTAATTGTCAAATCCATCAGTGATTGCAGGCTGTCTCCAAGACTTCATCCTCTTTCTCCCTCTGCTCAGGAAGGATAGCCAGCCTATTTTGACAATGCTCACGGAAAAGTGCTTGGGATTTGTTTATTCTGGACTATGTCTCTGGGCATCCTTGTTCCTGTCTTTCTTTAAAGGTAAGCTCATCTGCAGTTGTCCAGTTTGAGGTTTTTGTTTGTTTGTTTGTTTTGTTTTTATTTTTTTCTAAATGCTAGTCACATCCTACCCCAGTTCTGTTTTCAGAAGGACTTGTATCTGCTTGTAGTTTAAACTTTGTTAGGGTCCGGTGCTGGTCCCAGTGAGTTTTGTATTCAGTTTGAGTAAGTTTGTAGATCTTACAGTGCTGGGCACCTTCTTTAAGAAAGGAAAAGGTGTGAGGGTTTTTTAAGGAAAAGTAAGTAATTGTCACTTTCAGAAATAAATTGAAATAATCGTATTTCAAAAGGAATATGTTCTTTCTCTCCTTCAAAAATTTAACCTATCTGTGGTTTTTTGGGAATGGGAAATTATAACTCCAGGCTGAGCAGGATGGCTGTGAAAATCCTGTAAGTGTGAGGGTGAAATGGTGGTGTTCTACAAAGAAAAATGACCAGAAGAAAATTCTTAGCTGTTTACTTTCTATGCATCATTTGGGAAGATTTGTAGCTGCAAAAATACACAAATTTACTATTTCTGGTTTGTTTTTCTTTTCTAACTTTTAGTATGTTTAATAAGAATCCTTTCAGGCAGCAATGGGTATAAGTTGGAAACATGCAATATAAATAATAGTGGGCTTCTGTAGTCTAAGGTGTCACCTGTGAACAAGCTATCTTCTGAAGTTTCAGCATGTTAGAAATAAAAGTGGGAACTGTGTGATTCTTCCAAAACATGGAGGATTGCAAGGCTAACAGTAAAGAATTTTTAAATGAGAAGGGAGGTTGAAATAGCCACAGTCCTGAAAGATGTTCAGGATTCTACACAAAATGTGCTTTTATTGCTCCCTAACAGCTGACATATACATGTCTGCAGCAACTATAAATTCTAAACCTGAGTATTCCAGGTGTGAGGGACCACGTCATGTTACTCATGATTTATGCATAGAGAAAGGAGGATTGTCTTTTTGAAACAAAGTGGTCTGCATATTTCAGAAGCACAGGGGCACAGGAAACTTACATATGTGTGATGTTGCACCAGACTATTCATGCAAATAATTCCTCATTAGTTTATCTGAATCTGCAAAACATCCATGCATTTCATTATTACAGCTCCACATTTCAGCTGCCTAATGTAGTAATAGTATTGCAGAAAAAAATATTTCCCCACCTTGCTAAATTAAGAACCTTGCTATCTTTGTTTGTAAGACATTTCTGTGCTACTTCAGGAGCTGAACTAACAGGCAGGTGATGGCAGCTGGTTACAATACAACTCACTTCGTGTGCAGTCCCATTTTAAGCAGTTGCGTATCCTGCGAATACTGCCTTTTAAATACTGACTAATCACTAATTTGTCAGAGGGGATGCTTAGTTTCTCTGAGTGGTACATGAAGACACAAACTGCTTTTATAAATAATTCAGAGATTTTTTTGTTAGGTGCTTTTACCAGCAGTTTACAAGTATGGACTTTTAAAGACAACTGCTAAAGCAGAATAAAATGAACCTCTGATTAAGGTGGTCTGTATTTGACCTCTGATTTGTAGATAGTTTTTTCTTTATTTTTAAAGAAAAAAAAGAAGAAAAGAAAAAAAAAGGAAAAGCACCGGGAATTGTGCAGTTGGGTCAGAAGAGAAAAAAGTCAAGATGATCTTAGCATGTTACCAGTAGCAGAGTCTTTTAACAGTAAGCTCCAGATGAACTCCCTCAGGATTCCTCAGTGCACCCACATGGAAGTCACAGCAAGGCTCATACTCTGGCCATGTGGCTTTGAAAAGCCCAGCAAAGGCAAAGGCAAGCTGAGGACAGACGCCCTCCTCTGCTGTCCGGTGGGAATGTAAGTGCTCAGCAGTATGGGACAAATCCTATGGCAGGGGATGCTGCAAGCGAGCTAACCAGCTAAAGGATGTAAATTATGAAGTAACTCAGCCTGACTTGGTATACCCAGCTGGTGCAAAGCACCTTTTCATTGGCTTACAATACAGAGTTGAATTCCTGTGCTACACTCATTTCATGCCTTCTCACAGCTTTGCTGATTTAGATGAGCTCTAGTGATCACATCAGAACACAACTGGTGATCTTTAGGAGCAAATCATCACAAAGATACTGTTCTTGGTTCACTTCCATGCAAGCAAGTGCTGTTTCTGCAGCAGCAGTAGCATTGGCAAGACAGTCTCAAAAGGCCAGATTCCACTGCCAAGCTACAATTTCTCTGATGTGAGCTAGTTAGACTGAGGTGACACGAGTTTAGAGATCTCTATAGCAGGAAAAAACAAGCCTGGTACTTCAACATGTATATATGGAGTCTAAACTTCAGGCCTTAGCTGGGTAGGACTGATGGAACTGCAGTGAGCTGTGTTAATCAATCTGGTTTACTCCAAAGAGACACTGTTGAACAGATGTGAGAAGTCCTGTGCCTTAATAGAGTGCAATGTAATGTCATTGGTAATTTAGGTGGTTGGTCAAGAAGCTCCACCTTTAGATCTCATAAATGTTACCAAACTAGAACCAGATGTTAAAGTCAGATCCTTTAGAATCTTTCATACTCTTAATTTGAGGTCTGAAGGTTGCGTTCACCTCAGTTCCCCACATTCTCTATCTTGATGCTCTCAGTTGTATCACCCCACTAAGTGATACACAGTTTCAAAGATAACAATGCAGCTGACACATGTTTAAAATAGAAAAGATATGAGGAAGACCTTTGCTTGTTTAGTGAGCATGGTTGATGGTTGGCCTTGATGATCTTAAAGGTCTTTTCCAACCTAAATGATTCTATGATTCTATGATTGTGTGAGTATGACTTTTCTTCCATATTGGCTAAAAAAATGCCACACATACACCTTGCAGAGATTGGAAATTACTGCCAGATCCCTGCCATTACTATAATATCTGGAAGCACAGAAACCAAAGTCTGGTCACTCTGGATACTGAGAGCATGCTAAGGCATCACATACACATGGAGTCAGATGGGATTAAATGTACATGTCATAATGCATGTCTGTTTATAGGTGTCACTCTGTGATCAAGATCACTAGTGCAGAAACATGTGCCAACACATATAAGGCGGGCAGGCAGAGTCCTAGGCAAATCTCTGAGATTATTTCCTGTGAGTTAGTCTGCTACAGTAACTTGCTGTACATGCTTGCCTTTTGAGATTGACTTTTCAGTTCAATGAACTAGACTTCATGTTCAGTCGCTAATCTTTGTGTGTTCAGTGGCACAGCTCTAAGGCTACTCTGTGTTATAGTAGGCACAGCTGCAACTGTGGAGCTGGCCCAAGCTTGTGAGAAGTCGCCAGGTTCCAGGAAAGTTGAAGGTGTTTCCATGCACATTTACTGATAGTGATCTGGGCTAAATTTTCTTGTGTTAACTCTCGTCAAAGCTCACTAGAAAAAATAGGAAGGTCCAGAAAAAGCACCTGGGCCCTGATATCACCAGCACCTATTGTTATATGCATCTATTGATATAGCACTCTGCATGTAGGGGGCAGATCTAGAAGCAGATACAGTGCATGAGAAAGTAGCATCCATCTGGTCTTTGGGATGATGCCAGGTGGTGCCTTGCAAGCCTTCAGCCTTGTTCCAGTGCAGGGGGCCTTCTGATGGTCTCAGAGCAGAAGTTCCCATTCCATCCACAGGATTCAGTCCTAAAGACAGCTCCAGACCTTTTTTCTCCATCTGGTTTGTTCTCTTAAGACATGTGGAAGACGACATGAGTTAGTGATGGCAGTAACATATTGGATGATTTTGTCAGCAACTGTGAAGTGTTCCAAGCAATGAAAGAGGTATTTTATGTCTCTGTGGTGCAGCGAGAACAGTGAACAGCAGCATCCCTTCTCACACCTGCATGATGAAGTAACTCTTTCCAGAGTCTAAGAATGGGTTACATCAGCCACAAAACAGGTAATATTTCCAACTGAATATGATGGCTGTGATTTTCAAGGGAACACGTCTACCCAAATACCATTCAATTTTACTGTACATCCTGAACAAAGGGTTAGTACAGAATTTCATTTTTATGTCACAAGCAAGGAGGGAGATATAAAGTCTCTCTAGTTCTAGGGTGTTATTAAAGAAGATCAAAACCCTTTGCATAACTCCTGACATGGTTGTTTGAGGATGCATACTGCCTAGAGATCCTGCATAATCTAAGGAAAAGAGCAAATCTGCCTGACACAAGTAGGGCTAGCACTGGCAATCAGTAGCATCCATGGAAATGAAAAAGCTAGACAGGATTTTATTGCTGTTTTGGGACACACTCCTGAGCAAATATGGCTTGAAGAAAGAGTTTTTCTTATCAGCAAAACTGCTTATATTGCATTGAGCAAAGCAGATGATAACAAGGCTGAAACCAGAACCAGATGATGTGTTTGGAAATAACAGTCTTCCCACCTGGGGCTTGCAATTAATTCAGTAAATTGCAATAGAAAGATAATTTGTAGTCAGCATGAGTACTTATGCATGTCAACAGTGAGGTGCAGGTGACTCTGTCCTGCCTTGCTATCAATTGGCTCTGCTCAGTTAGAGAAGTGGTGGTTACCAGAGCACTGAAATGGATGTCTGCAATCTTCATCACCTTGAGGAGATCTCATTTCACATTGAGGACCTAAACTGCCTAAAACCAGTTTGCAGATTGGGCTAACAAGACTGTACACTGTATTCCCTGAAGCTCAGCTGTGGCTACATGGAAAAGAATCTCTGGTCACTTAGTTTTCCACCATGCCAAGAGAGAAGATTAGGTTGTAAACTGGAAAAGATATGTCTGTGGCAGCTGAGATGAGAGAGGATCTGATCTATACATATTCATAGACTGGTAGAATAATTTGATTGGAAGGGTCCTCCAGAGGTTGCCCGGTCCAATCCCTTTTCTCAGAGCAGGGACAGCTCTGTTATGTTGCTTCTTGAGCAGTCAAGCTGGGAAGATCTCCAAGGACAGTGGTCTCCCCCATGGTGAGTACCCTTCAGAGAAAAAAAGGCTCCCTGATACCCTGGTAATGCCCCATGATGCAACTTGTGTCTTATTAGTGCTATCCCTGTGCACCTCACAGAAGACTGGCTCCCTCATCATAGAGCCCTTCCTCAAGGCAGCTGAAGACAGCCAAAAGAGCTCCCCCTTGCTTTCTCATCCCCAAGCTGATCAAAGGCATGTCTCTTCGTGTCTCATCAGACATGCTGTGCTCCAGCAGCCCCTTGTCTCAGTGGCCTCCACTCAACTCACTCCACAGGGTCAGGGTATATCTTGTGCTGCCTTGGGGTGGCTTTATTAGGCACAGAACTAACTGTGTGTCATGCAGTGGGTCTCACCAGTGTTGATTATAGGCTGGCTGTAGAAGCGATTGCTGCTTAGTGTTTTCATCACCTTTGAGACTGTAGGTTTAGGAAAAAACCTAAATGTATAAAGTAATATAATGATGCAGAAAATACATTCTGTAATTCTTAGCCATCTTGTGTTCTTTTTAAAGAACTTCATCATCTTGAGTCTGCAAAGTGGCTGAGCAAGTCATGACAAATGATGGAGTACATTCCCTTGAATATCGTGGAATTTTAGAAAAGTCACCAGCAAACTGAAATCTAGCTTGAGCATCTGTAACAATAGGGAGAGGAGATAAAAAAATGAAATAAATAGTTGTTAGATGGTTTGCAGTTGTCAGTGTTTCAAGTGGCAAATGGGCAGCAATGTTGAATTGAACCCATTCTTGTTCAGGCTTCACACACAATTCATAAAAGGTAACTGGACAGCTTCAAGAGCTCTAAACAAAAGACTTGCATTTCTAATATAGCCGAACAGCTATCCTGCAGCATACTGTCTGCAGCAGTGTTTTGTTCAAGGTCTAAGTCTTCTAATGTAGTCTCCAAATATATTAGGGTCCCCAGTTTCCATTTACTTCATAATTCAAATTTGTTGGATTGGTATCTCAGCCCAAGCACTTCAGCACTCCTGCCATCATCAGACCTGCTTACACATTGCCTGACAATGACAATGAGAGGGAAGGATGAGAGAGAAAAGATAGATCACATGGGAACAGGTCTGTGGGTAAGGAGAGGAGACATCCTTCTCCAGAGGAGACCTGTTCATAAGTGGGCAAACCATTGCCCCTTCATGTCAAAATGCTCTCTTGGAGACCAAGCATCCTGCATCCACAGGCATTGCTACTGTATCACAAGGTGACAGCCATACTCCACCCGGACATGTGGGGCACCAATTTTGTTTAAAGTTTGTTTTGTTTGCACTGACATAATTCAGGAGCATTAGATTGAAGTTGCCAAAGCTTTAGATCAACAAAGTTAAGACAAAATCAGGCTCCCCAGATCATCATTGTCTGGAAGTACCTCATTTTCACTGTAGTTAACTTCTGCTCTTAGTCAGGATCAGTGACTCAGCCAATGCAGGTTTGGCTGGCAGGGTGCAGCAAGGAGAGCCACATATTTCGTATCCCCACTGATCCCAACAAAACCACAACTCCGAGGCCTGTGCCTGAGGAAAAGGCAATAGCATCTAGCATTCTGAAAACAGGCAGATCAAGGCTAAACAATGCTTAACTGTCACTGAGACCTTGTAACATTCAGAATCTGGGAAAAAAAACCCACCTGCAAACTTCATGATACAGACCATGCTCAGCCACTTCATATGCACATAAGCAAATCCAGGGTGAATCAGCCAAAAGAAAGCACTTCTTACAATTTCAAGTGTCCTAGGTTAGATCTCCACAGACCTTTGACTGGTGATGAGTCTAATTTGCTCAGAGCCAGTCCTTTACTTCATCAGGACAGTATTAGAAGCAGCTTTTGTCTTCCATGTGGAAGAAATTCAGACTCCCTGCTGAGAATTTTCCTGCCTCTATTTACAGCTCCCTTTGTCTTTGAAGACCTGGAGCACAAAAGCCTCAGACTTCTTTCCCTTGGAAAAAATCCCTTGATAGCAACCACTTCTGCTGCTGAAACCTCTAAATTATCACCAGCCAGCTAGCAGCACAGCATCTTTCACATAGATGGGCAGCAAGTTTAGCCTGGCCTAGTGAAAGGTCAGCAGTGCTGCTTAAAACATGGCTGAGTTTCATATATAGATGTTTCATGTAAGTTTTGCTTCCCAAGTGGGAAACTATTTCAGATTTGGGGAAAATGTATCTTCACATTTCCAAGTTCAGGTACTAAGCACTGAAAAGGAGAACAAACAAGCAGCCATTCAAGATGCAGTCACAATTTCCATCAGAGTAGCCCATATCCCTTTCACTGGGCTCTAACACCATGTTTCACATCATCCAGCATTTGAGTTTCAGATATTGGAAAGACAAACTTGCAACTTTCTCTGCATTCCCAGATCCATGTCCACTTTGGACATTTGTGCCTTGCCTGTGCCTTACAGCCAGGGCAGTTCTCACTTTGCTGAGGCGTGAGCGATATGGGAAGAGTGCAGGAGGAGCCATCACTAGCCTTGCCAATTGCATCCTCATACCTTTGCTGCTTAGCATTGCTATGCAAGTACAGCTGGCAGGCTGGCAAGGCAAAAGTTCATTGTTCAGGAAACTAACCATCTCTGGGATCATAACTATTGCCACTGACCAGCACTGCAGAGGGGAAAGGGGAAAGAATCACTGCAATGTCTTTGGGCACACTGGGTGGTTCATTTCCACAGTATTACTGTCTGTTACATTTCCACTCCAACCTGTCCTCTGCATTGCACAGAGAAGTTAATATCACCGCTGCTTTGGTAACAACACACTGAGTCAATGGTTTTGAGGCAAGATCCCTCTCTGGACCATGAAAAAAGGAACAAGCTTTCTCTGCCTGGTAAAGGCATGTCTGTGACTAAGGAATAGTGCTTGGGAGAACTAAGTTTGGTTTTTTATCTTTGCCCTCTTCATGTCTTGGGGACAAAATTTCTTTTCCTAAGGGGTGCACTTATCTTCCTCCTCTTCCAGCGTCCTGCTGACCCTGGTATGGGCTTCTTTATCATTATATTGGACGATTTTGGGGGTGGGAATTGGAGCCTGAAGAACTGTGTTGCACAGTAAACTGAAGATTTCATTGCAGCCTCTATCACTGCTATTACCTGCACTCGGTTTAGGAGAAAAACCCTCTTCCTACCTATTGTCTTCTCAGCCCTAACTAGACTTGCCTATTGTTTCCACTGAAATCGTTATTATACCTGTCTGTTCAGATACGGCTTTCCCAGATCTGAGCTCTCCACATGTGCCTGGCATGTTGCTGAGCGGGCTTTTGATGGGGAGCTGCAAATCCCCTGTGACCCTTTTCAGAGCTGTCTGTGAATGCTGTGCTGATTGCCACAGCTACCTCATTGACAGCACTTGGTTAGTGAAGTTCATAGTGGTTTCCCAAGAAGGGCTTTCCTTTGGTTTACTGGTTTGGGTGCTGAAACATGTAGAGGTGAAGGGATGTGACAAGCTGCTCTGCAAGCCAGTGAGAGTGGGGAATCCAGAAGCCCACTCCAGTACACTGATGACCATATCACTGGTATCTCACTTTTGTCATATGATTTTGTTTCTTTCCGTTGGCTTTCATTATTGCTCCTCCCGACAAATCCCAGGATGGCTGGCAAGAGTTACTTTCAGACAGCCACAGCTCTCTGTAACATGTCTAGCAAGGGGGGTCCCCCTCTTCACCAGTGCTCCAGCTCCCTCCTCCTGTGCTCCCTCCACATAGAGTATGGTAGTAATTACAGTTATATTGCACAGAGCTAATATAAACTAGCATTACACTAAAAATACAGCTGTTTTCCCTTTCTCCCTTTAGCCAGTTATGTTTCTGACCTGGAGCAATAAGGCAGTTTAGATAACTATCATACATTTCAGAGGTATCCCACTGTTAATATCTTACTGTGTGTCTCTTCACTTTACACACATATCGCAGCCTTTAAAACATCTGCACCAAGCCAGCAGGACCAAAAATATAATCCCATCCTTTCATTATGTAATGGCCTATATTCTCTTTTTAGCATGTTGTCATGTGCCTAAAATCTTTCAGATGAAACCTTTCCTAGCATACCCTTTAATACCCATCTCTGCTGGGAGCTCTTTATCTGCTATGAAAGAACAGAAATGACCAATATCAGGAAGATTAGGTCCTTTTTGCCTATGAAAACACGGCATTTCTCACATTCCTCTGGGTATCTAATGAGTTTTGTGTGTAAGATGCAGAAACAATCTGCATAGAGAGAGCCAAAGATTAGAGTCAAAGATTACCCAGAAGGGAAGTAGATTAAAAAGAGGTTTTATATGAGAGAGGTATTCAAATACACAACACGCAAACACACACACACAGACACAGACACACACAGGGTTGAGGCAGCTGATGTGATTCCATTGTTTCTCATATGACTACTCTTCCCTGAAGGTGTGATGGCATGCATTTTAAATCAAAGGACGTTGAAAGAAATAATGCTTTTGCAGCCACATATAAAAGCAACAATGCTGCACATAAGAACAAAAGCAGATGGGGTACATCTGTGTCTCTGGGGATTAAGGGACATATGACAATGACATGCTTTACATTCTCTGAAATCTGCAAAATATACAAAATAAGGTGGGTGGGTTTTTTATAGCTACCAAAGCATTAGAACATGCCACATTTTTGTAAGTGCTGTTGCCATTCCAATTCTTTATGCTATGAAGTTGCCTGTGAAACTACCTGCTTTTTTTTTCTGATACTATTCCTATTACTTCCCCCATAATTCATAATTGCAAATAGAGCATGTCTGTGTGTTTTCCTGTGATCATTCTATTTGCATTCCTAAAGAAATAGCTAAAAATCCCTGTAAGAGTACAGTTATAAACTAAAAACAAATAAGAGAAGAGGAGCTATGGCAGAAGAGTCTGCAGGTTGTTAGGAAAATACTTGGAAGTTCTAGGATTTAGCTCTGATACCCGTAGGCTTTCCTAATGGCTTTTTGCTCTGTAAACGTTTCAATTATAACAAGATTGTATACAAACATTACACAACAAAATATAACAATGCCTCTCAGTATAATGACACTGTTTTTCAAAAAAGGCCAGAACTCCACTCAATTTCTTTTAGGAAACAGTAGAACAAACAGGCAAACAAACCAACCAACCAAAACAAAGGAAATGTGGCAAAGTAACAATACAGGGAAAAAAATGACATAGATGTGGTGAAACACCTGCAGGAAGTACAAGGGCGTTGAATAACTACCACAACCACATTATTGCTGCAGTTTCAGTCCTTTTATGAAGTAGTAGGGGACAAAAAGCAGCAATGTGATTGCCCAGGAATATGCTGTTGATTTTAACTTGCTGTGTTCTGCAAATGATTCTAGGAACTGTTTTTGAGAAGGGAAGAAAAAAAAGGCATGTTTTGTAATTCAGAGACATATTAGCATGCATATGTGTGAATATAAAGAGATATGGGAAGACTATGACATTTGGTCTGAAAACCGTTGGTCCTTTACATACCAGTAGCTCCCATAATCTTGTATAAATAAAGTAATAACTTGTGTGTAAGGCTCAGACCTCTGCCAAAAGAAAAGAGCAACAGCTAGAAAACATTCAGCTAGCAGCTGGCCCAACAAAAAGTTCAAGGATTATGAAAATAAAATCAGGGAACACTATGAACCAGAGGTGGAATGGTCAGTAAATACAGGTACCATGGCTGAAAACCTTTTGGAAATCCATGTCCTTCCACCTACCCTCTTGTTAATATTTCATTATTTATTCTTTACTGTGCACAGCAAGCCAGAATGTGGCCCACACCAGAGATGCTCAGTCAAGGAGCTTACCACTTGTGGAGCAAAGCTGGGGAATGGGCAAAGGCTGGACTCTTACCTTGTAGCTCAGGGAGCTATGCATGCAAAACAGGAGAGGGATCAACCAGCCAAGACCAGACATGACAGCACAGCTCCTAGGAATGGAGGGAGCATCTTGCCTTCCTAGGGATGGCATATAGATAGTATGTCCAGAGCTAGCTGCAATTTTGACAGCCATTCCTACCAGACAACACTGAACAGCCTCCAACCCCAACAAACATTTCCCTGGATCTGAACCCAAACCCACAGAAGAAACAAGGAGTATTATGGTGGCACAGTGGGGAGGATGAGATGATGCTCAAGCATGGAAGAGGCAATCCATACCCAGAGGATCCCACCCAAACAGAGAAGGTGGAAGATGTTTGTTGTCAGCCTGCAGCCATATGCCTAGAGCCCTGTGTCTCCTCAATGGACTAAGTAAAATTCTAAAGGAATAAACCAGTGCAACCAGTGAAACTGTATGAAGCACACAAGGAAGGAGGAAGGGCGTTGCTAGTTTTAGTCAGATCTTTTTTTCTTTTTTTCTTTTTCTTTTTCTTTTTCTTTTTCTTTTTCTTTTTCTTTTTCTTTTTCTTTTTCTTTTTCTT
>JAOBAS010000072.1:29823382-29873473 GCA_025311575.1 Elanoides forficatus
GATTGGATATTAGGAAAAATTTCTTTACTGAAAAGGTTGTCAGGCATTGGAACAGGCTGCCCAGGGAAGTGGTGGTGCCACCATCCCTGGACATATTAAAAAACCATGTGCACAAGGCACTTCAGGACATGGTTCCATGGGCATAGTGGTGTTGGGTTGACGGTTGGACTCGATGATCTTGAAGGTCTTTTCCAACCTAAACGATTCTGTGATTCTATGATTCTATGATCTATGATTGGCTTGACAACACTGGCCTGGATGCATCTCCATCCTGATGGGCTCAGCAGGTATCAGTGGATGTTTGTTCATCCTTTGTTATTCAAGTCTATTTTTGTATCTCTCCCCGGCATTTCAGCTTGACTCTGGGCCATCCCCTGTGATTCCCATCTTCCTCCTGAGGGTATTTTGTTAAAGGTATTGAGATGAAGTACTTGAACTTCAGGTATCTCTTCAAAGTTGATGTTGTTGTTACCATGGCAACATTTATTCCAACTTTTTAATGAGACCCTGAAATATAAAGTCTGTCCAGCGATGCTTACTCAATGTTGCCAAGGCAACCTTGGGTTTTTCTCAAACTGTCTGGTTTTGTGGGACTTCAACCATGCAACACATTTAAGCTAAGTTTTAGTTAACCAGCTGAAGGTGTGGGCAGGTGGCTGTTTCAGCAATGGAAAGGACTTCCTGCTGCAGTTGTAGACTGAGCGTACAAGCATTTGAAAGCCTCATCAACTCCTTTTGAAACGCTTGATCAAAGTCCCATGCGGAAACCAATGCCTTTGCTGACAAAACTTTCCAAGTCTCCATGTCAGTGTCTCCATGTCTCTTGAACATATCCCTCCTCTTATTCAGGCACAAAAACAGTGTTAAAAAAAAAAGAAATTGATGAAAGTAGCTACTTATGGCCTTTGGTGACCTCTGAGAGTTACCTGTTCAATTTGGGACTTTTCTGATCAGTGTCTTGCAATAAATCAATAACTGATTCAAATCCCAGTTCTGTGTCTCTGTGGAAGGCAAGGATTGATGATACATGTCAGTCACCTGTTAACAAGGGTCTTGCTACGGAGATAATGTGTTACCATGTGATGTGACTATGGAACCAGGAAGGGCTTTGGTTTTTTTGTCCTATGGTTTTAGGACCATAGCACCTTTTGGTTTTTGGTGCTATGACCCAGATAATTATGTGGCTGAGGGCAGTTATATTTTATCTAGGTGTTGGCCTGGAAAGGGAGAATCTGCTGACAGGCAGTGGTGCAAAAGGCAGGCAGACCTACATACATTGTAAGCTTTGAATTGAGAGCAGGGAAAAGAAAACCAAACTAAAGCATTCAGATGTCACAACACGTGTACTGGAACAAACCAAACTAACTGTCATTCTCCAGGGGTCAAAGGTGGCTGTAGGAATAAACAGATATCTAGAACAGAGGATTAACTGGGGTCAGGCTAGAGATAGATGGGGAGAAATTGACCCAGATAAAGTCAGGAAGGATTTAGAGGACAACTGGTGCACTGGCTAGTGACCACAGAATTAGCTTTTCCAGCATTTTTGAATACCAGAAGCAAACTGATTTGTCTGAGCTGAACATTTGCAGCCCAGGGGAACTGCCAGAGGACTGCTGGAAAAGCATCTCTGGGGGCTGGTCATCTTCAGCCTCACCTGGGATCTTAGCAGGGCTGCTTTGGTTGCTTTGTTGCAGGGAGAGCCAGGAGCTGAGAGCCTGCCAAACGTGGAGGGAAGGTCTTCCCCAAGGCTGACAGTGCCAAGTGAGATAGAAACCTTGCACAGGAAAAGCAGTGTGATCGATTGTTCATGTTTTCTCCTGGGAGGAAAGGCATCCTCAACAACTAACCTTAAATCCCTCTGCACAAACCAACAACACACAGTGAGGGAACTTCCTCCAGCACTGCGCAAGCTCTAGAATTAGCTTTTACTTAGGCAAAGCAGTACCGGCCAGTGACCACTTGGGACAGTGTAAGGCACACACACTCTCACGGTTGTCTGTAAGTATCTTTGTAACAGAAAAGTACAGTCCCCCCTGTGCCCAGGTATCTCAGAGAAGCACACAGTCTACAGGTCATGGTGAAGACAGCAGGAGATGTGATTCCTCTGCAGCTCTGGAAAGGCAAAGCGACCAGCCAACTCCAAAGGCCAAACTATTTCCTTACAGGATGCAAAGCTACATGGTTCAGTAAACCACCACACCTGCAAAGATGGAAGGCTCCATAAACGCCTCTGCCCTTAAGACTCTTGCTCTAACAGTGGATAAATTCAGACTCTAGATTCCCACAGCTCTCACCTCTTGGGCAGCCCCAGCACTCACTCTTCCCCTGGCCAGGCTCCTCTGGGTCCTCCTCTACAAGGGGCTTAGCAAGAGAGCTACACCTGGACAAATGCCTGCCCAGTGTAAAGTAAGCTTTGCTGCTCCTGCAAACCAGGCACTTCCAGCAACTCAAATCCTTGTCTGGAAAACTTTCTGTTCCACCCTGCAATAAGAAGGACCGACTCATCAGGCTGCATCTGTTGATCACTGCTGAATATGGAAATAACATTTTCTGTGTTTTGCTGTCCATAAAGCCAAACACACTTTGAAAGCTCAACAGCCTGAAGGCAAGGATGAGAATAGACTCTGAATGGCCGTCAAAACATCCTGAAGTGACATTTTTTTTCCCCCAACCTGAGAGAGACATAAGCAGCCCAAAGCCCTATTTAGACTTTCTGCTCCTGCTGACTGCTGTCATCAAAAGGTGAGACGTGGAAGTCCATGCAGGGCATGGTTACACTGTAGATAAACCTGTGAGAACTCTAATAGACAAGCTTTCCTTGACTGCAAAACAAATTTGAGAAGCAGGGCAAACATGGTAAGGACAGTAGCCCTGTGAAAAGGAGGCAAAGCATACCCAAGATAATAAATTCAACACTACCTGAAATACATGGCTGATGAATTGTTTGGAGTTAAAACTGATTATCAAGGTCGTTAGCATCTCACTTTGAACAAGGAGCTCACAGAGGTGTGACAGAGGAGCAGGTAAGGGCAACAGGCTGTTTTGTGAAATACAGGAGTCAGCCCTAGATATCTTCCTTTGCAGCCTGTCAAGTATAAACTTACTATGCCAGGCAAAAGGGAGTTTCCTCATAAATCCAGAGCCACACATGAAAGGCTCCTGACAGGAGGCATCTCCATATGCAGGAAACCCATACGCTACCCAGATCTACACTGCACTTTAACGCAACCCCTGTGGCTCTCAGCCAACAAAAAGAGGAAGACCCTCTCCTCCCTTCTCTATAGGGTCCAATGTAGATGGGGAAAGATTTTGCAAGGAGGACATGTGCAGCTTACAAGTATAAAGCAAATATTGATTGGCTAGCAACACAAAATATTGCTAAGATTTAATGAGCAACTCAGATGAACGTCATGCTCACCATCCCTAGAAGACATCTGAGGAGTCATTGGTGGCCAGGAAGGCATCAGTCAGATGAGGGAGAGCTGGCCACTGAGGATTCCTGGGCCACAGACTCTGTGTTGCTGGGTTGCTTTCATTTCCCATGTCAGTTGACACAGATAGCTCTGATGACCCTATCAATTACCAGCTCCGTTTTTTTCCACTTTAGGATTTTATACCTTTCTAAGTTGGTGTTTATCCCTTTGAATCCTTCAGCATCTAAAAAACGTGTCTCAACAGACTTAGTCCTGTGTGTGATTTTTCTTTTCTTATTTTTCTGTGGACTTTCTTACAACTGCTTTAGCAATTACAACCAAGGGGACAAAGGGAATTGCAGATGGACAGGGTTTCTTGAGGCGGGTTGTAGATTGCACAGAGAGGCATATATTTGCTGCCACACTTTGGGGAGCAGCAGAGAGGTGAAAGGGAGATGTATGAACAGTATAACATGATATAAAATCCCAGCTGATTTTTGTGTGGCATCTCCCAGCAGCAGAAGCAGCTTAGGCAGGTCTCAAGGGGACTCAAGAGGAGCAGAAGGAGAGGTAGTGCAATAGACAGTTTTGCATGGAGGGCTATGACAAAGGCCTGTTTCGCACCTGAAGTTTGGTTTTCCTGGGACTGGGAGCCTGGCTGTAGAGGATAACACTGCCCACAGTGCCAAAACGACCAGGAATCCTCCAGATCACTGATGTCTCCCTTTCTAGGTTGGGGTGTTTCTGCAACTCCAACAACCCAAGTGAGAGAAGACAAGGTTCATGCTAAGGGTTCAGCAGTACCAGTGGTCCAGTATCCTGTGTGCTGGGGTATCAGTAATTAGGAGGCTTCGTCATGCAATTCTGCTTCATGAATTAGCCTGAGAGTCTGCAGTTCCTGCATGGGACAAACAAGAAGTAAACCCAGAAGCCTCACAGAAGAAAGCACACACCTAGTGATGCAGCTCAGTGTGAGATGATGCAGTTTGCTTTTGAGCAGCTCACATCTTTTCTGATATTTCTGTGGTAGTTTCTTTGCATTTATGCTGTGAGAGTAGCTCTGGAGGGGAAGAGGGGAGGAAAGAGAGCATGAATGTAACTTGAGGTGAGCAGACTGGTATTTGAATAAGGCAGTTTTGGCTTTGCTACCTTGTTAGCCGATAAGTACTGCAAAAAAAAAAGTGTAATTTAGGATCAGAGTGAACCAAAAAGCCCAGGCTACTTCAGGACTGTGGTTTAACTTGTGGTATTGGAGACCAGGCTTTTTGGATGTTGAGTGCCAATGAACAGCAGAATTGGCATGGACTCAAGTAGAGCAGGAGAGGTGGTAGTCAGATAGACATTTGGCATGGAGGAAAAAGGCCAGCACATGCTAACTCATCTTTTACATTGAGGACATATCCAGAGAGGGCCTGCATGCCCAGGGTACATTGTAGGGTTTAAATGCCTGCCACAGCAGTCTGCAAGTGCAATGTGTCCCACTCCAAACACTGCAGACAACCATATGTGCTTCTTAGGGCATGAACACACACACAGACATGTGACTAGGTAGTTCAGCCATCCAGAAGAGCTAGTTATCATCATGAGCCTGGGAAGTAACTTCATCAGGAGACAGCCTGAGCCTGAACCCATGGGTAGGCAGTGGAGATTCTCCTTAGAAATTTGCTAGGCCAACACATCATCTTGTGTCTCAGTGAAGCTCCCTGTCTGGCTGTTCTTACAGCATACTTGCCATGAGTGTTTGCATCCTGCTGGTGCTTCCATGTTCCCATACTTCTGCATTGTGGTTTGATCACTGCAGTCCAGCAATGATGGGCTGCAGCTCGTAGGGTTTGCTGCAGAGTTTCACAGCTGCTTTGTCTGATGCTAAAACATCAAACCTCTGTCCTTCAGAGGTGTCTTTATCTTCCTTGTAATGTAGCTAATCTTTGGTCTCTGCATGAGTGCTATGTTTCCCCTTGTCTATGGAAGAATGCAAAGAAAACAAAAATTTTGCCTCTAATTAAAGAGGAGAGTGTTTCAGGTTAAACTAAATCATAGTTTATTTCAGCTTATCTGTAGGAACGGAAGTCAAGTCAATGCACCATAGTGTGGCAATCCAGGAGAAAACAGGTTGAAGGTATTTCCACTTTGCTGTGGACAAGTGAGTCACCTGGGCCAGGCCATAGCTATGCCTTCCAACATATGCCCAAGAGAGCTGAGCTGAATCAGAGGGAAACTGTTTCTTTCTGGTATGCCTCTTGGCCTAGAATGTGGCTGCATTAGCCAGGCCTGCCCCCAGCTACAGCATCAAAAGCAAGCTTCAGGATGCACCTCAGTCAAAGCTAGGTGCTCTCTGGAGAGGTAACAGTTGAACACAGGTGATGCTCTGAGGGGGAATAAACACCTCACCATGGTGTGGAGACAGCTGGGCATACAGTGAGCCAGCACCACTGAGTACCTCAGCCACAGCTCCTGGGAAGTGCAGGGCATGCCTGTGGTGGTATTTGGAGCTGTGCCAGGCAGGGGGGGGTGGATCTGAGTATCTCCAGCACAGTAACTCTGCAGCCCTGCTTCTCCATCCTCTCTGTGGCAGTAACATCACAGGGTCCTGCACTTGCAGGCTAACTGCAGCACACTGGGCACCCTGTGGCTCCTCAAAGCACTTGGAGACCATCTAGGTGAGGGCTTCTTTGGTTCTGCTGGGAGGCAAAGCTTCTTCCCTGTGGCCTCAGCATGCAGGTGTCTGAACCTACAGACTCCTGCTCTGTGTAGGCACCACATGAGCTCCCTCTCAGGCAGCATTTGTGTCCTTTTGCCAAGTGCTAGCTTTTGCCTATGGCCATTTCTCCCCTTTCAGCCTGAGCTAAGCTACATAATGCTGACACTCCAAAAGAACAGCACTGCCAGCACCATTTCACCATTGTTCTGCAGTGGCAGCAAATACAACATAAAATCTCTCCAACTACTGCATGTTGTGTGGTACTGGAAATCATCTTGTTTTGACCAACTAGCTAGAAGGAAAAACTTGTGCTTTTGGTAAGATGTCTGTGCCCAGAAAAATAAGAGTGATTATCTGTTATGTTCACTTTTGTTGTTGATCAGTTATGATAAATGCAGAAGGTCTGTAGGTTTAAAAGATAGATAAGAGTCTGTGCCATGTAACGCCGTTCAGTGGTTTTGAAGTGAGCTTACAATCTACTCCATAAAGTTTGTGTTTATTTATCCCAACAGTCTGGGTTTTCTAAAAGAAACAGAAACTCTTCCATCTGTAATCAAACTGTACTTTGAGTCTCATCCCTTTTTCTCTTCTCTTCCCATTCCTTCCTGCTTTTGTTGAAAGGACGAGAAGAATCAAGTGTTGATCACAAATGCTTGGCTGCAGATGGTGAGTAACCTGTGTCAATAAAGAAAAAAACCCCTTTCTAATAGAAAACTGCTGAATGTGATTTCTTAGCTGAAAAGCAAGACTCCTGTCTTTTAACTTGTCTATAATGTGAAACAAGCAGGCATTTTGAGTCCTTTGAAATTTCTCTAGTGCTCCTTTTAGCATTGAAAATGAAACACAGGAGACTACATTAATTCTTTGGGCAGACCTGTTGACCTTTGGAGGGTCAAAACGACTGTGTTGTTAGGCCAGTGGATGTAGGGACCTAGTAACAGCCAAAAGTTAGGGTCTTACCGTAGCTGAAGGAGAGATTCTTCAGTGGGTTCAAGGCTCTCACCAAGGCCAGTGATGGGAGTTGTTGTGAAGGAGCCAGACACCCAGTAAGATCTGGGCACTCTGCAGTCATGGCTTCTGGGCAAATCCCCACCTCTGCCTGAAACAATGAGCCAGGGGTGCCCCTGTGGAAGGCATGGCACAAAGATCCCCTGCACTTGCCCCCAAACACAGAAGGGATGCATCTATGCTGGACCATGTGGAGACTACTTTGTCTGGGTGGTGGGGTAGCCAGGGACTGCAAGCAGCCCAATGCTGCATTGCTGCTGCTGGCAGTGCCCAGGCATGTCAGTGGGAACATTGCCTTCCCTTGTGCTTTCCAAACCTCATCCATAAACCTTCCTCTTCCCTCTTCTGCAACCTGCTCCAGCTGAGCAATGACTTGCACTGGTCATGCAGGATGAGCAAGACTGATCTTCACTGAGGGCTTTGCGGGAGGGACTTTCCCATCAGGTCTGCTGCTTACTGCGTACAGCAAGAGATACGGTGTTTTCTTATGGTGTGTAAACCGTTTTCTTTAATGGCTTGTGCTCAGTAAAGATGCAGCTCTGCAGGGAAAAACCTGTGGGAGACTTGAATGATTGAACCAATTCTGCTTTGACTTCAGCAGCCAAACACTATCTCATGTTAATGGGTGCAGCTGAACAGGCTTTTTCTTCCTCAGCTACCTGCTAGGATTTGCAGCAGAAATTAGTTGTTTTCTACTGCAAAAACTAACCCAGACCAACCTATAGGACTACAGGATTGTTAGGACAGAGCCTGTGGGTGTCCTGTCCCTTGCAGAGGTGTTATTCAGTTATAGCACCAATAACTGTTTCCCTTGCAGCCCTCCCATAGAGCTTTGCTCTAAGTCACCAGGTTCAGCACAAAACCTGTGCCTGCACCTTTCTTGAATTAATTATTTGTGTTGAGGTGGAAGAGAGGCAATCAGAAACAACCCCTTGGGATATAAAGTTCACTTGCCTGCCTCTCATAGCAAGGTGGTTATTAAAAGAATCACCCAACCTTTGTAACAGATTAAATTGTTTCCACCGAACAGGGACTCTCAGACTGTGGTCCACATACCACTGATGATACCCAAGTCATTCAAACCACCTCAGCTTAGAACCAGCATGCCTCATGGAGGTGCCTACTGCCAGTGTTTCTGCCAGCCCACCAGAAAAGGTTTGAGATGCCTGGCTTCAGGCCACAAGGTGAAGAGTTTAGACTCTAAATTAAAATATAGGTCACAGCATTCAGTCATCACACTCTGGATCCCTCAGTATATATGCCAACCTTTCTTAATAATTAAAGCCAAGCATTAAACTATTATCATACTTCTGCTATTGCTACTGGCAAAACCCATTCTGTTCCCATAATATTGCAGACAACTTAGAAGACTTTTACCAGCTCATATAATCTGATGTGTGTATTTGCCAACAGTACTGGGTTGACGTTTACTTGTCTTGGGATCAGTATGAATACCCAGGGGTGCAGAACTTGCGATTTCCAGCCAACCAGATTTGGGTACCAGACATTCTTCTGTATAACAGGTAAGCAAGAAGTGCAACAGCCGGTGGGAGTCTAGAACTAGAGCATTAGATGCTGGAAATCAGCCACACTTCACTGATATTCTGGGGCTTTTGCCATCTAGGGATTTGGCCCTTACTCTTGAAACAGTAACAATAAAAGCAAACAAGTGCCAGATAATAGATTTTTCTAATAGCCAATCTAAGTCTCCCTTGCTGTAGTTCTGCAAGATGTCTTCTTATCATTTCCCAGTGAATGCAGAGAGAAAACAATCCATATTCTCCTTATAATTACCATGGGTCTCCTGGAAAATTATTATCATCTCTCTGCCATAGTGTCTCTGCCTGAACTAAACAAACAGATTTTCTTCTCGCTTTCCACATCACTCATATTTTATAAATCTCTTCATCATTCCTTTTCCCCTCTGAACACTCTGTAATCTGTTTTTCCTCCTCCAGAGCTGAATCCAGCTCTCTAGCCAGCACTTCTGCAGTGTTGAATGGAGTGGAAGCTCTTTAGACAGATGTATCCTTAATGCTTTCCAGGAGGAGGGGATTTTTGTTTTGCTCTGACTAATGTCTTAGCCTTGGACTTATTTTTTGATCTATCACAAACTCTAGACATTGTACTTCAGCCTTGCTGTCTTACTACGTTTTCACTGATCTTTCACTGACATTTTTAACGGTAATACTTTCTAATCATCTAGATTGAATTTCATTCCGTTGGTTTCCCCAGTTCCCCAAGATCCATTTTCCATTCTAAACCCTCACTAGAAGATATCTGAAGGAGTCTTGGGGTGACCAGGATTGTTAAGTGTTCTTCTTTACCTCAGCTTTACTCCTCACAGTCTCTTTATTCCTTTTCAGTCTCTAAAAAGGAGGCATATAGCCTGGGCCATATTACTGTACCTTGTTCATAAGAACATGATGTGGCAAATGCTTTCTGAATTTCAGATACATCACCTGCCTCCTCTTACTCAGTTAGTCAGTAAGAAAATTAGATTGATTTTATGCAGTTGGCCCTTGAGAAATCTGTGCCAGCTGTTTCCACCTTATTATCTTTGAAGTTAGGCTGATGTGTCTGTAATTTCACCTTTAAAAAAAACACAACAGAATTCTCTTTGATCTTCCCTAATTCACCAAGCTCTTCCCAGTCCTCCATGAGCTCTCACAGATAATTGTTAATGCTTCAGAGAGTATTTCAGCCAGTCCCTTCAGTTCTCAAGAGTAAATTTCATCAGCCCTGCCAACTGGAATCTGTCTTATCTACACTTCTTTAACCTGTTCCTCTCCTATTCTGCCCTGGACTTCTGCCACTGTGTGAGAATTAACTGTGGTGAGCCACAGTTTGTGAAGAGTGAAGCACAGAGGGTGCAGGATACTGCAGTTCTTTCCACTCTGTTGTTTCCTTTCCATCCACAGCAAGTAATGGATCTACCTGGTCCTTTGTCTTTTCCTTGTTTCCTTGCATTTATAAAAACCTTTCTTACTGCCTTTTATGTCTTTTGACAGTTACCACTTATTCTGCACTTAGCCTTTTCATTTTTTTCCCCTTTTTTTTTTTGTGCTGGGGACAATACTAAGGACTGAGGACTCAGACACGAGTAAAGAACAAGTCACAGGAAGAGTGGAGGTTCTGAATTTTCCACATCTGGTTGTGAGACAGAGTGTGTAAGATGGTGTAGTCATGCAACATAGACCTGCACATAGCCATGACAGGCAAGGCTCTACAGCATCAGCCAGGGGAACTCTCCATAGTTAATCTCTTCCCAAGAGACCCTCTGGAGCAAGCTCCCAGGCCTGCTCCCTTGAAGAATTCTTGTCCTTGCCCAGCTCATTACTCCCTTATTTTTCTCAGAATTGCTGGAATCTTAAAGAAAGTCTCTTTTCTTGATCCCTTTCAACTAGTTTCTGCTCACAGAGTCTTGATGAATCTCCTCCTACAAGCCCTAAATCTAAGAGAATGTCTCCCCAGTGCCTTCCTCCATTGCTTGAAGGAAACTCTTGGCCTCTCTGCCTCCTAAGAGACTGCAGAATTGTTGCCTCAGGCCACCATTACTCTTACAACAGATATCTGGGTAACAGATATCTTGATTTACACTGTGAGCTGCTTGATTCTGACAGCAGCCCCAGAAAAGCCTCATTGTCCTGACTGTCCGGTCTTTGGGTACAGCTACTGTGATGCTTTTGCTCCTTTCACCTCTGCCTTTACTCTGAGACATCCAACAGCTCTGCCTCTCACTCCTTTGAGGAGATTGCAGCATGCAACCAACATGCCTGGTTGCAGGCCAACAGTGTCTGTGAGAAGCCAAGATGGTGATCGAGGGTGGACTCTTCATGCAGGTGTAGGGCCTAAACTCAGACATTCTGTGCATTAAATCCAACCAAAATATTATTTTTATGTTGACAGTTACTACATCTTACCTCAAACATCAGTTTGCTTTTTCTTTGTTTTGTTTTGTTTATACTGTGTTATAGTGCGGATGAAAGATTTGATGCGACATTTCACACAAATGTGCTGGTGAATTACTCTGGATCCTGCCAATATATTCCTCCAGGTAGGGCACAGAGAGCATTTGTTTGCTTTAAGTCAAATAAGTACAAGCAGTTCTTGTTCATGAATGAAATCAAGGTGTTTAGAAGCCGTCTGTGGAAATTTTGCAAGCTGTGTAATTATGGGACAGACCCAGTGAAATAATTAAGTCCATTATTAGTGGTGTACTTCCTCTTCACAAATCAGTAAATCACTCTCCTGAGCAGTTTCCTTAGAACATTCAAAGGCCCAGCTGAGGTGTTGTCTAAAGCAAGGTGGTGTGCATCCTCACATCACGTTTCATGTGCAATCCAATTAGCTCTTTCTTGAGAGTGGAGGGGCGTGTGACCACAGGAGAACCCAAGAGCAGCACTCCCTCTGCAGTGAAGTCCTCCCTGACAGGCTGAGGCTACCGCTCCAGGTGAAAAGACAAACTGAGACCAGTCTCAGCCAGACAGACCCAAGTCTCAGCCTGCTTTCCAGCTGCATTGCTGATTCAGTGCCTGAGGGGCCAGCAGTCAGGACCTACCAGCAAATACCCAGGCTATCCCCACAGTTGCTCACTGTGGTGGACAAGAAATGCCCAAACTTTGTGTCATAGTTGCTGGCAGACTTACCCCAAGCAAGTCTACATGGCCCATCAGGGAACAAATGGGTCTTCCCTGATGGCTGGTCCTCTGTTGATCCCTACCCCTGAGACCACTTAAAGCATCCCTGTGGTTTCACTGGGAAAGACCCATGGGTAATGCTGCTCTCCAAGGAGCAACATGAGAGAGGAATAAAATTAGCATGTACCAGAGCAAAGCCTTATCCACCCCTCCAGGTAGGAAGGTGATGCAGAGGGTACCTATATGGGCAGATCTGGTCTCCTGCTCATCTCTTGGTCATCTACAGACTCCATAGTGAATTGGTTACTCAAGAACCCAAGGAAAGAGTAAAAAGAGAAAAAGTAATAACAGAAATCTCTTCTGTAAAGCACAAGAAATCCTTTGTTACGGGGATTTAACTGCTACCAAACTACTTTGCAAAATTTTAGAAGGAAAAAGTTAATAATCAGGCTACTGACTGGCAACAAGGGCTCACAGAAGCAGCTAGATTAATCAAGACACTGGAAAGCATGGCAGAGTGGAAAAGATGGTGTTTCCAAAGCTTCATGAAAGTTCTATTTCCCATGACTCTGAGAGCAGGCTGTACTCACTGCTGCTCTCCATTAGAGAAAAAAAGATAGGTGGAGGAGGAGAGAGAAAGGACAAGAAGGGGACAGCTGTCTGCTGTTAAGGAAAGGAGCAGAGCCAAGATTCAGGAGAAACTGGGAGAAAAGCCTCCATGTAGCCCATCCAAAAATGGCCATGATGGTGGGAGTCAGACCTCCCAGAATGTAAGGGGACAAATGAAGGGAACCCAGCCACCCCAGAGAAGCAGTGTTTGTGCAGGGACATGGTCTTGCACACATGGTTACGTCACAATGTCCTCAGCCTTCACAGCAGCAGGCAAAGATGGTAACCAAGGATCTCTGTTTTGGGTATTTTATCTTCAAAAAGCATAGCTCAAGAACTTACTGCAAAACACCAAACTCTACTCAGTTAGGTGACTCAGAGCTGGGATTCACATTAGCTGGTGTTTTAGTGAGCACACAGAAACAATTACTGCAAACAAGTAGGCCAAATGCAGCATTGGAGATAATTTTCCAGTGAAGCAGAAGCTGCCTCTCCTTCATGTAGTGCTTCTGAACTGGTCAGCACGCAGTGAGCTGGTGAGGTAAGGTGGAGGCTGCAAAGCCAAAGGCCCACAGGGATAAGGGTTTGCAGGGATGACCTCTATGCTTTGCCACCAGCTGCCAGTGATGCAGGCTGGACAGGTCATCTTCCCCACACTCCAAGACCTCCATGCTGCTGGACAGCTGGGGAAGTCCCACTGCCACAGCTATGGCCCCAAGAAAAAAGTTTGGAGCATCCATTAGGTTGTTTTTTTCTTTTCTCAGCTGAATAACAATAAAAAAAAGAAATAATTAGTTTGCAATAATATACAAGTATTAATCTCTTAAACTGCTGAAAATGTCACATGAAATAATGATAGTGGACTAGACACATCCAGAGTAAAATTCAAGGCCCAGGTTAACATGCAGAAGATAATGGCCAGCACCGTGCAAGGTTTAGCATAACAATCTGCTTTCAAGAGTTTGTAGGTCTAATGCAGGGCCTGACAAGGAACACCTTTTAAAGAGCTTGTCACAGTACTTCCAGCCACAGTGTGTGGACATCTATGTACTCTACACCCTGTCAGGCCCTGCAGCACTGCCTGTGATCTGGTGGGGCCAGCCAGCACTAGGAGACAGGCTGGGCTGCTCCTGGGTGGCCAGAGTGTCCTGGGCAACCTACCTCAAGGATGCAGTGAAAGAGAGAGTGATCTTCACTGGTGCCCCAGGAAGGGAAGTTATTCCACTCATGGCAGCATCTTCTACCTGCACCACTTGTTTGGTTACCCCGTGACTACATCACACAGAGTTTTGGAGAAGAAAGTTGTTCACAATAGATTGGACAGATAAGCGTAGAGATGAATTGCACCCTGCAAATGCTTGATTCTGACTGATTTCTATCCACAGGCATTTTGAAGAGCACATGTTACATTGATGTCCGCTGGTTCCCCTTTGATGTGCAGAAGTGTGATTTGAAGTTTGGCTCCTGGACTCACAGTGGCTGGTTGATTGACCTGCAGATGCTTGAGGCTGATATTTCCAACTACATCTCAAATGGAGAATGGGATTTAGTGGGTAAATCATCTGGCCTAAAAAATTTCACTAGTCTAATTTTCAAAGGCAAACCCCAAATATATAGAAATGATCAATCCCCCTGGGACATGAAATACAGATATTAAAAGTTGCTATGTAAGAAGCAGAGAAAAAAAAAGAAAGAAAAAAAAAATCACAGCTTAGAGACAACCTTTCAGCCACACTCATTGAACTGTGTCTGAAAACACTGTGTTCTGAAGCAATTGCCTGCAACTGTGTACATAAAAGAAATCTACTGGTCCCGATGCATCTGAGCAGTTTGTCAGTACTAAACTTGGATGTGTCTCATGTAGGTGCACAGAACACTACTGTCACATCTACTTTAACACGCCAGCCAAAAATTGGTTGATGTAAAAAACACTATTTCAGCAAAACTGGAATGAGCTTTTACAGAGATTAATCTCTCTCACCCAGAAAACCATCAAACTGTCTACCAGTTCATAATAACTGTGAATAACTGCAGTTCAGTATGTCTCTCTTCTCTTCTGTGCTTTGGAAGATACCTGTATTTTTAAAAGAGGAATCTATGCCCAGAACTAGTTATTCAGAGTGAGATCTTGTGAGTTATTTTGAACTCATTTATGTAGCTGTAAGTCAGAAGCAATGCTATGTAAATTGATAGATCTTAGACCACCCTAAGGAGAGCTTGCAGAAGAGACATTTCATCTTCTGGTCTGGATATGCAGAAAAGGAAATAACTGTCACTGACCAACTGCATGCAGTAGTTTTATCATTCAGGGCATCTGAGAAATAATACAGTAGGAAACATAATCGGTATTCAGTTTCATGAGAATCTGAAGGACTCCATAGGGAAATCCTCCTAAAGACCATATATTTCAGAGCACTACTGACAGTGCTCCTTTATAGTGGTTATTTCTGTCCAATAACTTTTCATATCTGGTTAAGAGACTGGCCTTTGGTTTATCTGCCATCAACCCTGACCAGCGGTGGAAAAAACACGACCTTATCTAGGCCATACAGCAAAAGCTTTAAGTAACACCTCAGGCAAGCTGTGGCCATATCCTTTATGGAGACTTTGCCACGCTTCTGCCAAAACATACACATTGTCACATCTGTCATGTGCACAGAAAAAAAACAGAGGTGAGCAATGGTGGCATGAAAGATACAAGGTGCTGAGTTCTTCCAGCTCCCCTGACATGTCCTGTGCTGCTGCAGTCCCTGCCATGCAGTATCTCAGACAGTCTACTGCAGCTGAGTCATCATGGCCAACACTGCAGTACAGCTATATTGGACAACTATGTCTCTTAACCTTCAAATATGACAGACTTTAAGCTTAAACTTGACACCCCTTTTGAAAATTAAGCCACATCCTCTTTGTTTTTCCTGACAAAACAAATCAAATGTGTATAAGAGAATGATAGAAAAATAAGAACTGGTGGTACTTGTCACACAGAAAATCTGCTGCATGGGCTAGTGAACATGACATCAGCTGTTTGTCACCATTCCCTGGATGCAGGAAGGCAGAATGTACATTTTACTGAGTTAATCTCTGGCCACTGATTGCAAATCTTTCCTTATTGAGGTTCGGATGCTCAGAACGGTTTTGATCTGGCTTAGATGAGCTTCCTTGGCTAAGCCAGGTTCTAATGACTCAGAAGGCATGAAAATAAACCCTAGAAAACACAGAAGGTGGACTAGGAACAGCAGACATCTTGCACTGTCACCTCAGATGTTGCTGAAGACACTGACACACTAAAGTTACCTTGGCTCATTTAACCCTGTAGTGATGTATTTCAGCTTTCAAACAACATTGAACTGAGGCATATTGTCCTTGTCTCCTTTATTCATCCACGTGTTCATCATTGGCCACAAGTGTCAGAAAATGTCTTTTGCCTGGTAACTGATTTGGGGGTGTCTTTTCTCCCTTATCAATTGCCACAGGACACTTCAAAGCACACTTCAACAAACAATGTGTGGCAGAGGTGCCACACATTGTCTCATAAACTATCAGTTCTTGGTCCATTCTGAGGGGTCACCCAGGAGTCCTGCACCTCTCCCCACTGCTCTGATCTTCCTCTCTGTAGGCGTCCCAGGAAAGAGGAATGAGATGTACTATGAATGCTGTAAAGAACCATACCCAGACGTGACGTACACCATTACCATGCGCCGACGCACCCTCTACTATGGCTTGAACTTACTTATTCCCTGTGTTCTCATATCTGGCTTGGCATTGCTTGTTTTCCTTTTGCCAGCTGATTCAGGGGAGAAGATTTCTTTAGGTAAGTGCTAAAGAATTCATTTATTTTGTAAGCACTTCCTACAAAATGGAAAATAAATATCTCATGGCACTTGATGAATAAAGATTTCCCTGGAGGAGCAATAGAAGCACTTGTTTGGTTGCAGAAGCCAGGGTAACAGCTTTCTGTATGGCATTCACATATCCTGTGCTAAATACTTCTAAAATCTTTTGGATTTTACCCTGGGATGAGGTAGAACTTGTTGCTGGCACAGGCAGCAGTGAGAGTACTCTCATTCCTGTTGTTCTGTTCTTTAGTATGTCTCAATGCATTTCACAGCTGATTAACTCTGTTTTTCAGATAGCACGTACTAAGACACAGAGAGTGAAGGGCTGTGAGCAGCAGCAGCTGGACACTGGATTTTCACCTTCCAAGTTCAGCTCCCAAACCACCAAGCCATGAATCCCCTCCAAACGCAAAGCAGTGACAGCCAAGGAAGGGCTAAATGAGATTTACCATTTTGTGTGTCAATAAAGACAGGAGGGGTGTTTCCAAGAGAAGGCAGGGGAGAGCTGGAAATACACAGGGCTGGCCCAGATGAGACCTTAAGAGTTAATTGTGCACAGTTCCAATCAGGACAGAGACCTTTAAATCATATGAAGTGCCCTCAGTGTTAGTAGAACAATCAGGAATCTGAGCAGCCTGTCTTACAAGAAGTAAAACACAGGCTATGGGGATACAATTGCTGTCTATGAAAGATAGGATGGAGACAAGGAAAAGCGTTATTTAAGCTGAAGTACAATGTTAACACAAAAATAGGAGATAATGTTCTTGTATCAACCTTGTGATTTCTTAGTACCAGGGCAGTTAGGTTTAGCAACAGTCTTTGCAGATAGAAAAAAGAGATTCTTTTAAAACAGGCTGCAGCTCTTTACAGGGTGTTATATAATATACAATAACCAAAAACTAGACTCACGTCTGTGCAAATCTCTCCTAGCCCTTAATAACCATCTGGGCTTCGTTTACGTTATGTTTTGGAAAAGCAATATAGTTTAACAGTTCTGCAAGCTTCATTTCACTTGGCAGGAAAGATTTCTCCATTACTTTAAGAGGAGTAAGGGTTTGGGTGTAATTAAGAAAAGTGAAAAGACATCAGATAAAGTTGCATCTGAAAATGCTCTCACTTTGTGGAAGTTCTCATCTGCATTGACAGACATGAAGTCATGGGTTTGGCTTAGCCATAGATCAGGACAAGGTTATATTTAACAGCAAAGACATCAGAGTAGCAGCTGCAGAGTTCATGTTCCTTATCCTTCCCCTCCATGTTCATTCCCTGCAGGTATCACTGTCCTGCTTTCCCTGACCGTATTCATGCTGCTTGTGGCTGAGATCATGCCTGCAACTTCTGATTCAGTCCCACTAATAGGTAAGTTGATTTTCTCTGCTCTGTACACAATATATGATGATTCTCAAGAGTTGTCCAAAGCCTATTTGAGAACTGACTCTTTTTGTTACTATAGTTTTGCATTTCAGCAATGTCAGGAATAAATCTCTGTCTGGGCTTTACTGTTTGCATGTATGAAAAGAACCTACATAAGGGATACAAAAAGGCTCTGGAAATATCAGATAAGCTGGTAACTGCAAGGACCGAGGGGACACAAAATCTACACGCAGCATGGAGGACTGGGTAGGCAAAGCACAAAGACAACGCCACTAGTGCACAGGCATGGGTGGGATGCTGGGATAGACAGAGCCCTGGCTCTAGATTCATTGAATCTGTCCATAAAGTCCTTTCAACAACACTTTGGATGAAGCTGCTTGCACAGCGAGATTTTGAAGATCTCAGTGTTGCTGGCTGGAGAAAATTAATCTTTTCTTCTTCCACATCACCCACCCTCTCCGCTGTTATGCATCTGTTCCCTGCCTGCCCCCTTCTCCTCTTCTCTCTACCCCAAGAGCAACTCAGGATACTACAGTCAAAATTCAAATATATCACTGGAGCATTTTTCATTTGTGCTGAAAACTATGGGACAGATTATCATCTTGGGAACATCGGCCAGACAGGCATTGTTACATCCTCTCTTCTCATAGGACCATCCCTTTACCTTGATCTCATGGGGCCTCAGTTTCTCAACTGTAAACTGGAGAAAACATTATTCCCTGACCTTACAGCAGGGTAGAGAAAATAAACCTGTTCTGGTTTACAAAACAAAGGAGTATGAACACCACAGGAAAACTCAGAACCTGTTTAACTACCACCTCCTGAGCTAAGGTCTATCTTCGCGTACAAATCATGACTTATGTACACATTCCAGACAGTAGAAATAAACAAAATATTCAACAATATATCTAGGTGCTGATGGAAGGTGCACCTCACCACTGTATAATTAAAGCCTTACACAAGTTATATCATGAATAGGACAAAAAAGCATTTACTTAAACAACCTGAGTATCTCACTTCAAGGATTAAAACATCAGACCTAACTCTGGGGAAGGAGGGTGACTATGCAACAGTAAGGGCAACAACTCCCATAGGCAAGAGTTTCTGAAAGCCTCCAAATAACTTCATCATCTTGTTGAAAGTCAGCAGGACTCTTGCTTCTGAGTTACACAGGAGCTTCCAGAAAACTAACAAAACCTCTCCTTGAAGATATATATACTTAGGACTCCACAAAGGCAGAAACCATTTTAAGAGAAACGTCATGTGTAGGGAGGAGGCACAAACCGTCATGGACTAGTCGTCACACAGTTTTGCTCTGTGTAATACATTAAAAAAGCCATTTGGAATTAGTGAAGGAATGCACTTGCCTATGCCCAGTCCACTAGCTTTAAGCAGACCAGTTTCTACTGATACAGTCCCCTATCATAGAAGGTAAGATCTGTAACAGGAAAAGCTACTGATAGTTATGTATTATTACAGATTTAGATGCTGTAATAACAGATTAATTTCTACTTATTGCAGCATCGCTATGTGAACATCACATGTCAGGAGAGGGTGAAGGGCAGTGGTGTTGGGGAACCCTGTTGTATCAAGTCCCCCTTCTCCAAGTGAATATTGCCTCAACTATTAGAACCTCTCACATCTTTTCACTCTTTTTGGATCACAAAGTGAAAGAGATGATAAGGCACTCTCTTCTCACAAGTATGCCTTGTTGACAGCATGTATTGTTGCCAGTTTTTTCCTAATGCCCAAATAATTAGAGCATATCAAATGTATTAGAAACACACCTCTCAAAGTTGTCATGTAGGTCAAACACAGTCTGTTTCTTTCATCTGTTCATTAGACAAATTTTATATTGTGAAACACTGTAAAAGAATAATACTTGCACATGGATGCTTTGTAACACTCTGGAGACTGACTGCAGGTATCCAGATGAGGGATGTCTAAACCAGTTCTGTGGCTACTGTCATCTGATGCTTCCCTGTTGCAGCCCAAAAGCAAACTGAACCTTGACACACTGAGGTGCACTGAGGCTGCATGCTTTGAAACTCAACCATTCCCATGCAATGGAATCTCCTGTTTCATAGCATCACAAGATAGTGCATGTTGGAAAGGACCTCAGGAAATGGAAGACTGTGTCAAAAGGCTTGCTAAAGTTGATGTAAATGACATCTACTGCTCTCCCCTTGCCTGCAAATATTGTAATTTTATTCTATAAGGCAATCATGTTGGTCAGATATTATTTATCCTTGCTAAATGTAGGCTAGCTGTTCCCAGTCCCCACCTTCTCCCTCAAGTGTCCAGAAATGTTCCCCAAGCACTTGCTCCACAATTTACCCAAGGACCAAAGTCAGAATGACAGGCCTGTAGTTCTGTGGGTTGTCCTTTTAGACTTTTTTGAAGATGGGTGCATTGTCTGTCTTTCTCCAGTTGTCAGGGATCTTACCCCATCTCCATGGCCTTGCAACAATATTCTCAGGACTCTTAGTGACACCTATCTGGTCCCATGGACTTGGGCATGTTCAGATCTCGCAATCAATCCCTAAGTCCATCCTCATCCACTGCTGGTTGTTTTCCTCATCCTTGAACCATGTCTCTAAGCACAGAGACATAGGAGACCTTGATGCCAAAAACTGAGGCACAATACACATTCTTGGCCTTATCTCTGTCTGCTGTCACTAAGTCATCCTCTCCATTCAGCAGCAAGCCCACATTTTCATTGTTCAGCATTTTACTGTTTGTGTAGTGGTAGAAACTCTTCCTGTTGCCCTTGACTCCCTTGGCAGTCTCAACTCCTGAGCTTTAACATTCCTGACACCAACTCTAATGCACAGGCAATGCTTCCAAATTTTCCTTTTGCAGCCTATCCCTGCTTTCTGCATCCCCTCCTCTTCTGCACTGGAGCTTCACCATTAGTTTCCGTCTTAGCCACGCTTATCTCGTGATGTGTTTGCTTATTTTTCTGAGTAATAGAAGAGACTTTTCTTGCACTTGGAAGCTGCTGTACATTAAGCCCTCACAATTTTCTTGTGCTGCTTTATCTTTCAAAGCTTCCTCCAGTGGGATCCCAGCTACTGGTTCCCCCCAAAATGAGAAGTCTGTTCATGTTAAGTTCAAGGTCTACAGTCTGCTGTTCTCATTCCTCACTCCCGTCATGGTCTTGAACTCCACTATTTCTTAATAACTACAGCCTAGGCTGCCAGTGATTATCATGTTCCCAGCCAGCTCTTCCTTGCTAGTGAAGAGCAGAGTCAGCTGTGCACCACCTCTGGTTGGCCTGTCCTGTACTTATCGAGAAGTTATTGTTGACATCCTTCAGAAATCCTCTTGACTGCTTGCATTACACTGTGTTGCCTTTTCTGCACCCATCAGGGAGGTTCGAGTCCCCTGTGGCAACCAGGATCTGTGATACAGAGGCTTCCCTGAGTTGCTTTAAGAAGGCCCCATCCTCATATCCACTGTGTTTGGGTGGTCTATAATGCAGTCCTACCACAGCATCAGCCTCATTGGCCTCTTCACTGAATCTGACCCGCAAGCTCTCCAGCAGCTTTCATCCATGCCGCAGAGGAGCCCCTCACATCCAAGTGTGTCCTTCACATAGAAGGCAACCCATGTTGTTTTCGCTGTCCATTCCCCGTAAAGAGCTCGTACCTATGCATCAGAGCACTCCAGTAGTGAGAGATGTCTCTCCACATCTCAGTTGTTCCAGCAATGTTATTGTTTCACGACCACTTGCAGAATTCCAGTTGCTCCTGCGTATTTCCCAGACTTTATGCATCTGACCATTCTGGAAGTCTTTTTTGCTCTGTCCACCCAGCACTACTTTCTTTCCACCCTTGCCTAGTGGAAGGTGTCCTTGCCTGTGGAAGGTGTCCCTGCCCATGGCAGGGGGATTGGAACTGGGTAATCTTTAAGGTCCCTTGAAACCCAAACCATTCTATGATTCTATGTTTGCCCACTGTTTCTCCATTTAAATTTGGGTTGTTATCTCCCTTCCACAGTATTCCTAGTTTAAAGGCCTACTCCAAACTCCGTGCTCCACTCCAAACAGGCAGGGAAAGACTGCTCACCCATTTGGCTTCTGCACCCAAACAGCCCTTGTTCAGGAAGTGCTTAAAGCTGGGCTGTGTGGTTTTGCATGATCTCAAGCTCTGAAAACCTTATCCTTACTCTAACAGGGTAACACAGCATAATCTCTCCACACTGATCTTACAGGTGATCCCAAATGGGGTATTTTAGCTGCTGAACTGGATATACCAGGTCATGATCACAATTCTGCAGTGTGATCTCTTGTTCAGTTGAAAATCCTCAGGAATGAGTATGAGGAAAGGGGGACACTTGGACAGCTTGTTCGATTTTTGGAGAATCAGCACAGTTAGTGCCAAGTTACAGGAATAAACAAATCTCCTGAAGCATGTGGTTTGAGAAGGATGCAAGTAATTTGACCTTGAAGTGGAAAGTTCCATTGCTGGTCTGCAGAAAATCAACTGTTGCTGGTCTTCATGCATGTGGCAGCAGAGATGCTCTGAAAACGTGACCCCATGCACTTTAAAAATCTGCACTATATTTTTAGGATCTGGTCTTTTAGGGACAAACATGCATCCACACCTAACTGGACCTGGATGAACAGTCCCAGCCCTTGCTAGTACAAAACCACTGGAGCCTAATATGCTATATCTCTTACATTTCTCCACCTTCTGACCTCAGCTTTAACTACTGAACTGTAATAACATGGGAAATTCTCACAGCTACTGTTTGGAGTATCTTTGTTGAGGGAGCAAAGGAAGGCTGGTCTAATATGACACCAAGAAAAGAACTAGCTTCTGAGGTCTGGTATATTTGCAGACAAATGAGGAAATCATATCCTGATACTTCTTAGCTGAAGCCACTCTCTATTGACCTCAACTTACATTTATAGTAAATGAAGCACCTCTCAGCCTAAATATTCACAAGGAGGCAGGCAGGTCAAGAGAGGTAGAAAAAAAGCAAAGTGGCTCCCCTCTTCCTTGGTATGTCTGTTTGTGAAGCTGCCCAGAGCAGAGACTTACTTCACACGTGAAACTTCTCCATGCAATGGACTCCCATTTCTATGTAGCCTACTGACTGTTGTGTTAATACACATTAAAAACAAGCCAAATTCTTTTCTGTAAAGACCAAGTAACAAAGCTTGACCTAGAAATCAGAAGCAGGCTGCTTAACATATTTGAACACCAGGATCCTGCTTCTCCTCTACACTGCACCATGGTGGGTAGAGCTTTCCACAGTGGGCCAGCCCCTTTCCACACCAAGAAATGTTCCAGTTGGACAGGCTGGTCACTACATTTGCCTCCTGCTCTCATTCAGCTTTGTTGGGGCTTGCATTCACATCAGTAACTAGCCACTCCTTGCCCAGAAGTGTGTCTTCTCCTGTCCTTCTCCAGGAGACCCTCCCTTTTGGGGGAAATAAGATATTTCCAAAGCCCTGTTTTCAGCAGCATGCATATGTGTGAAGCAAGACACTGCAATCTTTCAAAAGTTGAATCCTGCCCTTCTGCAAACTCATTTGTGATGCCAAAGAAAGGAGAAGTCAGGGAACGAGAGCAAAGATGCCTCTGTTTCCATTTAAAATGTTAACCACCCATAGCAACAGAAACGAGCTCAGCCATTTGGATCAAAAGCATTGAAGTCCCATGACACCTACAAACACAACAGTTTGGCCAGAATCCAACACAAGTCAACTATACGAACAAGGCTTGTTTCACTACAGGGTCCTGGAGGTCCCTCCTGGCACTTAAAATCTCTAGAGGTTAGCTCCGAAAAGACTTTCAGACCATGACTATACAGCAGCAGCTGTGTCCTGAACTTACCCTTTCTAGTATAGCTTAATCATGCCTCACAGGAAGTGTGTCTGGCTGCACTTCTGATTTGACTTAATGTCTCTCTTTAAAAATACTTTTATCAAGAGCCTATGTAAGTAGACAGCTGGAGTTCATTACTTGAGGAAAGGATATACAGAAATGCAGAGAAATCCAGATGTGTTACACACCTGAAATTACTGGCTTGAGTGCACTGATCACTGGGTAAAATCATAAAGCCTGTGTGAAACAGCTCAGGTATATGACAATAATTGTTCTTTCCACTT
This sequence comes from Elanoides forficatus, assembly GCA_025311575.1. NCBI lineage: Eukaryota > Metazoa > Chordata > Aves > Accipitriformes > Accipitridae > Elanoides > Elanoides forficatus. Next base: position 29,847,085 of record JAOBAS010000072.1, read on the forward strand.
CTAAAACCCTATGCAATTATGCACAGATTTGTTTCACAGTATAAATGCCAATAATTTCAGGGGGATTTCATGCACCTTCCTACCCCTGCCATATAACACCATTGCACGCAGTGTCATGCATTGTGTAAGAAGGGATATTCATGTCCCACTGTGTTGATTTCCTGGTTCAGTGACCAAATCGAAATTAAACAAATACTGTTATTTCAATTAGAGCTTTTGTACAAGCTCAGGTCCTGCCCACTGAAACTAAAGGCTTAGGTAATTAATCCAAAAACAACATTTGAGGCATTTAGATGTAAACTGGATGGGCTTTTTTAATTTCTAAAGACAATGTGATACATATAAATAGCACTGGATAATCAGATCCGGTTTTGGTAATGGTTTTACTACCATCTCTGAAGAAAGGATAACTTCCTTCTTTAGGCAATAAGCATACGCCTGAATTCTTTTTTTTAAAGAGCACTGTGGCTCCCTGTTTACTGTCTCCATATCCCTGACTTGTTTCATTAAACTGTGTTTTGCATTTGAAAGCAACCTTGTAATTAAGGCTAGGAAATCATGCATTAAGAAGTCACTAAGTAACAAGTTCTCCTAACTCAAGACAGATTCCTACCTGTAACTCTTCACCCTCATGACTAGCCTTTGACTAGAGCCTCCTTAAGATTACACAGTTGGTGCTTATGCTTACCTATCACCAGTGGTCCCTGATAAAGCAGTGACCAGAATCTCATTCATCTTGCACTGCTGTAGGAGTGTCTTCAAAAATCAATGTCTCAGTATAAGCTGCTAGTTTGGACTCATGGGCTTAAAAAAATTCAGCTCCTAATGTAATGTTTAGTTACTACCAGACCCAGCCAGTTTTTCAGAAAGACAGATCAATCCGCAGCTCATGTTAAAGTCAGACATGGCCAAAAGCCATTGCTCTGAAAATTGAGAGCAACACAGTTATTAGCATAACCCACACAGCTTCTGGACTATTCTTTCTCCCTGCCTGCAATATCACCTCTGGAGGGGGCAACCATTCAGGGCCACATGGCATTGAAAAGTTTGTTGCTCTCCCCAATTTTCCCTCTCTCTCCATGATCTTGGCTGCTTCTACCACCAGCTCTTTTGTTTTTAAGAAAACACCACTAAGCCCCCAGCCCTAGTAAGCAGCAGGTTCATCTCTTGTTCCACTTGGCAGTGAGACACAGGCAGTGGGGTCCCTCGTCCAGCCACCCACATCCATGTTGCACTCACCTCTGGTTTACTGTGCTGCAGTCCCACCGCTGTGAGAACGGGGTGACACTGTGCAGAGAGAGACCCTAAAATGCTTACTTTGAAAACCCCACCCAGTTCTTTAGTCTCGTATTGGTCCAAAGCTACTTCAATCTTTGAATTCAGGCCCCAGGTGGCACAGAAAGTACAGTCACACAGAGAAACAGCTAGGAGCACCCACAGCAGGATGCTTTCAGCTTGTGACCAAAACTGCAATAAGTTCTGAGTTGACTGCTCTCCCTCTACCCCATCCAGCTCTCTGAGGTTGTATCACTTTCAAAGTATTTTGTCAAAGCAGAGAAGGCATGCTTCTGCCCAAAAGCCAAATCTTGAAATAAAATATTCAGACCTCTCAGGCCAGTCAGATGATTTGTTTCTTCCGTAATCACTTTTTACACCTGGAAATTCAAGGCATCCCTTGCTCAGAAGTGCTTAATAATTTCTGATTTTTTTTTCCAAGCCCAAATAAATCCAAAGTGCTGCAAATCATTATTTCCTTCCAGCTCTCTCCAAAATAACACCCTTGATTTTGAATCAAGAATCTGTATTTTGCTGTAAAAGGAGTTTTATAGCAGAAAGTGTGGAATACCTGAAAGCTGGCATGTGCAGAGAGTGTTTGAAAGAGGAGCATGGGGCTCATGCATATGAGGAACTGTCACTTCCTATGACTAACATGCACATGATGCTTGACTCCTTGGCTGGACATGTGAAATAATGCACAATAAAAATGAAGTTATCTTCACCTCCAGATAATAAAGCTGCATTCCTCTCTTCTTTTGCTGAGCTCCTCTGCTTGCTTCTTTAAAAATCACAAAACTTACTTGCTGCTTAGGGCTCTAATATCATGACTTATTTTCAGCTGTGTCCCCTCCTTGCCATTCTTTATCATGCCTATGTTATTTCAGTAAGAATGAAGGTTTTACACTGTACATTTGCAGGAGATGCTTGGGGTGATTTCTTGCAGTTAATCATACAGCAAACGAGACTGCAAATTACTAAGACAAGGAAGAAATGTGGTTCTTTGCCACCTCCAGGAGTTACAGATTGAGTTATGAGCATAAGGCATTAGTCGTTCTGACTAGAGACAAAATGAGATTAATCTCCTGTTACATTTTCTGTCATCTGCCTGTATGTTCTCAGCTGCTGCCACTTCACTTTGCTCTGTCTTTTTTTGATTTTGTGGAGTGCTTTTCCCCTCCTCCCTTTCATGTTCCTGCCTGGTGCCTTGCTGGCACCAGGACCCTGCTCAGCCTCTTCCATGAAACAGAAATCCTCATTCGCAGCAGCTCTTACAGTTTCATGCACTGTGATCAATGGCGCTTTTCCCAAAGCCATGAGTCTTGGATGTTTTTTCTTTATTAAAATAAAAGACAACAGTTTTACTTTTCAAACACCCAGTTCTATTCTTCAAAAGCATGTGGGAGGAGAGGAGTTTGAAAACACTGTGAAAACACTGCCTATGCCCTCTACAGGTATCATAACCCAAACGTAGACATAGCATCCAATCCTGAAGTCTCTCACTCTTTTAAGACATTTCATGAGGGACTAGCTGGACTGAGATGATGCACTTTGCTTTCTACTGTCGATGAGAGCTAATGGACAGCACAAGGTGTCCCATCTTACAGCAAATCTTGACAACGATGGAAATTGTTTTCCTGCTTACATCCTCTTCTGTATTTCTTTGCTGTCTGTGTACAACAGTAAATCAGCCAGTGATGGAACTTTCTACCTTTTCGTTTCCCTGGTCTCTGAGAAACTATGCCACTACCTGCTGTAGACTGCAACAGCATCTGCCCAGCACCAGCCCTCGTCCCTGCCGTAGGAGAAAAGAATCATAGAATCATGGAATCATTTAGGTTGGAAAAGACCTCTAAGATCATTGAGTCCAACCATCAACCCAACACCACTATGCCCACGAAACCATGTCCTGAAGTGCCTTGTGTACGTGTTTTTTTAATATGTCCAGGGATGGTGGCACCACCACTTCCCTGGGCAGCCTGTTCCAATGCCTGACAACCCTTTCAGTAAAGAAATTTTTCCTAATATCCAATTTAAACTTCCCCTGGCGCAACTTGAGGCCATTTCCTCTCGTCCTATCATTAGTTACTTGGTAGAAAAGACCAGTACCCACCTCGCTACAACCTCCTTTCACGTAGTTGTAGAGAGTGATAAGGTCTCCCCTCAGACTCCTTTTCTCCAGACTAAACAGCCCCAGTTCTCTCAGCTGCTCCTCATAAGACTTGTGCTGCAGGCCCCTCACCAACTTGGTTGTCCTTCTCTGGACACGCTCCAGCACCTCAATGTCTTTCCTGTAGTGAGGGGCCCAAAACTGAACACAGTACTCAAGATGCAGCCTCATCAGTGCCAAATACAGGGGAACAATCACCTCCCTGCTCCTGCTGGCCACACTATTTCTGATACAGAAGGGTGGTTGGAAGCCTCTGTACTGGTGTCTGAGGTTTCCTGCATCCTCGACAGGCAGGTTCATTAACCTGGACCATTTGCAGAAGGGGGAGCAGGGAGTATCTCATTCTGTACATGCTCTGGGGCGTTTCTACCATTTTCTGAGAGTTCACCAGAACCACAAAGCACTCAGCACTGAATGACTGAAATGACCTGACTTAAAGCAGCTCTAAACCAGTCCATCATTTCACATGCAAAACCTGACATTTTCTACAAAGAAGGAATACAAACAGGAACACCAGTGGGAGCTATCCTACTTGATTACTGTGAATACCTGAGCATGACACACTCCTTCTTCTACCCCTATTTCATAGGAACAACAGTACTGTAACCGGTCACAATGGAGAGGCTCTGCCTTCCCTATGATTAACTGTATTAACAAATCTGGGTAATATACTGCTTTCTCAGTCAGTGTTGAGTGATAAAATCAACAAAGCAAAGCATTCATCTGGAATCATCTTGCTCCTCTCAGCGTTTCTGTTTTATTTACCCTGCTCCTAATCAGTCCTTAAAGTTAATCCAGTTCCACTCAAGCACTCCAAAACATCTCTAAAATAGCCCTAAGGTGCTTCTCTAACACCAGATAATGGCATAGAAGGTCAAAAAATGGTACTGGAAGCCCCTCAAGTTATGAATTGCAAGTCATTGACATCCTTTCGATATAGGTGATGTCAGACAATGCCTGCAAGAACAAATAGCTGTTGCCACTGATTTTTTTAAAAAGACTTACTGGATATCTGTGGTTGTATTAGATCCATATATGCTATGACAACAGCACCTGAACATCTTCTGACAGTGCTGAGACAAAGGCTGACAACTCCCAGATGTTAAAACAGCTGTCCAGGTAGTGTGTTACATCGTGCCTTCTTTGGCAAACAAAGGGAAGAAAATCAATTGTAGAAGTGCAAATACTTCATACAACTTGAAAGAGATCAACCTAGTATCCAAAACAGCATTTCCGTTCATACAGAACTGCTGAAGAAAGCAGCATGTGGGTTTGAAAACATGTGAAAAGTATCTAGCTTTTCTAGTGACCAGTGCAGACCTTGCTGTCCGTGAGGAATGCTGCTGTGTAAGTAAGGGATATTGAGGGGCTCCAAACACAGGTCTTCTGGTCTCTTTTCCTGGCTTGTGGGAGCTGCCCAGGGCAAAGAGTGTGAATGAGCCAGTTCCCCTCCAGAAGGGGTCAGTCACTTCCCAGCTGTGCCTTGGAGCAGCTGACATACAGCAATGGGGCCCCTTCTCTTTCAAATGCACTCCAGTCTGAGAATGCTGTTCCTGACACTGCCCATGATGAAGTAGTTTGTTAAAGCCTCCAAGCTGAAAATGAAAGGGGCTGAACTTCTCTGTAAAATCGAATTTGTATTTACCCCTGCCAACATGTGGGGGTAGACTTTGTGGGAGTGGTAGCTTCAAAGCCCTACCTGCCTAAGTGCTGTAGGCTTTAGGATGGACCCTAAAATACTGTTGAAGAAAGTCTGGTGGCTGGGCTGCGGCTGCCACTAGGAAGACAAAAGCTCAGTTCTTACTCCACTGCTTGTCTCCTATGCCACATCTCACAGGACAGCATCCTATTTCTGTGCTCAGCAACATCAGTGGAGGCCCAGGAGTAGAGTTTGCTAATTCAGGGCTGTGTGTGGCTAGGGTAGGGTGAGTGAAGACTTCAGCCCCATGTCTCCAAGGAAAGTATTATCCATGCACATTGTATCTTGATCCTTTCAGCAGCTACAGCGCTCACAGCACTGTTGGAGAAGATCTAGTCATGGTCATATCTGAGTGGGTGCTAGAGGTGAAAATGGACATCAGGCCTTGTAGCTTTCACCAGGTGATGGGTTTGATCTGGCTGGCCTGAGGGCTAAAGACTACCAGAACAGAGATGCCAAGCCAGCAGACTGGAGGAGGATTAAGCCATGCTTTTAGGGAGGAGCATGGGAGACAGCATAGGAGTCTTCCCCACCAGTTCTCCTAACTGCTGCCAGGAAAGAGAGAATGTAGGATTAAACCCTAGAAGGAAAAATCAGAAAATGCTGAGTGGCTATGGAAACCATTTCAGAGCCAAGCACCATTTTGCCACATGGACTTACCCACTCAGTTCTGGGGCCTTTCCTTCCCTTACAGGTGAACCGTCGCTGAACCCAGGCTCAGCTAGGTCTTGGCCATCCCTGCCTGTGGCTCTGCCCCAATGTAGTGTCTGGATTGTAAGCACAAAGTCATGTTGTCAATCACAGAGTCCCATGGCCAGAAGATCTAGCAATTCCTTTGTGAACAATGGCTATTAGGTCTACTTTGTCTTGCCACAGGAAAGGAGGTAACAGCCTTCATCATATCTCCAACTAGAGAAGTGAAAGGCTAACGTGACAGGTGTGCCAACTTTTGCTACTTCCTTTCTCCCCTTTCATTGCTTGTTCTTCAGGGCTGGCAAAACCCAGCCCTAGAGTAGGTCTGGGCTGCTCCAGGGCTTTGGGGCATTCAGCCTCTGAAATGAATACAGCACCTGCACCTACCAGGGCTGCATAAGTCTACTTGCCAGTTCTCATTTCACGGATATCTTGTGACATTTGATTGCCTGAAACTGATAATAGGGCTGAAGTACTATGCCCTATTTCCTCCATCCTTACTTTCCAACTGAAAACTTCACTGTACCTTGAACAGAAGCTCCCGCCCTCCCCCACCCACAAAATGCAGGTGATGCACACCCAGCCATCTTTCTTGCCTATCGCCAGGCAAAAACACAAAACATCTTTCTTTACGGGTCCAGAGGTCCCCTACAGTTCCCAGTCTGTTCCTGAGAGAACAGTTTTCCCCATTTACTAGCAGGGCTCCATAGCAGTTTCCTGACCTTTGTTCCTTGTTTTACAGCACAAAAACCTGAAAGTGTGAATTCCTCCGCAAATCATTGCCTGGGATCTTGAGTCAGATGATACCAAGTTGTTTCAAAGTTCAGCCAGGTGACTAATTTTCCAAGGATCTGTGAAAAATCCTAGCCAGTCATTTTAAATGGACCACTCCAGGCCTTTGAAGTCTGGCAGCATCAAATGTGTAGAATTTACAGAAGTTGTTTAGTGACTTATGGCAGTAATTAAACCAGTGATATCAACATTGCTGCGTTTCTGTTACATGGGGCATACTGGAATCAGATTAGCCAGCTTCCCTGAAACCTGAGTTCCTGGTTTGCTCTGCTTCTGCCTGCTTGTTGGTTCTGTTCTCTCATGACTAAGTGCAACAGAGAGCTTTCAATTCACCTCACTCTTGGGACTATTCTTCTAATTCAGCTGCATAATTCATTTTGCCACAGAAAGCCATACCTACCTCTTGAAGCAGTTGCAGCATTGGCTTCAGTAAGGTCTGAGAACCTCATTATTATGAACAAGCTTTTTGCTGCTGAGGCAGTAGGAATTGGTATTAAGAAATCGAGCCAGAACAAAACTTGCCTTGGAGCTTGTATTGAATTTTTTACTTTTCCTGCAAGGTGCAGGAGGGAGGGCAGGGGGTAGGAGGAGGCTGCAGTCTGGGGCAGTGTGACACGCTCTCCCACATCGCCCCTTTGTATCAGCCAACAGTAATGCTCCCTGGTATTTTGCCACAGCAGCCTTCAAATGTCATTAGCCCTGTGGGTAATTCTGCTTCACACTCCAGTGCATCAACCGCCATCCTGGCATGAGGAAGCTGTACTGCCACTTCAAAGATAAGGTTTCAAGTCTCAGTTCTGGCTTTCACGATCTTGATTTCTTTCCTGCATGGCAGGCTTAAATTCAGCAAGGGTGTAGTGTGCTTTCATAGGAACTAAAAGAAGTGGTCTTGAGGTCTGAGGAGGGTGCCAAAAAATATGCCTAACCCCTTGTGAGCAGTGGTGGGGCAAGGGAGGAGTTCTGGTGACACTTTCTGAGGGGGTCCAGTGACACCATGAGGACAGCATTTCCCTCCAGCACCTCTGCTGGCACCACAGGGTGGCCCAGGACTGGGGATGCTGGTGTTCAGTGGGTCTGGCCAGCTCAGCTTCTCGCTGTCCTGGCAGCCAGCATGGAGCTGGTCCTTAGCAGCAGGCCCTATTCCTCTCTGGGATCAAAAACCAAACAGTTTATGCCTTTCACTGGTTCTAGCCCTTCCCTTACTGGAGTGGAGGGAGCTGAGCTGATACACTGAAATCCTCAAAGGCCTCAAATGCTCCAGTGTGAAAGACGAGAGAAAAGGATGTTTGAATGTGATGCAGAGCTTCTCAAATGTAGATCTTGAGGCATGTCCAAGGAATATTATTTGCCTTTTGTTTGTTTTTTCCCCTTCTAACCAAGTCCTCCTTTTAATTACAGCTCAGTATTTTGCTAGCATCATGGTCATCGTTGGTCTGTCCGTGGTGGTAACAGTGCTGGTTCTGCAGTTTCACCATCATGACCCACAAGCAGGAAAGATGCCCAAATGGGTAAGCAGATTTGATGGTAAATATTCAACAGCCAACTGAAAGAAAAAAATAATCTAAAAGCTATAGTAAACTAATTATAGATGAGGGTCAGAATTTGTTCCCCATTAATTTCAAGAGTCAGCTACAAATAGTATGTTTGACACTTAGGTTTGTTATTGGAGGGAAAGAACAAGCACACTAAATTTGGTTTTCTATAAAACCAGTATCTGTTATTTGAGTTTTCTGTTTAAACTTACAGTAGGGTTATTGAGTCATGGCAGAGTAATCTTGCTCAGCACCCACTTTACAAGTGCTAACCCCATGGGCAACACCTTTGATTTCTTATCCAGCAGACACCAGTACTGATAAAATGCGACATTTCAAAGCACTAAACAAACACTTATTGGTCTCTGCTGGGCAGTTTGTCTGCTTTGTTCCCTTACAGAGGTTCTCACTGCAGTTCATGACAGAGCTGTAATCTCCCAAAACAAAGACAGGAGGTGAAGCCAATTTGCTTCTGTCTAGCAACTGTTCTAGTTATGAACTGGCTCCGCGAGTTGCTGGAAGATCAGGAATCCCAATACTTCAGTGTAGTGAGGGTGTTGAATGCTGAACCCATCTATGCTTCTCACAGCTTGGAGCTTACTGCCACTGTACCACCAGCAGAAACAGAAAGGCAACGCTGTTAGACTCAGTCTGACTCAGTCTGAGGAGACCTGTGGACTTCCCTGGCTTGGAAATCTGCCTTCTACTGAAGCCACATCCACTTGCCTGTGTGGAAAAACAATTTTGTCTGGTGCCATCTGATCAATTCTCAGTGCATTAGCATGTGTTCTCCCTCTTTTCTCTACAGCAGCAGTCTCTGTTAGCCCAATGAGGTCTGGCACCAATGCCAGCTGACTTTCAGGAAGAATGTGTTTCCTTTAGATTTTCAAGTTAAAAGAAAATGATACTTTTTTCCCTCTCTCCTTTTCCTAAGAATAGATTTTAGAATAAGCAAGGTATGCTTTGTATTTACAAAAAGAACAGGAATGAAAGCAGAAGCAGATACAAATAGTCAATCAACTATCTACCCACTCTGGTTTCACAGAAGTCTGGTTGTACAACATCCTCTGGTATCTCATTCACCACATTTGTCATGCTAGACAGTTATCCTGACATGATGTTGAATCATGTCAGCCTGAGTAAAGAACAGCTTTCTAACTTAGCCTCTCTAAAAATGAACTGCAGTATCAATGCAAATTAAAAAAAGAAGTCCAGTAGAATTAAGCATACTAACAATTATTTCTTGAAGTGCTGTATCATTTAAAATCATCTTACTTTCAAGACAGCAGAGCACGTGAATTCTGGATGAACTTGCATGTAAGCAGGACCTGAGGGCACAAATCTGGGTAAACTTTCTTCAGATGTCTACACAGACAGCATATGCAGCAGCATAATAGTCCCCATGGACAATTTTATTGTTTCATCTGCTTTTTGAGGAGCCTAGACACAATGGCTCATGTTAAATGTGCTCACAGGCCCTGCAAGTCAGCTCCTGCTCTCTACCAGTGTCTTGATGTCTTGGCTGGAAACACAGCATGCAACAAATTCTCACTTTTGAGGAACATTGTTCAATGATCTGACAGTTGAACTGGCATACATTAAAATAATGCCGTCAGGAAGCAAAGACTGTGGAAAGCATTACTGGGAAGCGCAGTTGACAGACTGTGAAAGCTGTAGACCATGCAAGCTGACAGGGATGAGTAATCTTAAGAGAAAAAGGGTGAATGCCAAGTGTGTAGAGAAGAGGCTGACCCCACAAAAGTGGCACTAGTCCTCCGCAAGGCATGGGCAAGACTTAGTCGTTAGGATTCAAGGCAAAGTCTTAATTTTAATTTTTTTTTCCTGTCCACCTATGTCAGGTGTTTCATACAGAGACACCCTGAAAAATTTTTGGTCAATAAAAACCAGGAATCCAAGATAGCCATCTGCAGAAAAAAGGAAATCGCTGACCTGAAATTTGTTCTCTGCCGTTTCCAGTCCCAGAAGATACCCCTAACACCTACTTACTCCCCACACCCTTCTTATCCTGGCAGAGTCAGACATCAGTTTATTGCAAAGCTCTAACCCTGATTAATTGGATATTGTTACAGGATTGTTCTCACCTCCTGCTTAAATGGAATTAGCTGCTGGATTAAATTGCAGGGGAAGGTATTGGGCTTGTGTGGGAGCAGCTCCAGACCTAGAAGATTTAACTGACCACATTACCTAAACACCCACTTTCTAAACTATTTACAATTGAGCAGCCTCTTTTCCCTTCCTCTCAAGGGCTTTGTGCTTGGCCTTTGAACCAGAAGAAGGAGGACATGTGCATGTTAGCATTTAGCCTCTCTGTAGGTTCTCACTTCTTCCCTTACTCCACTGCTGAAAATTGTGCCTTCCTTTCTATTAATCTTTGGTGACTTACTAAAGCCAACTTTTTCCAAAAGAGTTTAAATCCAAGGTGTTCTGTCAGGGTGTTTGTTAGCTACTCAGTTGAGAAGTGAGAGCTGCTGGCTACTTGGCATTTTTGATGATGTCCACTGAGCTAGCATGGAAAAGAGGACTAAAGAAGGTCCAGCTAAGGAGCAGTTTGGGAGTGGATAACATCAAGCATGGGTTACAGCTCCATCAGCCTACCTCTGCTGACAACCAAGACTGTTACACAGGTGAGAGATATGGAGAGACCAAGCATAGAGAGAAGAAAGAATTTTGTGGGAAAAGGCAAGAACACTCTGGCTCTTTGCTGTGCCTAAATCAGGTTCATTAGGTTTCAGGCTTTTCTTTTGATGTGCTTTGAACCTGGATATGCACAGATTTGCTCAGGTGCTGATGCCCCAGCTCGGGAGAGCTTTAACTGGAGACTCCCCTCTGGACTAGGACAGGGAGGTGGCTGTGGTGGGAGCTAGAAGTACGCCTGTATTATGGTTAGGGGAGGACCTCTGAGGTTAAGATATTGAACTCTGAGGGTAGCTGTACCTATGTCCTTCCTTCACAGAAATCCAGATATGATAATACAGGTGAGAACATAGATTCATACCATCATGCCTGGGCTGTTTTCCAACAACCCCTATGCTGCACCTGTCTCCTGAATTAATTGGTATGACAAGAACAGATTGATGCCTGAGTGTTTGTGTTTTCAAGGAAATAGGGCATTTGGAAGTTCAAGCAAACTAAAAGCTGTGTTGCTGTCTTCTGTGTATTTATTATTCTATGGAAAATGGGTTTGGCTGTATTTATAAATGTAATTTCCCTAAGCAATAAACACTTTGTCTTGAAAGAAAAAGTAGCATTCCTGTAGAATAGATCTTTTCCACTTCACATCTCCTTCCAGAGATAAGGCAGACATATTAACATTTTCTAATAAGAAAGTTTTTCTGGCTTTAGTATTTTGGAATTTCACAGTACTGCAGAATTAATGTTTCTCTCCCTTTTGCCACTGACACTGTTGAAATATCCCTAGCAATTATGACCCTTATTATGTTCCATTTTATGTCCATAAGCAGTCAGAGGACATTGTAATTAAGTAAGTTCAATTAAATGCAGGATTGACTTTTTAGGCTGCTATGTTATAGTTTTCTATTTGTCTGTGGTGACCACAGAGGAAATAATGAAATATTCAAAGACCCCAATGAAAAGAGAATAATGTGAATCACAGGAAAATAGTCTTTCAGGACAAAGAATAAAATTAGTGGGAGAGCAGCAGAAAGGCTCACAGAAAATGGCATGGGGCTGTGACCCAGAAGAGCTCACACTGCAGAATTTAAAAATTGTGTAACCATCTTCCACTGGTCATTGGTTTTGCTTTTACAATTATTATTCCCACCTGTGGTAATTAATGCTGCCTCCTTTCTGAAATTATGGTTGTCATTACAGCAGCAACTCAAAGTGTTAGCTGTAATTTCTCCATCCCTGCATCTGTACTGTGCAAACACAGGAGACAGCTCATCCTGCTTCTAGAACAACCTTGGAGGCAAAGTGTGGTGCTGAGTCAAACATGGCCAAAGTGGCTGGAGCAGGATCACACAGGGGAGCCTGGCCCAAGGCTCAGAACTGAAATAAAAGGCCACATCTTTCTCTCCTTGACATCAGATTATTTGACTTGTAACCAGAATGATAAAGTCACTAAAGAGGCCACCAGTCAGAGGGACTCTCACAAGCACATTGCAAATGCCCATTTTGTATATACACTACCTGAAGGACTTTATAATGACAAGATTTTACTGATTTAGGTTGCTGCCTTTCACACAAGATGTTACTGATTTCACAGCCTTTTTACTGCCTTTCACAGCAAACAATGTTAACAGCAAGAATCATAGCAGGCTCAGATTTCAGATATCTGAAGATCAATTCAAGGGGAAAAAATGCTGGATGCACTCTCTGAAGTTAGCCCATTTGATGACCTTGACAAGAAACATGTGGGGCACAATCTGCCATGTGCAGGTTAGAGTGCTTTCATGATGCACCAGGGCAGTTGTACACCAGAGCACAGGGAAATGACAGCAGCTTATAATAGCATTCAGATTTTGAACTGCCCAATTGAATTGATTTACTACTATTCTTTTGAAAAAAAGCCTGCAGTATTATGTGGTGAACTCTTCAAATGGGTTTCAAATTAAAAAAAAAAAAACAACCAAACAAAAACCCAAACAAAACAAATCAGCCAAGGCTATTTATTTAGACTTAAACAATAGAGATGGAGGTGGAGAATGTGCTAAAAACAGCTGTTAGTCTGTTGTATTAGTTTTTTTTCAGCAGAATCTAAGCATTTGCCCTCCAAATATTAAGTGCATTTTTTTCCATACTGTCTGAGAAATGGTTGAAAATCATGCAGCCAATTTTGTGCCCTCTGCTCAATTACAGAGATCTGGGATTGTTTGCTAAGGATCAAGAATAATTTTGTAAAGTAAGACTTTACATTGCTTTTGCTTTATAAGCTAAGTGAGCATTGAACACCTCTATGTTCAAGATGTATCCAAAAAAGGTCATTCTTGGGAAGAAGCCAGACCCCCAAAAACCCCATTTGAAAGCAGATAGTTGGAAAACACAGAAAGCAGTCAGTCTTTCTAAAGGACCATATACACTAACTATAATAGTCATGAAATGTTTCAAGAACTTTTAAAATGCAGAAAAGTTCCCTTTATTTCTATTATGATCACTCTCTTTCAGGTCCGTGTCATTCTGCTGAATTGGTGTGCTTGGTTTTTACGAATGAAAAAACCTGGGGAAAAAGTAAAGCCCCTCTCTTGCAAATACAGCTATTCCAAGCACCATCTGAGTGTAAACAGCACGGAGATGAATGTCCTACCTGGGCACCAGTCCACCAATGGCAACACGATCTATAGCTACCACACGATGGATAATCCATGCTGCCCCCAGAAGAATGATCTGGGTAGCAAGAGTGGAAAGATTACTTGCCCCTTACCAGAAGATATGGAGCTTGTTCAAAAGAAAGCTTTACTGGATACTATTCCGGTGATTGTGAAGATCCTGGAGGAAGTTCAGTTCATAGCAATGCGCTTCAGGAAACAAGATGAAGGTGAAGAGATCTGCAGTGAGTGGAAGTTTGCAGCTGCTGTCATAGACAGATTATGCCTGGTTGCATTTACCCTTTTTGCCATCATTTGCACATTTACAATACTCATGTCTGCTCCAAATTTTGTAGAAGCTGTTTCAAAGGATTTTGCATAAGGATTTCAAAGATGAGCACGATAATTTAAAAGTTACTATTGCCAGTAATTTTGCTGGGTAATTTAACTCAAATAGAGAAGTGTACTTATATGTGCTAACATACACAGATGGGGATGAAAATAATTTCAGGAGGTAATTATTCCTGATGTTAGTGATTCTAGTTACTGAATAGTAAACATATTGAGCTCTGTTACTTGTTTCATAGACTAGTGCCCTGTGTACTTATGTCATGATCTGTGACAAATGATAGACAAGAATTCAAATCTACAATATTACAAGTTAACACTAGTATCAATGTGTTACTATGAATTTGTGAACTTCTAGATACTGTTAATAATTTAAATTACCATTGTTGACTATAAGCTTTACAGCATTTTGTTGTTTTCAGTATATTTGTGGTTTACCATTTTTGTTTAGTGTGGCTGTGACATTCACTTCTCAGATTTGACGGACATATGTCCACAGTCTTATGATCTTGTATATTGTATTTATGAAAATAAACTATCATCATTTTAGCTCTTACTAGTGGAGTGACTGGAATGTTTTCTCAGGGAATATGTTAACAGAATGTATTTTTTCCCAGAATATAACTTTATTTATTTATTTATTTATTTTTAATTAGGAAATGTTGGTTGTGAGGTTGGAAGAAAAATTCATTCTCCATGCTGACAATCATATATATCATTAATGGTGCCTTCTTAGCCCTCCCACTGCTTAACTGTTGCTGTAATCTTGACCCTCTACTCAATTTGAAATATCCCTGATATCCTGGGACGCGGTTGCCAACGTAACACTAACTCTGTGTAATTAGGACAAAAATCTTGGCTCTGCATAATGTGTAGGAAATTTGCCACTGATTTCATTGGGCTCAGATTTCATATTTAGTCTACACTACTGAAGTAGTATTTTTGGAAAATTCTATTAGTACAGTCCCCTTTCCAACTTGGTCAGTATGGCTTTGTTAAAAGGAGAGTGTAAAAAACTAAATTCACTTGGCTAAATTTTAATGTAGCAATGTTTATTATCAATTTGCTGTCCATAAGTACCCTAATATAATGTCTATATATTAATTAAAAATAATCCAATTATGCCAATTGCCTGGAAGGTCAGGGCTCAAAAGCATTATTCTCAACAGCAGCTTCCTTCCACTGAGTACTCTGGGTGGGAATGGCACCTCTGTTGGTGTGTTTTTATTTTGCTTACTGACCTCAGCAGAGTTACAAAAGGACATGGTCTGATGTAGACACCTTTCCTCTTTGGGCTAATGCAGCATTTCTCTGAATGTTTACTAAAAGAAGACAACAACCTTTTATCTTCTTTGACTGACTTTCAACTTTCTGTTCTTCCAGTGTTTGTGTACCAAAATTAAGATTTTCCATATCCGCATATCGGGATCCTTCCCACCATCACTGTTGAACAGAAAGAAGTAGATCAGAGTGCTACTACTCAATGGAAAGTATTTCCATCTAAAAGGTGATGGTGAAGCATAGTTCTACAGACTGAAGGAATATGCAACTATTTCTTTCAGCATAAGCTGCCTGAGCTCTTCCACTGTTGCTCTTCATTAGGTGGCGATGGTTCCCTTTAAGTAGAGATTTCATTGTGATGAATGTTACCTCTATAGCTGTAAGATTAGATCGTCACTCCAGTGGATTTATCACACTGCTTGGAGTTATCTACGAAAAAGCACGTAAATGCTATTGGAGGTCCTGACTACAGTGACCTGTTCTGTATTTCACTTAGCTTTTGTGCTTCTTGCAATTACTTCAGTTCTGCATGCAGCTCAAAGGAGTAACAATGGCTTATAGCCTTTACTGAAAATTCAATCTATATTTCAGAGAGATCTTATTTTCCTTCATAGGAGCATTAGTGCTCTAAGTAACTCTTTGTGAGCCTGCAGGAGAAAACTCCCATGATCTCTGCTTCTTTCTCCTGCCCATTTTGCTGCTTCTACTTAAAAAATTGGCCTTGCTGTGGTACAGAATGCTATTCAAGAGGTGTTTGTCTAATAGAAACATCTAATTGAACAGCAGAACTGGTCTGGGGGCATGGTTTAGTGATATTAGGCTCTGCTTTTAGACAGGAGCTAAAATCCTCATTGTCATTTATTGCTTTAGTTATGGGGACAACCAGTAGATAAACAGCCGAAATACCCAATTACTTCTGCAGCTTGTGATGCAGGATATTAAATGAACTTTAGAACCCTTATTCAAGGGCCACTAATATTTATTCTTGAAAATCTCCATCTTTGAAAGTAATCTCCAGTGACAGGATAAAAAGATAAAAGCTAATGTTAAAGCACACAGTCACAATAACTTAGCATCCTAGTGCAAAGCATTTTTCCTCACATGAAACACAGAGTTGTTGTGTAAGAGTACTTTTAACTGGATGCATACAACTTAGGATCAGAAGGAGGATGGAAACTGTCTGAAAACAACAGTGGAAAATTTATTTAAATCACTTTTTTATTTTATGAGAAAATATTTGCCAGTGCAAATAAAAAATTCCATTTATAGATTACTACCTTCTACTGTTAAATTGCCAGGGCTGGGTTGTCTCTTACAGAAATGTCATGAACCTCAAATTGTGTTAGGGGTATGCAGTTCACAAATTCTTGCACTGGGTTGAAACTGCTTGATGCTTACTTTTTCAGATGACAAATTAAGGCAGATCCTTTTGATATCCAATTGTCACTTGGCCTTTTGGAAGGTAATAACATTGTTACCACAAAATTTGTAGAATGACCTTGTGTGAAACAGCACAGAAAAATACTTTCTGTACATACTGAGCATTGCAGAATAAAGTGTGAATGCATTTAAGATTTTCCTGAGAGCAACAGTGCACCTGGAAAGATTGATGCATCATCTGTATATACTGATTCACAGCTTTTCATGGCATCATTAGTTAGTGTCACAGAGTATCTGTCAAGGTATTACATAATTCTAAAGGAAGGAAAAATTCCCAAATCGATTACAAAGGGTAAATGGCAAAAAGACGCTAACCCATAATATCCTTTACAAAATCCAGGTACTCAAGCAAATGTTACATAAAGAGTGATGGTCTTACCCTGCCCCGGTAACACGGGAACATGATAGTAAAGATCCTCGTGCACTTTCTCTTCCTGAGGAGTACCTTATTTCTCAGAAGGCATTGTAGATTTCTGGTATGGAGGTATTCAGCATAAGATGAGAATCTGTCCTGATTTATTCATAGAACGTAATATTAACTTTGACTCATGGGTTACCAGATTTTTGAAGAGACTTAATTATCTTGACTGAAATACCTAGATAAACCTGAAACAATGTGTTTTCCATTATTTTTAGAACATTTTAGTCACCCTTGAAAGTTTGCTATTTTATATGCCACCATGAGAAATATGGCTGTATAACTTCCAACAGTGAATATCAAGTATTTATTTACTACAGCACATAGTTCTTCCATTGAACATTAACTTTTTAGTAGACACTATAGTAAAGAAGTAGAGGATCATGAGCTAAAATGATTTTCTTATTCTAAATTACCATGTGCCCAGGATAAGAAGATGGTATAAATCAGAAGAATGTTGGTGAAGAACAGGACTAATCTGGGATTTTAGTCAATAAGAGTGTCAAATACTGTGAAATCCTCACAGAAATAGAGGTGAAACCAGTTGAAATCCTTTCCCTTTTGTGAGGCTCCTCTTGGCGGAATTTGGAAGAAAAATTTGAAACTCTGTAAAACACTCAGTGAGAGTATATCTGTGTTAAGAGGCTAGGCTGAGCAGTATCATGTCTGGAAGACTTCCACTTCCCAGAATTATATATTCAGTTTGGAATTACAAGCAAAACAAGGGTTTCTTAGTGTTTGGGTTGTTTTTTTAACTCTTGATGACATGCAGACTAAGGGCGAAAGGACACAAAACATGAAACTCCAAATTTCAATTTAGTAAGAATGCATGTGCTCAGAAAGCTGGCTCCCTTTCTTTCTTGTTGAGTGAACTGGAGGCTACTACAGGTCTACTTGTACAGGTTTTGCACAGACAAGAGTAGAAGTGTCTCATGGGTTTATATTTGATACCACAGCTGTTAAAGCTAGACCCCATCACAACCGCTTTCTGTCGCCATTTAAGATGGTCTTCAGATCTCTAGCTCCAACTTCTTATCAAGTCTGTTGTATCATGCAAATAATTCACACAGTCTTTCTCCTGTCCCAGTATGGGAGCAAGAGCAGCTGTGTCTCAAGTGCTTTCAACAGATGCTTAATCTTAAACCTCCAATAACAGAGAATTCGGTATCCCTAATGTATCATTGATGTATTTTATCACTTCTTGTTAATCTCTAGCATATAAATGAATCTACTAGACTCAATTATTTAAAAAACACCTTTCATATGAGAAGGCAAAGTGTCAAGATCATTAGCTGACTCAGTATCAGTAAAAAAAATTATTTATGGTGATAATCATGATCATTATTAGCAATTAAAGTCCTAACGATCATCCATCATGACACAGTTATTTTAATATTGGGAAGATCTTGATCATGTCATAGTTATGATTTTGGAAGAAAAAGTTTCCTAGTGCTTCAAAATATAGTAAATTTCTTTCATGAACAGAAACCTCTGAGTTGTTATGCAGGCTATCAACACCTTGCACCTGTAGATTTTCATTTAATGGAAGAAATTGGTGAAGACCTTCCCAAGTAAAATGCAGTTTTGACACAGACCAGATAGACTTGTCTGACTAAAGGAAAAAAATTAGCAAGACAAGTGTTTGAACAAAAGTAAATGCAAATACAACTAGAATGTAGAAAAAGGACAGAACACTAGGAAAAAAAAAACGTACAGTCACTCTGATGGTAAACTCCAAGAAGAGCTATTATTGCAGAAAAGAGAACTTTAAAGATTAGCATTTTCAGGACACATGCTTATCTCATACAAGCATTATATCTTTTGGGGTTTTAAAAGCCATTTAGCAGAGAAAGCAGGATCTAAATTTCAGACTAAGGACAGGAATATGGCAGTGTGGCTTTAGGAGTATCTGTTGCCTAATACAGAAAATTATTTTTGGTGAAATAATTTGCTTGGTTATACAACAACCAAAAAGTGAAAGTATACGCAACACAGTACAGTGAGATGTCCACTGAGTTCTAATCAAAATAATTTTTAAGATCATGTTTCTGACATACTTGACTTTTAGACACACAACATTGAATTCCAAAATTTTCAAGACACAACCATTATTTACATTCAATGATAGAATATATTCAATCAGGGGAAGGTATACTTAGGAATCCCAATATCCTTTAACTGTCTGCATCCCTCAAGATTACAGCTGTATATTCAGCTATTTTTGCAGAGGTGTATCTTTTAAAAAGCCAACAAAGAACACTGGGTTTGTTTGTCAGAAATTTCATGTCAAACAAAGGCATGAAAAGGCCTTTTTTCATTAAAAAAAAAAAAAAAAAAGGATGAAAAGTACAAGTAAAAAAAGCCAAAAAAAAAGTTTATGTTGTGATGTTTGGGGAAACTTCCAGGAAAAAAACGGTAGGATTGAGGGTATTTCAGGTACAGATTTCTGAAATCTATGAAGTACAAAGTTACAGTACATACTGATATAAATTTAACTCTGGCCCCAAGTGGCAAGTCCTGAAAGCAACTTTAACATCACTCCCATTCTTCTGTGTTCTACCTGTCATAATGTCCAAAACTGAATACTATTGCTAAAAGTATGCCATATTTCTACATATTCATACTTACAACTGCACTTTGTATAACACGATGCAGTAAATTCTAAACTTCACTTATGTCTCACTTTGTCACTGAAAAGATCTATCTGCAGCTCCCGGTACAGCTCACACAGGTGAGTTCTTTAATGGAGAGGAGGGAGGTCTCGCGTATACTTTTGCCTTTTATTGCATGCTTGGTAGTTGAAAAGAATCATGCCTTCACAGATCACTTTGTATCCCATTACTTCTGTTAAGCTATTTGGATTAATTTCTTCACTATTTAATGTAGCTACACTACCAGTGAATACAGTTAGTACACTTACAAATAATTCTTACCTATCACCAACTCTAAAGCAACAGTGATAAGGTTTAATACATCTTAATTGTGTGCTTCCTTGATTTTATGCATTCAAGTTTCATTAAAACCAGTATAACAGGAAGAGCATACAGGTCCAGTCCATTCACCAAGTTTTGTCCCTGGATTATTTGCTTAGAATAAATAATTTCAGGGAAAACAGATCTTGAAATTAAACCATCTGCATCCTTCCCAGTGCTTCTGAAAAGCCTAATGAGTAGTCAGCTGATCCAAACTGGACATCCAAACTCCCAGTGTCTTGAGCTCCTTAGAATAATGCACAGCAGCAGCTTCTGCCACAATGCCCGGAGAATAACACCAGGGAAACATCTGAGCTGTTTTGAGAGAGAGGTCTAGTACGTGTATTTCTCATAAATAAAGAGATTTCTTTGGAAACACCTATAGCATAGTTTTCATTCAACATCCTACAGAAGGTTTAGATTTGATCTTTTGTGCATTAAAAATGTTCATTTTACAACTGAAGGTTTTGAACAGAAAAATGGAATTTCAAAGAAGTGCTTACCTGTGATTGACAGTGCATCTGCTCTGGCCCCACTTACAGAGTGCTGAATGGTACTGTTGTGGATCGGCTTCATAGTTTTGCAGTTCAAAACAGTTCACTGGTAACAATGGATTCATTTGCCTAGGTAAGGCATATCCTGTAACCATTTCTTCATCATCTCAAGGACTTGCAGCCAAAACCATCCCACGAACCAATATACCATCTTCAGGACATGGCCACCAATGAGAACATAAAAAAGTGGAAACTATAAGTAAAATGTCACAGACAGAAATAATTTTTAAAAATGCATCAGCATAAAATACTGAAGTTCATGAAGGAGGGGAAAAGGTCAAAGCTACAGAAACCCTGAAAATAGATTTACAAAAATTATTCTAAATTTCATTTTAGTTAGAAATAATTCTAATTAAAAACTTTACCTAGTTTTCATGAGCTCTAAAGATGACATTTGATCTAGAGTTAAGAATTTATTTTTAATTGAATAGCACTGTCAGTTTTATTTTATTAAGAAAAATTACTCCTTGATAACTCTGGTAATAAATGTTAAAAGTACCTCCAAAGCTCAGAGATGCCTTTTTTCCTGAGAAAAGGTTCTTTTTAATTTCTAAGCAAACCCCCAAGATTTTTCATTTTAGAATCAATAGAAGGGTGGTGCAGAATGGCCTTTACGTCTCTGGAGAGTCTGTCAGGCCATGAGGACTATCCAAAATGGCAGCTGCTGGCTCCCTTTTTCCTCTTAGCTAGGAGAAATGAAAAAGAGGCATGCTGTCAGAAGAATAATACAGACAGCTAGCACCCATGACCCAGAACTCTGTAGCAAACAAATGTATTTCCATATAGGATGTTGGGGTTCGTTCTTTTTTTTTTTTTTTCGTTTTTACCTGTCAAAAATACTTGCGGAAAAGAGAAATCAGAGAACCAGAAAGACTTTAGGTGACCTTTTTTTGATCTAAGACTATAAAATCTGACATTTTAGTTAATGTTAGTTGCAAAATTTAACACTGTGTACTTAAATCGTACTTAAATCATACTTGCTAAACTTAGAAGTTTATGGCTAAGTTCATCCCATTTGAAGTACTTTTAAAACAGCCTTAGTGGGATGGATGACAGACCCTTCTAGCCCAGTATCCAACTTCTAACGGGACCAATAATGTCTATGATCCAACTATACCTTCCTAAACCGAAATTTGTTTCTACAGCTTTGCAACTAATAGTCCTTAATGAATCTAACAGGCCACATGGTATGTGTTGAGAAGTTGAGAATATAAAACTTGTTTATGGCTAGTGTGAACAGTTCTGCATGTTACCAGAGTATTTTTATAATGCATTTTCCCAGCACTCTGAATCCTAAGATACCTTGACTTCACAAGGAAGTCAGAGATGAGGCACAAAGATTTTCCCCAGTTCTGAAAGCTTCCAATTTTATAATTATGTGCAATCAAATGTCAAACTGTCATTGTGGAAGTGTGTCTAATGTTACATAGCACAGGCACACAATAATAAGCAGAAGGAAGTGGAAGTGACAAAAGGGAAGTTTCTACATTAGTGATAGGGTTGACAAGACCCTGAATGGGAGAAATTGAGGTTTTAGGACTGTGTAGCGTACAGAATCTCAAGCACTTGCCCAGCTTCAAACACAACATTTGAAATGCCCTGTTTGTCAAAGTCCCTTGAGTATTCTTTGAAGATGTGTCCACTGCGTACTACCACTCTAGCAAATCTCTGCTAAATTCCTGCTGCTGCTGAATTTAAAAAGAATGTGCTCTGCGATTAAGTGACCCAGCATACACCAGCACAAACAGATGTAACATCAGCAGAAAAGACAGCCAGAGTTTCAGGTTGTCAGCAGGGGATGTTTGAAAGGCAAGCAGTGTTTGTGGTAATGAGGAGGACAGCTGGAGACTTAGTCCTCTCTAGTTATCTTAAAGTGACATCAGCATAAATTGGAATGCTGCTGTCAGAAACCTGCTAGACCACAGGCCTGGGAAAGCACCGTTAAGCACATGCTATTCAAAGAGGAAAGGGAAATCGTAGCCCCTGACAGGTCAGACAGATGAAGGGAATGACCTGATCTCAGAGATCGGTGCAGTGCAACCGCCTGAAAGGTGCTGACTACCACATGGGTCACGAGGGCCGTGCTTCAGCACGTTCTTCCCATTGCCCAGAAGTCTTAGCCTTGAAGAATAGCAGCAGATTGAAACCAAGTGTCCAGAAACAGACTCTACTAATGTAACGGTAATAACAAACAGCAGACTTCTCAGTGGGTGCTCTGTGTGAATTTTAGGTTTTAATTCCAAATTACCTTTGGATAAAGGACTACACAGCAAATTTGGGCCAGCCTCTTCCTTCATATCTCTGAGCAGCTCCCATAGTTAAAACTGAGAGAAATTGAGTTTAGCAGGAAACTCCCATGCCATCTAGAAAGGCTACCCTGAGGACAAGATCTTGCACCCAGCTTCCTGAAGGCTTCAGAGGATATGCTGCATTGGCCCACAGAGCAGGAACCTGATTGTTTAGAAAACTACTGTAAGTGTTCTCTGTCTCTTCTGACATAACCACAAAACCAGCAGTAGCTTCTTTGAGGGTTTCCAAAGAGCTCTAAAATAAAGATCTAGAAGTGTTGTCACAGAACCAGAAGTGGACCACTTATCCCTTATGCATAGCTATGTTTTTGTAACAGTTGCCTCTGTAGGGTAAGAATAATATACTTCTTATGCAAAAAACAGTCTCAACTTTTGGTATTTGTGTATTTGTGGGAGGATGTCAATGGCATGAAGCAGCCAGATTTACACCATGGGCAGCTAAGGTTGCGAAGTGAAAATCTGAGCTTTTGGAAAACTAAGGGTCAATGATAAGCATCTGCAAAGCACTGAAGATTCTTGTGAACTTGGCAGAGTTCACTAGTGAGAGAGAGGGACATCTGTTTGGTAAGGAGAAACGTCTTTTCCACAGTTTCTAGGGATGCATGTCAAGGCCTGTAGCTTGTCTGCTTTTCTGATCTTCCAAAACTGGATGAGACCAAAAAAAAAAAAAAAAATCAACTGTACATCTGTCCATGCTTTTCTTCCATGACTGTTAAAAGACGGAAGTGGTAGGCACTGTGGATAATTAGACAGCAACAACTTTGTTTGTCATTTTAGACAGGTTTTGGTGTAAAAATACTATATAGTGGCTTTTGTCATTATTTTTATTCTTAATTTTGGATGTGAGCTTCCTTCCCATGGACACATCAAAAGAGCCTGGCTTTTGTCTCATTGACCAACCAGCACAAAATAGTTCTAGTTTTTGTAGCTCAGTGACCATATGTTTTCTACTACATATTAGTAGAGTCTTCTTGGCAAGATGACAAAGAGTTTTACTCTCTGACAGACTGTGTAGTTCCTCTCAGTTGAGATATGTTTTTCCAGATGGCACAGTCTGATGGAATTCCCAAACATGTGACAAATGAAACGGGGCATTTGGCCAGTGGCAGATCCAGCTGTTCAGGGTTCAGTGTTCATCATGGGCAGCATCTTGCCATACTACTCACCACTTCTAAAGGGCAGAGGGCAAATAAGTTATTGCACCTTCCCAGAAGTGCAACATACTAACTCCCTTACAGTAAGAACTCCCTGGTGTGCTTCTAAAGTTCTTTGCATCAGAGGAAATCTCACTCAGAGTTCTATATTATCTTGAGCTCAGAGCTGAGATTATGGCAGGTACCTGACAGGGAAGTACTAATCTGTTGCACAGTGAACATCTTAAGAACCAAGTGCATCTACTGAATATTTAGCAGCAGTTCATTGTGCTCACAAAACACTGCACCCATCAAGACAATTACAAGCTCCCTTGGCTGACATCGGATTTTATTCATAACCAAGCTCAACATCAATATCACCGAGTATCTGTAAACCTTCTAAGGAGTAAAGGTGAAAGTTTCCTGACAGGAAAATCCATTAAGAAATGACACATCTCTAAAAAATGATGAGCTGTGGTTAAATCTGTTCTCCCATTCAGCCATCCTTTCTAAACCTTCTCTGAGTTTATGAAATGGTCTCAGAAGTAAGGCTAACAAATACTAGTGGTGGCTGTAATTTTTTTTTTTTATCTGGACAGGTAATTCTTCTCCCCGCAACATACACAGAAGTAGAATGCATTTCTTCTTTTCTGACTGCAGTGTAGGTTTGATGTTGGCTTATGCACTGCTCTGTTTTTACTTAACATGGAGAACGTTAGCTGAGAAAGACTCTGTCATGTTGACCTGTTCTAATGGAGATGGACCTCTTCTGACAGGTGGACCCAGAGCTGTCTGATACAGACTGACTGACACACGGAAAAAAAAAAAAAAAAAAAAAAGCTTTCTATACTGTGATCGACATTACTAGAGAACTGCTGAGAAACACGTACAAAGACACAGGTGCCATGCTTTCAGCTGATCCTGTACTTGTGGTGAGTGTAATTTCCAGGTAAAGACAGACAGACGTGCGAGATTGTGTTGTTTATACTCATGGCAGAATTAGACGTTACTTCAGTAAAAACACTACAAATGTCAAGTTACTGAAGGAACGATAAAGGAGTGAGTGATTTGCACAGTGAGAAAGACGTAAGCTCACAATACCTGCCAGTTTGTTCCTGTACTTTTCTATTGTAAGAAACATTAATGGCAGATTGTCTCTATGATTCTTACCAATTGCATGGATGTAATGAAGTCCTGCTGGTTTTGTTGCTTACAAGCATCATTGCTAAAATAGCTTTGAGATCAAGGAAGATCAGCTACCAAAGCACAAATGTATCAAGTGAAATGTGAGTCCTTGCTTTCCCTTCTTAAGGGTATCAGAAGGGTGATTTCAAATAAGGAGCTTCCAGACAGGTGTCTACATTCACACCTCAGTATCTAAATGCAGATCATCTTTGTTCTGAATGATCTTCAGAACCTTTGCTTTCCACAGATCTAAACTAATGGTTCAAGTACTTGGACCTCCAGAAAATGTGCTAGATCTAATTTACAGTTTTGTACGGAAACACTCATCTTGCATTTGCAACAACAACTTATGGAACCCATGCAAGCTCATATTAGTAAAATTAACTTGGAACATTCAGTGAGTCATTGCAAAACACAAGTGAAAATATTTGTATAATATGCAAGCAGTAGACTGAAATCTTGATGTACTTGCTATGGAGACTGGATGAAAGAACTCTTGGTGTTTGTTGGACATTGAAGTTGCTAAGACAATGAGTTCAAATGACTACCAGCAGCAGAAAGCTTTGTATAATATCAGAGTAATACAAAAGCATCTTCCACTTTCCATTTTGCTTTTCTTCTATTTCAGAACCATAGTAAAAGTAAGAGATATCATAAATATTCAGAGACTTCTCTTAAGAAAAAAACCCATAAATTTGAAGGCAATGCAGATTTTCATTATAGTGTAGTAAAAAGTTCTAACATAAGGATGTAATGAAAATTGTTAACTCTGTGATGAAGGGCAGTTGGGAATAATGAAATCTAACAAATCATTATTTGCAGTTCAAAACTTATCTCCAGATTATGACACCTATACCAGCTGTCACCCAGTGCAAAATGAGCTACTTGACCACCATACTTTTAATAGTTCATGTAGCTTGTTCAGTCTATCCACCTCCTCCCCAAGCACAGTGGCTAGTAGCTCTCAGGACTCTCATTTTCATCACTCAGGGAGAACGACTGATGGAATACCAAGCTATCTACCTCCCAGCTTCACTCTGCCTCTGAATGTCTGCTCAGTATCTGTGTGCAGAATCCTTGCATGCAGCAGGGACTTGTTTCTTATGTGGTTGTCAAAAGCTGTGTTGCTGTAGGGAAGCACAATTTCTGCTGAGAGATATTGATCTCCCTCATGTCATGTACAATAAGACAAAAAAACATCCAAGCTAGATCTCTCGTGCTGTGTCAGTGTCCTGGTTTCAGCTGGGATAGAGTTAATTGTCTTCCTAGTAGCTGGTACGGTGCTATGTTTTGAGTTCAGTAT
>JAOBAS010000072.1:29873573-29900676 GCA_025311575.1 Elanoides forficatus
TCATTATTAGTTTCTTCTTTTCTGTTCTATTAAACCGTTCTGATCTCAACCCACGAGTTTTACTTCTTTTCTCAATTTTCTCCCCCATCCCACTGGGTGGGTGGGGGGAGTGAGTGAGCGGCTGCGTGGTGCTTAGTTGCTGGCTGGGGTTAAACAACGACAGTCAGCCAACTAAACATCAACTCATGGAATCATACCAATTTATTTCAGCAGTGGTTCGGCAACTCTTGAATTGCATTTAACACTTTACAAGTTACACAGTGACCAGAGAACAGGCTTTAAAAAATTATTCTCTAAATAAAAGATAACCTTGAGGGACATTTCCTAAAGGTGTTCCAAAATCAGTGCTTTTCATCATGTTCTAAGCAGAAAACATTGAACTGTTAAGATTACACTCTTTCAAATGCATTACAAAACAGAAATAAATTCAAAACCTTCAAACTTATGGTAAAGCAAATAATAGTGTTCCTATAGGCATACAAAGGCAAATGTTCACAAGAAAAACATGACATGATGGTGACTGTACCTGACTTGCTTGTGTATTGACTGTACAATATTGACTGCAGTGCCTGCCTGTGAAAAGAAAGCAGTATTTCTAAATGGATTTGGAAGCCTTAAGTGATTAGAAAAATCATCTCTACTGCTCAAATAAATTTTCATTATGGGCTATCATAGCAGCAATATACATCTTTTGTTCCACTAGGGAAAATACCAGTCTTTTCTGGCAAATGGCTTTTATTACACATTCCCTTAGCTCTTATTTTACTTTATTTTCTAAAAGAAAATTTTAACACTCACATCACCTAAAATGCATAAATCTCACAGCTCTTTATATGCTTACCCAGAAGCCAGAACTATGCTGGTGAAATGTTTTGCTTGCTTCAATTTACACTGATGTATTGCAGAGACCTGGTGTTTGACAGCATCCAGTTTCACCTAATTCGGTGGGAATTGTTCCATTAGCTTGCCAGAATCCAGCACCGAGACTTGTATTATCGTACCATAAAATGCCTAGTGCTTGCTCTGGCCCCAGGAATCCGTTCCCCCTTCTCTCTTCCCATACAGTTGGTGGGCCCATCAAACAGTAGCTTCTGGAAAAAAGAAGAGATGGGAAGAGCTCAGCTAGTGAAGGGGTTGAACCTAGGTTAATCACATTTTTTGCACACTTTCCTTTTCTAAGAACCATTTTCTCAAATGCAAGGAGGCTTTTCTGAATAAGGAAACTGAGAAAATCCCCAACGTAGGTGCTCAACAAACTGAATTTACCATGCATTGAAATTCACTCCTGATGCTTTTCTAAGTTGTGATCTGTTGCTGACTACATATTTCCTGTTGTGCCTGCAAGAGCAGCAGGTCAGTGGGAACCAACACACTGCTTTATCTCACCCACCTATTTTGATGGTTCTGTCTAGCCAGTTACACTGTTTACAGCACTGGCCAGCATGGGGCATTTTGACAGAGGCTTGCAACACTAAAATTTGTCCTAGTAGCATGCTTTTAATCATCATTCTTAACACCAGTTACTCCCTGGAGGTCTGTCTTCTTGGGGCATTTGAATTGTTACTCCCAAATCTTTATACTGTGTAGCAGTTGTTTATACTTAGCAAAAACCCACTTTTCTTAAAAAAAAAAACAAAAAACAAAAAACAAAAAAACCCCCTGTTTTGATTAATCTTACGTGTTTTATATTCACTAGTCAAAACACCTTTGTGAAGATGTTATGTTCAAAAACGCAAATGAGAATTTATTGCTCAATGATGCTTTATCCAACAACTTCCATGGGTTAACCATGAATTATGATCAGGGTTTTTTTCACTTTTTAGCATTCAAAGTAGAGAAAATTTACATGAGTATTAGAAGCTTTGACTTTTTATATGTTATATGTATATTTACTATTTTGTTAGATAAGGCTGCCTTCACCACAAGTACTCTTTTGTTAGAAGTAAGTTTATTAAAGAGTGAACCGATTTTCACTCTTTTTAACCAACAATCTTTACAATATAGAACAGTAGCACTAAGAAGGATAGAAGTGACACTGTCATACCAGAAAGTTTGGACAAGATAGTGTTAGTAAGTGCTTGAAAAATATCGTCACTGCTTTTTCCTGATCCCTATGCCGTTGTTCATGGCTGCAACTCAAGGATTAGTATAATTAAAGTATTTATCTCTTTACACTGAATACAGGGATGAAAATAGAAAATAGGAATCCTTCAGAGCACTTTTCACCAGAAGCCTCATCTTGTCTTTTCTTTTTTCTTTGCTCATAGGAAATACTTCCACAGAATATTTGGGATTATGAGTTTATTTAAATGGCTCACTCCAAAATTGAGTTCTGCTATTCTGCACCAACTGTCTACTTTCTCTCAGGTAGTTAGGAAAAGAATAACTACACAGGAAAAATACATTTCCTAAATTTCATTTCCAGGAATTAATATACAATATATTTTTAAATTCTGCTCAGCATCTATTCCACTGAATTGTAGATTATGAATACTATTTAAATTCAAGATAGATGCTTAAAATTAGATTAAAGTGTTTATTAATACTTTATGCTGATCATTCTAAAGACAATTTTCACTGTTTCCTACATAAAGAAGCTTATTCTTCTCAGTATGCTTCTAATTTTGCCATTAAACTCCTTATGTATATTCCTGAATGAGACTTTAAATGTAAGAAAATTAATTAAAATTTTAATGCTGTTACTTAATTATCTTAGTACTAGGTGTTAGTAAGTCCTTGTTTCAAGCCCAGAGGAACATATTTTATTAAATAGTTTGTTCTTTATTTTCCTTATTTTCTAGGGGAGGGATTTCCTTTATTTTGCTAGTACTTCAGTTTATTGCTGTAGAATCCTAGTTTTTCTAATTAATATTATACTACTTACACAAACTGGAGCTTTCTTCCCGAACAGAGAGCTATGATGCAAGTAAATTGATTTGGTTCAAAAATTTGCTCTAAAAGTTGAAGTTGATACCATCTTCACAAATGAACGCATATGTGCTTTGTTGCCTGATGGATTTAGAACAGAAATTTAAAGAATTAGAGACCTTGTAGAAACTGGCAGATAAATAGTAAAAGTATGATTTACAGTTCAGATTATTCAGAGTGACACAGGGCATATTAACAAACATGTATTTCTAAACTCATGGGCTGTCATTATTGAAGACAGAAGCACTCAGAGCAAACAATCAAAATTAGTTTCTTATGTACTTAGCTGTCGACAATCAATCAGAAGAGTTTTCAGATTAAATAAAACAGGTATAGGAAGAAGGTAAATCTTGTCGTCTATTCTGATGAGCAGAAGCAAAGCTAAAAAGAGGCTAAATGACTTGCCCAGGGGCTCTGTGGCACAATCAAGAATTGTAAAAAAACTCACTGCAGTTCTACTCCAAAACCTTATGCATAAACTAACTTTTTTTTTTTCCTTCTCATTTATGCATCCCTTAATTTGTATTGAAAGTCTCAAATTTCCTTATCCTGAATGATTCTAAGCATATAATATTATTCTGGTTCAGCTGCTATAAATGTCCTGCTTAAGCAGATTTTAGAGGATTATTGGGCTCCCCCTAGGAAAAATGAATAAGATTTAACAAATATAATATTGAGAACTTGGATCTGAACAGCTTCTTGGTATTCCTTTAAAGTGTTCCTTTGTGAAATCAGAGAGTATAAAACCACTAGCCCATGAAAAGTGTTTATTTGTGCAAAACTATGTATAACATATATGTAAGTATATAACATAAAATGTATAAATACTAAGAAGTATTTAACATTAAAACATGAGTTGATAGGAAATGTGTTGAAGAGAACATCCAAGAATTCTGTGTTCCATACCTACACAGGAGAAGCCAGATCTAATGAGTACTACAGCCATTCCTCCTTATTATTTCTGCTTAAAAGTGATTGTTAAATCAAATTTGCCCTTTAAGCTATAAAGTATAATTCATTTAACATAATTAGTTTAGAAATATATTTAAGAAAAACCTACAAACCTGAAACACTAAATTGGTATTCCCATGCATTCAGAGGATTTCTGAATCAATAGTCAGAGGAAGGCTTCAATGTATGCTTTAAAATCTTGGAAAGTGCCATCCACGTGGGCAAAACACACACCTGTTGCAGAAATACGTGTGTGTGTGTGTGTGTGTGTGTGTATGTATACGAATGATGTACCTATTAAAATATTTTCTTGTGAAGTATCAGGCTATACATATAATGCCAATATAAACAAAGGATTGTCTTTAAAGTATCTGAAGATATGTGTAATTCACCATAAGAAAACATCTGTAGGAAGACACTTGCAACTGCACATGGATGGCAAACTTTTTCATAGGCAGTGACAGATCCATATGAGCTTTTGACATATTCAAATTAACATAAGCAGTATTTAAAAAAAAAAATTTACAAGTTTCACATTCACGTGTAATATATTGACATGCATTAGCATTCAAGAAAAAGATTTTGTGACAGAATATTTCCTCCCTCTTTTTACACTTCAAACTGAAAACCAAATTGTTGCTTGAGCGAACAATGTAAAAATAATAGCTAGATGCAAGATGTGACTTGTAATAGCATTTACACAAAACAAATCATACACAAAATAAAAAGAACAATACAGCTTTCCAAAGCCTGACTGCTGAGCTAAAAGCCTGACAAGAATCAGCTTATAAATCTTGATCATTCGTCTGCCTTGCCTTCCAGATCAGCTGCATCATTCTGACACATGGGTAGGGAAGTTTAGAGCATCTGTGCAAGTACTGGGAGACACGGATCTGAAACTGCTCCATTCCAGGCATCCTGGATAACTTCATCAACTCAGAGGATGTGATTTTCAGCAGCCATACCAGATAGTGCAGTTCCCTCCTCAGCCATCTCTCCATTGCTCGTTTTCTGCCTTTTGCTCTATTCTCCCATAACACAGGCTGCTGTCCTATCTGTTGTGCCAAAACAACTGGATGTGTTATAATTACAGCCTGTCATATCAAAGAAAAAAACAACCCATACTTGCTCATCAGACAGTAACCTGCAGTGGATCAGCAACTGCCATGGCATGGGTAGACAGCTGCTGGCAGGAAGCAGTACAGCTGCTCCAAAACAAGACATTGCCTTCATGATCCACAAGTCCTGCTCTTGTGTTCTAGACATGTATTTCACATACAGAAAGTCAACAATCTGCAGTGACTGCAGCTCTACGCTAGGTAGTGGAGTCCACCTCAGCCACCTGCTGAATGTGCTGTTGTATACCATGTCATTGTTTTGTGGCACTCTGATTCTTTAAGGGTATCATCTGCCTCTGAATTTGGCCAAGTCAAAGAACAGATGTATTGAATGCTCTGGTAGTAGGATACACAGAACTCGTGAACCTTGCGGGAATATGTAATCTTTATAGTTGTGCTAAATCCAACAGGATCTCTAAGGACTAAAAAGGATGTGTAATATACAATAATCTCTTTAGTATCCATACAGCCTGAAGATCTGTTAACTTTTTTCCCGATTTTCATATCAGGTTCACTCTGATCTGAAATGTTGCTCTGTAAAACCATCAGTGAAGTATCATACCTGCTGCATAGAATGCAGCCTGAAATGGAGGGGTTTGTCTTAATTTCCCACCCCAGCTGTCATTCTGGAATACCCTGCCTTGACTATGGAGGACAATATGAAGTTTGCCACTCTGTCAGACATATCAACAGTTCTGCACACAAAATACAGGTACCAGAAAAGATTTAGAAATCCCAGGATCTTTTTCAAGTTTTAACACTAAATATTAAAATCCACAGTGCAACTGAGCCAAATGAACCACCTGCTGTCACTGAAAAGGAAGGGGTTTATTTATTCTTTTTCTATTCTCTCACATGAAGAAAGAATTAAGTAAAACAGTTAGGTCAGTTTAGCTATTTGCAGATAATACTTTGTAAAGTAATACTCAAAGAATCTACAAGCAAGATTCATGACAGAAGATTACTAAATAATCCCAAGCTAGAGTCAAGAGTGCCTCCTTGCAATTCTGCCTACTGATCAGAAAGATTTGCATGTGGAAATGGAGGGACACCACCAATATAATTTACGATAGAAAATAGCAGTTTTCTCCATAAATAGCTATAAAGACTCAAACTGAATTTTAGCATATTTCTTAGATGCATGGGGTGAGCTTGATCCTAGCTGAAGACTGTTGTTTCTGTATGTCACATAAACCAGACATGAAAATACACAATCTTTCACATTCATGGAGCACAAATATAATACCCGAGACTGAATGAATTCTTCTACCCAGATTTTCAGTCAACTGAAAAACTTTCATCCTTTTTTTGAAATATATTTATCTGATCCTGTATATTTGTCATCATCTTTCAATGTGTCAGAAAAAAAATCTCTTTAAGACTGTACAAAGACATCTGTGATCCTAGCTATCAGTACGTTGCCCTCCCTAGCTCAGGGTAATTTCAGCTACAGTATTGACAGATTTCTACTGAACATTAAAAAGACCAAAGAAATAATGTTTTGTATTTCCAAATCTCTTGTTTTCTAGAATCTAGGCGAGATTGATTTTTTTTGTCATATACATTGAAGTGGAAGTGCTTTTATATCACAATCAGTTCCTTTCAGTTGTTAAAGTATAAACCAGTACTAGTAGTACTAGAAAATATCTATGTCAAGCAGTAAAAAGTCACGTAGATATTGTATTTTCAACATCATACATAAGAAATCGCATACCTGATTTGACTATGGTCATTGCTGCAGCTGCTTATGTATACTGTATATCCTTTCTTTGCCTTATTACCTATGTGGTTGAACAGCTAATTTTGCCTATCTACTTACACAAGTGCCCAATTTCCTATGTAAACAGAATTAATGCACATGCAAAACAAACACTTGTTATCACTTTTTTCACTTGCAGCCTCAAATTCTGGTCCTTAGCATGATTCAACATTCTTGAAATATTTTTGTCTTAATTTCAGATAATGACTGTGTAGAAAAAGGGTTTCAAATTCTATACAGAAATACTAGTTTCTTAGTAAGAGATAAATAAAACTTGGTAGGCATACAGACCTTCTAAAACTAATGTTACATCATCAATTTTTAATTACATATGTGGACATGAACAGACTCTATCAAAGTCATCAAAAAGCATTTTCATTTAGCTTGCCAAATTAAAAGCAGAAACATTTTCAAGGGAGCGAGAAAAATGAAGACAGGTATTATTTATGTGCTCTGACTTTTATCTCAAAGGCAAATATCTGTGACTGTAAACAAGAAGTAACAGTTAATAAGGAAGTGAATATGAGAAGGCTATAATTCTACCTCCTAAATTTGATAGAATTAATTTGCTTTCAAGACCAGTGCTAGAAGCAGAATGAAAACCAAGCCAAGAAACCTTTACATGGTGTAGTGAAGGAACATGCAGATGCTTTGCAGAGTTTGTCTTAAAGGGCTGATACATCTGCTTCTTTCAATTTAATTCTGTGTGACCTTGTGGTTTTGCTTTTCCACACATTTTTTTTCTGGCATTAGTAGATTTTCCATTTTTTAGGGTCTGGTAATTAACAAAAAACCCCAGATTAACAGAATTTATATTCTCACCGATGTAGCATCTCTTTGAAATACTCAGATAGTGTCTAGGAACAAAAGCTATCCTTTTTCTCTAGACTAGTTTAGGAGTCAGGACTACAAAACTCCAAAGTAACACAGTTGACTAGTCATATCTCAAAAGGGAAAGGGACAGAATAGAAGAAAAAAAAAAGAAAGGCAAAATTTTGAGATTTTAATCAAGGAGACAATTCATTCTGCATAAAAAATACCTTTGGAAGAATCAAATATTCATTCATATACCCTAATATAGTAAAAAAGATTGTAATGTTGATGTCAAAATAAAATCAGTTGTCTGTAAACAAGCATTTACTATCTGACGGTGAATGAACAAACCTTTTGCAACTCATATTGGGCTACAGTTTGCAAATCAAAAAGGATTTTGCTTAGGAGAATGCTTGAAAGCACTTGTTTTCATTTCAACAAATATGAGTCTTAATCTTCAGCTTTGCAAAAGAGTTCAGAACAATATGCCAAGTTTGGGGTTGTATTTCTTAGTGTATAGGGAAGGTAACTAATATAAAATATGTAAGACTGGGCAGAAATAGAAGTTTAAGTGTCATACTCAGGTATCTATCTTTTAAAGTATTTGCTTAATAAAAAAAGCAGTTTCAGTGTAATGGAAATACAGACAAATTACAGGGCTTTTGATAAATACAAGATTATATAAAAAGGTATAAAATGCAACAAAGTAGATTTGGAGAAAGCACTTTCATATTTCAGCAGAAATCAAGGAGACATATTTGAATAGAAGATCTGTCTCATCAGATGAATGTGCATTGCCCTAAATCTTTGCACCTATTTTTACATGTTACAGTAAATTCCTTTATATCACATCCCACTCTCCTCTTATTATCACAAGTTGCCAAATTTGTTTCCTGTGTTTAATACAATGCAAAGTAAAATCTATTAATCACAGCTAGTCAGGATCGTAAAAAGATTTTTTTCACAACTAAAAATTAATTAATTAAAATTATAGTTAATTAAAAATAAAAGTAATGTAGAATCTACAAAAATTGAGGGGAGTATCTACAACAATGATACTTCGCTTTTGTGCTCTAATCACTATGAGATCAACATAGTGATTCATGGGAGATTCAGTACTCTATGAATTATAGAAAACTTTTCATAACTAGAAAGAATGCTGCTGCAGAGAGAATTTAGTACTATATTTGGTACTTCATAAGTTAACAAATATTTGTTAACTTGCCAATTTGTAAAGATTTACTATTTCCTTCATTGTTAAAGAAGACCTTGAAAATCATTATTCCAATATACAAACCTTTATTTCAGTATACAAGTGTATAAAATTATGTCAAAGGAAATACAGCAGTAGCTAAAAAATGTGGTCTGCAGTGAATTTCATACCTGACAAAGGAGAAAAAATCTTTTTATACACTCATCAAGGCAACTTAGTGAATACAAAAGAAAGTGCAAAACATTGTATTAGGAAAAATGCCACATTCTGCAAACTAATGATGAATTGACTAGCAACACCTGGAGGGATAATTTTGAAAGCGTGCTAAATGATGAGAGGTGATAGAGAAATTAGGAACAAGAACATGCTGAAAAGAGGTATGCAGAAAGAAGAGTTTGCAGGAACGCTTATGAACATAAAAAGGCAGAACAGCTTTTGGCCATGTAAGGTGTCAGGAGATGCACAGAAGATTAGGGAAAGAAAGCTTGTCAGATATCTTATGAATTCTGCAACATTCTTCAGATGGGAAAAATGGGGAATGAATGGGGTAAAGGCTTTGCAATGTCTGTTTTTCAACATATAGCAAATATCAATCAGGGAAGCAACCATCACAGACTCCAGAAATTATAAAAAATGTTCTCGGTGGAATTGCTGAAATCTTAAATGGTTAAAGAATTTCATCCTGGGCAATCAGCACCTTATATGTACTATGCATTCCTGTTGACAAGACTCACAGACAGGCTGCAGTTGGTTAATGCTTTGAGAGAATCTGTTAGAGACACACAGGTATGAACTTAGAAAGCTAGAGAAATGTAATGGAAGAATAAGTCTGCTTTAGCTATATTTTTAGAAAAATAAAAGCAATGTTCCTATCAAAAGAGTAGAAAATATAGACTAAATGATGATACATATTTGAAGTCAACACTGAGTCCTTTTAGTGTTTTCATGATGGTAGTAAGAGAGACAACAGTTACCTTGGACTACAAGATTCACTTACCATTAGTATTGTAGGTGGGAGCTATGACTGAATTTAGCATCAATGTTGGCAGGAATGAAGACTGTGATAATTGAGGGGAGTAGTACACCACCAATTCTACAGCAGAATGTAGGACGTGTTTGTAAGAATGAAAAACTGTAATAACCTTGCACAAATGACTGCAGTACTATGAGTGCCTTCTTCAGTAACTTGTGGTATCAGAAATGAATTGTGCAAATCTTTTCACTGACTCCCTCAATAAATGGAACAGATCCCTGATCAGCCATGGGGGAAAAAACTTCAAGCATACAAATAACCGGACATCATTTCATTGTAAATGCAGTGAAGGTATGAACTCGGGCAATTGTGGGTTGCTTCTGTTGCAGAGGGTGAGGGTGTACTGCTGCTATCTGCTCTTCAAAGACATGAAGATTATGCTATATGGTGGTTCTTTCTGTGAAAGCAAGAAGAAGATAATCAGCTGGGTGATGGCTAACACACTCAGTGGACAAGATAATAGCAGAATTCAAAGAGGATAGCAGTATGGACTGTGACTGAAAACTGTGAGCTATGAAAGCTGCTTACTGTTAGAAAGAAAAGATGCTGCATTATGTGTTAGAAGATAAAAATTGGAAATTTGCTTTTTATCTTGGAAAAGTGATGGACGGGGTACAATCTGAAGAAATGCTATCTGTTAAAGTGAGAAATTTAACTTTTTAAAATATACTTATTTTTGCATAGGAGACTTCAAGAGTGCCTATGAGTTCATAGGCAGCATGCAAAAGTCTTGAACTGTGTATGAGGACTATATGTCTACATCGAATGGAGTCTTCAGGTTAGAAAGCTTTTCACCTTCCTGAGGACAAAGAGGTTTAAAAAATCAAAAACTTTGAGTGACATTAAGAATATTTCAAAGCCACACAATCTTTGCTCATTAATCTATGACTCTGAGAACAGTAGTGATTGCAGCCCATAGACTTCACTTATTACACCCTTTGTCTCACTAGATGCTTCAGTTTCATAGAGTAAGTAGAATTCAGCTCACCTAATTTTAGCCTTCAGAAAGTAAGACGCCTTCTGTTAGCCTGCTATCTTGCATCCTCCTCAGTCAATGAAGTGAGAAGGGTACCTCGCTAAGGTCACTATCTGATAAAAAACCAGGAAGGATATCTAAAACAGATGGAATAAACATGTAAAACAAATGGAATAAATTTGTGCCTACAGAATAGCTGTGTTTCCCCATTTTGCTCTCTCCCTCTCCCTCCTCTTACCATGAATCCTAGAAGCACAGCTCAGAGACTAGACCTCAAACTTGATGCCACAGTTGAGTGAAATAATCCTGCCTGCTAGTAACTAACACTCACGCTACCCTTGTTTGCCATGACAAGCCATGTTTAGAAGACAAAAGGTCTTTGGCTTCTGCAAATGCTTTACAGCTTCAGCTGGCAACCAGTTGGCCATGTAGATTCTGGGTCATGTTGTGTAACATGCAGCCTCCAGAATCCTTCTTTTCTGAGAAATGCCAGAAGCAGACAGCCACAGACACCACACCACAAGTGCTGTGCCTGTTATCTAAGTGAGAGCATCCCACGGCATCTCCCCACCTTCACAATAAAGGTTTCAGTAAAGTATCACTGTCATTAAATTCATACCAAATGTTCCAAAGAAGAGATGCAAACATCTTCCTTTCCTTCTACATTTAATGTAAAATGTAAGTTGTTCTGTGGATTTGTTTTCATTGAATTCTGAAAACATATAATGACTGAAGCACAGATCATACACTAATGCTCAGAAAAATTCCTCTGAATTGCAACTGCATTTAGTCTTGAAAAAGCAGAAGCTAACAGTTCAGCACTAGCAAAATTGCTCAAATGAGCCATTGAACTGTGGCACCCCTCAATCTCTACCTGAATGCTGGTCATTTGGATTGAACTCTGAAATAGTTCTTCATGATTCTTAATGATGTTTTTTTTCTCACAATTTCTAATCATCCTTCTTGGAAATTTTCTGTACATTTGTATAACACTTTTTTCCAAAATAGACTCTAAGATTTTTTTCCTGGGTGGAGTGAATACAAATGATCATACAAGCATTCATTAAATCTGTCAGCAGCAACTTTCTGAAGAAAACTTTAAAAAAAAATTTAGAAAGAAAACAGATTTTTGCTTCCAGCTTCTAAAGCCTTCAGTGCACAGTGAGATAAGCAATGGGACATTTTTTGGAAAAAGTATTTAAGATGAAACAAAGGGCTTTTTATTATCTATTTTCTGTCTTAGAACACGTATTTTAGTTTGGCAAGCTTTCATCGCATCACTGAAGAAATATAATTTTGTAACTATGAGAATTAATAAGAGAGAAATTCCTGCCAGTTTGGGATGAAACTTAGTAAAATTACATTGGTTCTTTTACAAGTAAACTCCTGCTGGCTTTAGTGGAAATCGGTATAAATACTTACTGCAAAAATCAGTAAAAGAACATTAATGGTATTCTTATTTAAACACACTTGCAACAATCGAGATGAAAATAGACATTATGGAAGCATGTATAACCATGTGTCCACTCACAATCTGTAAGGCTAAACTTCAAATATGTAGTTATTCATTGAGCTGCTTGGAAACAGAGACATGACTTTTTCCTTAAGTGTTTCCATCCTTTGTAATGTATATTTAAAAGTTAGCTTTAAGTTGTAACAAGTTTTGTGGGGACCTTTCTGCTGAATCATAATAAATCCAATTGATGACAGGCTTTGTACCAACAAAATGATAGAGTACAGTACAGTTCCATTAAACTAGTCACTATATAAACTTTCCAGAAAATGCTATTATGATTGTGAAACACTCTTTAAAGAAATATTCTAAATATGTAAGACAGGCAGAACTGTTTTTTATAATTGCCTCTTCCTATGTGCTCCAGTACCATCAGACATACCTGGATAACAGCATGAAAAAAACAAAAGCCAAAAATGATTTTTCTCTATGTTTTGCCAAGGATATTTTCTTCAAAAAATGTAGTTGTCATTTGTTTGAATGCTAGCTTGATGTCTGCATGAAGTCCTTTTGCAGGTTCATTGGTTATCTGAATTAAAAGAAAACATGGTGACTATATATTTAAATTTGCTTTCTGTTTTTTACTGGAGTGCTGTGAAGTTAACAGATGGGCTTTAGCAATATGTCAACTATATTTCTCAGTGGAGCAGATTTATCTACAATAGGTTTTAGTGTTTAGTCAGATGAACATACTGATTATATAACAAGTGAAATAAAAAATT
Source organism: Elanoides forficatus (assembly GCA_025311575.1). Classification (NCBI taxonomy): domain Eukaryota; kingdom Metazoa; phylum Chordata; class Aves; order Accipitriformes; family Accipitridae; genus Elanoides; species Elanoides forficatus. Next base: position 29,886,600 of record JAOBAS010000072.1, read on the forward strand.
TGTGAAATTTGAATATGGAAAAGAAGAGATTTGGAGCAGGAAAAGATGTAAAAGAAATGGTCTTGCAGAAATAGGTATAACCATGCAGTAAATTAGCTGAAAGTTGACTGACTACATCCTATTATAATTTAACTGCTTTGTTTAGCTATTATAATATCCCATTTTCAACTGCCGGTTGAGCTACTGTCTCTGCTACTTGGCAGAAAGAATGGCCAGCCAGGAGAGGCCAGCATCTTGGTTAAAAAAAATGTAAGCAAGTGCAGTAAGTATGAAGAGACAGTATAAAATCAGAGAGATCGTATAATATTTGTTTTTCATAATATTATTCTAGGCACCCATGATTTGTGCCTTATGTTTTCCTAAGCTAGAGGTGGTTTCTTTGCTTTTTAGATTTCATATAGTAGTTGTTAAATGGACATTTTTCCCTGGAAATATGCCCAACTGCTTTTTGAAACCATGTAAACTTTCAGCCTTCACAATGTTTTCAGCTAAAGCACCAGTGAATTTTTTTTTTTTCTTTTAATTTGCTAGCTATTGGCTTAATTTGATGCCCAAACTCCATTTTCTGGGGAAAAGTGTTCCTCATTTCAACTACTCTGCTGTTTCTCTTCTGATTCCCTTGATTTTCTCATCATAGAGCTCTCTTACTTCTTTCTTGTCCATCTCTTTTGCGGCATGAAGGTTTCTAGTCTAATTGCTCCTCATTAAAAAAGCGGTTTCTTACCTGTGATGATGCTTGTTGCTCTTTTCTAAACTTTTTCTAACGATGCAGCTTTTGACAGAGGAGGACCAGAATAGCACACAGGACTCAAAATGTGGGACCACCACTGAGTTGTACAGTGGCATGGTGTAGATCTATACTCATTTCAGTTATTTTCTGTTGGCTTGTTTGTCCTTTCCTGATTGTCGCTCTTAAGTCTTCACAGAACTGCAAGTCACAACATCCCGATCAGATTCTTTTATAGGCAGTGTTAGAATTTTTTTCCCGCATACATTGTTTTAAGTTTATCCATACTGATTTAAATCTGCCACTTTAATACCCATTTTACTGCACAAGATTCTTAAGCAGTTCTTCAGTTTGCTTTTGGTTTTATTTCTCTGAATATCTTCAATAATGTCACCTCATTGATCATCACCTTTCACAGAGCAGTTACAAATGCAATGAATGGTACTGACCTTAGCAAAGAGATTAATGGGGTTTTCCTACTTACTTGCATCACTATAGATACTATTTATTTCTGTCCTCAGTTTCTGGTTTTAACTAAGTATGGACATTCCTTCTTATTCAATGGTAGACTATTTGCTTTACCAGTCTTTGGTTGGAGATTTTGCTGAATATTTTGAATGCCAAGAGTATTACCATCCAACCACTCTGCACTTGTTGACTCTTTTGAAGACCTCCAATAGATCTATGAGGTTTGACTTCCCTTTACAAAAGGGAATTCCCTTACACCATGGCCCTTCCCTAGCAGACTGCCCTTACCCATTTTTCCCACTAATTCTATTCCTTAGAATAGTTTGCTTATATTCTCTGTCTCAAAAAAAGACTGGTTTGTAGCTCCTGAGAATGCCTCTTGAATCCTTTTTAAAAATTGCAGTCACACAGCAAACTGGTGGTACCAAGGCAATTTGAGCTGGTCTATTTGCATGCAAGAGAGTAGTACACTTTTTTCATCCTTGCATTCCTCTAAAATTTTGGGGTCAATAGTACTGTGTCCTTGTTACTTGCAACTCTCAAATATATCAATATATTCTATCCACATCACTTCTGCCAATATTAAAATTTAAGACACATCAGAGAGGTTTCAGGTTGGAATTACTTACAGTTCATCTGCCATTAAGTACAAACACAAAGTGCAATTTATATTTTCTGTCATAACCATTTTGTTCTTTGATAATTTACTTGACTGGAGATTTCAAATTCTGGCTTCTGATGTATTTGGAAAAGTATCTATTCATAATTTTGTATGCCTTTGCAGCTTCCTCTGTGGTCCTTTGAGTCGCACCCACAACACATTTTTGAAAAGCAAAAGAGGATAGGAGTTTACTGTACATTCCCTCAGAACTTATATTTCCATTTGTAAGGCTTGATACAGGTACATGATTAACAGTCATATTTACAGGCACCACAATGTAAACAAAACACCAAATTTGGAAAATATTGTGATTTGTTGGAACTTTGGATTTTTCAAGTCTTGACTACAAGTAATGCTGCCAGTCAGTTCATCCCATTTCATGTATTTATGAATAGGATGTTTCTTACAACACAAAGGAAAAGAACCAAAGACACAAATATACCAGTGTGTAAAATCATGAACCACAAGTATATTAATTAGAAAGCAACATAAATATATTGAGAGATTCTATAAGGAAATTGTTTTATATTTTGTTGTGCATTTTCTGAACATATTACCTTGGCAGGATTTGGCAGCACAGAGGCAGGAGGGGTTTCACAAAGCATAGAGCTTAAATGGAGCAGGAAGTTCTCATGAACTGAAATATCTGAAAAAAAAACCAAATAACATGATTAGATTGCTCTCTTGTTAACTTTGGTTTAGTGCACTAACTAAATCTTAACCAACATGATATTACAAAATAAATTACATTATTAGAGTACTTCAGTAATATATGGTAATTTCTCTAGCTATGATTTGGGAGACAGAATAAGCAATATTGTAATTGCACTTCGAAAGCCCAATTGGAATGGGGCATTATGGAATTGCTTGAATATCCAGGATAAATAACAAAGAGTACCAAAACCACAGAAAACTTATGGGAGACAACAGTTAAGAATTAAACTTAAAATCAGATGGTAATTAGAGAATTGCAAAGACAGTAATTATGGGTTGTTTGTGCAATCATATTGCAGCATAAATGATCTTTCTTTTGTATATAACTATATCACCACAGTTTGAATACTGACATCCCTTTCAGATGTCACTGACACCTATCAAAAAAAAAGTACAAAATTATGAAATTAGTAACAAAGGAATCAGAGATTATGGATGTGTAAGCAAGGTGAGGTGGTGAGGGCAGCCAAAATTAGCACCTGCTACATTAGTGAAAGTAAATATTGGCAGAAGAGTGGATCTTGGAAAAAATGCAGTTTGCTATGTCATGTCCTCTATTTCAGTTCTCAGGCTTTGAAATGGGATAACAGTTCCCAGTTTTCCAGTGGATTGTCATTCATTTTTTGATAAAAGAACCACAAGTAAGTAACATGGTATATCTTTGAAAATCACAAAAATGGCAATGACCCGAAGGCCACTACAATGTAGATTACATTTTGCATAACAATATAGCAAATAGCAACTTTGTAATCCTAAAGCATCTTTCTATTTACCCCATACTATAAGTGAGAACTACAACAGCACAATTCTGATCTGGCACAAACTTTGTGAAAACAGATTATAATGCAGCATGAAAATTACATACTTGGCTCTGTTGAACTTTTTACAAGCTCTCATAGAGCTAACATACATGAAATGGCAAGATGACAGTTTTCTGGAAGTACTCAATTTCCCAGTTTTATCGCATCCTGTATTATATTTTCTGCAATAGATCTTTGGCCTTACCCCAGTGAAACTGACTCCAGTCTGCAACAGAGAGTAAATTTTATGAATGTTCATACTAAGAACGATTTCATATTTGGTCATTTTTTAAAAAGTAGAAGCTTTCGGATTTCTCATTGTGAAAAACACTGTCAAGGTTTAAGCCCAGCTGGTAAAAAACCACCACAAGGCCGCTTACTCACTCCTTTGGCCCTGGTGGGATGATGAGGAGAAAATATAAAGAAAAAGTCATGGGTCGAGACAAGGACAGGGAGGGATCACTCACCAATTATGGTCATGGGCAAAAAAACAGACTCAACTTGGGGAAAAAACAAAATCAATTTAAGTTACTACTAATAAAATCAAAACAGGATAATGAGAAGTAAAACCAGACCTTAGAACACCTTCCCCCAATCCCTCCCTCTCTCCTGGACTCAACTCCTCTCCTTATTTTCTCTACCTCCTCCCCCAACAGCAGTGTAGGGGGATGAGGAATGGGGGTTGGGGTCAGCTTGCCACATCTTGTCTCTGCTGCTCCTTTCTCCTCAGGGCAGAGGACTCCTCACTAGTCCCCTGCTCCATCGTGGGGTCCCTCCCACGGGAGACAGTCCTTCATTAACCTCTGCAGTATGGTTCCTTCCCATGGGCTGCAGCCCTCCAGGCACAAGCTGCTGCAGCAGGGGCTTTCCCATGGAGTCACGGCCATCTTCTGGGGCACGGGGTCCTCCACAGGCTGCAGGTGGGCATCTGCTCCCACACTCACCTCTATGAGCTGCAGAGGGACAGCCTGCATCACGGGCTGCAGGGGCAACCCCTCCTCTGGTGCACCTCCTCCCCCTCCTTCTTCACTGACCTTGCTGTCTGCAGAGGGTTTCCTCTCACATCCCACTCCCCTCTCTGCTGCAGGTTCCCTTTCTTGAGCAGGTTCTCGCAGAGGCACTACCGCTGTCGCTTATGGGCTCTGCCTTGGCCAGCGGCAGGTCTGACTTGGAGCCGGGGGACCTTCTAGCAGCTTCTCACAGGACCCACTCTGTAACCCCTCCCCTGCTACCAAAACCCCACCACAGAAATGCAAAACAGACACTGACCATGTTTTTGGGCTTGAGTGTTGAAATCCAGTTTCTCAGTCTCATATTTAGACCCAAAATGAAAGTGACTCAATTTTCTGAAGAGCTAAGCACCACCAAATCTTTAAGCCCATCACTTTGGCTGTAGTGGTTTAACAACCAGAAACCAAGGCTTCATTAGGCATTTAATTTTTTGTATATGAATTTAGGCATATTGTTCAAAAACTGTTACTGTTCTTACAAATATAAAGTACACAGCGTATATAAACTAGGTAGAAGCATATATCTACACTTAGACTATGCAGATGAAATCTTAGCTTCTTCTAAGTCAACAGTAAAATCTCATCAATTCTTACACAGCTCAGATTTTGTGCATGGGTAATGTAGAATTAAGTATTTTAGCAGAATAAAGATGTATAGAATAGACTGGTATTTCAAAAGGGCCTACAGGAATTCTTTTTTAAATAAGCCTAAGGAATTAATTTTCTAAATATCATTAAAATATTTAGATATTTGATATTGATATCTGAAAATACCTTCCCAGCAGCATGTGCAATGAAAAATTGCAATCGATACCATTCTGAATACCCTTGTTCTTCCTCAAATTGCTGAAAAGCTCTTATTGGGTCAGAGCCTGTGCTCAAAACAAACAGTAGTGCAGCTGAGGCAAACGTGTCTTCATATAGAGGTCCAAGTCTAATTCTCTATGAACTGTTTTCCAAGATTCTCTATTACAAACTCAGCACATACAGAGGCCACCAGAGAAAATAATGATGCAGTAGTATGTAAATGTAGAAAGCTGAGAGAAAATAACTGTACTTCAGCAGGAAATCCACTGCTTCTTGTACAATACCTGACAAAATCAGATGTATCTTATTTTTTCATCATGATACAAATAATAAAAATTCAAGAATGAAAAAAAAAATCAGACATCTAGGATACTAATCTGAAAAATTATCATATCTAGAAACAACTGCCTCAGTGTATCCACAAGCAGAAGAAAGAGCTCTCTGCAAGCTACTTATTCTAATACTATTATCTTTACACTATAAATGCTTCAAGAAGTTGAGGGCAGCTTCTAGAAGCTGGAACTGTTCCTTAACACAGGGTTGAACTACAAAAGACCAGTCTTTCCGAGTAGTTTTGCTGAAGCCATGATTTGCACTGCATTCATAAGAAAAGACTAAATGGCACTGGTGGTAGTTCAATCTGCAAAAAGCCCAATTATTCCTCTTGGCAGAAAGTACAGACAGGAATCATCCTGCACATGTTCCTCCTTAACAGCTATGAAGCTACAAGCTAGTCTGGCTCTACCTTACCACCTAACTTGAATTGGCTCATAGAGAGCCCATGTATCACTGTTTCAGAACTCCTATTTCATTAATCTTCTCACAGACAGTTACTGGAGTTTTGGAGCAGGTAGAATTCAAGAGGAACTAAACTTTTCTGCAAGAACTTTACCACAATTAATTTCTGAAACATGGTCAGTCTCAAGTCTCAGGAAGCTTTTGTCACATTTTCGGTTTTTTCTTCCTTGTGTTCCTCCACATGAAATGGTTCCAAATCGTAGTGTCCCCAAGTTTCTGGATGAACATGAATTTCAAGGTATTCTACATATGAAAATACCATAATCTGTGCCATGAATTTGTAATCCACACCATATCAATAATTCAGCAAGCCTAGGTCATATTTATGACACAAATATAACAAACACGTTTTTTCTGCTTTTAAGCTAAAATCCCTTTGAACTTTCTCAAAGTGAACACATATGTTTTATTACATTCACTTGGGAACATGCTAAGACAGATTAAGTGATAAAACAATTATCAGAAGCCATTTATTGCATAAAAATCAGTATATAAGTTTTTGACCTTGCTCTGAGCAGGGGGGTTGGACTAGGTAATCTCTAGAGATCTCTTTTAACCTTGGTGTTTCTTTAATAACAAATAGATCCTTCACACTGGAATTACAAAGCATGCTTGAACAAGTGAGCTGAGTATAAATCCTGCAAGTAATATTACTGGAAGGGATAACCTGCCCCACTGATTTAAGGAAGACATGAATTATACTGTTATTTGATTGACAGCCCTACTCAGCTTACTGCTGGATAAAGTTTTGCGTGTGTGGAGAGAATACTACAGCACGCCTCATCAAACCAGGGCACAAACACTGATACAGACTGAGTTTGGGAGAAGGAACAGGAAAATGTGGGAAGAAGGGAGGAGGGGAGAAGAGTTCCCCATACTCTTCCATATTGCTTCTGTGAAGGCAGAAGAGGAGTCTCATACTGTCCTGTCAAAGTGGGTGGCAAGAACATTTCACCAAGGTGGAGGAAACACAGAGAAATGACCTTTAGGAAACCACCTACAGACAAAGCTGAGCCACTGTCTTTGAAACTGTTCAAAAATAGATTCAATTAAAAGAGGCAGTGTTGGTATAAAAAAAATCTACTTTAAGACAATGGATTGGCAATCAGAAAAGGATCTTTCCAATCTAACTTCTAGTTTCTTTTGTTACCTAATTTAATGAAGATAAGTCTGCAAATCCTGTCCTTTTGAATTCCATTGGGAATGCTTCATTTCAGTCATAGCACATAAATCACATGGTGTCTTCAAGCCATGGCACATCCAGTTTAACAAAGTGTTGCTCTTCAGTAGAAAGAATAATCAGTGAAAATAAAATTAAAAGCAGACAAAAGTTTAAGAAGTGCATGACTTTCAATAGGCAAAATACAAGTGCTATAAAACAGCATTATAAATAACATCCTATTTCAAAAAGGCATTTAAATACATTCTTAAATTAACTGCTAAGCTGAAGACACCCTTTAAACATATCTATAAACACATTCTTATATTCCACTCACATGTTGAAGTGCTAATCTGAGTATACTTTCCTGGACTCAGGCCAGCAAATGGCAAATAGCTTAAAATCATGCTTACCTTAAAGGATACCATATCTCAGAAAAGTATTAGTTGTGGTCCTACATATTAATATTTTTAAGGCTAAACTCTGGAAAAATATCTTTCTCCCCTATCTACAAATACTGTTGTGAACCTCCGATATCTAATCTCTGATGATTGTCTTTGTCCCGAGCCTATTGAAGGGTACCTTAACCCAAGCCAGCAGGCCCCTGGAGGCAGAACTCCATTCCACATCTCTATGAATCCGCATTCATTCTCTCATCTTCCAATCATCTCTCTGCCACAGGGTTTCAAGACACAGCATAATGCCAGACAGGAGTTTGTGTTACTCAGAAAGGCCTTGAGAAACATCGATGTATAACACATAGAGAGTCTGACTAAGCAGTATTACCAAATGTTGCTCCAGATTATCATTCTTTTCAAAAGTCTTAGTAGTTTTACTAAACAGTTGAAAGAAAAACAGATTAGTTTTAGATGAGCTCCTTAACTTAATATTTATTATAGCAGAATCCTGGAGTCATTCACTAGACTGTCTGGAGCCATTATTCTTACTCAATTTCATATGCTAGATCACAGTTTAAACTAAAGATCTCATAGGTCCTCACTTCTTACTAGCAACTCCCTTACTTTTTCTCTAGAAGTAGCAGTGTATTAGATGCCAAACTCATGTAACGAGATCACTAGGGAGGCAAGATGACAAGAAAATTAACTTGTTTTAATATGGGGACAGCTGCAAGGTTATATATTCTTATTTTTGTTTTGATGCGGATAAATCACTACCCCATTGGAGAGAAACAAAGAGAAATATTGGGGAAAACAGGAGTGGAAGAACCTGGTCCATTCTGGAAAGTTCTTGTGTGACATCTGAGAAAGTTAATTTAGTCAAATGTTGCTTGATACTTGGCTTAAATTAATTCACCTCACAGTAAAAATGACCTGATTTTAAAAGGTGATGAATATTTATCAGGCATGGCAATAGGTGGTGTGAGGAACCTGCAGAATTTCTGTCAGTGAAGATTACTAATAACAGCTTAAGTAAATGCCCGTAGGAAGAGAGCTAGTCATCTCCAGCCCTGCTTTGGAACAGGAGATGTGCACTCAAGGTCCAAGAGCATTTTCTAAGGTTTATTTAAGTATCTTGACCTTAAAAAGTAATTTACATATATATATATTTATGTTTTGGAAATGAGGGAATTTTTATCTGTCACCTAGAGTAAAGCATAAGCATTTTTGTAACTTTAATGACTTTTATTAATTTTAAAGAGAATGAATGCTTTCATGAGGTATAGAACAAAGCAGTTTCGTCTACATTTCAGCATAAATTCAAAAGATCCATATAATACCATCTTTTGAGAAACACTTTTAAATTTTTTTTCTACAAATATTCTAGTTTGTAACTGTGGAATTTTTAGTGCAATTTAATAAGATACTATTTTAGGGCATTTTAAGTATGTGTAATCCAAAATCCTATTTTCTTAAAAGATATATTAATCTAACCTCCTTCAGATACTTCAAAGAAAACTGATATATGTGATCTGTCTCTGGCAGACTTGCAATTACAAAGTACATGACAGATACTTGAGTGGCAACAGCCCAGTACTTCTCATGAGCAGCACTTATTTTCTGTTACACTGCTTCTGCCTCTTGCAGCCTTGCCATAAAAGCACCTGATGTAACCTAAAAGGTCAGGCATTGCAATAGGCTGCCCAGGGAAGTGGTGGTGTCACCATCCCTGGAAGTGTTCAAAAAACATGTAGACGAGGCACTTCGGGACATGGTTTAGTGGGCATAGTGGTGCTGGGTTGACGGTTGGACTTGCTGATCTTAAAGGTCTTTTCCAGCCTAAATGATTCTATGATACTATGAAAAGAAGTACATTTTTCACAGCATTTTTGCAGCATTTCCGCAACTAGGAACTGAACACTGGGGACAATGGAGAAAACTTTCTCCTCTCAAGGCTCCAATGGTTCCAGGACAGCTCCTCTGGGCGTAACTCCCTAATGGTCCATAAATGTTATCTCACGCTGAAGAAGACCTCACTCCAGATGCTGTCTAGCTCTTCTGTTTGCCACAGGTGGAAGCCCAAAACCAAGGGATATTCCTGTCTTGGATACTGTGCACTTTTATTACATAATAACAATATAAACTTAAAAACAAGAGGTCTCTCCAGCATTTTGTGCCTTCAGAGCCACACAAGTTAATCCCAAGAAAAGTGGGTAGTTAGCATTTATTCTACAGGCACTATCCCAGCAGATCATGAAAACTCAGTCTGACTCTAATAAAAAATTCCGACTGGAAGACAGGGAAGTACGTAATATGTTCAGAATGTTTTAAAAATAATCAGTTGATGACTGCTAGTCAAGCAAAGCAACTTCTCAGCTCTGTGTTCTGAGTGGTGTGGAGATCTCAAAGTTCTTTTTAACTGCAGAGGGGCAGCACAGATTCTCAAAATGTCAGTCAAATTATGCCAGATTGTACCAGTTGAGGAATGCCTTCTGTGGAGAAATCTACACAAAACTATCTACAAATATGAGTGATTTTCTGAGAGAGGGAAAGGTACTTAACTCCTTAGGGCTCCCTTATTTATGTGGAGGCTACACACAAGTTGTCTACCTTTCTTGGTTGGAATGACGCTATAGTGCAGACCTTGGTCTATCAGGAGGTCAGCATAAGAGTTCCATAGCAAACAGCCATCTGTGTATCATAAATACCACAAAAATGTCATGTTTGCTCTTATTTTGTCAAAAGCCCTATTTGACCAATAAAATAAAGCTAACAATGAACAAGCATGGCAAGAATAAAACTTACTGAGCCTAATAAAGCCACAAAATAAACATTACCATTAATACAAATAAACAAATAATATGAAACTGCAATTCAGATATACTCAAACTGGCTATATGGAAAGTTTTCATTTTTGAACAGGCTTTACAAAATTAACAGCTTTGTTCTGGGGAAGAGCTGTCTTACTGCATATCATAAGCTACTGTAGCCATAGACAAATAGTGGTTTTAATGACAACCATATCAGCATAATATTTAAGGCCTTAAATGTGATGATTTGAAGACATGAATAAAATACACTGTAAGGAAGCACTGTGTGCAATTCACGTCAATTTTCAAAGAGAGTTTTATTCTGATTAGTGGTATTAACAGGTCACATTTTCAAAGGCTGGATGATACTTTCTGTAGAAACAATTGTTTCCAGGAGAAACATGAAACCAAAAATCAGCACATCGATCATTTATTCTGGTTTCTGACCAGGAACTGCAAGCATGTCTCCTGCATTTGATTCCTGCAGTGGGTTGATGAGTTTTTCATTGTCCAGGACATTTCCATGAAAAACAAAAAACTTTATGAGAATTTTGTCTTTAATTTTTATATTCTTTTTGTCATCATTGGTGTGTGCAATGATTTGAGTTCTTGGATCTTCAACATCACTATGCGTCAGAGGCACAACTTCACTAAGGAAGATTTTAACTTCCGTTGGTTGCTCTGTCACTTGTAATCACTGTTTTCCTTTTCTTTAGTTCAGGGCTCCAGCAAGTGTCACTTTTTCCCACAAAAACTAAATCAGATTATTTTCTGTTTATGCACCTCTTAAGTGACACAAAGAGATCACAGCAGGGAGTCTCTCACCACCATCACTTGTTACTTCATCCTAGTGCTGTTGTAAGGCTCAAGCTCAGCCCAACTGGAAGCTTCATTTGACAGAGCTGTCAGCCCTTGACAGCTACAAAAGCATTGCACCTACTCTGTATTAGCAAATCTGCAGATGGAGCAGAAGCCATCCTCCTGATGCCAGAACTCTTAAACTTCCAGCCTTTGCTGTTATGAGACTGTCTATTTCCCAAACCTGTAAGTACAGATTCTGTCTGTGCTGCACTCAGTACACTTAGGTTCAGGCTCTTGAAGCTGCAGAGTCTTGGAGAAGACCTCTTTCTCACCTTCTCTGATGCTGCACAGTCTGCTGACCTCCTCCTGCAGCATCTTTATTTGGCAACACTGTTTCTCAACAAGGGTACGTGTCCTGCAGCATAGGAAGCCTTCTCCCACTGCCACAGCCTCAGCAAGAGGCCTCAGGCTGTCGTGGAAGGCAGCATCCAACCTCCAGAGCTCCAACCCCCTCAACAGCTCAGATGCTGCAGGGACAGTTACTCCAACAGCTGTTGGGGACCATGCTCTGTGGTGCAGCAACACCATTGCTGAGGACACGTGTGCTTTTCTAAGCCAAGTTGCTGACCCCCGTTTTGTGCAATCTTCTGTGCAAACTGCTGCCTCTGTTGGCTGCCTCTCAACTGTTCCTCTGTTAGCTGGCCTCTCTTAGGCAGCATTTGTAAAAAGTACATCAGCTAAACAACAGCCTGGCAAGCAGCAACTCTGTGAACTGCATCCTTCATATGCATAGGAAACCTGTGTCAATCGTACTACAAATGACACAGCATTAACAATAAAATTAAAAACAATTAAAATTCCATTAAAAAATTAGAAATACACAGCATTAAGAATCATCCGTAGCAATGGCATAGGAACAACCAATATGCAACATGTCTCAGACTTAGAAATTAAGAAGTGATTTATGGACAACAGGCACAAATGTTCTGTTAAAATCTTCACATAGAATGGACTTCAAAGAGTAAACCTCATGATGGAAACTGCTTTACAGTAGACTTTCATTTTCTGTGTAAAATAAATTTAAGGTGATAAATATGGAATGAGCTCTGGTACCCATGTATTAAAGCTACCTAATCAAACATTAATAGCCTGGTTGACTTAGAACCTTTTGCATGTTTCCAAAAAGGCAAAAATTATTGGTTTGAAATTTTATTATATGTCAGCAGATTTATTTTAATTTATTTTGCTGAACAGGCTTTCTCCCCTGGCATTAGATATACAGATAGCTTAAAGTAGTTGGCTAATCCCAGGTTCGGAGTTAATTCCATTCTAGTTTCTGAATTTGCTAGCACAGGCTTTGTTACAAATTGCATGTCTCCATTAAAAAGTTAGCAATTACCAGAGAGAAATTTCTCTGAGTACACAAATTATTTCTTTCTGATTTAAAGCTGTAAGTTCATGAGGCTTTATCCATGTATTGCAACTACCAGAAAAGGACAAAAACTGTGCGGCCATTTGTTATGAACGAAAAGCAGGTGCGGATCCCTCAGGGGCGAGGCACTGCACTCAGCAAGTAAAAGCTTTGGCTTTCATGAAAGCCTAGTGTTATGATGGTGGGAGCCCTGGGATGCCAATTCAATCATATGGGGACCCAACCTGAGCGAAGCCCTGCTCAGGAGTGAAGCTCAAGGGAAAGCGCCACAGGGGTGGATAATAAAACTTGTGCTGATTAACATGTCATACATATGCAATGTTCTGTTTTGCTCATCAGCAAACTCAGGCTGATGTAGAAGTGCAGCTGCTGTTGTCCAAATTCCAAGACCTGCAGCTGGCTGCCATCATTGGCACCCATGCAAAAGTAGGTGCAGATGGGGGGGTGAATGATCCTGGGTTACTGTGACAATGAGATAAAACGGCTTTGGGACTCTGCATACTTGGATAGGGGATGCAAATTATCTTGGGTTACTGTAACAAAGTCTTCTCGTGCTCTACACCATTTATGATGCTTTTGAAGTCTCTGGAGAATACTTTGTATTTTTGATTCCAACAGTGTTTTGACAGGAAGTGCTTTTCCAGTATACGCCTACCACTACACCAGTTGCAAGGTAAGCATTAGGATGCTCATTTGTACAATGTTAATCTTAGTCCAGAGAGGATGTTTTATTTTTATTTTTTCTTCTTTTTGATAACTGCTGTGGTAAAGGGCGAGGTCACAGAGTAGACAGTCAAAAACTCAGTCGCAAAACTAGTTTCAGCTCTCCCCAAGGAAGCAGGTGAAGACAAAGAGTTGAAGAAACAGCTTCTCAGTGTGGTTTGGAAAAAGAAACTAGAAATTGGATGTGATTGGTGTCCTCCTGATGCCACCTGCTGGGTAGGCAGTGAAAGAGTGTGAGTTTGCTGCAGCCTGTCCAATAGATAACGCCAGGGCAGAGACCGTCATGTACTGTTCTCTGTTCACTCACTCCTTCCAAAAGTTTGTCTTTCCTTGGCTTTCATAACTCTCGCTTCTGTAGTTTCTCTTCCTCTCCCTCTTTGTCCTCCTCAGAAGGTTTCAAGAGTCTTTGACACCTTTTTCTCTCTCTGTAGTCTTGTCTCTGGGGATTGCCATCAGCAAGACAAAATCAAACAGCACTGCTGTGCTGTCTTAAAATTAATCTTCTTCTTCCAAGTCTGTTTCCAGAATAACATTGTTAAGCTCTGGCATTTTCTCACAGTTGCCTCATGGTCTGTTTGATAAAGCATCAGTCTTTGGGTTTTCTTTCCCAGTATCCTCTCCCTGCTACGTACTTTGGCACTTCCTGTGAGGCCTACTTCCCATTGATCAGGCCCTTAATCTGTATTTTCTCTTTGTCCTGGTTTCAGCTGGGATAGAGTTAATTGTCTTCCTAGTAGCTGGTACAGTGCTATGTTTTGTGTTCAGTATG
>JAOBAS010000072.1:29900776-29916732 GCA_025311575.1 Elanoides forficatus
GGTTCCATTCCCATTACTACTGGAACTGTACTGTATTAAATCAAGTAGCAATATGCATTTTATCTTGATCAGCCCTGTGCCACTGGTTGCGTGATACAGAGTTTATATGCAGAAGTTGTCAGCCTTAGTGCACTGAATGAACTACTTTAGATGTTTTGAAATGTTTAAATGTTTGAATTTTCAGAGGGAATTTATACCAGCCTACTACATTTCAGTGCATTGCTGTGGTAGTTTTTATTTTGTAGTATAAGCTATGAAGTTCCTACTGTGAACGAAAGCTTCACAAAATAGGAAATGGAAAGTTTACACTGAGGATTTCAACCAGCCTTGTCTCTTGAATATTAAATGAGAGAACAGATTGTGGCATACTTATGTGATGCTTCCGCTCTTAGTCTGAGGGTTTGACTAGATTTTTTGTTTAAGCATGGCAAAAAAAGTTTTTAAACATGAAGACCAACAAACTTGGTAATGAGGTCCTTGTTCTTCTTCCAAACATTTTCCTGACATTTAAACCCCCAGAAGAAGAAACAAACAAATATGTTCATGGGGAGGATGCATACTTAACATGGTTTATGAAAGTGAAAGATATTTCTTTGCTAAATAATGATTTTGGAGATTAATTCTACAAAAAAAGGGTGACATGAATTGAGCTTGTCTAACCATTTTAGTCTCCTTCAATGTGACATTTTCTAATAAATCTGCTTGTACAGATTAGTTTCCTCTAAAGAAAAGTATTTTGATTCAGAACTTTTCCTTTTGTGTTTAAGGACAAATTATATTGAACTTTGTTTAATCCAAAGGTTGTTTTCTATCTTCTCTGCTATTCAAAATACATCACTGTTGTGGAGTTTGCAGAAAATTCTAGAGAAGGCTGAAGAAAAAGGAGAAACATGGAGAAGAAGATTGTAGCACATCAGCTTTTCTTTAGTATCCTTCAGATGTAGCCATTTTTAGCTACTTCCCTATGTTTCTCAACAATCTTTCTACTGCAAAGACTGCCTTGACAAAATTAGCAATGCTTCATGCCTTAGTAGGTCATGTTTCTACACCATTTTTCCACACAAAGGTTCCCCCTCACCATCTCTGCATGCCTTTTCCTGGGGATGCTGCATGTCCTTGAATACACTGCTCAGGGGTCAAGATATCTAGATCTCACTGACTCCATCCAGATTAACTCAGGTGTCTCTGCAACATGCACGTTTGTGTCCAGAGAATCAAGAAGTGTGTTTTGGATTCATAGAGTGACCCTTCACTTAACATTTATTAGGCAGAGATAATTATCTTGAGTTCCTTGTTTCATGTTATCTCTCCAGCTGACAGCTTTTCTGTATGAAAAGCATTTATTAGTTTTGGGGTTTGTTCCCTCCAACTTTTTTAAATAGAATCTCTGGTCATTCAGTGCCAATCTATGCAATTTAAGTAGTTTGTTGCGCAATGTGTGATTAAGTATAGTTTGTGCCCAGAGGGCTGTTGAGAAAAGCTGTAAAGTCCCTGAACTTTACATTTGGTTAAGCTGTTGTCAGTAGCCAACATTTTTTGAGAATTTACAGCATTTTAGGGATAAGACCTATGCTGTACTCTTGAAAGATTAGGCTCTGAAGAAGGATCCTTAGAAGAGTAACACATTGTCTATAGTACAACATTACAAACCGGATCATGACTTTCCAGTTCCAAACTTCTTTCTTAAGTCCCCTGTTTTGAGTTACTCACTGCTTACATAAATGGTAGCTTGTTTTATCTGCGCATTCTTACAAGGCATTTACCTACATTTATATACACATACACGCACAGATAGATAAAGATGCATCTGATTTTAAGGGCAATCCTTTGACTTTTTGTCTTTGTTCCGTTTTTTAAAAAAAAAATATTTTTCACTTTTTAAATTGCTCTGTGAAGAGATGGATATTTGGACCTTCTAGCTGCTTTTTCTTCCTCATTTAAGAACACTAGTTCTCACAAGGTAAAGTGAGTTAACACCTTAGTAACAATGGCTCTGCCATTAAGTTCAGAAGTTCAGACTTTCCAAATGATTAGTAATCCTTCCTCTGATGATGCCAGAAAATAATTCAATTTTGACAGGAAACCTAAATGAGCTCTCTGAAATACTTATTTATCTACTGAACTCCTCTCACTAAAATCAGGATATCAATATTCTGTCCAGACCTGACAGAGCACTGTTTTCGAAAAAAAAACCTAGACAGTGGTCTTTTCATTATAAAGCAAATGTAATATCCTCTTCTTTTCAAATGAGATAAATAAAAGATGGATATAAGACACTTATTAGTATTTTGCATTTACTTGTTTCAAAGTAATTATCTTGATTTCCATGGGAAATGTTATGTGCTATAATACAATCCTGGTATTTCTATTTCTCTTCCTTTAAGCCTGATGATAGCTGCCTGTCTAATTCATCCTTTTCAAATATATTAGGGAATTCCACAGAACAAATGTTTATATCTTTCAAGAACTCCCCTATAACAAAGTACAGGCAAGATTGTACATACGTTTGATTACCACTTGCAACAATGGAAACAGAGAAAGCAGTCACAAAAATTGGTATTACCAGCATATATACTACACATTATATAACATATGGAAGACAGATTAAAAAAAAAAAAAAAAAAGGCTGTTAAACATTAGAAAAGCATTTAAAACTATTAAAAGGCAGAAAAAAATCCACCAAATCACAACACAAAAAACCACAAACCCACAAAAACCACCAAACACTTTCTTCACAGTTTCCTTTTTTATGTCTACAAGTCATGAAGTCAGAAAGACTCGTAGCTTTCATATTGAGAGAGTATTGCTCATGGAGTGCCTTCAGCATGCAAAAGCACTGATAGGATTCAAAGATACAAAGGCACGGGAGCTTTAAAATGTGCATAAAAGCAAATTTAGACTGGAAATTAAAAGAGGTTCTGGAAGACTTGAATAGAAAGATGGTCACTAAAACCTTACTGATTGTACAAAAGATTAGAGAAGCTGAAAGGACCTATTGACTTTGATATGAATAATCACCACAGATAACTGCTACCCATAAAAATAATCTTATGGGTAGGTAGTATTCTAGGTTTATTTTTTAAACAAGGCAGAGCTGCTGGGAAGGATGTGTACTCTGTATTGCAAGCCATGATTATACAGCTATACAGCTTCCACATTTAGACTGCTTATTGCACCCAAGTCAAGCTATCCAGGTGGTTGTCTGTGCAGTTTCTCGAGCTTTTAATCTCAGCTCTCAGTATGGGATGCTAGTGTTTTCAGTAAATTACAACTGTCTGCTTCCATTTTAGGTTACCACAGATTATGTTTGAGGAGAGGACTAACGTCATTTGTTTGTTTCCATGTCAGCCAGATCTTCATATAGTCTATCAGCTCTCCCTGTTCCAAACTGAGTAGAAATTACCTGAATTAAATGAAACTATGGAAAAAATATATGAAGCAGCACAATCCTAAAACATCCTACAATCTATTTGTTCACATTTTCAAAACTGGATATTTAGCAACAGGCTTATAAATATATTTATTTTTATGTGCCAAAAATTCGTGCTTAAAATACACGCTTAATTTTTCCAGTGTGTTTACACCCTTATCTCCATTTTCAGTTTAGTTTTTCAGGTCATTAAAAGCTCCATCTCCACATCTTTCAATATGGAACCAAAATAAGCACTCTCAACTTACTCTAATTACAATTAAGCTGTGTTTCATGCCTCATCTCCTGCCAAATCACTCTCACAATGCAGCTGAAATATTTCAGCTGTTGTACTTCTCAACCTGTACCTATACATCCTTTCTTACTCAATTTTAACTTGCATACCAAATTAATTCTTCCTACCTAAGTACATCTATAATGAGGTATCTTCTCAGACCAGGTAGAAAAGAATTCCTAAAAAGTCTTGAGTTTCCATTTACAGAAGTCAGTCAAAGCAAAATAAAACCTTTGCCTGTGCAGAGAAGAGGAGAATGTAGAAACACTTTTATGAAAGGTGGTTGTCTCTGAAACCTCTTTTGATCTATAGTGAAGTGATCTGATCTAGTTAAGTGACAATGGTATAGCTTGAATTCCTTTTCAGCACAATTGTTTTGCTGAAATCCTTCATTTAAAAAAAAAAATTCTTTCAGGCTGGAGTTTGTCTCTAGTCTGAAAAAAGTGGTGTCAGTCACCAATTCCTTTCCTGTTTTTTCCCTTGGAGTTGAATGATCAAAATGTTTTGTGTAATCTCCCCTCCCATGGGACCTGTGAAGGGACAGAGAGGATAATTAGCTCTCCCTGTTATTGGTATCATCCATGTATATCTGCTAAATAACTTACTCTTGAACTACCACAGGACCTCACTTACCTGTCCGAGAAACTTTATTGAAGGGGAAATAAATTCATTTCAGCCATTTATTCTACAAGGTGTAAATTGTGCCTTTTTCAGCATCTCAGTACTTCATAAGAAAAGGCAATATCTTTTATTAAATCTATTGACATTACTGAAAAATAAGTAAGCTTTCAGGGGCAGGAACCCAACTTTGGGCTCTCCCCACATGCCTGGAAGCATACCTGTGGGTTTTAACTAAAACACTAATAGGTGTAATAAAAGTTACCACCTTTTCCTATAAACTCTGCCTCATTTATATCCTTAGGCTGTGGGTAGGCAGGCAGTATTGTCTAGTCAGCATGTTATTTCAGTTTGGGGTGTTCCCCACACTTGCCTTGCTGCCTTTTTACTTTCAAGATTGTTTGTGCACCATGCTACAAACTAAATAATGAAACAAGCAGACTTTAGAAAAACAAGTGGAAAAATTGTGGATTTTTATGTTGGTTTGTTACTGGTTTTGTGGGAAAAGGGAATTGCTGAATGAGCTTACTGTGCATCTCCACAAATAGGTGTCAAGGAAGAACTGGTGTATGCTGGAATCAGTGACAGCTGACAGGACGCTGGGACTGTCTTAATGTCTTAACAGCATTGCTGCTGGAGAAGATACACCATCAAACCCTTGCCATCGCTGCTACAAACACATTACTATTAACAGTCCAAAAGCATTAGCAGCTTCCTCTACTGAAAAATAGATCAGCTGCTTCTCAGACAAACAGACTTTCAAACAGAAGATAAACTTCTGCTTATCTCTTCATTTCCAGAATTTCGAAGAGGTCCTCCTAAGTCTTTAGATCTCTAGCGATACAGTGACTACAGCGTTATATGTAGTTCAGCCTATTTACAAGGGGAAATTTTTCAGCAGACTGAGACCACAGCTGGGCAAAACTCTAATTTAATTAGTATAGACATTTGATAACATATGCTAAAGAATAATTTCCCTGCTGTATGAAAGGTTTGTGTCCCATTGGCTTGTGAACACATGCAGCTTCACTTGCTTCCATTTGCCATTGTTTCAATATATCAGGTATTTTAAAATAATTATTTTTATTATATGCTTGCCTTAAGAAAGTCACAAAATATAATTGGCTTACACACAATATATTCTGGGATTCCAAACCATCTGGCTCCAAGCAACATTCAAAGTCAGACAGGTTTGTGTAGGATGTGTTTGCATACCTAGTGCAATACAAATAAAGTGAGCTCATTTCCTTATTGGCTATTTCAAACAGCATAGGATGGAAATACAGCTAGTCTCTGTTGTTAATGAGATGGTCGTGGAAAAATCTTTGGCTTTCATGACAACGTAGGTTAAAATCAGAAAGCTTCATTCTATGTTAACATAATTTTTTAAAATCTTTAAAAGTGGGAAAAGAATTTGTCAGGTCTATTCAGAAAGCATTATTGGCAGTGAAGACTGTTCAGTAATCCAACAGTATCAGAACATTAATTAAAAAAAAAAACAACAGAATAAAGTAAAAAGTGAGACATTATACAAAAGCATACAGTGCCTGAAAATGTCTGTGGCAGAAAACACAGGAATAATAATGTTAAAGGAAGAAGAAAAGAGAGATTGTGAAATCCTAAAACATTAAGTCTATGAAAAACTCAAATCCAGAAATGAAATGCTTAATCCTCCTTTACTATTTCTCAATCACTTGGAATGGAAAGAAGAACTGAGATGGAATGGCATAGAAATCATAACTGGACAGAGTGGCCTGTTAAAAGTGAAAACAAGAAAAAAGGAAAGGCAATGCTAATGTGTGTTTGTGTTATTAACATTATTAATTTCAATATTACAGCATGCGTATGTTATTGACAAATGTTTTCAACTTACTTCATAAGAAAAGCTATTTAAAATGTTTGTGATGTTTACAAAAATACATTCTGTCCACAGACTTAAGCAGGGAGGAAAAAACTGCAATCTTATGTTTGATTATGTAGAGTGGACACCTATGAAAATTTTTCAATTTTTAATCCTGGTCAGTGACAGATGATTCAGAGGTACAGTGAGTTCTCTTAAGATATCTATCAAGTCCATTTATATGTTACTTTACAAAAAATGTCATGCTTAATTTCAGCAGCCCCTCTTTCAGTGCCATGAAGCACAGCTAGATTATTTTGATTAGTTTAGCTTGGAGAACTATTCATGTTACTTTAAGTAATAAAACTGGTCTGTCATAATAGTGTCTGATGACTAATTGCACTATGAATCCAACTGGTAGATTACAATCTAAATGAAACATTTTTAGTTACAAATTATTATCCATTTTGTTCTTTAAATCTACTATTCCTTTAGCTATAGGAAAAGCAAAAAATAAAGAACTGATAATTTTTCAGAGTCACTTTCAGACTTATGGGCATCTCAGCTGATTTACATTGACTCTTTTCCTTTATGAACTAATCAATCATTGTCCCTGCAAGCTAATGTACTATATGTAAATCTAATCATATGACTTGCAATATCCATTGCCTGTCTCTGGCTCTTACCAATCTGGACCATGTTTTTTTGGAAATAATATTTTAAATCTGGTGGGAACAAACTGCAGAGGCAGAATTAACTGAGAAGCAAACAGAAAGCAGAACCAGAAAAGGAAGATAGAAGCCTATGCTTTCTCTTTAAAGTATTCACTGTATGTACTCACATATCTGTTTTGAAGTAAATGAGTGAAAGATGAATCAAAAGAGGTTGGCTGATTTGGTTTTCAGGCAACATACATTAGATACCTGAGCAGCTGAAGAAGCAAATGAGCTAGAGGGACAGAATATGAATATATATACCCTATTATCTCCACAAAGCAAATGTATTTACACTAATTTATACACAATCCTTTAAGGTTAAGTGTTTCCACTGCATTTGCCTTCTTTATACACCTTTTGGGGAAAAAAAATATATTGCAGGAAACCATAAGCTGCTTCATCTATTCTGCAAGCAGAGAAAGACTGAAGTACGAGGGTGGTTAACTGAAAATAATTTGCCTTGCCTTAGAAAATCCAATTACAACAGAGGAGGAAAGAGGAAAAAAGTTCTGAGGATGCAATCATGATGTTGTGGTTTAACCCAGCAGGCAGCTAAACACCACATAGCTGTTTACTCACTCCCTCTCAGTGGGATGGGGGAGAGAATTGGGAAAAAGGTAAAACTTATGGGCTGAGATAAAGAAAGTTTAATAGGACAGAAAAGGAAGGGAAAAATAATAATAATGATGATGATAAAAGAATATACAAAACAAGTGATGCACAATGCAATTGCTCACTACACAGTGACTGATGCCCAGCCAGTCCCCGAGTAGCGGGCCACCACACCCTGCACACAACCCCCACCCTGGTCAATTCCTCCCACTTTTATTGTTCATCATGACATCATATGGTATGGAATATCCCACCGGTCAGTTTGGCTCAGCTGTCCTGGCTGTGTCCCCTTCCAGGTTCTTGTGCACCCACAGACTCCTCACTGGCAGGGCATCATGAGAAGCTGAAAAGTCCTTGCCTTAGTGTAAGCACGGCTCAGCAACAACTAAAACATCAGTCTGTTATGAACATTGTTCTCTTACTAAATCCAAAACATAGCACTATACCAGCTACTAGGAAGAAAACTAACTCTATCCCAGTTGAAACCAGGACACATGAGAAAGTGGAGCACTGCAAAGGTCAATGCTGGATAGCATAGTGCCATTTATTCTCCTGACCAACTTACTAATAAGGTGCTAGAAGGCATCAGGTTAAAAACAGCTTTATCTTACCTTGGACACATTTTGAGAAATCACATAAATTAAAAACATAATGGGATTTCTTTCGTCCTGGAAGAAGACCAATACTCGTGTTTTAATAAATTTCCACAGCAGCATCCATAAAGTTTGTCACAGTCTGCTTTACTGCTTAAGCAAATTCTGCCAAGATCTTCAGGATAGTCTATGTGTAAAGCAGAAGCAGAAGAATAAAACACACTCAGAATGCAATATGCAGGAAGTTTACTTTTACTTTGATCATCAAATACCTGCGGTCCCATTCTGTTATCATTTAAAGGAATCTCAGTTGAAAGATTTAACGTAACAGAAGACACACACATTAACCACAAAACTGTGGTAAATTAATTTAACTGTTAATTTAAGAATTATATTAGTTCAGTTCAGGAATTTAACTGGAAGGTGCCTGCACTTAGTCTTCTAATTCATAGCCAGACATTTACATATGAAAGAGTCTGGGTTGCAGGCAACAAATTAATGTCTGTGTCAAGAGAGAAAGGGCCTTGGGGAAGAGCACTTGAGTACTTTGCACTCCATCTTCTCTGAGCTTAAAAGCTGTCTATGTCCAGATAATCTAGGCAAAGCACATAGATGCAAAAACAGCCCAAGGACTAGGCAAATATGTGATGAGGTCTGCGCTGACCCCGTGGAGACATAGAGGTCAATTCCTTAGCCTTCTTCGTTATGCCCAGAATTTTCTCACACTCTTGTTCCCTAGCACAGAATCTCCTTGGCTGAAAGATGCAAGAAGTTAGGACAAAAAAGAAGAAACGTGGAAAGAAGGGTTGAAACAAAAATAAATGTGAAGGATGAAGGGAAACAGAGACAATTTAATCATGTTGCATTATGACATAGTACTGTCAAGATTATTTTCTCCCCCTTATGTAAAACGTAAGGGCTGCTGACCTGAAAAAATGAGTTCAGGTTATGTTCTGAAGGTGTTAGAAGGCACAGCACAGCAAAACGTTGGAATAAAACATGGAGTTACATGATTATGAAAAAACATATGGAAGACAGCCAAGATGGCTTCTCCAAGGGCAAATTATGCCTGACTAATCTAGTGGCCTTCTGTGATGGAGTGACTACATCACTGGACAAGGGAAGAGCTACAGATGTCATCTACCTGGACTTCTGAAAGACCTTTGATAAGGTCCCCCACAACATCCTTGCAGTTAAAATTGGTGAGATATGGGTTTGATGGATGGACTGTTAAATGGATAAGGAATTGGCTGGATAGCCATGTCAAAAGAGTTACAGTCAATGGCTCAATGTCCAAGTGGAAGCCAGTAATGAGTGATGTCCCTGAAAGGTCCATACTGGGACTAACACTATTTAATTACTTCACCAGTGACAGAGACAATGGGAGTCTCTGTGCACCCTCAGCACACTTTGTGGATGACATCAAGCTGTGATGCAGTTGATATGCTTGAGGGAAGGAATGCCATCCAGAGGGCCTTGACATGCTTGAGGATTCAGTTCATATGAACATCACAAATTTGAACAAGGCCAAGTGCAAGGTCCTGCACCTGTGTCAGGCCAATCCCCACTATCAATAGAGACTGAGGAATGTACAGACTGAGAGCAGCCCTGTGGAGAAGGACTGGGGGTACTGGTGGATGAAAACTGGACATGAACTGGCAATATGCACTTGCAGCCCAGAAAGCCAACCATATCCTGGGCTGCCTAAAAAGTAGCGTGGCCAGCAGGTCAGGGGAGGTGATTCTCCCCTCTACTCTGCTCTTGTGGGACTATACCTGGAGTTTTGCATCCAGCTCTGGGGTCCCCAGCAGAAGAAAGGCACAAACTTGTTCAAGCAGTTCCAGAGGAGGGCCACAAAAATGATCAAATGGCTGGAAGACCTCTCCTGCAAAGGCTGAGAGAGTGGGATTGTTCAGCCTGGAGAAAAGAAGGCTCCTGAGAGACCTTGTTGTGGCCTTTCAGTACTTAAAGGGGGCTTATAAGAAAGTCAGAGAAAGAGGTTTTTACCAGGACCTGTAGTGACAGGACAAGGAACAATGGTTCTTAAATGAAAGAGGGTAGATTTGGACTGGATATAAGGAAGAATTTTTTTTTTATTTTGAGGGTAGTGAGAATATATAAGAACGATTCAAGTGAAGGCTGGTGGGACTGATGCATCACAGGCAAATTAATAAAAAATCAGTGTGGTTGAGTGTACTTGTATATTTTTATTCAAAGACAGTTAAAATTGTAGAAGGACTCTCCTAATTTTTCAGAACAATCTACTGTTTGCTCGCAATAGTTTTACAATACACTAAAATTGTAACTTACTGAATTAATGCCCACAATGAACGGCTGCACAAGCAAAAAGGCAATTGTTCACTAATTTGCATGAAGAACAAGACAGAAAAGAGAGACAAACCCCCTTGTTAATTATCTACTTCAGATCTCAGTTTGCAAATGACAAGGTCACCTTATCTTAAAAATGAATTTCAAGCTTTCCTCCATATCATGATGAAAAAAAGCTCTCTTTTTAGAGGAAAATTCTGAAAAAGAGGGCTCCTGTACTTTAGCTTCAGCCTTACCACCAGTGCTTTATGAAGGAAGCACCAGATAACTCACACCCTGCACAGCTCTATCTTTCTGCCCTTGAAATGGTTACGGTATTATTTTATCAGCCTTCACAGGCATATTATAGATCCAGCATATTCATTTTAGTGTTATGCGTGGCATAAAATTTGAGTATCCACAAAGAAGATATATACTATAACATACAGTATACTACCAGAATTATAGATTTAAGAGCTTTACAAGGAAGGCCTCAAAATTAGGTGAGGTTGTCTATGAAATTTTACCTCTCCTCCCTTGTATCTGTGCAGATTACTGAACAGATGGTTTTGACACACCATTATTATTATGCATACAAAGTTCCCATTTAAGCTTGAAAAAGCAATGAAACAAGGAAGCCAGCACAAGGAGAGTATTCTTGCCAGCTAAATTGCTGCTGAGATATGTGAAAATTACTGAAGGTTGAAACAGTTGTAGTTTACACACCTGTTTATATCATATTCTCATAATCTACACTACAGTCCATTTGTGCTACAGAATCACCACTGACAGACCATGGACCTGCCTTGGCAGGGGAGAGTTTCCTATGCTTCACAGAGATTCTGGATGGTCAGGTCCACCCCAGACAGATCTATGTCATATATTATAGAGCACCCAGTGGAGACTTCTTCAGTCAATTGCAGGAAAGAGGCAGTTTTAAAGCACATCACCCTCTGCCCTCTTCTTCCCTATAATCAAACAACTCTAAGTTCTTCAAATGTCTTTGCCACCTCCGCAAACATTCTTGCCATCTTTAGTACACAACAGATGACCAAAAAAAAGACTGGAACTTTAATTCATACAATTGGTTTGTGGTGCAGGCAGAGGAACAGACACTAAATAAGAAGCTAGGAAAAATAAATAATTGCTGGATAATAATATTAGAATTGCCATTTCAAGAGAAAGGCTAAATTCAGAAACTGACTCCTCTATGTATATCATTAAGCACTGCTGAAAAGCAATCTTGCTGACTCAGTCTCTGGGCTGGTAGAGATCAGAAGGTTAAAATACATACTTCACAGTGTTCCAATGAGTGTGCTTCAAGGATCAGGGATAGCTGGTATCAGAAAGAAATGTGTCCTCCTCAGACAGAAGTGATACGCAATACAAATGCGATTGTGAAAAGTGCAGGTCACAGTGTACCTGAGATCGCATCCTTACATACACCCAGACAAGGAAGAAAATCTCTGAGTTTTGGAGAATAAATGCAAAGAATAGTAAAAACAAAATTCATGTTATGTTTAGAAACAGTAAACAGCAATAACCTCATAACTATAGAAGTGTGGAATCTAAATAACCTTACCACATTCACCACATGAATAATTCAGAAGCTGATATGACCTTTATTTCTTTCCAAAAAAGTTTATGCCCATGATAGACACCTCCAAAATCTGTTGAAGCAGCTCAAGAAGAGCCTGAGATGCATAATGACCTATTTTATGCATGTTGAAAGCATCCACAGATGTAACAAATCTTTTGTTTCCTGGTGCACCTAGGAAAGAAACAAAAAAGGAATGAATTAGTAGAGACACTTATAATTGACTGCAGTTTCCATTTATGAAATTAAAATCACAGATTTGGAGTAACACTTTAAATTTTTTGTCTCAAAACCGTTTGTTCACAACAAAGAACAAAGTTTTATTGTTCTTGTTTAAATTTGTAGGACCTCTGAAGTTTCTGCTATGGGTGTAGTTTTAGATCAAAGGAATACCAGCCTACAGATCTTGTCATGATGCAGACATCTAGGTAACAGTTTTATTCACACCCTCATGCTATGAAACTCAAGAGCAAAACCTGCCAGGTCAGTAGAAAAAAACTTAGGAAAAAACTGGCATGAAAGCAGGGTGTATCTGAAAGAAAGAGTAAATTAAGGACAGATAGGAGAAAAAAATGAGGGGTTTATAGCATTTAATCTAGAAGCTGAAAGAGCTGGTAAGTACTTAAATCAGGCAAGTAATTTATATCCATCACTCTTAATCATAGATAACCTCAAGATGAACACAAATTTTCTCAGTATTTGTTACATTGTCTAGTTTAAAGTCTTAGTTAATCATGGCAAGACATTTTACTATTCCAGACATCTTAACAAATTTCTATAATCTAGCAATGCCAAATAAACCACACTTTAAAGAGTTTCAGCTTTCAGAAAAGTCCACAATGGTTAATTTCTGGAAGGAAAAATTCAAATCATTCAAATAAATATGTAGTGTTTCTCCACTGCTACAGTTCAGTACTTTGCCATCAGAGTTGGCAGAAGAGAAAGAATAAATGGGGCAAGAGGATTTGCCAAATTTTGGGAAGCAGAGCTGACTAATGAAAGATTTTGATTAGTTCCATAAAGGAAGTAAATGGCTGTGTAATTCTATTTCTTTCTAGCTGCATTCCTTGTGTTCCACCAAAATGTCACTTATCTATTGTTTATTTTACACCAACATATTTTTTACAGGTAGGTGTTCGCTGTTTGAATGATGGAGTGAATATACTTTGTGAAGCAAGGGACGTTTGCACTGCAGACAAAAATATTGGTATTAAAAGACACTTTACAGCTCAGCAGAAGAGTCTGTAGTTGTTCAGTTGTAGTAGCAGGGGCTAAGCCTAGATGTGAACTAAATATGGATAGTGTTTATTTCTATCATTGTTAGTAAGTTCGCTGATAGGCAATATACTGCAAGTATAATCCTAAAATAAGTTTTTAATGTCAGACTGTATGGGTGTGATTGAACATCACATTATAAATCATACCTGTAGTAATTTTTAAAACTTTTTCATATAACAAGCTCAGTGTTAAAATAAATTTGAAGTATGAGATACCTCAATTTTGTGCTCAGCTGTAAAACTAAAATAACGGCTTCTATTAAATTATAGATCTGAAGTTTCCTTTCCTATGTTATAATTTAATAGTAATTTGACCATGAAGCTAATTTTGAAAGTCACCACGCTCCATAAGATGTCATTAGAATCACTGAACCATAGAATCATGAAATAATTTAGGCCAGAAGGGACCCCCCGAGATCTTGTGTTTCAACCTCCTGCTCAAAGCAGGACTAATCAAATTAGGTTTCTTATCCAGTAGAGCACTTGTCTCTACTTATCCAGTAGAGTGTTGAGCACATCCAAGGATGGAGACTTAACAGTCTCTGTGAGCAAACTATTCCAGTTTTTCTCACCCACATAGTAAAGAAAGAATAAATCTTTATACCCCATGAGTCTTCTCCAGGCTAAACAACAAACCCTGCTCTCTCAACCTTTGTTAATATGTCAGGTGTTCTAGCCCCCTGACTATCTTGGTGGCCCTCCACTGGACCTAACCCTAGTATGTGAAAAACTGTGGCAGAAAGTATTTCAGAATGTTGCCATTCAAATAAAGAAATAATTAGGAAAATAATTACCTCATATTTTTTTTCTTCTCCCATTTGGATTCAATAATCTGTGTTCTTGACAATGTCTGAGCAGAGAAATTTAGATAAATTGGCACATAGCCTGTTTATCTTGAATTTGTTTTAGCAGTCCCATTGCAACTACACATATGAGAAAGAAATGTAAAATTATTAGTAACAACTATAGCCTATTTCCACCTGTATATAGTTACATGCATCCATTTTATGCTTCATTATGCAATAGTGTATAAAGTTCAGTGAACTATTTCAAAGGAATGGAAGAAGTGAAACAGGTACCAACTCTTCCTTCTGGTTTCCAGTTCACCTTGCAACAGGTTGTTATGCTACTCCTCTCCACTTCCAGAGAGACATAGCAGCACAAACCAATATACCTAGGATATTTCACATAACACCTGTAATGCTTGTTGCTTAGGAACAGGGAATTACCATATAAATTCAGCAACCTTTTTTTACCAAACCCACATACTCCAGAGGAAATAAAGCTGAGAAAGATCTATAGAATAATTTGCTCCAGGTATATTTTCTTCTTAAAACTAAATTGTGTTTGGTTGCTATTTCTGCTTTACCATATTTTCTTCTTGATGTATCCTAAAATCATGTTTGGCCACATGATGCCCAGGCCCGTATCTTGAACACTGTTTTGGGTTTGTGTGGCAGGGTTTTGGTAGCAGGGGAAGGGCTGCAGGGGTGGCTGCTGTGAGAAGCTGCCAGAAGCTTCCCTGGCTCTAAGTCAGACCCGACTCTGGCCTAGGCCGACCCCATCAGTGACGGCGGTAGCACCTCTGGGAGAACAGATTTAAGAAGGGTGTCCTGGTTTCAGCGGGGCTAGAGTTAATTGTCTTCATAGTAGCTGGCACAGTGCTATGTTTTTGAGTTCAGTCTGAGAAGAATATTGATTACACACTGATGTTTTCAGTTGTTGCTAAGTAGTGTTTAGTCTAAAGTCAAGGACTTTTCAGCTCCTGATGTCCAGCCAGTGAGAAAGCCAGAGGGGCACAAGAAGTTGGGAGGGGACACAGCCAGGACAGCTGACCCAAACTGGCCAACAGGTTATTCCATACCATGATGTCATGGCTAGTCTATAAACTGGGGAGAGTGGGGGTGGGGGGATCACTACTCAAGGACTAAGTGGGCTTCGATCAGCAGGTGGTGAGCAATAGCATTATGCATCACTTGTATATTCCAGTCTTTTTATTCTTACTGCTGTCACTTTATTAGTGTTATCATTATCATTATTAGTTTCTTCTTTTTCTATGCTATTAAACGGTTCTTATCTCAACCCACAAGTTTTACTTCTTTTCCTGATTTTGTCCCCATCCCACTGGATGGGGGCGGAGTGAGTGAGCAGCTGCGTGGTGCTTAGATGCTGGCTGGGGTTAAACCATGACAAAGGGGAAGCTGCAGCGAGTGAAAGGATTGGAATGTGAGAGAAAACCCACTGCAGACAGCAAGATCAGTGAAGAAGGAGGGGGAGGAGGTGCTCTGGAGGAAGGGATGTCCCTGCAGCCCGTGGTGAGACGGCAGGCTGTCCCCCCCAGCCCATGGAGGGGAGCGGTGGAGCAGATGCCCACCCACAGCCTGTGGAGGATCCCAGGCTGGAGCAGGGGGATGCCCCTGAAGATGACCGTGACTCCATGGGAAAGCCCATGCTGGAGCACCGGGTGCCTGAAGGACTGCAGCCCATGAAAGGACCCATACTAGAGAAGTTCATGGACGACTGTCTGCCGTGGGAGGGACCCAACGCTGGAGCAGGGGAAGAGTGAGAAGTCCTCCTCCCACTGAGGAGGAAGAAGAAGCAGAGACAACCTCAACCTCCATTCCCCATCCCCCTGCACCACTGTTGGGGGACCAGGTAGAGAAAATCACCTTATGATTTGAAATGATTGACA
>JAOBAS010000072.1:29926393-29936791 GCA_025311575.1 Elanoides forficatus
GGATAGCCTGTGGGGGGAATCACTGCTCGGGGACCAACTGGGCATCAGTCAATGGGTGGTGAGCAATTGCATTGTGCATCACTTGTTTTGTATATTCTAATCCTTTTATTACTATTATTGTCATTTTATTATTGTTATTATTATCATTATTAGTTTCTTCCTCTCTGTTCTATTAAACTGTTCTTATCTCAACCCACAAGTTTTACTTTTTTCTTCCAATTCTCTCCCCCATCCTATGGGTTGCGGGGGGGAGAGTAAGCAGCTGCGTGGTGCTTAGTTACTGGCTGGGGTTAAGCGATGACAGTTTACAATCCCTATTTCATTGCTTCTGTGTTGTTCAAGAAGTTAAGAATAGCAATGATCTGGTCATCAGTGAGAATTTCTTCAGTAAAAAGGGAACTGAAGTGTTGAGCTGGTCCAGCAGTTACATATGCCAAACAACAGGAATGGCATGCACAGGGATTCACACAAGTACAGAGCACATGTATATGTGAGAATAGTTCTGTACTCAAAAACATCTTCAGCTTGAGTTTAAATGCCCATACGTACAAACATGACATTTGTTACTATACATGAGGATAGTTTTTACAAATCTAGGTTTGACTAGTTTAGTCTGAATGAAATTGTAAACTTAAGCTGAAGGTTTTCATAAATTGTTCATCTGATTTGACAATGATGCAGGTGTTGAAGACTGGACAGATTACACACCTCTGTGTAAGCTTAGGACATTTTCAATTATTTAGTTAAAGGTACAGCTAGCAAAAGTTAGCAACTGCAAGCTCACGACCTTTGATTACCCTACAGAGTTATCCCACTTTGTTCCTGCTGCAAGTCAGTGTCATACTAATGGGTACAAACTATCAAACTAAATGGCACAACTGATTACAAATTATAAATACAAACTATCTACGGCTGCATCCAATAAAAATCCAACGTTGCATTAACTGAACAATAACAAAAATTATAACTAAGTCCATACAGTATCTGGGGTTATAACCAAACTTGGACATGCCCCCAGGTAATCATAACCATATGCATACTAGGATAAACCCATTCTAATCGTATCATTATCCAGACCCAAGTCCCAGTAGTAACGTGGCTATTTCTGCCATGCAAAACTGGCAGCAGAGTCCACATGCAGAAATGAAACACTTTATTATCTTGGGCAGGTTTGTACAAGAAGAAACACTATACCTTTTCTGTCAAAAGCCCAGTAACAATGCCTCTGGCGTGCTTGTCAATAGTTATCAGTGCTGTTATAATATCTCTGTGTAATTTAGGAAGATTACTAGGAATGAATTCAGCTAGTACATCTCTGGAAATGAAGAAATACATTATAAGGTAATTTTCTTTCAGAGTGCATAATGCAGCTTTCTTAAGGTTATCCAAGTTTCAACAGATACAGTCAGCAAGAAACATTTGTTTAGTTCATGACTAAAAAATAAAACTGATACATTTCTAATGATATCAGTAAAACTGTACAGCGAGTAGTAAAATAAAGCTGCTTGCAATTTTTATACATTTGGATTGGTCCTAAGTATAGAAAAGCAAAACTACATGTTTAAATATAGCCCCCATAAAGTATATAATAACTATAAGAAATAGGAGAAAACCAAATTGGCTATCACTATGCAGAAATAGGTTTTGTAATACCTTCCTTATTAGGAAGCAAATACTATACAGTGCTATAGGAGAACAATTAACCTTGAACATATGAGCACTTTTTTCTGATCCTTACACACTCAATTTTACTAGCTCTTCTCTAAAACAGCTTGTGCATAACTACATCTCCATAGATGTGGCCTAAATGAAGCTTGCACTCCTGGTTTTGAGCAATGCTGGCCATTAGTGGCATTAACCACAATCTCAAGCTTGGCATTGTGAAGGCCCATTCCTCTGAACTCATCTTTGAAAACCAGCAAAGGGAGGAAAAATCTGTGGGTAAATGCAACTAGAGAAAAAGTTTATTATTTGAAGACTTCCTGTATACCTGCCTTTCCAAAATCCCTATCAACTTGTGGTGAGTGAACCCTGGCTAGATGCCAGGCGCCCACCAAAGCTACTCTGTCATTCCACCTCCTTAGCTGGTCAGGGGAGAGAAAAATATAACGAAAGGCTCGTGGGTCAAGGTAAGGACAGGAAGAGATCACTCACTAATTACCATCATGGGCAAAACAGACTCGACCTGGGGAAATTAGCTTAATTTATTACCAATCAAATCAGAGTAGGATAATGTGAAATAAAAACTAAATCTTAAAACACCTTCCCTCCACCCCTCCCTCCTTCCCGGCTCAACTTCACTCCTGATTTTCTCTACCTCCTCCCTATAGCAGTGCAGGGGGATGGGGAATGGGGGTTGCGGTCAGTTTGTCACACATTGTCTGTGCCGCTCCTTCCTCCTCAGGGGGAGGACTCCTCACTCTTCACTTGCTCCATCTTGGGGTCCCTCCCACAGCTAACAGTCCTGAAGGAACTTCTCCAGTATGGGTCCTTCCCACAGGCTGCAGTTCTTCACGAACTGCCCCAGTGTGGGTCCTTTCTGTGGGCTGCAGTCCTTCAGGAGCAGACTGCTCCAGCACAGGCTTTCCCATGGTGTCACAAATCCTGCTAGTTAACCTGCTCCAGCATGGGATCCTCTCTCCCCCTGGGTCCACAGGTCCTGCCAGGAGCCTGCTCCAGTGCAGACTTTCCCATGGAGTCACAGCCTTCTCCAGGCATCCTGCTGCCCTGGTGTGGGGTCCTCCATGGGCTGCAGGTGGGCATCTGCTCCCCCGCTCCCCTCCATGGGCTTGGGGGGGACAGCCTGCCCTCTCACCACAGGCTGCAGGGGCATCCCCTCCTCCAGAGCACCTCCTCCCCCTCCTTCTTCACCAACCTTGCTGTCTGCAGAGGGGTTTCTCTCACCTTCCACTCCCCTCTCTGCTGCAGGTTCCTCTTCTTGAACATGTTACCCCAGAGGTTCCACTTCTTAATTATTTTACCCTAGATGCACTACCACCATTGCTGATTGCGTCAGCCTTGGCCAGAGGTTGGGCTGACTTGGAGCTGGCTGGCATCAGGTCTGTTGGATATAGGGGAAGCTTCTAGCAGTTTCTTACAGAAGCCACTCCTGTAGCCCCCCACTACCAAAACCTTGCCACGCAAACCCAATACACAACTCTTGCCATCACCTGGAATCAAAGCAGCTCAACAACTTTCACATAATGGTGCAACTAAGAATTTGCATAGTGGAGTAAACCCAGAGATATTCAGACATGTGAATATCAGTGGGCTCACAACAAACCAGGTCTCTATTCTAATCCACTTAAATGCAAATATGACTATTTCTTTTTAAAAATTAATCCAGAACTGAAGCACAACACAACACATTAAACATTTCAGACACTAGAAAAAGCTTATGAACATCAATACATCAGAAATATTTTTCAAATTCTATCAAATCCTGTAAATGACCGTGTTCATCTTCTGAACACTGAGTAAAATCAAGACACCACAAGCAGTGTGAGACAGTCAGTATAATCAGTATGAAAGAGGTATAAAAAGAATTACTGATACACCTAGGAAAGTTTTGATATGACGTTATTTATATGGCTCTGTCCAGTTCTGCATTGAACTGCTACAAACCACCTACTGAAAACAACAGCCATCAAACTACACTCCCTGACTCTACTGTGCAGATCCTCTCACATAGACATATTTTCCTGTTCAAGGAATCCTGCCCCTACCTAATCTCTCCCTCCTGCTTCCTTGTTTTTTTCTTTCTTTCTTTCTTTTTTTTTTTTGTTTGTTCCTAGTGCAGGAGCCTGATTCCAGGTACATAAATAGAGCAAGCATTATAATGCTATATATGAAGGGTGCCATACAAAAACATAAGGTTATTATGTTGCAAGCAATGCACAGCTTTAAATTCAATTGCTGGTATGCTTAAAACATTTGTGCAAATTCTTGAAGGATCAAAGACTAAGTTCACAGTTTAAAAGAGAAAGTTGCAAAGAAAAAAAAGTCAGGTCTTACCTGAAATGAGTATCCATGAACAAACCATTCCCTTCTTTTTCTGGTCTGATAATCTGGTCTGGCATTCAGGCATGCAGAAGTATGCATTGCTTCTTCCACTTCAATGAGCCAGTCTTCTGCATCTCCTCAGGCCCCAAGTCCTTTGCCTAAGCTAACTTAAAATTAATTTCCAAGTTTGTTATAAAGAGACATATTTCTGCCTACTTAATACCTTGTGAACATTGTGCTCTGTTCATTCACTAAAAATAAAATGTATTAACAACAAAGCCAAATATAATGGAATTCACTAACAAAAATGTTATTCCAAGAGGGTCATACCAGCTTAAGGATAGAATGCTTCAGTGATGTTCTGGAAGTTTGTCTTTTACACATTTCTAATAGTTTGTCTGTAACTTTCCTTTGTGATACAATATACAAAGACAGTTTTTATTTTGTTAGTGGTAACAAATTAACATACCAGAAAGGAAACCATTTACTTTTTTTTTTTTTTAAACTTCAAGTGACACCATTTCTAAAATATCATTCATGAAAACTTTCTCCTGTTTTCCTACAGTTTATAGGGCAAATACCATTCTTGCAATTGCATCTGGACTGTTTGGGGATTAGGAGTTTCAGTCAAAATTTCCAGAAGTTCATAATTCAGTTAAAAATAAGATCTGTTTGTTAAAGGACAATAATAATAAACTTCAGATTAAAAGTATAGTAAGAAAGAACATTCTCATACTATTTTAAAATGCCACATCCACTCTTTGGTGTAATTTTTCACTAGCCAGGAGAAGAGGGCACTCTCCCATTCCATATGATCTTCCACCAACAGCTACAAAAGCCAGTTTGGGAACCCACAAGTAGTCTAGAAGACATTGAGAGGAAACCAAGGAAAATGCAAGGGAAACTCAATTTCACATTCCTGATATCATACATCAACTCACTATAACCTGAAGGAGCACAGGAAGCATGTCAAAAATACAGTGTGGAAAGAAAAAGTGAGAGCAATGGGTATAAAGCAAGAAAGACAGGAGACCTGAATATGCATGCAGTCATGCAATAGCAATCAGAAAGAAGAGGAAAAAAAGTCAAAATACCATTAGGAAAAGGAACTGTATCATGAAATGGGTGAAGTATAGCAAGTCAAATTTTGAAAACAAAGTAATGAAAAAGATGATTGGAAACACATGGTAATGAAAAGCAAGTAACAATGAACAGGATACAAGCCCTAAAAAGAACTGTCACAAAGAAAATGGTCTGTGGATTTTTCATCTCTGATTGGCTCAGTCTGAAACTTGTAGGTTTTGAGTAAAGATAAACACTACCTACAATACGTAATGCATCTACTGTTATGTCATGCTATTATTTTATACCAGGCTGAATAGCAGCATAAAGAGCACTTGGTAGATGATTAATTGTTGTCATTATTTCCTTCCAAGACTTATTGATGTGTAAAAACATTTTTGCCTTGCCAGGAAGGCATCTTTGAATATCAGGAGCATTAAAAACATTTCCTAAGTAGACCCAATTTTTCTGACGTCTCTACCACTCTTCCTAAAGAAGGATAAAAGAAGAGAAAAAGCAAACAAACTGGCAATTATTTCCCAGGCTTCGTCTTACATGGGAGATAACTGAAAACAGAACCTGATTTTTGTGTTTCTACTATTAAGCATAAATTCTATGCAATATTTCTGACAGCTAGATAGCTGATACTGATGGGAGAGTTTATAGTTTAAAAAAAAATTTTGCATTTTCCTACATTTTAAAAAAATATATTATCCTTTTCAATATATATTCTGTCACTTATATTTCCAATTACAGCAAAGGGTGTTGCAAAATTCAGATTTACAAAATTGTTTTACCGTTCTGAAAACAAAGTCTTTGTATGCTGTCCCATTTGAGGAATTTTCTTGCAGAGCAGAATATTTTTCTACCTCCTCATGTTACCGAAATTGGGAATAAGAGCTCCTTAACACGAACGTGACATTGAGAAGCAGGCACTTTGTTTATTGCAGTGCTGAGGACACAGGGGATTGCTCCTCCAAAAGTGTGTCCAATTTAGTACTAAAATCCATCAGTTTTTATATATTTTTTCTGTCGAGTCATTTTTACATAAGTTCTTTTTACATAAAAACGCATACTATGTCCACTACTAAATTCAACCTTTATAATGATTGGTCCTCTGATTACATAACCTTATCAATATTCTTATTTAAAAACAATCATTGGTCACTCAGACCTGTCTCTACTGATTGGAATCCTTGATATTCAAATCAAGATGGGAAGGGTAAGGGGATTTCCAAGCAGCATAACTGGTGTCCATGATGATCTCCTTAGTTTCTTGTCCTTGTCCTTTGATCTTGAAGCTTAACACAGTTTCAGTCACAGGTGGTCAGTTCCAATATTGTTCTCATCTAATGTACAGGAACATCTAGTCACGAGAGCAAAGAACTGCAAAACTTATGAGTAATTAATAGTTAATCAACTGACAACACTTTTATAATTACCTCTATTGTTTCAATCATGATGTTAGTTCCATAGTCAAACACAAAGTTCAATAGAAATTATATGAGGTTTCTGTGATTACACCTGATGTGATTCATTGCACATAACACAATTCCCTACGGTTACAATTTTAACTTACTCTGTAAGTACAAAACTAATTTTTCCTTGTATTGTAACACTGATGTCTCACTTCACCACTCTCCTACAAATGTCATGCATTCAAATCACTTAATTTCCAAGAATCCTACAGTTGAGAAGCATCATTACCATGAAGTATTTAGGTTTTCATAATATGAAGTATTTCATACAGTCCAGATCTCAACCATTTGTGCATTAATACACTGCATACTTAAAATACTTACATACTGTATCTAACTAAGCAGGCAAACCTACCTATCAATTACAGCATCTGAAAAGACAACTGCTTGATAATTCCATGTCTCTACAATCAGCACGTATGACAAGTTTCCAGAGCCACTTCCTTGCCAGGTAAGGAACCTTCTTAAGACAAAATTTAACTGTAAATAATCCCACCATTACTTCATATAAAGCCAATGACATGCTTTACAGGATTATTTACTTTCTGCAGATGAACAGGTTTCTTATGACGCAGAGGCTAGCTGTAAAACCATTATCAAAGAAGACAAAGTACTCTCTTTTCAGTCATCTCAATCCAGTTGATTTTATGAACTAAAATAAACCCAAATGTACAAATCTTTTTTTTTTTTTCTTTTTTTTTTCCTTTGGTAACCTGCCAGCGACTGAAAAAGAAGAGGAGCTGTTTCTGCCATTCGTCTACATGTGCTTTAAGAGGACCCATATATCTTGAGGAGGCTATAGTTGCTATTTTAATAGTGCTGTCGTCAAGAGTAACCTTCAGGAAGCAGTAAACAGTTCTCAGTTTCATTCCGAGGTCCTCAACCTTTACCAGGAATCAACAAGAAGGAGAAACAGCAGATCTGCTTCCAGGCCTTTGAATGGCTCTGCCCAGATGGAAGGAAATGCTTACAGGTGGCCTGTGTCAGGGTCAGTCTGCACAGGACTGAACTCAGCTTTCTCAGACAGGAGTCCAAGTCAGCAAACTGCTGCTTCTTTCTCTTGGTGCAAAGGTTCCATGCTAGTCACTGTGTTTCTGTTTAATTGAGAAAAATGTAATTTTGTGATAAGCACCGTAACTGTTAAAGAAAGAGTGGGACAACTATGAAAATAAGTTTTGCCTTAAGAAAATATTTTGTCATCATATGATTATGAGGAACCCCATGCATTTAAATTTTGTATGTGACATTTTTCATATAAGAAAATTTTTGCTAACATGTGTTGTTACTGGATTAATGCTACCATGTTATAACTACTGCTGTTACTTTAATCTGTCCTACTCAGAATGTTACTTACATGCTTGAATATTGTCTGTGGCACCAAAGATAAGTACAACTCCAGAATGATGGTGAAGATGAACAATAAATTCAGTTGCTTTCCAAGGAATGTTCCACATACCTGAGAAAATTACAGGATCTCTAAATCTAGTTATAATCTTGAAATGTTTAGGTTTTACAAATTATACATAAGTAACAAAATATTTTGATGACTGAAACACTCCCTTTTTGTCTAAGCTGACACTAAAAAGTTTGGGTTATTTTCTGTTTCCTTTTGTCAGAACACACAGTGGAAAATTACAGCTATTTTTGTTCTCTTCAACTGAGTAAGCACCACATTGTTTTCTCATTTGCAAAGCAAAGAAATTGCATGCGTCTTGCTTTTGTCCACTTGCAATAATGTCAATTCACATAGGAACTTCACAGTCCAAAACACAACTGTGACTTAGACTTAGAGGTATGATAGGTGTTCTGTTGCTCTAGCAACTGCAAAAAAAAAAAAAAAAAAAAAAAAGCTCTAATTAGAAACTGCTAATTACAGTAACACTATGCAACTACAGATTAAATCTCAATGGTAGTAGCACACTCTGTAAATTTCCCTCATAACAGCTTCAGGTACAATAACAGAAAGCGTTTTGGGGGTTTTTGTTTGTTCAGCTATAATAATCACAATATCAATGTAGTATTAATATTTTATGATCCAGAACTATGAAAACCACAAAGATCAAACCGAAAGATGTCTCTGCTAAAAGTATCTTTTTGAGAACTGACTTCAGAGAAACTTTGCCAGATGCTTCACCAGAAATATCCTGAATTTACTAAGCAAAATTGAAAGCGTTGAGCTCAACAAGTCAAGCTAAGTGTAGTTAATTTTTTCACATCAATCAAAGTAACATGAACTATTTGTCCAAAACAGCACAATGTCTCGGTTTCCAAAAAGGGTTTTCTCATGTCTGTAATAATTGGCACCCAGAAGAGTAAAACAACACATAATATAGCTTTGCTTACAGCCTTGACCACCTAGAAAGCTCAGCCCTTTAAAAGAAGCATTGAGAACTGAGAGTAGTTCTAATTTTAAAAGCCTGTGGTGCTGGGGGAAACTGAGCAAGGTATGTGTTGTTGGAGGTCTTTTTGTGTTTGATTTTTCATTGTTGTTGTTTTGTGTAGGTGGTTTGGGGTTTTTTGTTTGGGTTTTTTTTTTACATTTTGGAGCACAATTAGAAAAAAATTGGCCTTCAAAATGTAACAAGCTGGCAAGTTCTCTGCTCTCCGCAATTAGTTCTCCACAAACCAACAAACAGAAAATCTCTTCAAAGTCCATGTATGTTAGTATATTTTAAAATATACTTTATCTTAAACATTCAAATTTCTATTTTCAATTTTACTATTTTTGCATCTTTTCTACCCTTGCTTCGAGCTGTGGCACTATGTTATTATGTAGGCCTGTCAGTCTGACCTTGGTGCTGGGGAAGGTTATGGAGCAGATCATTCCTGAGTGCCATCACACAGCATGTACAGGACAATCAGGCAGCCGGGACCGGTCAGCATGGGTTTGTGAAAGGCAAGTACTACTTGACTAACCTGACCTCTGTCTATGACAAGGTGACCCACTTACTGGATGACGGAAAGGCTGTAGATGTTGTTTACTGACTTTAGTGAAGTCTTTGACACCGCTTCCCACAGCATTCTCCTGAAGAAACTGGCTTGGACAAGCATACGCTTTGCTGGGTAAAAAACTGGCTAGATAGCCAGGCCCAGATTGTTGTGGTGAATTGAGTTAAATCCAGCTGGCACCCAGTGACAAGTGGTGTTCCCCAGGGCTCAGTATTGGGGCCAGTTCTGTTTAATATCTTTACCAATGATCTGGATGAGGGGATGGAGTGCGCCCTCAGCAAGTTTGCAGATGACACCAAGTTGGGAGGCAGGGTGGATCTGCTTGAAGGTAGGAAGGCTCTGCAGAGGGATCTGGACAGGCTGGATCAATGGGCCGAGGCCAATTGTATGAGGTCCAACACGGCCAAGTGCTGGGTCCTGCACTTGGGTCACAACAACCCCACGCAGCGCTACAGGCTTGGGGAAGAGTAGCTGGAAAGCTGCCCGGCAGAGAAGGACCTGGGGGTGCTGGTTGACAGCTGCTTGAATATGAGCCAGCAGTGTGCCCAGATGGCCAAGAAGGCCAATAGCATCCTGACTTGTGTCAGAAATAGTGTGGCCAGCAGGAACAGGGAGGTGATCATCCCCCTGTACTGGTGAGGCCACACCTCAAATACTGTGTTCAGTTTTGGGCCCGTCACTATAAGAAAGACACTGAGGTGCTGGAATGTGTCCAAAGAAGGTCAAGGAAACTGGTGAAGGCTCTAGAGAACAAGTCTTACAAGAAGTGGCTGAAGGAACTGGGGTTGCCAAGTCTAGAGAAAAGGAGGCTGAGGGGAGACCTTATTGCACTCTACAACTACCTGAAAGGAGGTTGTAGTGAGGTGGGTGCTGGTCTCTTCTGTCAGGTGGCTGGAGATGGAACAAG
>JAOBAS010000072.1:29941131-29961136 GCA_025311575.1 Elanoides forficatus
GGGGACGGGCGAGGAGTCGGAGCCCGCCGCCCCGTGGAGCGCCAGAGGGGGAGTAAGAGCCCTCCCAGCCCCTGCTCCCGAGGGGCTTGTAAGCCCCCGCAGACGTTAGCCGCGGGCGATGTCCTGGGCCCTGCAGGGGTGGGTGGATATTACGAGCTGTGGGCTGGGGGTAGATCCATCAAGGTTGCCGGAGAGCCTGCTCGCATCAAAGGCGTTGGGGCTGCCTCCTTCTGCGAGGTCTTTCGTACAGGTTTCGAGGGAGCCGAGCGCTTCAGTGGGAATTAGGGACCTACGTGTTGGCTGAGCGTGTGTGATTTAGGGGCAGAAATGCCACCGCAAATCGCTGGGACCGGTGCTGCCATGTTTTGCAGTGCAGGATCGCTGGGTCGGGTGGCCCTCTTCGACGTAGTTAGACCAGCTTTTGTGGGGCTACAGGGTTTTACAGCCGCTGTGAGCAGGTGAATCTCTTGCAGGGCTGCTCTGACAGCACACTTGATCTCCAAATGAGATCACCAAGGTTCCTGCCACGTGATACCTCTTGTTTCTGTGGGCAATCCTGCAGGCTTCTGTTCTCCAGGCCGTGATTCCCCACTGGGAAGCCAGCACCCAGGATCTGGCAGCTCCAGCAGACCTGGAATCAGTGTGCTGGTGGATTTTGCTAACACGATCCAACAGTTCTTTGTAAAAATTGAGTGGGTCTGTTGTAGACCACTATGCATCATACTTAAAATAAATCCCCTTTTATTGGTAGGAGACAGGAAACAACAGAGTGATTAACTTATTCCTGAAGTATGTGCTTAACCCATGGAAATAAATTAAGAAGCTTTTTTTTTTCTTCTTCTGCCATGTGTGTAGTTATTTATGATGTCTAGTGAGGAGCCAGGTCCCAAAGCAGTGTTCTTCATTCCCTAGGTAAAGAGCAGGAAACTGATTTCTCAACTGTTCTTCGTTATGAGCTCTAGAGTTCATTGTAGATTGACATTTACCTCTACTGTGAGTAAACCTGTGGCTGTGAACTTTGCAGGACTGTGAACAGCTAAATGATGCCTTAGAAAATGCTTTGTCTGCACCTAGAAATGCAGACCCTGGAAAGGAAAGCAGAGCACATTTTAAAGGAAACAATCCCAATCTGAGAATTCGTCTGATCCAAAGAAAGAATCCTTTGCAAGTGATGATTCCTTGGATTAGCTCTGTTAATCCCACTTAATGTCAATATGATCTCTCCACGGTTCTCCTTTTGTGTTATGCTTGTAGAGAAAAGGGTGAAGGCTGCTTCCCCCGTGTATGGTCTGTTACAGCTAGAAGAGCTGAGATGGTGGTTTTGGCAGAGGAGGCCCCAGTTAACAGTAAGATTTCCAGGAGTTTCAGTTGACTCTGGATGATGCTTCTATGTAACTGCTTTTATACTCTGTTCTCTAAAGTATTTATGCACAAAGAATGCCTCACTGAAGAAGTTTCATTTTCTCAAATAAAAAGGCATATGCAGATTTCCTACAGTTTATATTCCATAGAAACAAAAACAAAACCAAAGAAGACTTATAAATAAGCCTTCGTGTAGCATGGTCTGAGTCAGGTGGGGTGTGCAAGGCACCACAACTTTAAAGAGATAAACAAATAGAAGAAATTTCACTTTAGGATCAGAATTAACCTAAATTGGATGTAGAAAGCAACTTGAAAGATAAATTCAAAATTAGTACCTCTTCATGTCCAAACAGTTATTATTTCAAATGTAAACAGAGGAGAACAGTTATTTCCACAGCTCTAATAAAATCATAAAGGGGGTGTAGATCTTTAAACAGTAGTTCCTACATACTTCTTTGGGACATTATCTTTAAAAACTGCTGTAAAGTTTCTGTACCTTTAGCTGCAATCCTGCTTTAAATAGCTATGACATGAAATTGACTTTATTACAACTGATTAATTTTACTGTTAATTCACTTCATTAAAATTAATTAACTAAATACCAACAACCATTATCTTTGAGAGGAAAAAAAAAAGTTAATTCATGACATGGGATTCACAATGGGTCCAATAATAGAACACTTTTCTGCACCTTTTTTCTCCAGCAATGCTTTCCAGAAAAACTACGAGAAAGTGTTGGGGTGAAGAGCAGTGATGCTGTTTCTTTGAAACACTTTTCCAGATCTGATCCTCATCTCCTGTCCTGCCTGTGTCCTTGACAGTCCTGTCAGCTTCGTGGCTTTCACCACCTTCTTGTGACAAAGGGGAGAAATGCATCTGAGCTTGCTCTGGGGGTGACACTGCGGAAAATAATGCCATGACCTATAGGCCACATCCATAAAGATGCATGCATCTTTATGGATGTTTCTAGGGCAGGCTCAGTCCCATATAGAAGAAACATTTCCTCAGCAGCTGTGAATAGCTTCGGAGTGCTGGAATAGAGCAGAGCTAATGAATTGCCTGCTAATGCCCCATCCATGCTTATGACAGTTAGTAAAGGCACCAGTGACAAGGTAATTTTTAATAGGATGAACGGTATGTCAGAATACTAATAGGGCACTAAAAGGAGTGGTTTCCAGGGGAGTCACCTCATTGCTCAAGTGAGAGGGGACTATTCCCTCCGGCCCTTTCCTCAGAGCTCCCAAGGACTGTCACCTATAATGATCCAAACCCCCCAGCCTCTTCTGAACTACTGCTTAATTGGGAAAGTACTTCAGAGAAAAAAAGAGTCAATCCTGCAAGCCACCAAGTTTCCCAAACCTCACTGAGCTTAACTTAAGCCTTGCTGAGTTCAGTTAGACTTGGAGGATTCAGCTGGTTAATGGTTAATTATTTGTGTTGCCTAAATGGCCCCCACCAGTGACTAAGCCCCTCAGGGTCACAGACTGTCTAAAGAGTAGGAGAAAGCTATCCAAGCCCCAAAGAGCTGTTTGGCACAGTGATAAGATGGATGGCATCCCCTGTATATAGACTGGCAAGGGACTGCTAGGAAATAGTAGTTGTTGAGCTAGATCTGCTTACCTGCAGATAACTGTGGGAGAAATAAATGGGTAACAAGGATGGGTAACAAAAATGTTTGAAAGTGTGAACAGGCTTCCATGCAAAGGGAGAGGTAGAAGGGTGCAACTACTCTTTGCAAAGAAAGGAGCACAGAATAGTGGCACGGCAAGGGTAGGTGGAATATTGCTGCTTACCCTTCACAATACAGAAGGAAATTTTAAAAACAGTACAAGGATTTTTAGGCATTGCATATTAACCTGAGGATACCATTGCCACAGGCCTTTGGAGGCAGAGTAATTTTTAAAAAGATAACATGTTTACAGAGGGATGACCATTCAGAGTTATGTTTTCCAGAGCACAAGCCAGCTGTTAGCTGATAGTGCCTGGCAAAACATCTGGATATATTTGTGGTCTTCGCATCTTCTTCTGATGCTCCCATTGAGTGCCAGCCAGAGAGATGTTACAGTCTGAAATAGACTTGGAGCTTCTAGGCAATTCTGCCATGGGTAAGGCAACCACCTGCACAAGTAAAAACCAGATCAGTTCAATCCTTTGACTGTACGGTGGTAAACCCTGAAGATACTTCCACTCAGGTTTTGGCATTTTGTGAGCCTTGTGCACTTATTTTTAACCCATCAGTGCAATAAACGCAGGACACAAGAAAGAACGGTACTGGCACAATTATTTCCTTGTGTGATAGTAAAACCATCATATCTTACCTGCTGGCAGTAAATGTATCAAGGACTTTGTAGAAAAATGCTGTCTGCTATAGAGCACTGGTTTAATAATTAAAAAGAAACACACTGAACCCTCAGTTTGGAAAAGTTAGTAAGTTTTACTGCAAATGTGCCTGAAATACATTGAAAAAAATGTCCCAGTCAGATTTCTTCCAAAGAAACCTTACAGTCTTCACTTTTGCAGGGAACCCCACCAAAATCAATGGTGCTATTCACTATTAAAGCTTATTAATGTGAGA
Organism: Elanoides forficatus; assembly: GCA_025311575.1. NCBI lineage: Eukaryota > Metazoa > Chordata > Aves > Accipitriformes > Accipitridae > Elanoides > Elanoides forficatus. Next base: position 29,945,069 of record JAOBAS010000072.1, read on the forward strand.
GCACGTTTACGTTACAGGAACCAGCTGCAAGAGTTCTCTCTTACCAGCCAAAGATTTATTACTCTGAAGCTAAGGTTGAAGTGTGCATATCTGTATATCCCTGTAATTACAGTATGTGTCTTCAGTTGCTTCATATATCTAGGTACTCTGAGTGGCCTGAATAGCTATACGTCAGAGAGATGTTGTGAACTGATCCTTTTGGGGCCTTTGTGCTTAAATGTAATGTTTTCCAGCCACATGCCATCACTGATATTCCTGGTTTTAATATTAGTATCATCCTGGTCACAGGTAGGGTTGTTAAACAGTAGCCAGTCAGCCTTTTACAAATGGTAACTGGTTTTTATTATTATTTCACATTTCCTTCTAACCTCTGCCAGCAGCCTCAGCTGCTTGTTCCTAACCACTCCTGGAAGCTTTTAGCTCTGACTTGGACTAGCTCTGCAAAAATTGCTGTTGCTGTTTGGTTCATCCTGGGGGAGAAAGGGATTTGGTGGAGGAGGGGAGGCAGAAATGAGCAGTAAAGCAGAGGAGGCAGCAGGCTTGTGTCAGGCAGCTTCTGACACAACAGAAACTTTCTCCACCCGTGGTAGATGTGCTGTTAGAGGATCCTTTACTCATTCTTTTCCATGCCTCAGTTATGTTGGATGCAAAATCAACTGCTTGTCTGGCAATCCTCTAGCTGTGGGGCCAGAAATCTCCCTCTTTTTTCAGGGCAGAGGAGGAAGAGCACACAAACGATCATTGCTTTTTACTACTTTCTTCCAAATCAATGATCAATTGCATTTACAGAGCAAAATTAGCAGCTGTCACCACATCTGGCTCACTCCTGATTGATAGACACCAAAAAATTTATGTATATCAATATAGATCAATACTGATCTGTTTATAGAGATGCAAGAGTTATATGGATATATAGGTAATATGTGGTACCTGCACATATGAAAATATAACCAAACAGCCTCAGACCTCAGTGATGCTCAGGGGCCCAAGGGCCAAAAGGACAGTATTTCCTTCTGCTCTGCCTTTCATTAACAAGGTCTGGGACTGCATATACGGTTACCAGTCGAGTGACAAGATGGTAGTTTGCTGGTTTCAAAAAAACAGGCCTGCTGTTACTTCAGCCTCGATGGTTGCCCCGAGGCTGTGGTGTGTGTACAGATTGCTCTGTGCCTGCACTGCAGCCCATTCGTCTGGGAAGGCTGGAACAAAATATAGTGTTCTGATGGTGGGGAGACCAGAAATTAGCAGTTGTGGCTGCTGAGCCCTCGTTCAGCTCAGGATTGTGCCTACCTACCCCAGCTTTGGAGTGGCATCCCCTCTGGCTGTGACTCTGTGCGTATCCTGCCATGGTCCCTGAAGACTGGCAATGGGCCCTGTGCAATGCGTGGGTAGAGAAAAGACCCCAAGAGAGGGAAGGGTACTCAGCTTATTCATGGGGCAGCTGCCTAAGCCCATCACCTTGGGCTTGTTGGCAATGGAGGTCTTTCACCTCTCAGGCACTTCAGCAGCAGGAAAGTGTGCTAGTTCTCTTCAGAATCAGCCCTCAGGCCTCTCTGGAAATTAGGTACATTATAAGACAATTAGATACATAATAAGAAAGTAATCTTAGAATCATAGAATAGTTTGAGTTGGAAGGGACCTTTAAAGGCCATCTAGTCCAACCCCCCTGCAATGAGGAGGGACATCTTCAACTCGATCAGGTGCTCAGAGCCCCGTCCAACCTGACCTCGAGTGTTTCCAGGGATGGGGCATCTGCCACCTCTCTGGGCGACTTGTGCCAGTGTTTCACCACCCTCATTGTAAAAAATTTTTTCCTTATACCTAGTCTAAATCTACCCTCTTTTAGTTTAAAACCATTACACCTTGTCCTATCACAACAGGCCCTGCTAAAAAGTGTGTCCCCATCTTTCTTATAAGCCCCCTTTAAAGATTGAAAGGCCACAATAAGGTCTCCCGGAGCCTTCTCTTCTCCACGCTGAACAACTCCAACTCTCTCAGCCTTTCCTCATAGGAGAGGTTTTCCAGTGCTCTGACCATTTTTGTGGCCCTCCTCTGGACCCGCTCTAACAGGTCCATGTCTTTCTTGTGCTGAGGGCTTCAGAGCTGGATGCAGTACTCCAGGTGGGTTCTCACAAGAGGAGAGTAGAGTGGGAGAATCACCTCCCTCGACCTGCTGGCCACGCTACTTTTGATGCAGCACAGGATACAGTAGGATTTCTGGGCTACAAGCACACATTGCTGGCTCATGTCCAGCTTTTCATCCACCAGTATCCCCAAGTCCTTCTTCACAAGGCTCCTCTCAATCCCTTCATTCCCCAGTCTCTATTGATAGTAGAGATTGCCCTGACCCAAGTGCAGGACCTTGCACTTGGCCTTGTTGAACTTTATGAGGTTCACATAGACCCACTTCTTGAGCTTGTCCAGGTCCCTCTGGATGGCATCCCATCCCTCAGTCATGCCAACTGCACCACTCAGCTTGGTGTTGTCTACACACTGGCTGAGGGTGCACTCAATCCTACTGTCTATGGCATTGATGAAGATATCAAACAGTATTGGTCCCAATAGGGACCCCTGAGGGACACCACTTGTTACCGATCTCCATCTGGATGTTGACCACTACCCTCTGGATGTGACCAACCATGCCACTCTTTGGACATGGCCACCCAGCCAATTCCTCATCCACCAAACAGTCCACCCATCAAATCCGTACCTCTCCAGTTTAGAGAGAAGGATGTTATGAGGGACCGTGTCAAAGGCCTTACAGCCATCCATATAGATGAGACCTGGTCATTTCTTTATACAAGCAGGGATTTGTATTACCTCACAACCACTCAGCACTGGCACGGGATTCATGTTAAAACTCTTCAGAAACTTCATGTAGCTGGAGAACTGAGCCCATGTGCAGGCAGAAAAACTTCTGACTTATACTTCCTGTGTGATTAGAAACAGAAACACAGGGCTATAGAAATCACCCAACCAAAACATGCTCTGAAGAAAGCTAAGAAAAGCTAGATCTTCCAAACAGTCATTTGTCTAGTATGTTATTGTTGTTATTAGGAATTATTGTTATTCTAAACAATGACAAAATTTATTCAATAATAATAACAATAACAACAATAAAAATTCATAACAAAAACAACAAGAAAAACAAAAAAGCTTAGGGGAAGGAAAATTCCACACTTTTCTGAGTGGAATTTTGTCACCTTCTCCATAAAGAAGACTTTTTTCTTAGTATTCTAAGTATCACTTCTTTTTTGCTAATTAAGATGATTTCTTCTTATCTTTTCCTTCACAATGCAAAGAATCCTCTCATCCTCTCAATATGGGAAGGCTGATAGAAGGGATGTCTGTTAGCTTGTGTAGTCTTTAAGATTATATTGATGTTTACAGGAAAAGAAAAAAAAGTTGTTTCTCTCTTTTTTTCCCCTTCACAATGGCATTATTGCAGTGGGCCTTTTTCCCCCAGAAGAAAGAAGCATGGCAGGATACTGCATAAATTAGCATCAAAACCATCCTTTTCTGGTAATGCATTAGGCTGGTGAGAACAGGAGAGCAAAGAGTTCAAGAGTAGCTATAAAAGCATGAGGAAAGCTGAGCTCAGATACACTTTTTGTAGTTCTTTTTTATTATTAGAATTTATTTATATAATAAATGTTGGTGAAATTTCAAGTTGCACTTTTATTCTCTGTTATACAACACTGATATTCAGTTTGGCAAAAGTAATTTTATCCTTCTTGCAGTGCTAATGGTTCATTTAGCCCGGTATTCCCTTGCAGTATGCAAACAAGCAAGCACACCGAAAAAGGAGATCATCTCGGTTCTGAAGTTCTGAGCAAGCTAAAGCTGTATACAGAAAAATAATACTAAAAAAAAAAAAAAAAAAAAAAGAGTTATAGGATGTCACATTATGTAATTGTTATGCTAATAATGTATTCATTTCATGAGACAATGTATCCTATTATGAACAGATCTGCTATGGGCCTTCCATACATGAAAGCCTGTTTGGAAGCTGATTTCCCACTGGGTGACTGAAGAGTAGCTACCTAGTGAATTTTTATCATGCAATATAAACTGCATGAAGTAAAACCCAACTATATTATGTAGACACAGCTCTACACAATTCTGAAGAGAGCAATTCCAGACACAATTTGGTTTCAGATCAGTTTTACGATATTAGCATTAGCACTGTTTTACCATTTCATATCAGGGACTCATTTCTAATACCTTTCTTTCTGCAGCACTGGTCTTTACCTCATATTTGAAAAGAAGAGGAAAGTAACATTGAAAATGTACTCTGGAGTAACCTGCTCCTAAAGTAAGCTTCAGCACTACCCAAGGGAATTACTGAGTGGTTGATATCTGAAAGCATGATAGTGGAGCGCTTTCTTTTAAGCATTTTTTTACTATGTGTTATGAAATCTGAAAAATGAAAAATTTTAGGTAAGAATACCATATTAAAAATCTGGGGACCAAGGTAGTATATTTGTAAAGAACTACCAGTAACTGTCTACTGACATGATGAATTCAGATGGACAACTAAAGTTTAGACCAGGGACGTGTCAATATCATTGCTTGTTTAAAGTATATTCAAGTGCTAGGATTACTTAATTTAAGCACCAGCCTCACAGTCAGTCAGTCACCGATTTTCCACTGACTACACTTCATTCAGGTTCGTTCCAGGCTTCAGAAGCACTGGCAATACAAAATCTCAGGCAGAGAGAAAATTTAAACTGTCTGAATCTCATCTTTGGAGTCTCAGCACTCTCATCAGACAATTATAGAGCAATATCTTCAGCCTTATTCTCGTTCCTCTCTACCACAAGCAGAGGTTCTGAAAGCTTCATCTCCAGGAAGAGAAGGATTCTGACTGTTGGTACAGGCAGAAGACAGGCATAACGCTACTTCTGAAGGACCACTGAAATTCAGAGAGTGAGTGTGCACTAAGAAGACTCAGTGCTGTGCAGCTATAGATACAAGGAATGCCGTAGTCAGGGTCATGGCTCTGCAGTTTCCAGGCCACGCTGCCACTCATAGGGCTGCCCACCAAAACCACTGTCATTTAGAGCCATAGTAAAGTTTAACTCATACCATAATTGTCTCTATCTCTTAGTTAAACTCAGAACCAGTGGACCAGAAAGTCCTTGTTAGCTCAGACCATGACTGTAAACTTTGTGAGTGAAGAACAGGATCTCACCATAGTTTTTACAAGACCACATAGAAATGCGTTTCTTAAAGAAACCTAGTGCAGTATTCAGTATAGTTATGCAGAGATATGTAACTATAGCAATATTTAGTTTCCTTTCCAGCTGTAATTAAAACAGATACTGGAGCAAATTTAATTGCAGAAGTCATTTGGACATTTAAAATCTAATGTAAATAATAATATAATAGACATACGGAATGTTGTGATAAAATGAAGGAATAAAGCAAAAAACATACCTTTGCAGCTATGAGCTCATCTAAAGTCAACATATTTTAGGACCTTGTTTCTTAACTGAGGGGATCGAGGTGTAGTTTTCTATCATCTACATGAGGTTTGAAGAACTGGTTAAAAATATTATGAGAGAATCTTGTTGCTATTTGATAAATCTTAACCACACAGACACTCTGAAGTATTTAATATTCAGTCCTTTCAGAGACTGAATTGGTGTGTGGTTTGATCTACTATACACATTTTATTTACATAATTAATTAGCTCAGAATTTAGAGAATTTATCAGCTCGGCAGTTACTATTGTGCAATTTATAAAGAATGCTATGTTTATACTTTAATGATAATGAAATAATAGAGGAGAAAGCAGAAAAATAGGTTTTTCTAAGAAGAGCAGGAAGCATTAACCAGGTTAACCTCCTGCAACAAGATCTTTTGATGGCCTGCGCCACACAGATAATTTTTACAGCTGATTCCTTGCAATGATCTTTTACAGAATTGGAAACATGGACCTTTACTCTAGATGATTCACCATATGAAAATGTTGATGCCTGTTCAATACGGGAAATTAAAAAAAAGTCTGTTAGTAAAAATATCGCAAACATTAAAATACACAACTGAACCACTCAAACATTTCTGGGTTGAATTAGAAACAAACTGCCAATTTTTGTGATTTATGCAAAACCACAATATTAGAGGACCTTGAAGCACCTACAGGCAATTCTATGGATCTCCCCCTTACACAGTTCGCAGCCCCTTATGACTCCTCCAGAGAACAGCAAGGCTTCAAATTGCTTAGACTTTCTGACGGATGTCAGGTGACCCTGCAGTGACTATTCACAGTTACAATTTTTTTGGAGAGGACCTCTTCTGACTTTCTGAGACAGTATATTTACAAACAAATTTTAAATAGGAGACAATTCATAACCAGAAAAACACGTGCAGGCACAGAATTTAATGTCTGTAGTACAGACTTTCAGATAGCATTTGATAATGAGGTCAAGATAGCTCCAATTAAAAAAAAAGGAATGAAGAAATGTAGCTTTATACCATTCCCACTTCCTAGATTTAACTGATACACAAGCCAGCAAAAGAACTTTTCCAACTATAGCAGCAGTAATGCAGAAACTCTTTGAAGAAAGGGAAGGGCAAGAGAATCCTCTTCAAACAAGCACTCACAACCACTATTATTCTTTTCTCCAAGAATTTAATATTCTTTGGCAATATTCAGCTAAATGTATTTCTTTACAAAATTATAAAAACACAAGATGAGTAACTGGAATATTAAATTTTCCAGAGAATGTTAAGTTATCTGTGAAAAAGTGTACTGGAAAGCTGTATCTGAGCAGGAGTCACTTCCACCATGTCCAGCCACCTTTTACACCTGTAATCTCTCTTCAACACATGTAGTTGTCAGGAGTTAATCCAAATTCAGCCCAACCAGCCTCACAAGCACTTCCAACAACTTCTTTTGCAAGCTCTCTGGATTTCAATAGACAGATTGTGACCTGAAAGCAGTAGTGCACATAAGGAACTGTGATACCAAAACCCTAATAGAATAAACAGAAAATGCCAGAGCTTTGAGCCAGTGACAACCAGTTACCTCCTCCAGCTGTCTGAGCTGTGAACAAGTTTCTCCAGGCTGCACGTGCAACCTTTTCCAATTTGACAAAGCCCCATGCCACTGATTTGGTGTCATATTTTGAATGTTAACCTGTCCTGGTTACAAGGGCTGCCAGTCAATAAATGCAATTTATGAAGATAAAGCGACACTTTCACAAGTATCTATTTTTTAGAATAGGATGAAGAGGCTTGTGCTTTGAGACTAAGACAGGGAGATTGCTCACTAATTACCACCAAGGGCAAAACAGACTTGACCTGACAAAAATTAATTTAATTTATTGCCAGTTAAAATGGATTTGGGTATTGAGAAACAAAGACAAAAAAATTAAAGCAACACGCTACCCTTTCCACAGGCTCAACTTCACTCCTTTGTTCCCAACTCCTCTGCTTCCTCCCCTTCACACCTTCATTACCAACTCCTCTACTTCCTCCCCCATGATCGGCATAAGAGGATGGGGAATGGGGGTTATGGTCAACCTGTAACAGCTCCTTTCTGCCACTCCTTCCATCTCACACTTTTCCCCTTCTCCAGCATGGGGTTCCTCCCATGGGATACAGTTCTTGAAGAACTGCTTCAGTGTGGGTTCTCTCCATGGGGTACAGTCCTTCAGAAACAGACTGCTCCAGTGCCAGATCCTCTCCACAGGCTGCAATCCTTCAGGATACACCTGCTCTGGCATGGGCACTCCATGGGCTGCAGCTTCTTTCAGGGCATGTCCACCTGCTGCAGTGTGGGGTCCTTCATGGGCTGCAGTGTGGATACCCTCTCCACCGTGGTCCTCCATGGGTTGCAGGGCAATCTCTGCTTGAGTGCCCCGAACACCTCCTCCCCCTCCTCCTATCCTGACCTTGGTGTTCACACTGCTGCTTCTCACACTTTTTTTTCCTTTCTTCCTCTGCCTTTGTGGCATTTTTTACTTTTCTTAAATACTCTTTCCCCGAGGTGCCACCATCTTGGCTATGGGACTCAGATGTGCCCTGTGGTGGATTCATTGGGTCAGGTCAGCTGGAACCAGCTGTGTCTGGCATGGGGCTGCCCTGGCCTCTCCTCATGGAGGTCCCCCTGCATCCGCCCTCTGCTACCAACCCCTGAAGACACGTAAACCCAATACAATACCACTCATTAAAGTGCATGCAATAGAAGTTACATAAGCTGTATACAAAAATTATATACATACTATTCATATGAAAAAGGAAAAATATCAACTAAGTCTATTTAATAGATTTCAGGATTTCAAGCAGGCTTTCTAATCCACTAGGCCACCACAAAAATTGTAAATCTCCTCAGGACAGCATGAGAGACAAATTTAGGATGCAGTCTCTGTGGATATTACCGGAATAAGCCTGGACCTGCCAGATGTGGCAATCTGGGTGGCAGAATAGCAATAATATTGTCAAATGTTTGTAAACAGTCTACAGAGTTGAGCCTCTGCCTGCATATTAGCGCAGATGATGACTTTAGTGTCCAGAATCTCAATTTGAGCATAGATGTCAGGCTTAGCCCTGAAGGATGTTTGCTGACTGCCACTGATCTCCCAGATCACAAACCTAAAGAGAGATTGTGTGGTTAATTTTTGTTTAGTAGTCATGTAAAGTAGAGGGGAGAGAAAGGAACCTTTTTCACCTGACTTTTGACAAAAAGGGGAAACACACAACAAAAAGCTCTGAAAGCATAATATCACAGAGAACTGACCAACAGTTGAAAGGAAACTCGCTGATTACATTTTTAAAAACATTAGCCCACCTGGAGTTTTTTGGAGAAGGGAAGCCTCCATATCATACAAAATGTTCAGTGTTTGAAATCTGTAGCACTACAGCCTAATGAATGATGTGCAGACCAATAGTTTGTTAGTTTGTGGCCAGGTTAATTAAAGTACAATTTTGGGGGGCCCTGAGTTGCTTAAGTCCTAAAAGAGGTATGCTTTTCTTCAAACAATAACAAACTTTCTGTTGTATTATCTATGAAGACTGCAGTTTTAGCTTTCACTTCATATGCTACTATATATATTAAAAAAAATAAAAAATCTTTCCCAATAAATAGCATTTTCATAATATTACCTGACTTTAAAAAACTAAAATAACGTATGAAGAAACTAATTGAACAGTAAAACATACATAAAGATTTATGCCTTTTTTAGCAAAGCAGTTAGCTACAGAATGTATAATAGTGCTTACAATTAAGAACTACAAGATAGAAACACAAGTTGAGACATATAAACTGAACCTATGTTATGAAAAATAACTCACTTCAGATTAATGTACTATATTGAATTGACAATTTAGGGACTGGACCAGTCTTATAAAGAAAGAAATGTTTTTCATTTTCACAAGTAACTTGAATAATTTTCAGAGGATCAGTAATATTAGCTTTAATTACATCTTCTGCATATTCAAGTACATGAGCAGAGAGAAAGAAAGATGGTTTACAAACATTTGGCTTTAAAGCAGGGTGAAGTTGTTCAGGTGGTGTTGGAGGTCTTATCCTATTTGTTCTTAGCAGTTGTGCATTAAAACTAGAGCAAAATACATAAACTTGCAGAGAAATACAAAAAAACACCCTGGTTCAATACACAGGAATGATATGCAGTGTTTAAATTAATTCATATTGGTAACAGAAGATAAATATTTGTTTACAAACCCATATAACCAAGGAAACATTATAAATGGAGGAAACAAAAGTAGCTGGAATTGATACTGTTTAACAATTCCATTATAAACTTCTGTTTTCAGGTAACTTGTAACTTTACCATTACCTCTGTTTGACAAAAACATTCCCTTGGAGATACCTAAGATGTGGTAGCACTGTATGTGCTATGAAAGCAATTTAAAAGTCAGACAGCAGCAGCAGCACAGATCCAAGTTTAGAATGAAAAATGAGAGTTAGGACAAACACTTTCACAGTTAACCTTTGCTAAAGACAATCTGTTAAGAAATACTAAAGATGACATCAACATGTTGCTGAATATTACACATACAAAAAATCATCAGTGTTATTGACCTTTGTTAGCAACTAGAGAAAAGCTCCCAGAAGGTAGCACCAGGTCATCCTCACTCAGACCTTGGCAGGGAATATTTCTCCCATGAGTCACCATAAGTTTTAAAAGAACTAGTCTGACAACATTTGTCCCAAACTTTTAGACTATAAATGCAGCAGGTCCCACTGCAGATTTTTTTAAACCACATTAAAGCCTTTAACATCCAAGGGTTCCCCACTTACAGCTTGCTGTCTCTTCCTTGTTCTGTCTTGTAGTTCTGTGCTACGCACAAACCTCAAAGCACTTGGGTTCATTGCTGTGTGTTTATGAGCCATACAGATGAGCCTTTCCCTTGGCTTGTTGGCATTATTGACAGTACTAAGTAGCTCCTCATTTTAATATTTGTTACTCCTGCTGTTCTCACTCATGAATGACTAAGGGGAGAAGGATGGCAGGGAGAGCTTCTTAGACATCATTACCTACAAATCAAATATACATTATCTGTTAAAGAAAAACATAACGATGGTTTGGCAACTTCAATCTAATCTGTACAACTTTAATGCCTAGATACTCTCTTCCTCCACAGTTGTACTGGGTTTGGCTGGATAGAGTTAATTTTCTTCGTGGTAGCTTGTATAGTGCTGTGTTTTGGATTTGTGCTGAAAATGGTGTTGATAACATAGATATGTTTAAGATATTGCTGAACAGTGCTTGCACAACATCAAGGCCTTCTCTGTTTCTCATGCTGCTCTACCAGTGAGTAGGTTGGGGGTGCAGAAGAGGCTAGGAGGCAACACAGCTGGGACAGCTGACCCCAACTGACCAAAGGGATATGCCATACCGTATGACATCATGCTCAGCAATAAAAGCTGGGGGAAAGAAGGAGAAAGGAGAGGCATTTGGAGTTATGGTGTTTGTCTTCCCAAATAACTATCATATGTGATGAAGCCCTGCTTTCCTGTTCCTGGCTGAACATCTGCCTGCCGATGGGATTAGTGAATGAATTCCTTATTTTGCTTTGCTTGCAGGTACAGCTTTTGCTTTCCCTATTAAGCTGTCTTTACTCAGCCCATGAGTTTTCTCATTTTTATTCTTCCAACTTTCTCTTCCATCCCACTTCAGGGGACTGAGCAAGTGGCTGTGTGGCTCAGCTGCCTGCAGGGCTAACCCACAACAATAGTTCAAACACTTTTGCTGTTTAATTTTGCAGCAGTTAAATTCTTCTTTCAATTTCAGTCAATTCTTCTTTCTTCTCTCTTTAAGCAGAAGTCTACGCTTGTAGGGTTTCCAATTCCACCTCTTATGACTACAGAGAAGCCTCTCACAGCCTAGCCCAGAAGAAACAGAATGACCTGGGAAAGATGTCTGCAAAGTCAGAGAATCTTGATTAATAGGTCATTGACTTTACCTTATTAAGGACCTCTTTCTGTAGGCAAGATGAATCAAAAAGGTCAGCAGGTAGTGCTTGAAAGTTAAGAGAAAATTGGAGCACCCAAAAACTGGGGCAGGTGGAGTTGGGGGTGAGGGCAGAGAGCCTAGCTAGAGCCTAGCTGCCTACATATGCAAGGTACAGGAGATGAAAGCACCAGGGTAATCACCCTCATCACCTTGACGGTGTCTGTCACCGAGGCGTGGGTATCCCACTTGACTCGGGGAGGGGGGGGGGGCGAGAGGCGGGGGCGCGAGCTCGCGCCGGGATCAGGTAATCCACCCGGGATAACCCACGCTGCGTAACTGACCCAATCCAGACAACCCGCCCTGCATAATGCACACCAGGTGACCCACTCCGGCAGGGACCCTGCCCTGCACCTGCTGTAGCCATCCATGCTTTGCGCGTGCCGGGCCTTTATGTGCCTGATCATCTCACTTGCAAAAATCAGGCCACTTAAAAAGATTTCACAGATTTTATTAAAAATCTGTATCAAAAATACTAAATTTAAGAGAGGATGCTTGGTTAGAAGCCATGGCAGATCACAGCAGTGTACATGAAAAACTGGAAAGCTGTCTTTTCCTCGGTTGTGTGCTCCATCACCTTCTTAATCTCACGATGTATCTATACTCTTCGGGGAATATTTGACTGACGGATTGGATGCCTGATACCACTCGGGTCAAGCTGCTGTGGATTTCTTCGCGATGTAATAAATTTGGGGAGCTGGCCGATATCATTATTTGCAATTAAATGGACCAAATACTCCGATTCCCCTACACTGTCTGGAATTCCATTCAATGCACTGTGAGATATGTCCAGTTCCCCGAGGCAAACCAGTTTAGATTGCTCCTCTGGAATTTTAGTTAACTGATAAAGAAATAAAACAATGCATTTATTTGGATACCACTCCTTCTCTTCTGCAAAAAGTTTAAAAGGTAACTTTCCTGCAGGCAAAATAAGATCCCATAATTTTATTCCAACAATAAAAGCTGACCTTCGATTCTAGTGGAAGACAATTTGGTATTTTCCAATAAAAATATGGATGCTGAGCACAGAAATTTGCACGGAAGCTTTTTAGACATGACAACAGAAAGGCAATAGAAAACATGCAGTAGAATAATCCCTCCACAGCTGGAGCTCTAAAAGGTCTTTTAGTCATTGCTATCATTAATGAAAAATTTTACCCTCTCAGAACACTCTAATTTTATTTTCTGTTTTCTTCAGCCACAAGGAATTTAAACACACCATTTTCTTCTTCTTGGTTCTGTTCTCACTTTAGTCTTTTCTGATTTTTATTTTCCTTCTTGGAACTTCAACTGTTGTCCAATTATTGTGGAAACTAAAGCTCTTTGAGAAACGGACATAAGATCGCATACTTTTTGCTCCTGGGTCTGAAGAAAACCAGTCCTTGGAAAGGATCATAACCACATCTGAAATCATATTAAGAAATACGAGCCTTTTCTGAAATCAGATATGAAATACTGATTTTGCAGATTCTGGTGAAAGGAGAATTTAAAATGCCTAACTCACCAGGAGATTGTTTTACTTTGTTCCTTAGTATTAAAAAAAAAAAAAAAAAAAGAAAAAAGAAATTAAACTTTGGATTTTAGAAATGTGAAGCATTTCTCTCTGCTATAAGAAATCAGGGATCCAATATAGCTTTTCTTGTTTGAGTTAGTGAAAGTCTAATGACCAACTAATTTTAAGAAGTGTGACACAAGTTGGAAGGATTTGTTCATTTCACAGAGAGGAATCTTGGAGGCAGGCTTTTCTGCCAAATTCCAGCTAGTCATTTTGCCTCTTGGCATCCATTGGGATGGAAAATATCTACATTCCTAATAGTACTAGAAAAATAAAAAAGAGATGGTCTATTTCAGATCAATCCAATTATCAAAATATCACCTCAAGATATACCTCAGTAACACTATATAAAGTGAGGTTCATATCTAGTATTTCTAATTAAAAGTATATCCTAATAGATTTGTGTCCAATTCTGGTATTAAAAATAGGTAAATACGTACATGTATTTGCCTCTTTAGGGGCTATTTTTCTGCTCTTTGTTTACTCTAGATGTATTCAAACACAGGAGCTTTTACATCTTTTAGAAGGAAGTCTATTGATAATAATTTTGCAGCACAACAATCTGTGCAACACAAGGAAATGTTCTCTTACCTTTGACCCCTTCATTCGACACACTGTCACCGTCTCCAGACAAGAAAGATGTCATGTATCAGAAGGAAAAGATGCAAACTAGTTGTTTGATACATTTAGGTCTTTGATCACTTCCAGACTGCTAATCTGTAAAGGAATACTTGTTATCTGATTATCAGAAACGACACATATTTTCAAACATTTTAAAGAACACAGGTCTTCAGGAAATGAGTGAAACTGATAATGGTGTAACAGGAGTACCTGGAGAGCCTTCATCTTGGACACCACTGCTGGCATACTATTATTGATTTCATTCTCACTTACATCCAAGTAACCTCATTTTGAAAGGTTGCACAAGCATGCAGAAAATGAGGACAGTTTATTTTCCTTTAACTCTAGATGGTCCAAAACTTTGATGTCAGAAATTCCAGGTATTATTTCTGAAACAGAGTGCCACTAAGATTTAAGGGTTTAAGATCAAATAGTGCATACAATGCATTTGGAAACTGAGAGAGGTTATTATTGCTGAGGTCAGCTTTGCTTAATTGGTATACAATTTTTTAATTCAACAGGAATGTATCTTAATGCATTTCCAGAAAACTCTATTTTTGAGAATCTCTAAAGTTTCAAGGCTTCCCAATGCAAAAGGAAATTCATCAATTTTGTAGTGATTGAGTTTCTTAATATTTACAAGCTTTGACAATTCTTTAGGGAGACGTGATAACAGGTTGTGACTGACATTCAGTACTGTTGGTTTATGAAGTAACGATATTTCTGGTGGCAACAGTTCCAGTGTATTTCTTTCAAATAACATGATTTCCAGATTAGTTAGATTACGTATATTTGAATGCAATGTTTTTTATTTCATTGTTGTGTAAGAGCAAATATTTTAAATTTTGGTTTTCAAAAGCGAGCAGAGGCATGCCCTCTAGTCCTTTGTCATTTAGTCCAAGTGTGAAATGCTCAGCTTTTTCTTCAGGCAACATGTACGTTGATCCATTTTCTTCGCTTTCAGGATTCATTGCTGATGGTAATACATCTGGTCTGGCATTTCCATTGGCAGCTTCTGAAAGGATTTGGTTTAGTTCTCCAGTATCCTTTTCAGGTGATGTAAGTAGTATGTGTTTCCTCACACCTGTTTCAGAGACACCTTGAGGCATTGTGGCAGCATTTATCTCAGCTGAGAATTCACATTCATACCTTTTTTCAGGTAGATCACTTCTTGATCTATTTTCAGTCATTTTATGGCTTTCCTCATCACCAGCTGCTTTAGGAACTTCATGTGAAATACCACTCAAGCTTTTCATAGTTACATCAGCTACTTTAGGATTCTCTGATGAATGCAATGGGTCTTTCCTGGCATCATTAACTGGAATCTCACAAAAGCTTTTGTTTAGTCCTTTTGTATTTAGACCACTTGGAATTTCATATTCTTCCTTCTCCAGAAACATTGTTCCTTCTTCTGGGTTGCTAATTGATTCTTACCAGTTTTTTAAGAAATCAAACTGTAAATGTGAAACCTATGTGTAACAATATGTTTTAACATTAGTAGACTGAGCTAGCAACTGTTAGAGATCTTCCAAAAAATCTAGACTTCTTCCGCATTTGTGAACTCTCCCACTTCTCTGTTTACTCCAAAAAAGGGATTATTTTACTGCAGTGCTTGCTACTTTAAAACCTTGTTTTTCCAGACAATAGAATACAGATCACACAACATACATCAGAAATGCGTGATTCGTTGCTTGACATTTCACTGAATAGCCTGATCTGTCTCAGACAATACACTGCTCAGCTTAGTGGACATTCCATAGTTCTCTAGAGCTCTGTTTGCGCTTTCTTCCTGCTTTAAGCTTTAATTTACTACGTTGAACTTTTGTTCTCCTGCTACTAGTGATGTATATCATAAACAGTATTTTCCCAACTTCACTTGGCTGCCAGTTGACAAACAAAAGGTATTAGTCGGTCTTTTCCTCTGCCCTTACAGGCACAGTTATACCATCTTCCTCCGTAAGCCTTCAGATGTGAGTCCCTCGAATAGATCTACATTTTTTCCTAGTTCCTTTAATACAAATCTTCCTGCCGGTGGAGTAAAGATGTGCAAGATTATAACAATATCCTTACCCCATATTACTAAAAAGCTTTAAGGTCAAGCAGGACCTTTGCAAACCATGTACATTGTTTCCGTTGAGCCTGTACCTGCATTTTTTCAGTAACTGCCTATTTTCTGAAGCACATCTAGCTGCGAGCTAACAGCGGTAGGGAAACCCCTGCTCTTCTAGAGTAACTTTTCGCTGTCACCAAAGCAGCGGCAGGAGGACATCTGGGCTGCAGGAGGGGTTTCCCTCAGGGCCAAGGCCTTCCTCTCAGACAAGCCGCTGCCCTCCCCGTCCCGCAGGCAGCAGCAGCAGCCCGGCTTGATATTACACAGAAAGATTTAAACCGATTCACTGGAGCTCAAAT
>JAOBAS010000072.1:29966798-29999687 GCA_025311575.1 Elanoides forficatus
GGAGTGCACCCGCTTTCAGTAGAGAACTTCCATGTTTACCAGCTGAAGAGGGGGAGGGGACTTGGCTGTCTGTGCTTATGTTTTGTATGAGTCCTGTATGTGGGTGCTGTTGAAGACAGCACCTCATCTGTGGCAGTGTGGCAGTGTCCTCTGTCCGTGTGTGTGTGCCTGTCTGTCTCTGTGATACGTGCTCAGTTTTGCTACTGGTTGAACCTGCAAATGGGAAAGCAGCAGCAGCAGCATCCATCAGTTTGGGACAGAGACCTCTGGGTCCCTGGACCAGGCTCCAGCTGCCAGGCAGGAGGAATCCCCAAGATCTGGAGCTGCTAGAGGTGGTGGCAGCTTATAATACTGCTTAACATGTGTCTGTGCATTTCAAGCCTAAATTCTAACTCACCTCCTCATCTCCCAGTTTGAAGGCTGGCATCATCATATCAGAGGATATAAAATTCACTGAAACTTCCTTCATCCTTAATTTGCTAGTGCACCAGTCAGTCTGGATTGAACCCTAATTCTTTTGGATAACAGGGGGTCATGAAAGAACAGATTTCCCAGAGAGGTCTGGCAGGATATGTGCAGCAAGACAGAGGTGCTACAGAGACCTCTAATGCATTATGTGTTTCCACACAAAGAACAGACTAGCTTTAAACACCTCTGGTTCTACAGCTTACTTACTCTGAATTTAAAAAAAATAGAACTAATACATAAAGAATTGCAGTCCCCAAACTTCAAGCATGAAGAAATTTCAAAACAAATTTGAGTTTTAATGAAATTCAGGTGTAGGAAATTCCAAGTCAGATCTTGAACGTGTTGCCAGAGGAAGAAGTCACTGAGACTAAGTAGGTAACAAATTCAGTAAAGAATTGGGTATTTGAAGAATATTCAGTGTGTTATTAGCAGCCACCACTGAAATTTTGGAAAATTTTATAATTTTTTAAGCTGTAAACCAATCTGTAGTTCACCACTGACACCTGGCTTCTTGGGCAAATTATTATGTATTTGTCCACAGTAGTACACCTAAATGTTTCCTGGATTGTCAGTTTCCATTCCTGCTGTCTAGGTCCTGAACTGTTGAGACAGAGGTTGTCAGCTCTTCTGTAAACTGCTTTATTTGCCTAATTTCCATTCTAGCTATTGAGTTCTCGGGCTAACTACAAGTGACATTTTCAGAATTCTCAACACAACTGATTTTCCTCAAACCTCTTACCACATAGAACAACTCCAGCACTACGGCTTTACCTCCCAAGCAGATAATGGACAACTGCACTCACAATAATCAATAAATAAACAATGCTGTGAATTCAGCTGAGTGGAGTACTTTTATTCTGTTTAAATTCCCACACATCCAGGCAATTCAACCATCTAGCTTGAAAAAGCTAGAAAAAGCTTGAAGAGGCTATCCTGGCAGCCCGTGACCCTTCAGCAAAATATGAATGGATCCTAGGCCACATTTGGTGATTTCTGGTGGCAGACTTCATATTTTCTTGTATCACTGTGAATAAGAAGAAACTTCACCAGAGTGAACTGGTCCTAAGCTATCTTCTAGAGAACAACTTCCTTTGCAAAGCACTATTTTCATGATTATATTCCAATGCCATAGGCAGCACAAATTTACTGGTGAGTGATGTAAGCTACAGAGGAAGTACACAACATTGCAGAAAAGAAATAGTGCTGCATGGCATTTAAGAAGCTAACATTTCAGCCTAAGTCTGATGTGGGGAAAACAGCCTGTGTACATGCACATCTCACAGGAACTTGTATATGGGTTGTCTACTTAGTAATGGCAATGCCTAAGTTCATTTGAATGGGTAGGGTGTTTGTATAGTAGCAAAGTGCTTGGAAACATTAAAGCCCCAAGTCAGGTGGCTGGTTTACGTGGCCTGCTAAGTACAGATGTGTAAATGCTGTACTTAGGTTACACATCTTTTTCCTTTCATGACAGGGTAGGAGCCTGATACTCAAGATTATTGTGGCTTGTATTTCTGTTCCAATTCTTTTAATAGCCTTTGACCATTTGAGCCACTGAAGTGTGAGTTTATATCCTTGGGCAAATAACTACCCAATATATTACAAAAGTCCATCACAAAACTTCGTGTGCCTTCCACATGGAACTGAGGCCTAGCACCCGCCATTGGAAGGTCTCAGAAAATTGCCTTGCCCACTAGCAAACTCTGGGGCAGACCGAAGAGTTCGTACTTATTTATAACATTCCACTATATTCAAACCAGACATATGAAATGCATTTCCTTGTATGTCTTCAAAAGCAACGTACCAGAAGGACAATCAAATTAACATAAGGTGTGACTGCGTGCAGCAGCACATCTATTGCAATGCAACTTGAAAAGAAGGGCTTGTTTTCTTCTATTGCTAATTTGAATATAATCAAAATATCTGATTTCTACCATTTCTTTACAAAAGGCCACCTCCTTCCATTGAACTCTACACAAATGTTTATAAGATTATAGTGAATACTAACTTAAAAAGAGGGCTTTAAAAAATTCAAAGCTTTGGTTTCTAGAAGGTGGAAGAAGATGAGCACTCTATGGGTTTTTTTTAATCTGAAGTGTTCAGTGCAGCTTTGTTAAGAGTTCTATTTCCCTATTAATCACAGGGTCAGAGCTGCTTTGTCTCCCTAAGTGTATCTCTACCACGCGGTGCAACTCCATAAAGGGAGCACCAGCTCTCAGTCCTCAAGGACTCTGGCTCCACCCACAGCTAATCAGACCAGCCTTAACCTGGCTCACTGTACTGAGAAGACATACAGGAGGCAAAACCATTTTGGACAGGGTTGATATTCCCAGTGTACGTTGTGTCATATGCACTAGCCCAGAATGGTAAGTACTGCAAGTATGCAAGGTTTGAATCATTCAGAGTGCTGATCATCAGTGTTGTGTGCATCTTTTGAGATACTCTGCCACCACTTGATAACCCTAAACACGTCCCAGGAATGTTTACATGTTGTATCCAATGAGTATCAAATACACAGTAAAGAAATGGCGGCAGGAAGGCAGCCTTCCAGTGGCTGATCACAGCTGTCCCTGGCAGATGCTCGTAATCAGCTCTTAAGCTCTTAAGTCATGCTCACCCACTGCTGAAGAAATGCTTATATATTCCATGCACCCTAAACAGAGAGGAACTATCCCCCTCCCAGTTAACCTCTCAGTGGGTGCTAGACTGCACCTGGAGGAGCTGCGGCTTCAAACCCCCTCCTACAGAGAGAGAGCTGAAAACAGGTCTTACCCAATATTTTAACCCCAGAGCTACCTGACAGCAAAAAGGCATTAGCTCTGCTCCCTGTTTTGTGAGGTCCCCAGAGGCAGTTCCCACACTGGGTGTCTACATGTAGAAAGCAGGCCCCCTGACCTTCTGCTGCTACTGCCTAAAATTGCACAAACTGATTCGGAGCCAGGTGGGAGTTGCAGAGAGGAGAAGGAGAGAGAACTGAGACAATGCACAAATAGTTACAGTTGTCAGGAAACAAAGGCAAAATAGTGTTTCTTGTCTTCAGCTGCATAAACTTACAGTGATTTGAAGGGAGACCGTTAAACAAAATAAAATAGAATGCACAAAAGACCTGTAGTCATTTGTCGCAAGCATCAGGGAGAGTGCTGTGACAGCAAAGGATTAGTCATACTGGCTATTCAATTATTTATGCATCTACAGACAAATGATATCAAGACACATACAAATGATGTTTTAAAATCCAAAGCTTTCCTTTTTTGCCGTGCAGGAGGGAATAAACTCTCCATAGGTTTTGTGACCTGAAAGATTAAGTGACTTGAGATACAAGTCATATAATCAGAGGTAGTTTAGCCAGGGTCAAACACAATGTTTGTGGGGTGGAGGTTTTCTGAACTGTTTGATGCCTGGTTACCTGTACACCAACAGGAAATAGCTGGCTGCTTGAGGACTGGAAAACCTAGCTCTTGGAAAAAGTATAGCTGAACGCTGCTGGAAAAATCCATATGGAAAGACACACACCTCAGAAAGATTCAGGGGCCCAAAAGCAGGAGCCTCAATTCTTTGCCTAGACCATAGGTATCTTCAGAGCAGTCTTCAGAGTATAAATGCTGGATGGCTGTTACCATTTTGAAGCACCTGAAACACGCAGCAGTGCAGCGTGCTTCTTATTTTATTCTGTTTAATACACTCAGTCTAGCTGTGGCCTGCTTGCAGGCAGGAATGCTAATACATTGTGATAGAGACTTTTTTCAGCCTTTACTGATACATACAGTCTTCTCAATAAGGACAAACCTGCACTGTAACAGGGGTAACTGCGATCAGGGGTAACTGCGATCTTGAAAGGTAAATTAAATTCAGCATGAGACCTGACCTGAATAAACCTCATGTGCATTCATTGGTGGTTACAGGATAGCAGTCTGGATGAAGCAGAGTAGAAGCTTAGAAAATGGTAATCAGTTTCACAATGGCTATTACAAGACCACCCTTTCTTTTATTAATTTTCACAGCTTAGATTTTATTTTTTGTGATAAAGGGTAAATTACATGTTTTGTCCAGATTTTCTAGACAGCAAGCCACTGGAAAAATACATCTTCTAAAGCACATTCCTTGATTATCTCAAGTAAGAGATTTCAGCCCGATTTCTACACACTGACTGTGTCACAGTGTTTTAAATAGCTGATGAAAAGGGATCATAACAACCTGCTGAACTATATCAACTTGTTATCTTACTAATGGAGTAATTGCAGCTTCAACTCCACCAGGAAGAGAACAGACCAGCTACAAGACTACCCTGGTGTTTGAAGAGAGGGCTCTGCTCTTCTAGTGCTGGCTCTTTTTTCCCCAGTTGAAAAGCACTGTATTTTCCCCTGAAGCCTTGTTGCAGAGGCTACAAAAGGAGGACAGAGAAAAAAAGAAACCAAACGCTTAGATTTCTTCATTTCTATTTATTTACCTGCTTTCTGTAACTCCTGCACTTTTTTCCCTCCAATCTGTTTTATCAGTATAATTTTGCTATATGAATGCTTAAAAACAGAAAACCACCCTCTTTCCAAAGTTTCAAAGTGAGAAGAAAGAAAAGTGAATCACTGAGCAACGTTTTTTGCATTATTCTGTGTTCTTTTATGCTACTGCACCTTTAAGATAACACAAGCATGGGGACGTCCTTAAGGTGTGTCAGAGGTTGGAGTGAGTTTATGCATCCCCTCTCACATTGCTATAATTATTGCTTAGGAGGGATGTGCACATTTTTAGACCCTATCTGAAGAACAAGAAGGGTTTTTTTTCTTTCAGTAATTTTATTTTTCACATCCTAATCTCAAAAGGTTTGAAAGTAAACCAGCACTGGATTGCCAGCTCGCTAAGGGGCATTCACAGTTCACAGAAAAGCTGTGTCAGGTAAGAGCACATTACACGCATAAAAGCACATTGAGTGAACTCATGCCTCCTGCAATGCTTCACAAGAAATCCCAGCTGCTAATCAAATACCATATCAGAAAATAAAACTTCAATGTGTTAAAAGTGACCACCAGCAGAAAGGAAAAGCTGTGAAATTGCAGGAGGTAGCTGGAAGTTCAAAATAAATGGTGTCTAACACCTGGTCCATTTCATCAGCAAGTAGAAATAAAGTGCAAGTGCTGACTATGTCAAGAAACAGGAATTTATGAGCAAGCCCTTTGCCCAAGGAGGATGTTTGTCTGCCTGTTTTTCCTAGCTATATACAAAAATGTGAAGTTTTATAATAATTAAAAAGCATATATGTCATAACACAATAGTCCATTAGCTAAGCATAGTCAAGCAACAAATATTCACAAGAATTCACAATACACTGCTGAACATCAGTGGTGGTTATAACCTATGTTCTCCAACACTACAGTTTAATCCAGAGGGGGTGTGGAATTATATTTTCAAACCAGTACATTTTGAAGTGGGTAGGTTTTTAATTTCTGCTAATAACTTTGCAAATATCAGCCTCCCAACAGAGAAAGAAATCTTGACCACAAAGAACCCATGGCAAGAGTCACAATCATCTCAAAAGAGATGAAAACAATTTAAGCAAGGAAAGGAACAGCGAAATGCACAGGCTAATTAGTAAGTACAAAGGAAAGAGAATGGAAAAGGGAGACCAGGTTGTTTAGATAAAAGAAAGAACACTTTGTTATAGCACTTACAGGATGTGGAAGCACCTAGCTCAGGAGACAACAGCAGATTTCAGCCCCTGCACTGAAAGAAAGAAATACCTGCACCTTCACAGTGATTTCTGATGAACTCTGCTCCTCATCACAAGCCTGACTGAATCTCAATTGCAAGGCAACAAAAGCTACCTCAGCTGCTTGGAAGGACAGCTAGAGGGACAGTGAAGTCTTCCAGGCACATGATGGGAATGCTTGCATTCCTGATGCTCTGTGGCCCAGAGAAGGGAGGTACCTGAGCAGACCTTGGCCATTAGGATGGCTCCTCAGGCTGTTCCAATTTTGGCAAACCTTTCTTGTTCTGGAACAAGAGGGTTTGTTGTTTCACTGGAGCAGGTTACTGCTGTGTTTCCAAGGTAGCAGGCTCAGCACATTGGCTCCACGCCCTCCCGTGGATGAATCTTATGAGACCTTCCCAGGCAATGAAACCCCCATAAGACAAAGGAGGGAATGTTGCTGACAAAATTTGAGTCAGTATAATCACAAGAGGATGTCCTGTACAAATACAGAAAATGATTCATCATGACTTCCAAGCTTCCTACATCCAACAGTCAACAGCATGTCCATTTTGACAGCGAAGGACTTAAAACAATTTGGAAGGTCTAAGATCTTCCATTGAAATCAGTAGAAAACTTGTAAGGATTTCCTAGAATGAAGTCTAACTGTGCAGAAAAGGAAAAGAAAGCCCTTTCTCCCCAAAAGTGAATCCAGCTATAAAACAACAATTATATTTGTGATTTAAAAAGAGAGGGAATACCTGCATCTGGGTTTCTCAAATCACCTCTTGAGAACTTGGAAGCGTCTAACAGCATGATTGTGAAGCTCCCCAAGTAATTTTTTTTTCTTAAACGTACATTGGTTTGTGCTTACGAGACTTGTCTGGCCTTTGGAGGTTCACGTGTACCCATCTTACAACAGCACCAAACAGACGGCAGAAGCATTCTGTTCACAAGTCTTTACTGTTTTATTCTATTGTAGAAGGTGTTGTCATGAACCTTTATATGTAATCTGGAGCCCTAACAAGCAAGAATTAAACGCATTACCAGTAGAGACCTAAAATACCAACCTTTCTTTCCCAGCTGTGCTCATGTGACCAAAATATTCTGTTCTAATAAACAAGTTAGTGGTATGTAAATCTTCTTACAAGGCACTGAAGGTGAAAAAATGTAATTTAGCTGGGCTCATACAGCTAAACAACAGCTATGTTATAGCGACATTATAATCTCCCCAAAGCATTATGGGACAACATGAAATCATTCTTCTGCAAGAGAAGGATAAATAACACTTTCATTAAAATATCTTCTCCTGTATTGGGCAGGTCAAACCAGTTAATAGTGTTAATGATCCAGATTCAGGAAAAGGAGGCAGTTTAAGAACACCCCAAAGAACAGGCGTCCCACTCAGAGTCTTCTATTTTTGTTTTTTCACATAAGTTTCTTCTTTGCTTTTTAAGATGAGAGCCCTGCAGCTTGGCTCCCCCTATGTTTCAATGCAGTCTTATCATATGGAAAGTCAAAATCAGTAGCGGGAGGAAGAGAGAATGTGAAAGCTGATGAGCACTGCCGGTGTCTGCACGAGAGTGACTAGACCGTCCATGGCCCCTGGGCTGGGGTTCGACCGTGATGTAGCCGTTAATGATGCGGATCCGGGGAGGAGGGTCAGTAGCACTGCAAGGCAAGAGAAGAACGTCAGTCCAGACCCAGCCCAGAACTGTCTGATGCCCACAGACCAGGAGGTGGTCAGGCTCTGCGCCCCACTGTCAGTCTTCTGGGCTCCTGGGAATGGCCTCTTGTACTGGTTCCATGCTCACCAAAGGACTGTGTCTCCTAATGGCAGAGCGCTGACTTGACCCTTCCTCACAGGTATGGGCAGCTCCTACGACAGCCCACATGGACAAGGGCGCTGCCCAACTGAACTGCAAAGCAGTCTTGAGCAGGAACAGGGAAGAGATTGAGGAGGGTGGAGACAGCACCGAAACACCTGCCCTGTACTCAGGTCTACCCAGCCAGCCTGCCCATTGCTCCCACACAGTCAGTCAGGTGGATAAGGTGACCATATTCCTAGTGCATTTCAGCTAAGCAGAAAATACATTAAGAACAAAACAAGATTTGTTGCAGAGAAGTGTCACTGCAGTGACACTTGCTGAGCACAGCAGGAGTGAGGCACCTGCTTTCAGCTGAATCCATCTTCCCCAGCCATGCTTCTGTACATGCATCTTAGCGTGGATTGAACTTGTTCCAATACTGCATGTTCCCTTCCACAGATCAGGAATTACAAAAGGTTTACATTACATGCTTTAAGGAGAGTGCCACTTCCAGAAACACATCCTTCAGTCACTGGGAAAAGACCATCACATCCCAGAGTATCTCCCAGCAGCAGTGAGGACTCTGAGGTCGTGGTTAACAAGAGCTGAGTCGGAGCCTACATGATGCTGAACTCCCATTATGGCATTGTCATGGAGGAGAGAAATTTGAATGCTCCAGGCTGCTAACACCAACTGTCCTGAACTGGGGGAGTTCCCACACCATGGCAGGTCAATAGTCAGAAGGGCTGATACTACACAGGTGTTGTTCTGTTCAGCAATGGATTGAAAGCCATTCTTGACCCCACAGCTTTAAGGCTGACATACACCCAGGGCCTCATGGTGCTGTATGGAACCAGAAGACGAATTTGGACAAATTAAAAGCAAGTCTACCTGCCAAACACAAAAGGAGAGTAATTTCTCCGGCACCCACTCCCCAGCTGCTGTGCACCATTCTCGCCTTATTTTGGTCAGTTGCATTAAGCAAAAATGCTTTGGGAAGTTGAAGGCAATTAGTATCCTTTTTAAAAACACTTACCCTTCCATACCCAAAAGGCCCCCACAGAAGGTTTGAAGAGTAACTGGAGAGAAGCCAGCTGGCAACACATCAAAGAAATACAGCTGACAGCTGATGCATACAGGAGCAAGAACCAAAGAGTTCTGCCAAGCCCACTACAAGACTGTATTAAATCACTTGAGCTGTGCTTTTCACATTTCCAGGCTCACAGGAGGAAAGCTGTGAACGGCCCACGCATAAGAAACCCGACAGCGCTACCTGTGCCTGGGCACCCCGGGGAATGCTTATGGCAAGGGCTGAGACTCGCAGCGAGACGTGCCCTGCACACGTGCGAGCTGGAGCCCAGAGGGTCTGGATTTTCGTGGGGACACATCTCGGCTGTGCCACCAGGGGGGGCTGTCAGCTCGGCCCACGCCTGCCCAGGCAGCCCGCCGCGGCACAGACTGCTTGCAGACGCGGGGGGGGGGGGCAGAGGGCGGCGATTCCCCTGGCTTTACAAAGACTAAACCCAGAGCACGGGTCGGGGCTGTGCCTGAATGGCAGCTGCCTCTCCGACGCTCGCGGCTTTCCCTTTGCGGTAAGGGGGCAGCAGTCTCCCAGGCAGCGATAACCACCACTTGTCTTTCCCAGTTCTATCACGCAAAAGCTCCATCTCCGGACGTTCAAACTCTCTGCTACTAAGGACTCACATCTAAAAAGAATTTGTCACCTAGCACCTGGGTAGGTTTCTAGCACAAAGGATGACTTAATTAGTAGGGGAAGAAAGGAAACATTACAAAAGAAGAAAAGGAAAGGAGGCATTTGCTGCTTCCATATTTATGCAGTAGTTTCCAGAGCTGTCATCATCAGCTTTCCTTTTACCTCACTATTGCCTTGCAGTACTTGCAGTCCAGTATGTAGCCCTAATGTACATCCAATTTAGGCACAGTAGCACATCCTCCCATCTTCCCTCTTCTTCTGAAGGCACTGATGCTGCAAGCGTATGTGTATCTTGCATCAGGGCACCTGCTGACTTCCCTGAGATTCACGGGAACAACTGCATGTGAAAACTGAACATGTCAGTGTGTAGGCAGGGTGGGAGCTTGAGATCAGACTCCAAATCATTCCTTAATGTTTCAACTAATCAAACTGTCAACAGAAGCTCCAAAAACCTATTCACAAACAGCTAGTATCAACTGCATTAATAGAAAGTAAATGATACAATAAAAGACAAAATCAAATGTGATCAATATGAGGATTTGTTGTACTGGTGAATCTTGGACTGTGTGTAGGTCTGTCAGTGGGCATGCAAACCACCATGTGCATTTGTCTCCTTTTCTCTCCAAACTACTCACACTTAGATTGGAAGAAGGACCAGAGAGAGAGCACAAAACTAATCTACAAAAGAGGAAAAGGAGTCTGGTCTAAAAAGTCTGACAATGGCTGAGTGGAACAGAACAACAACTGCTGCACCCGCTTGCAGCCAGCCTGAGCAATGTATTACTCAAAGCAGTGGTACAGCAGGGGCCAAGGGATGTGATAGGAGAGGCATAAGAGAACTGTGATATACTCAGTACCTTGAAGAGCAGGAAGAAATATTCTTCAGAGGAAAATAAAAAGAATGTACAGGCTTCATTTCAGGAGCTACAGGCTTTTCTGCATCATCCTGACCTGTCTGGTTATTTACAGTGCCACAAAAATAAAATGCTTTCAACCTGAGTATGGCAGAGATGCAAACAGAGACACAAAGTACAAAAGAGAGCAAACTTGGGTCTGTGTGTTATCTGATAGCAGGGGAACATTAAGGTACACATTCAGCCACAAGCCTAAGTATAGCTAGTGAGGAAGAAGTTGGCTTTTTTTTTTGCAGGCTGCTGTAGTTCTTGCAGCTGAGTAAGCTTTTCTGGATGAAAACTAGGCAGTATCTGTGAACCCTTGCCCCACAACACACTCCATTTTTTATATTAACTACATCATCCAGTAGTTTTCCATCCCACTTTCCAGATCTCCAGTAATGCCATGGAGCTCATACGCAAGAATACAGAGACTGGAAATACTGTATAAATACTGTCCAAATGCAAGGACCACATATGCCAGATATGACAGTTTCCACATACACAGCAGGTCTTGGATAAAGGTCCAAGGCTTTGATCTGTACCATCTACCACTGGACCCAGCCTTCTGTGATAGAGAGGACTACCATATGCTCACAGTCCCTCAAGCCCAAATGCAAAATGGTCTAGACAAGGCTTCCACTTGTATTATGCCTAATTTTCCACAAACCTAACCATGCAGAAGAAGCTATTTTGTCACTAAAAGCACAAGCAGCCTTGAGTAAATGTTTCAGCAAGAATCACAGTGAGGGAGAATGTCAGATCCTGCCCTCAGCATGTATCTAGCCCCTGCAGAAGTTTGGTGTACTGGACTAATCAGTCTAAATTAAAGTCCAGTTTGCATGACAAACCCTCCTCCCTCCCCAGCCATTAGCTACCTTTCTTCAAGGCGAACCCAGAGGTCGTTGAACTGTCGCAGTCTTTGCTTCTTCTGCTGCTTCTTCTTCTTCTTTTTGTACTTCCTGTCTATCTTCTCCAGTACATCAATGCTGTCAGGGAGCAGCAGGTGAGGCAGGAGCTCCTCCTCCTCCTCCTCCTCCTCATCCTTCCGGGGGTGCAATGGCAGTGGGAGTTCCTGGGACACAACATATGGGCTGTGTGCCGGTGACAATGATGAAAAGGGTAACAACGTTTTGGGGGGGCTTCTGCTGGAAGAAGGAGGGAAAACAGAAATTTTTCAAAGGGCTTTAAGGCAGAATCCTGGTAGAGATACCATTAAAGCACATATAAAACAGGTGTTTCTCCCTGACATATTGGCTGGATGCTTATTTCTCTGACTTGTATTCCTGCCCCCTCTTCCTTAAGTCAATATTCTGATCACAATAGTTCTCTTTAATGAAAAAAGCTTTGGGAAAGAGGTAATCTGAAACTGAGGTAAGAATGCAGCCTGGCCCAGAGTGGAATAACTCTTGGGAATAACTTTGTGTGTTTAGAAAGAGACAAAAAAGGAATCACCCTCAAAGTCAGAGGAGGTCAAACCATACTTCTCTAGCCTGACGTACTGCAGAAAACAGACCAGATTATTCTTTTCAGCAATACCCGCCAACTAACTTGGGGAGCAGGGGGAAGGGGCAGGGACAGGATAACTAAGTCAAACTAGCTGAAGGAAGCAGTCCTAGATCAACAAGTGTCACTGGTGGAGAAGGTAAGTAATAAGCTAGTCCACAGACTGTGGTCATGGCTGCAGAAATGCATCTTGCAAATTATTGTCTTTGAAGGAAATGGCTCAATATACCATTAAGCAATCCTTTGGGCCATCTAGTCTGCAGCAACTGGAAGCAGACTAGCTGTGCCAGTGCCAAGTTCACTGTCATCTCATTTTCTCTTTCATAAAGCCAGATGGTACAGAGCAGTGAATGCATAGCCTTTATAAAACATCAGGTCAGGGGCCATGTCTGACACATAAGAGACCAGAGCTCAACTCACTATTGTGGCGCTGACTTCTAGTGTAGGCACTTACTGTCTTCATGCTGATCTGCAAAAGGAGATAATGCTGTCTGGCCACTCAGATAAGCACACCAAGGAGCATGAAATGGTGGTTTTAAAAGATTATATCAGACAAGTATGGAGCCCCACATGGATGGGAGGAGGCTGAGCAACCGCAGCTCTCCCATGACACAGAAGTGAGTTTCACACACATTTATAGCAAGTAATGAGGGTGTAGGAGTCAGGCCTTCAGCTTTCTGGCTGCGCAGATCCTGTATTAGGCTGGCAGTATTATCTGGAATTTCAAAGCAGCTCCAGCAAGTGAGATACTGCAGTGAGACTACGTGCACGTACAAACTCTCTCACAAGACAAATCTTGGAAGTCCGAAGGAACACTCGGTGGAAGCCCCAGAGAAAGCTCTAAGGGCTATGCTTACCCAGGTTAGTGTGAAGGTGATACACTGCAGAAACAATCAGCTCCACCCTGATTACTTAAGCTCTGTTTCATTACCCTTAGAGCAAGCAACATCTCCTCATCTATACCCCAAGGCAGGCAGTCTGCAGTCTCCTATCCACTCATGGCTTTGCTGGCCCACACTTCTCATTGTTTGGAACAAAGAGATTCTCCCTCTTTACTTGTTCATCAGCATCTTGGGACAAACTCACAAACTCAATCCACTCTGTGGATAACACAGAGCACAACAAAAATATCTGACTGATCTTTATGGCTACTTCATAAAGAGAAGAGATGCAGCAGTCTTCTGTAACAAGGCAAAATTGGAGCCTGGCTTGGGCTGAAATTCAGAAATGTAACAGAAGACCACAGACCACTGTGCAGAAATCTGGCTTCAGTCAGTGAAACCTTCCCAGAACTATAGTGTGTTTCCCTTCTGCCTTGCAATGGCATCGAAAGGAGGAGGTCCAGGAGGAGATGTGTTTCAGTGTAGATGCAGTTTTCAGGCTAGCCCATCACTGTGGGCACATCTCCTTGATGGACAATAAAGAGGGTCCATCCTGGAGAAGGAGAAGAAGTTATGGACTGGAACATGACCAAGAGAGTAGATGGAAAATTAAGAGAATTTGATCTTATTTCCTGCAAGGAAAATCACAGATTGATCATATGGTGAACTTTATGTAACAGACTGGTGCAGAATGGGTTTTGGGCTATCGAACTCTTTCAAAATCCTGGTAATTGTCACACTCTCACTTCATCATCTCTGAAGTGTCACAACCCTTTGGCTCTCCTCCACAACATCTTCACATCACCACTCTTTAACTCTGCCTTACAGAATGACCCTCCTCAGTTGCCTCCAGTGTCCTGATTTGATCTCTCTGAAGGTCCTCTGCTTATGGTTTCCTTTTCCCCAATTTCTCTTCACTGTATCTGTTCCTTAACTGTGAAAGTCACCGAGTGGGCACCAGCCCTCCCCTGTAGATTGGAGTGCCTTGCTGCCTGCAGCATCCCCTACCAAACTCATGGCCATATCATGCTGGAGCTCAGCATTGCTACAGGCACAGCCAGGATAACATCCATCCTGCATGGCCAGCCATTTATTCTGATACCTGCAGCCTCAGAACACTGTTAAGAACAGACACTCATATACATAACCTCCTTCACAATACTTCCAGCAGGTAATTCTTCCAGGGCCTGGCTAAGCAACCACAGGAAAAGGCACACAGTGCAAAAGCACGTCCTTCTTCCCAAGGCCAGTTCCCTCTCCCAGCACAGCAGCTAAGGGAGGAGTCAGGAAGCACCTTAATTACAGCTGTGATTATATGATTAATATTTTGCAATATACATATGCATTCTAAAATCAGGAACAACAGTTAAAGCACAAAATAAAACAGTAGGAGCTTGATTGAATTTGTGGCACTATTTATAAACTGTCCTTTGTACTGCTGCACAGTTGGAGCACCTCTTTTGCCTTCCTTGCTTTGGTGACACCACAAAGGAGTCCTCCTGCCTCCATACTCCATTATGGGCATTCACCCCTTCCCCCTGCACATGGGCAGGACACCTCAGGCAGCGCTGTCTGCAAGTGAAATTATGTGACTGCACCCAGCAGTTTGCTCATTACAGGAAAACATGCATAATGATCCCTTGTCTTTCTGTGTTCCTACACACAGATACCTCAGAAGGGACTTTCTGTTTAGCCAGAACACAGGAAGCAGTAGAATGTGCTGCTACTGCACAATGTCATGTTGCAGGGAAGGGAGACAGTTGCAGACTTCCTCATCCTCTTGTTTTAGGACTGCTCAGCTAACATCCCGTACTGTATCCAACAATTAAAACAGCCATTTGAGTGCTCTGCCTCAGTTCAACCACTTGCCAGTTTTTTCCTCTCTCAGTTTTGTCCTGTAAAATAGTCCACAGGTACTGACTGGACTGCATGCAGCACTGCTATCTAGGACAGTAGCTGGATACGGTTCCACATTTACATGGGCTGGACTGCATTTATTGACACAGACTGCCCTGGTATTTGCTCCTAGAACAAGCCCAGGAAACCAATCAAGTGAAACCCTCCATCCAACCCCCAGGACTCTGACATACTCTTGCCACAGGTCTTTCCCTCACCTCAAATGCTCTTCTCCTTCAGAAGTTACATTTTTCTTGAAACTCGTTTCATATTTTTAAATGTTTACAAGTCACCCAAAAATGATAACACCTTTTCTCAAAGAAAACACTGAAGTGCCATCTTCTTTAGCTTCTTCACTCAGCTTTAAAATCAAGACTCTAGGAAAGATGTTCTGGCCGGTAGTCCTAATGAAAGGTTTGAGATGCAACCAGTGCCAAACTGAGGGCTTTCAAAGGCACAAGAGTCACTGACTGGACAATGAACTCCCATGATGTGGTCAGAGAACTGGGTGCCCAGCTAGCCCTAGTATCATTGATACCTACCTTCCTGATGGGTGAAGATCTAGCCCTCCTTTCCACAGCTGTCTGCCCTTGATATCCTTACAGCTACACCTTTAAAGAGCAGTCTCAGATTTTGTTTATTCTCAAGTACATATTCAGCTCTCTTTCATTAAGCTTTAAGAAGCTGCTACGGCTGGTTTTAGGAATCCTTAAGCTAAGAATGTTCTGCGGGGCAGGGGGGGTAGATGGAAATTAACACAAAAAGATCAGTGCAAGCATGTTTTTTTATCATCCCTGTAAACACTGATACACTGGATTGTCTAGCATGACTCAAGTGTTACAGGATCGTTAAGTCTTGTGCTGAAGCACAGGGGGCTTCTTCTCCATGTCAGACTACCTGCCCATTGGTGGCAACAGGGTTAGGGGTTGCATTCATGTACTCATGGGAATGAGTCTTGGCTCAGCTTGTTTCAGTGCACGTATAGTTAATGATGTATGTCCATATCAAGAATCATAGCAAAAACATGACCTGCCAGAGTTTGAATCTCGTGGTCTGAAAAAGGCAGCAAAAGTGGTGCAAAGAGAAAGGTGAAGCAACCAAAGTATGAGAAAAACATCTGTTATTATTTTGCACCACACCTGTGGAGCCCCTGGCACAGACCAAGACTCTGCACTGTGCCCCCTGCACAGAAGGTGATCATCCTGCCTGAGAGCCCCATATCAGAAATGTGGGGGAGGAGGAACAGAGGTGTAAGCAGTGAGGGACAGCATGCCTGGCACAGAGGATAAAAGGGAAACAGTACCATAATTGGGATCAAACCTTTTTTTCCACTGTGGTCTTTTAGTAGTGACTATAAGGAAGAGTGGGGATATCTGAGAGACACAAGAGCACGTGTTTAGCAAGAGTCTGGAGAAGGGGGAGACAAGGATTGCAGACCCTAAGCTGGTGGCAAGAAGTCCGGGAAGAGGTGAGTCAAGAGCACATGTAATTCTTGGCAGTGTGGAGGAAGAGATTATTTGGCATTCTGTAGTTACTGAAACCATGGAGATGGATAAAAGAACCCAGTGAGAGATAAAAAGAGGCAGTAAGGGTATATCCCAAAGAACAGCTGCAAGATGATTCACAACAGCAAGCACCTTGGCTTAAAAATGCTGAAGAGAGCAGGGGATATGAGAGCAATCAGTTATGGGGACAGCTTGCAAAGAGGATGTGTGGACTCTGGGCAGTGAAGTTCCAGGCTGAGAGAGAGTAATCACAAAGAATCAAAAATAGCAGTGTAAGAGAAGGAGAGTGTTAAAAGGCAGGGCAGTCAAACACTTAAAAGGGAGGAAGGAGGAGCTTGGAAGCCTATGTGGTATGAGACAGCATCCAGATCTGATGAATCAAGCATGCATACTCTATGGCTGTTAGTTTAAGAGTTAAAAACTTACAGGGGGAAAATATTTTTACTTATTAAAAAAACAAACAAACAAACAAAAAATCCCCCAAACAAAACACAAAAAACCAAAACCCACACCAAATGAAATCCTGTTTCCAAACTAGCTCATAGAAGATAAAAGCAAACTGCTGGGGAGGAGAGAGGGATCCCAGCTCACTGTTAGGTATAGTTCCAGCTGCCACTACCTCTTCACGATTGCTTACAAACCCACTCTCCCAATGGCTGCTCAGCTAGATAAAAGCATGCGTTACTTGTTGATGGCTTGTCCAGCTGGAGTGTGTTCTATCTCGTACCCTTCTCTCCTCAAAACATCAATCACTGTGTTGTTGCCCATGAAGTGACCTGCAGTTGAGAGAAAAATGACATCAGAACTCAACGAGCACAGGGAAAGAGAGAGAAGAACAACAAAGTCCTTCCTCATCACAGGAGCTGTGCCACACTCAGGGCAGGCAGTGCTATATCACTTCCCACCAGCATGCACCAGAAACACAGGATCTCTAACAAATGATTGAACTTTCCCAACGTCACTTCAATTACCACGTTCTGCCTTCCTAAAATTAAGATATGATTGAAATTACTCTGCTCCCACAGGCTGTTGCATTACCAGGCCCCTGTGGCTTTCTTGGGGCAATAAGAGATGAAGTTGGGAGACATCTGTTCAGGAGTAGTACCGAGTCTGCAACTGGTGGTGGTGCAAACCAGGCCAGAATCTGGCCACAGTGTGTACATCATTTTAACATCCTCTGGCACCATAAAGGCACTATCTGAGATGTTGGTTAACATCATTAACAATTTTTAAATTATTAAGAATCATCCAACTGCAAAGAACAGAAAACAGCTCTGAAAGCCAATGACTTAGATCAACTCCTTTCATTCCTTCAGTATAAGCTACCAGGGACATAAACTCCACTTCAGTCATGTTGACAAAAGTTTCAGAAGGACTTAGCTAGCTCTGTCCTAATTCTGTCATTTATGTCTCCACTCCATTTTCAGACAGATGTGGTGGCTGGTCAGCCCATAGTTTGGCATCATAGTGAATAAATGACTTCTCAAAGGGTGCTGGAGTTATTCCTGAAGGACTGTATGCCCTGTGCACTGACTAATTTCCACCATCACTCTAACACCTCATCAGACAAGGCCTCTGAGAAGCAGGTGGACAGCAGAGGCCTTGCACAGTCCCTCATAGATCTAGCTTTCTTGAAACATTTGTTCATTTAACAGTCTACATTAACTAAAATTAGACTTGAGCACATGAGCACATGACTTATTAGTGTGGTCCCTTGCCTCTGTAGAAGTAAGCAGTGCCAAAACTGATAAATAACTACAGAAAAACTGTTTTCTGCTAATATTCTTCACAAATATGTGGCAATAAAACTACCAGAATGATTCTA
Organism: Elanoides forficatus; assembly: GCA_025311575.1. Taxonomy (NCBI): domain Eukaryota; kingdom Metazoa; phylum Chordata; class Aves; order Accipitriformes; family Accipitridae; genus Elanoides; species Elanoides forficatus. The sequence goes on from JAOBAS010000072.1 coordinate 29,984,975, forward strand.
GTAGCCAGGAAAAGCAAGTAGATAGAAAGGGAAGTCCAATGGTAATGAGATTACCAGGGAACTAAACCCAAGAGATTTTATGGTTTTTTTACTCCCAAATGCACTCAACGAATTGGAGCACAAAACTCCAGTTTCTCACACCACAAAAGCAAAGGGCTCATGAATTCCTGACTTAAGGCACGACAGTCGGATGGTATCATTTCAGCATAGACATTTATCAAGATGAAGTTTCCCCAGCAGCCCAAGAACACAAACAGATCTAGCTCAAATGAAACTTTTTAACCAAACACTGCAGTGTACATCCATTGGGTACCGTATTTTCTCACCTACTAACCGGATTTTCCCCCAGCTCCTCAGCCTAATTTCAGAAAGAGCAAAGATAATGTGCCATTTTGTGGACCTAACCTAATACTGTTGGTGTCTGTTGCTTGCAAAAGGTTCAGCCCCAGGTGCAGTTAACTCAGAATTCCTCATGTCAGCAAAAAGACCTAATGCAGCAGGAAACAGGAATGACTGTAATTAAACATTGTAATTGAGTAAAATTAGCCGCTGGAAGGCCAACATTAGGTATATAAGGTGCCAGACCTAGTTGCTATCTCTCACCTTTAACACAGAGGAGAGGTATGTGCAAAAGGAAGGGGAGAGGGAATTCAATCCTCCTCCCCTGCCTCCAGACAAGAAAGAAAGGGGTGCTTCCAAAGGGTGATCCACCCCTTGTAAGTGAGAGTGAGGTAGGACAACTTAGACTTTTAGAGAAGTGCCTCTCTATTGATAAGGATAGGGGCAGTGTATATTGCAAGTTCAGACTAGGCATCCATCTCATGTGAGCAACATTGGATGAGCCTAGTCCTATCCTCAGCAGTGAAAAGCAGTGCCAAGGCTCTGAACTCATATTTTCTTAATCCAAGTCCTTCAGGAAGAAGGGACGAGACATAAAGATAAGCAATCTATAGGGCAATCTACAGTCTTAATAAGTTTAAGAGCTTACAGTGTCACCATTTCAAGAGTGAGTAGCTCTGCACATCACACCATCAAATGGACTATTCCCTGTCGATCTTCAGTTACCCTTGCTCAGAGCAGTGATTTAGACTGGTATGTAGGAAATTACTGTAGCACATGGATGAGTCTCATTTCAATCAGTCAACCTGCTCGAGTGATTTCCTGAAGGTGGGCCTTAATCTTTGAAATTTGATGGAGTGGTAAGAGTATCTTTTATGTCACAGTCACAGGTACGGGCCTTCACAGGGAACCTTTGCTCATTGTTGCCAATGGAATGAGTTATGTCTGCATGCGAAAGAAAAATGTTGTGCTAATATTGTGCAAAAGAGAACAGACCAAATGAATAGATACGTGTAAAACAGATGCATACAAATACAAACAGGCATATGATATTAGATTGTTCACAAGATGTGATAAATCAGGAGCTGCTCAGGCTAGGTACATAAAAGGATTAGGAGATGTTAGTGTTTGGTATCCAAAAGGTGGGCTATGTGTGCTCTGTGAGACAGAGCTGATCTGGGGCCCAAAGGACCTACAGGGTCAACCTGAGCTAAGTGAAAAATGAAAAAAAAGACAGAAGAGTGAGGGTTTGGTGTACAGGACTCCACCAGGAGCCTCTCTAGAGTCAGTATTTTTGCCTCTTTTCTGGGAACTGTCACAAAAAGAGCTCGGTGGTGTGTGAGAGACCTTATCACCAAAAGCTGCTGTAAGAAACACGAGAAAGATTCACTCTCCAAGGTTTAAGATCAAGCAGCTATGCTGCAAGGGAGACTTACCCCAAAGTCACATGACAAGGAGTAGGCCTCTTTCACCTGTTTTCTATTTTAGCCTAACACACTTGAATGCCCCCCAAAAGAAAAGCCCCAGGCCCTGTCCCATCAGAAAGCCTGCTCTTTTCTTTCTGTACATAGCCCTGCATTATCCTCACACCACTAGGTGAAGAGATGCTTCTGAGAGGTCAATTTACTCTGGCAGGGGGTGGGGAGCCATGAATCTCTATTATTCTGTGTTCAAGCTCAAAGAGAAACTGAGAAGCTGTTGTGTGCACCAGCTCAGCCATGCACTCTACTGGAGAGTAAATAAGACCCTAGCTTTTAATCTGCACTGAAAGGAGATGGCATGCAGGGACCGCAACAGGCAATATGCTCAAACAACAATGCTGTTTGACTAACGTGCACTTGCAGACCAGTCCACACACTCCAACATGCATTGAGCACTCCTGACTTTCCTCAGCAGCAATACCCAATCTTGCAGAACACAGGCTACTACCATTGCCATGAAATCCATGTCTCCTGCTTGCAGCTTTTACTGCCAGGGCACGCAGAAGTGTTTTCATCTAGGCAACTGTGCTAGGAGTGTGGTTTTCAGCAGAGGTTCATGAACCGAAATTTGAGCCATCACAAGGCTGAAAATTTTCTGCATCTAACAAAATGAACAAGAAAATACTGCACAACAGAAGTTCTGTTTCTGTTCCTGAATTTTTATTTTTCATATAAAGCAAGATTGTAAGAACTGAAGGAAACTATGTTCCTCTAAATTTCAACAAAATCCACAATTCCAAGCTGATACACAAACTTCCTTGACCTTCTCTTAGAGTCATGTAAAAAGAAACCCCCAAGCCCGCATAATTCTTTATGTCTGCTGTGTTTTCCTTAGTAGAAAGATGGCACTTCCCATCTGCCCCAGAAACATATCAGGACCTCACCATCTAAAATATCCCAAGACAATGAATCACTGGACATACATGTAAAGAAACAAAACTGTTAGGAAACCTGATCTGCACTGCTGACCTCCAGGAAGTGGTGGGAACAGCTACAGCACATGATCATAACAGTGCAACCACAAAACGACACAAATTATTCTAGCCACTGGGGGCATCATAAAGCAGGATGCTTATCTCTGACTGGGCTGGGAGTGCTCAGATGGGCTTTTGGTGCCAAAGACTCTATGGGTCACTGAAACAAATATTTTCAGGAACATTTTAGAGGTACAGATCTAACAGTTATTTAGAAACTGCCTGGAAATGCCCATGGCAATGATCATCTGTTATCATTCTTCTTAGACTGCTTCCAAGAATTATATAGATAAATTCATATAACATACCCCAGAAGGGTGAACAGGACACCTGTAGGTGACTGGATTAGAGTTACTGGCCTGTAAAAAAGGCATGACCTGAGGCTGCTACCCACGAACAAAAAAAAGAGAAACTTCAGCAAAAAATTATCACTTAACCCTGAGGCACAAAGGACAGCTCATCCCTCTCTATGTGCTTCCCACGGCAGGGTTCTCCTACCCTTTCAATAATCAAAGTATCCTCCCATAGCAGTCTGTGAGCCAATAAATCCATGGAGAAGGGTTCAAAACTACCAGGGCTCCCTCAGAGGATGCAAATACAAGCAAAGGAGAATTTCTTATGACCTGGAGAGCAGGGACATACATGGCCCAAGTCAGTCCCACAGGTATCTGCAGCAAACAGCTGAAAGTTCAGCATGTGGCAGATGCAACCAATGATCTAGAGAAGGCAGAGTGCTGTCTTAAATCATTTCATTGGATGGAAGCCAAACTGCAAAACAGACATCCTACTCCTCCAATCTTTTTGAGACTGCAGACTTCCAAATGTACTCCTTCCTGTGATTACCTGTAAGATGAAATATTAATGAAATATTACTCCATAAACACTGAACATGAGGTTTTACTCCACTGAGGCCAGGACAAGTGTTTGTCTTCAAAAAAACATGATTTCCTTCAAATCGCTTTTTTAATATAAAATCTTAGTGGATCATACTTCAACACTCTCAAATCAAAGGGGAAAATCTGGTGGGCAGGACTGTGGAACAGTGGCATTCTCTATGCCCAAGAAAACACTTTCACTACACATGGAGAAACGTTAAAAAAGTGCCTCAAATGTGTATTCACTCAGGAAGAAACAAACCCCCTTTCATTTCTTTAAAAGTGATATGCTTTGCTAATTAACTCACCTATATGGAATTACTAGGATTCATTTTCCATGTTTGTTTCTAACAAAATCATGTAAACATGAAATCCTTCTAAAAATAGCTGATGTTGAAGGCCTTGTACAACATGGGAAAAATTGCCTAATACCACAGAAAAGAAACATATGAAGTTACAACTGGCATTTTTCTCGTGAAAGACAACCAGACACTCTTATCTACCAGGTTCTGTCAAAACTAGGTGTCTTAAATGTATGACATGAGTATTTTTGGTCCCGGGGATTCCCATTTTTACCTTTGGGCAAAGTCAAATCCCTGATAACTACACAAATTGAAGTTAGAAAAAGGTTTTCCACTGATTATAAGGCCAAATTTATAGCAAAGTTAATATAAGGAAAAAGTTTACAAACCCATATCGCTGATTTTGTAAAAACCAAGTTCAAAGAAACAGCTTCCATTCAGGCAGCTTTAGCCACTGGGGCTCCATCTGCACTGGCATTTACTGAGGGTCTTCCACTGCTGAAGGCCTAGGCTCATTAGGCAAGGAGACTCTCATGTAGGTTACTATGCTAGCAGCCAGTGTTATGTGACTAGTAAGGAAATGAAATAGCAGTGCTATGTCTGAGCTGCAGTATTCACAGCCACCTCTGCTGCTGGACCTGCTCCCATTCCACACCACTGCTTCCTTTCCAGAAAAAAACGGTATTAAGGACTTGAAACCCCACTAGCTTAAAACATACCTTACAAGATGAAAGTTTTCCTACTGTAGCTGCCCAATAAAGGTAGCAGTGGGTAGACCCTAGCACTGATAAGAAGCTGATGATCACCAGACTGTCAGTACCTAAGCAGAAACAGCACACAGTTGTTTGACCTGGGCGATTTCGACAGTTAACTAATACATTGAAACAGAGGTTTCTGCCTCTAATGCAGAAATGCAAAGCTTTCCTCATTTCATGTGTCAGAGATGTCAGGAGGAGTGCCCTTCATGTGAACCCTGGGGCTTTGGATGTGGGTCCTGCCTCCACACACCATTATCTATCCCCTTCGGGGGTTGTTGTTCTAATAAACCCTGTCATTAGCATTCTGCAGACTCAAAGAGCCTACTAAGGAAAACGGTCTCAAAGCTGCTGGGTTGTATCTGGCATTCTCAGATTACAGAGGTACAGGCACACCTTCAGGGACTCAGCCTTTTCTTCCACCCAAAGAGGCTAAGATGATGCTGCATTCCAAAGACAGAAGAAGCAAGCAAGCAATCAGCAAGCCCTTTGTACCCAGGGAGAAATGAGATGGCCCCACAAGAATAATTTAATCTGTTTTATCATTATGTTATCTTCCTGCTCCCCTCCTTTTCTCCTCTTCTCGAATCTGACAAGATTCAGCTTCCTGTAGATTTTTCATTAACTTCCTCATTACACATTTCAAATCCTTTATATAAGGCATAGATAAATTTACATTCCCTGTGCACACCCACATCTCCAGTCGCAAATGTGCTGACGGCAGGCTCAAAGTTTCCATGCTGGGTTCTGAATTCCCAATGAATTTCAAGGGCAAATTCATATCGATTTACCTGGGCAACTTTCATATTCCCGTGGCAGGGTTTTTTTTTTACAGGTATAAACACCTACACAAGATGGACAAAGACATCCTAGGCTTAGCACTGTTGATTATTTTTACCAGTGTTTACTGGTGACAGGTCCTTTCTCCAGTCTTTTCTTTACCAGAGACAATAAATCTTGTTCCTCTTGCATAATTTCCATCCAAAAACCGCCAGATGGAACAGCAAATTTCAAGACGTAGCAGCGAACAGCTCTACATGGAAAAAACCATCACCTAACATCATTCAGGACAGAGACTCAGCACAGTTCCAGTTTCCCCTGGAAATCAGTGAAGTTGGGGGTTTTTTTGCTTTTTATGACATAACGGGCAAGGGAAAAGGCATCAGACATGCCTGTGAGTCCAATGCACTTGGCACCTAAGGCTGACACATAACTGACCAATCCCCCACATCCCAAGGACTGCCTAAAAACCTAGTGAAGTTGGGGGAAGCCATTTAGTGGACTATGGCAGACTCTGGAGTAACCATAGGTGGTGGCATGTTCTCTCTTTTCCTTGTCCAGGTGGCTAAGATTAAAGTTTACACAGCCATCTTAGCTCAGATGGGGTCAATTACACTTCCACAACGATGTCCAAATCCTTCTTCTGCATGTTTTTTGATCACACATCAACCATCCAAGAGTTAATTTTAGTTTAGCAGCTATCAGTGGACTCAGCTGCTGTGAGGAAGACAACTAAGATCTGGAGCTCTTAGCTGGATTGCTAGTTTAGATATTGGTTCATCAGTCTGTTCAAAACAATTCTTCTTTCTGGGAGGCCTTGTCAGGGGCAGGGGAGTAAAGTGGGGAAGAAAACAGCCAGTCCCTGGAAGTTTGAATTCATACAGTCTGAGTAATTAATGCTAAAGGAACATATTCATTATTTCCTTTAGTAATTAGAAGACATGGTAGCTGAAGAATTTTTCACCATCATCCTTCTTTTCTTAGTGTTAATGGTGGCTGGCCAACATCCACTATACTTTAAAGCCTCAGAATGATGCTTTTTTTCAGCAGCAGCAAAGAAAAAAGAGCTCTGAGAGAAAAAGGAATTTGCCAGTGTTTACAAGATTAAGAGGACCAACTTCTGAAGTTGTCACATCAGCCAACGTCTCTCAGTGAAGCCAGTCATTTCATCCACAGGGATATAAGGCATCTTAGATCCTTCTGTACTTCCTATTCATGAGCTGGCACTTCTGAAGTTTCTCAGCTGTTCAAAGAGGCAGGAGAGACTGGAGAGAATTTAAACTTGGCTCTTAGAAACTGGCTTCACCTGAGACCTTGCCTTTCATAATGAAGTCAGGATCTCTCATGCCACTAAGTATGCTTCCTCCTGCGTAAAAAAAAAACCCCACTCTTCTTTTTTTTTTATCTTATTCTTTAGCCCATTTAACAGAGCCAGCAACGTGCCCTTGTGGCAAAGATGGCCAATGGCCTCCTGGGCTGTGTTAGGAAGAGCATTGCCAACAGATTGAGGGAGGTGATCCTTCCCTGTTCCTCAGTCCTGGTGACATACATCTGGGTCCAGTGTCTAGCTGTGGGCTCTCCAGTTCAAAAGAGATGTGGACATACTGGAGAGAGTCCAGCAAAGGGCCACAAAGACGATGAACGATTAAAGCATCTGTCATATGAGGAGAGGCTGAGAGCTGGGACTGTTCAGCCTGGAGAAGGCTGAGGAGCAGCATAATTGATGTATAAACACCTGATGGGAGCTTGTAAAATAGATGGAGAAAAACTTTTCTCAGTGATGCCCCACGAAAGGACAAGGGGCAATGAACACAAATTGATATACAGGAAATCCCACTTAAACATAAGAAAAAGTTTCTTTACCATGAGAGTGGTTAAACACTAGAATAGCTTGCCCAGGGAGGTTCTGGAGTCTCCATCCTTACAGATAGTCAGAACCTGACCAGACTCAGTCTTACGAAAACTGTTCTATATAATCCTGCTCTGAGCAGGGGGGCAGACCAGATGATGTCCAGAGGTGCTTGTCAGCCTCAACTATCTTGTGATTCTGTGAAGGTTTAGCCAGCAGGCAGCACTTTTGTAAGACTTGTACAAGTGGCAAAACTCTCCACAGCACAGTGGGACAATGCAGCCCTTTTTACGTCAATGTGCACCTCTCAGACAAACCAGAAACCTATAGTGTTATCTAGCTGGCTGCCTATGGAATCACATGCCCTATCACTTACTTCAGCTTAGCATTCAGATCCTGAATGCTCCACTTACATTTCAGAGAAATTAAAAACCTATATAGAAGGAAGACTGCTTGTGAAAGATCATAACTGGCTTTGTTTCACAAGTTCTTCCACCAGCAACAGGAAATAGGTCTGGCTTGTAACTCTAGCGCCGCCATACAAAAAGGCCTGTCCACAATTAAGATTAAATCCTTACTGAACCTAGTGGAATGCGGCTGGCATTACTATCTCTCTCTTCCCATACTTTCCTCTAATTCCCTCAAACAGACTTATTTTGGCTTGAAACTTTCCATGTTTGCACTTTGGCCAGAAGCAAAGCTTTTGGATAGATTCAGCAAAATCTGTTATTTTTTAGCTCTCCACTTTTGTGCAAGCTTAAATTACTTCCAAACAAAAATAGTTACAGAAATTAGCTCTGACTGAGAAACATGTTCAACAGAATATAGGGGAAGTTTGTCTGATCTGTTAAAATGTAGTAAAAGCATAAAATATGCTTGATCTAATGATCAAATCTATTACAGTCCAAATTACAATATGTAATTCAATGTAAGAAATCAACATCTATAGCCATGCAGCTGTATTAAGACCTGGAAAGGGACAGGTGCTTTTTTTGTAAAATGTATTACACATCTCTAAACCACATAAATCCACTTGGAATATAAAATAAATCATCAATCTTTTCTGATTTTCCCCCATTTAAAATAAAAGTACAAAGAGTAGTTTAAATAACAAGAGCGGGTATTTGTAATACTGCAGTCACCCACAAACCATGACCTTGTTTGGATATTACTGATGATAAAACTGTTTTTTCAATGGTGTTTGGTTAATGGAAAAAATTGATCTTCCCTTACAAAAAGCCTAGCCCTTTTAAAAATAAAAACACAAGGTGAAAAAATCTGGAAAGAAACAACTAAAAGTCTTTTCCCTCTTCTAACCTGGACATCCTTTGATATCTTACTACTACTTTAACACAATCTCATCCTGCAGTTTATCAGCCACTGCTGGGAGATACTTTTTTCACTGGTGACCAGAAGAGGGAAAAACGCAATGCAGTGATGATTTAATCCCACTCCTATAGCCTTTCTTTTTCTCTTCCTCTACAGCTCATTCTAACCTATCTTGTGCGAGCACTTTCCTGGGACCCTTCTCCAGTAATTAACAACAGTACAGTACTCAAGCAATGCTCAAAACTGAACACAAGACATTTGTTCATCTTCACTGCTTGCTGGCATAAAAATAAATCTTCCACATAATTATCTATCACATACAGCAATCTGGATAAGCAAAAGGCTAAATAAGCTTGCTGAAAAACAATAAAAGCCTGCATTCATATTTGTAATGTGCACTCATAAAAACCTCAGAACTGTGTAGAAATGGATCTGTTTTCTGCATTATATCCTGTGATTTTAATTCTCATTTAGACAATTAATATGAAACAAATTGTGCTAGTTTTGGCTGGGACAGAGTTAATTTTCTTCCTAGTAGCTAGTATGGGTCTATGTTTTGGATACATGCTGAAAACAGTGTTGATAATGCCGAGATGTTTTCGTTTCTGCTGAGCTGTGCTCACACAGAGTCAAGGCCTTTTCTTCTTCTCACAACACCCCACCAGTGAGTAGGCTGGGGGTGCACAAGAAGTTGGGAGGGGACACAGCTAGGACAGCTGACCCCAGCTGGCCAAAGGGATATTCCAGACCATATGACATCATGCTCAGCAGTAAAAAGCTGGGGGAAGAAGAAGTGGGGAGGACCTTCAGAGGGATGGCATTTGTCTTCCCAAGTAACTGTTATGCGTGATGGAGCTCTGCTTTCCTGGAGATGGCTGAACACCTGCCTGCCAATGGGAAGTGGTAAACGAGTTCCTTGTTTTGCTTTGCTTGTGCATGCAGCTTTTGCTTTACCTATTATCTCAGCCACAAGTTTTCTCACTTTTACCCTTCTGATTCTTTCCCCCATCCCACTGTGAGGGAGGTGAGTGAGTGGCTGCATGGTGCTTGGTTGCTGGCTGGGGTTAAACCACAACACAAATAAAAAGAAACCCCCATGCAGTCAAAAAAGGGGATAATGAGGAATTGTGCTGCTAAAAGTGGGAGGCTGGCACTGTCCTTTGAGCACAGCTATTTGCAAGAGCAGATGAGAACAGAGATTGGACTGGTATCAAAGCCAGAGTTTAATTAGAGACATTTTTAAAGTCGATCTTGAATCCCCAGAGAAGACAGGGAACCTGTCTGGATTCAAAAGTATGATGGAAAAGCACAAGAAGAGCACACCTGGTGCTTGGAGATCAAGCCATGTGCACATAAGCCACAGATCAAGGGTATTCATACAGGCCCAAGGCTCCAGGCAATGCTGCAGTATAACAGTGTTGGGTGAATCCTAACTCTGCTCTACTGGAAGAGGCAATCAGGAGACAAAGAAGGGGGCAACTGGGAAAAGGAGAATAAGAAGAAAGAGGAAAGCAAGAATCCAGAAAACCTGGGAAGGGTTTCAGTACTGTCATGAAGGTTGAGAACAAGAGAGATTGTGAAGGGCAGGGATCTGTCCTGCTCCTGCAATGATTCTGGGCTCTGGAACAGAGCTGTGCACACTAATAACAACAAAGACAGTCTGGGGCAGAAAAGTGGTAAGAGAAGGAAATTGATGGGAGGGAGACAAACAACACAAAAGCATTTTAAACACACGTGATTTGTTCAGTGCGGCTGCTGGGATGCAGGGTGTGTGCGCAAGGAGGGGAAGAGGCTCTCCTCTCTCAAAGGATCCTGCTCCTGGGACAGGGCAGACTCAAAGTGACACTTGCATCTGCATCCGTCCATTTGCACGGGCTGCTCATCATTCATTTGTGACCCAGTTATTGGAGCCCCAATATCTGTGACTAGCCTCCTGACAGAAGACTAGCTACCTGCAACTGACGCAGCTGGCACTCAGGGCTGACATACGCACCGGTCAGGAACATCAGTCCAGCAGGAACATCAGTCCAGCAGGGACAAGGGTGATCAGAACAACATCAGCAGTGGAGTACAGCAAAGCCCTGGTCTTAGCTTAGAGACAGACAGACATGACCAAAATCTACATAACCTACACTGGCTTCACTGTCCTTCATGACAGGGAGTTGCACAGAGCAGTGATACTGCAGGAAGATAGCACATTACAATCTTTACGCATGCCTGAACAGATATTATCAGCACCTTTCATTACCTCTCTGCCCTCACACACAGAACCCTTGTTATGATAAGTTTGTAACCACAGCTCCCTGCTGCAAGTGAGGAGATTCTCACAGATTCCGAATACCAATGCTTTTAGAGTGTTTAAGTAAATATTTTCCCTGCCTTGACTAGATCTTCCATCATCACTAAAGCAGTAACCACTGAGACTGGAAAACATCACATGGATCCTGACACCAGTTTCAGCTCTACCCCTTCCCAAGGCCCATATGGTTTATGGTGGTGGGGATGCCATACTTCTTCTGGGAATTAACACCTGTCTTTTCAAACACCAGTCCTCACTTATTCCTTTCCCTGGAGCTAGAACAAAGGATGGGAATCATAGCAAACCAATCCTGTTTACACCCTCAACCCAGCTCTAGTCTGAAATGTGGGTGTTAACCTCACTGAGTTTGATGAGCTGCTTGATGTGCCTATAGATTCCTGCTGGCTACTAAGGAGCAGAAAATGGAGTAGGTTTTCCCCAGCTGGGCCAAATGCTCTGCTCCAAAATAGTGGCAGACACAATTTCCTTGTAGTTGTGGAAGCACAGTGAAAGAGGGAAGGAGCTGCAGCAGGACTAGAAAGGTGAAAGTGTGCATTCTTCTCCCTTTGCATTTATTGAACCCCTTAGATTCACACAATTTGGCATATTATTCTTTTAGATGCCTTCTTGAAAGGTTTATTTAAGCACTGGTGCAACCTGTGACTTGCCACCTTTCATCTCAGCTCCCTATTTCTCCTACCCTTCTGCCTTGGCTGGCCACACCATAAACACGTATGTCTAAGAACTGTTCCTTTTGTGTATGCATTGTAGTTGGTTCAGTATCTTTGGCTATGCATATAATAAATAAGTCTGTAACTAATAAATATTGCAATCAATGCATACACTGTGAGCTTTTTGCATACTGAAGAAAAACAGTTTCATACACTGAAAAAGTCTTCCTACTACAGTACAACTATGAGGGCAAGGCTGTGTTCTGTGTCCGTCATGGTAAAAAGTTTAGAGAAGGGTCAGTACTGAGGCAAGCATTTGTAAAAAGCTTCTAATGGCCATGGGAAGAATGTGTTCAGGTTGTAGGGCACCTCAATCACATACCAGCTCCAAATGCAAAGAAGAAACTCTTGTCTGGGTACTCTTCCAGCAGGTCCTTCACCCTCCTGCCCATTCGCTCATTTCGCTTGTAGATGAGCTCCTGACGGAAGTAGCTGTCTATCTCTTGGGCAGTAATGCGTTCATGGGCTGGAAGTGTAGCATTAATGAAATTTGGGACCTAAGGTAGGAAAAAAAAAAAAATGTCTTGATGAAAGGGGCATTTATTTCACAGGCAGCCATCATGCACAGGCATTTTGCTCCATCACTGAATGTGGAAATTGCCTTGTCCCTCAAGGCACATCCAGTATGACAAAACCCAAAGCAAGCTAAAAAATTACTCGGCAAACTTCTAATAATGCATAGTGCTTCTTTCCTCTCAACATATAATTCATAAGCTAGCCAGCTGAATTTTTTTTGGTGCAAAGTCAACAAATACTCTCAGTTTGCCACATGGTAGATCCCAAATCCTGATTGCTCAGCTGAAGAAAGTAAATATTTGCCCCTGGCTATCTTTAGCTACATACCTCTTCCTTAAATTGCCATAGATATGACATAACTATAATGATAACTGCACTCTTCTAAGAGAGTTTCACTCAGGCTGTCAAAGAATAACTGCAATTTGAACTAGTTAACAAAAACTTCCCCAAACTTCCCAGAAGAAAGAGGGCCAGATTTTGTCAGGAAAGAAAGTATTACCACCTCCAATTCCCCTGTCCTCAAGGTATCTGTTAAAATACTGGTTTCCTCCCCTGGGGCCCCCAGGACAGCTGTGGCTGCACGCCTCCCTGACCTCCTGCTACTGGAGGGAAACGTGCGTCTGGAGTTGCAGCCATCCTGGCTTCCTGACAAGTAGCTTTGGGCATTGCAGCTATGGGGACTGCTAAGGAAAGGGCCTACAAGCAGTGGTTTCTGGGGAGCAGAGCCACTACACCAGGTGCTTTCCCTTGCAAGGCTGCAGCAGCTGAAGAGGCTCTGGAGCCACTCAGAAACTATTACCGCCTGTTTCTAAAGCATTCTTAGCCCACAGTGGGTCATCTACTGGGCAAGTATGGGGTCAAATACAATTTACAGAGAAGTTCTGCTTAAAAACACAAGCTGATAGTGTTGCAGACTATTACTACTCAGCTCTGTTGTGAGGGAGAGTGCTCTGTGGTGGAGTTCCTCGTGTGAGTAAAGGGCAGTTGCTCCCTCGGAGACATGCATGTCTCAGCAAGAGCTGCTCTCTCCAAGGACCTTAAAGCAAGGCCAGCTGTCTGCAGTCTGTAACACCTCAGCAGAATAGTGATGCAGCATCTGTATGCTCTTACAGTGCTGGCCTCCTTTGAGAAGCCCTTTGAAATCTACAAATGAAGTGCACTGTGTAAGAGCTAAGCAGTGTTAATGACCAGGTTGCCTGCACGTGCAGGCTGAGGGGTGTGCAGGATGGGAAGGTAACAACACGCGCGCAAAGCTCAGTGCCGGAGAAGCAAGGGTTAGTACAACAGTATTTCCAGCTCTGCAGGACTGCACCGTATATATCAAAAGGCTGTAGGAGAATGGTTATTCAGCAGGGAAAGCCCAGGTACCAACACCCACTTGTTCAGCACTGTGAGGCTAGAGCCTATGTTTTCATTGATGTGCATGAATCGCCAGGCAGTACCGCACGGACAAGAATAGAGAGGCCTTATGTCTCAGTCTGAGGTTAGCTAATCTAACAGCCCAAACAGGCCAAATTGGTCCCTGCTGGGCATTTTCTCGTGGTTTAAAGATCAGAGCATTGCATTCCACTGTGCTGCTTAGGAAACCGTCTCCATAAACCAAGTCTGTGAGGCCTCAGAAGATTTTCTTTTCCTTAACATTCAGTCTAAACCTATCTTTTCTTTGTTTCACTCGATTTCTTTTCTTTGGGCCTTGACCACAGTACACAATCATAGTGATAGCGGACATTAAAAAGCTTGCAACTTGCCCAGCCTTACACAAGCGTCCAAGTCACGAGTGCATTTCTCTGTCACTATTTGCACTAAAGAGCCTGCTGCTGCTCTCTGTTGGTGCTAAGGTCACTCATACCTAAGATAGCGTAACTCCACAGGATCCTTAAGAAAATAAAGGATTAAGTCATAGAACTTTGACGCTAAAGCAAACACGGCACTCGTCCAAAAGCGAAAGCCAGGTGTGCCTTTGCTGCTTGCGTGCAGCAAGGCAGGGGTGAGGTGGTGCAGACTCCTGGGACAGGAGGCGCAGGAAAGCAGATGCACCAGAAAGCCAGCAACATGCCCTTGGCCCTCACCTGCAAAGGGCCTGCCTGAGGAGAGACGAGTGTGAGTGAGACAGGGGTTAGCGCTACAGGGACATGTGCGTAGTAAAGGGCTGCAGTGGCAAGACTCACTTGAGAAGTGTCATGGTTGAAGATGATGGAGCTGAGGTCCCCACAGTTGTAATGCTTGATAAGGTCTTCTGTCGTATAGGGGATCTGGAAACTGCCTGCTCGGAGGCTCTCCTGCTGCAAGAGAGTCTGATTCAAAGCAAAGACCACCTGAGGGAGGGGGAGAGGGAGGAAAAGACAGAGTTCCTGGTGAGTTCTTGTCTCGCCCCTTGAGAAGGTCACAGACACACAGCTGCCTGCTGAGGACTCTCTGAAGCTGCTCCCGCTCCAAGCACGCCACTCCACATGTTGCCAACCCGCGCCTCTGCCAGGTCTGCA
>JAOBAS010000072.1:29999787-30052491 GCA_025311575.1 Elanoides forficatus
GATGCTCACACCTCCGGTCCCACGGGCCTGCACACAGGGAACTGACTCACCACATGTAACTCCATGAGGTTTTGCCCATGATGTGATTAATACAGAAGATACAAAGGGGCAGACTGAAACAGGAGCAGTCTTGCTCCCCTAGACGACAGTTTGCCTGACCACCACAGAGCCATAGGGCCTGACGGGTTCCTACGCCCACAGCTCCTCAGCCACCTACCTCACTAAATTGAGCACGGCTTATTTTGCCCTTTCTTCCTCAACCACAAAGAACATCAACGCTGTCGTTTCCTGCTTTGTGTCTCCTTCTCCCACACACCCCGCTTATTTCAGGCAGGAATGGCTCTCTGGAGCAGGCCAGGGAAGGACATGGCAGCTGCCAGGGGACATAGGCAGCCACCCTCCCCCCAGGTGAAGTCCGAGGGCAGCAGCCCTGCGGCGGCCCAGCACTCTCCCCCGCTGACTGCTTCCGCAGGCACGGGGGGGCTGCCGCTGCCCATGCCTCCTCTCCTCCTCGACCTTCACCTGGGCATGCAAACACTCCCATTCCTTTCGCCTCAAGCTGAACCAGTGTGGCTGCCACAGGTCCTATCCCCAGGGAGCCTCTCCCTTGACCAGAAAGGGAGAAGATCAGCAGAGGTGTCCTCCAGGTGCTGCTGCTTCCCCACCTTCAGCACGGCATGGCTCTCCCAGGGCAGCAGCCTCAGGGCCTGACCCAGAGAGAGCTGCGGCTCCAGCTGCCTCCCACCTGGGGCAATGAACACCCCATGAGGATGACCGTCACTTAAAAGGCACAGGAGAGCCATTTGGAGCAACAGTTGACAGGGGCCTCTGGAGCCAAACAGACAATGCAGCACCTCTGTACTTCTCCCTCACTGCTCCAGCAGCTGCAGCAGGCAGCCACCAAGCCCCAGAAAGGCAGGGAGCCAAGGAAGCACTTGGGGCAAAAACCCCCCAGGCTGAGCATGGGATGCAGTGGGCACACTGGTGGGGCATGGAGCTGGCTACTCGCCTGCGCAGACAGCAGCTCTCCGTCAGCATGTGGCAAGTAAAACATTACCATCTCTCCTGAACGCACACTCAAGCTACCGCTGGTTTGCACAGCAAGACTAGACAACTGCAGCATGCCTTCCTACTACCTACTGGCTTGGGTTTTTTATTTCTAAAGGCAGTAAGCCATGAGATATTGCTGCGGTCTTGAAACGCATTTCAAAAGTTACTCCAGGGAGGGTTATCTTCCAAACTCCGGTGACTCTGCAGCCTGATGAGGGCTCTGTGTAATTAACTCCTCCTGGATATTTGCCTCGAACACCATTAAAAGCACTCGAACTGGAGGTATTCACCAACACCATGAAAATCACACGTGAATAAACATACTCTTAATGTACAGAGATTATGTGAACCAAATCTTGGGATTACAGGACAGTGCAGATATGGGAATGAACAGGTGCAATTTGCTGTCCTTCAGCACAACAATCTGTCTCCCGCAGAAAGGTGCAGGTCCCACTAAACTTGAAATCACGCTGTCCCCACTACAGCTAGAGCTGCCTGTCTGGATCCAAACCACTGTGTATTTAACCAAATATGAAAGCACGTAACTTAGCATTCGTTCTGGAAGGGTGTTCATGAATAGAAACATTCATTGCCATCTCACGTTTTTTAAAAGGGCAAGAATTCACTTTGTTGGTGCTAACTACACCTGATTAAAAGAATACCTGCAGGTAGACATTCAGGAAAGTTACATCAAACTAACCAAAGGCCATCTTGCAAAGGAACTCTGTTTAATTTGGAAATAAATTGAACAAAACCAAATTGAAACTACTTTATGTCTGAACAAAAGTCTGCATGCAGGCTGGGGTTTATTGCACTCTGAAGCCATCGTTTTCATTTGTTTGGTTTCACTTCCCACACAGAGAAGCCCTAATGGATGTTAATGACCAGACAAGATTCACTGAGAGACAAGCCAAATCCATGGTGAAAATGTGGGATTTCTGCAGCCAGGACTGATAGATTATGCCAGGAAAATCTCATATGTACAATCAGTCCAGCCAAAAGCACTTCCATGGGAATGGATTATTTTTAAGTTGACTACCATAGCTGCATCCACTTGGACAATTTACCATTAAAGCAATATGGCCCTTTCTAGACTCTGCAGCCTCTGAAACAATGACCAGACAGTCCCTGTCCACAGAGCAGGAATAAGATCTGCGACCGTCTCCTGAGCTGGTCAGGTAGCTCTGACTCAATGTAGAGTAAGCACATCAAAGAGGCTTTGCAATTTTTACCATTTGATTTTCATCCGAACACAAATCAGCGGAGGGTAACTGGCTTCTGTGGAGAAAACACCAGCCTGCTGGGCGAGACGTGAGAACAAAGCAAATCTTCCTCCCTCTGCTGTACTCCCACAGCCTGCACTCCTGCTGTCACTTGCTGGCATGCTACCCTCTGCTCCACGCACATCTCTTCCCTCCTCCCTTGCAGTGTGCTTCAGGTGAAACTGATTCCGTCTCTCCTCCAAACAGATCCTGGCCTGAACCGCAGCAGCCAGGTGGAGCCACGCAGACATCTTCCTTCCTTGAGCCCACCCACTGGCCATGAGAAACTAGCACACAGTAAACTGCAAACAGCTAAATAAATCTATCTCAAGAGCATGGTTTAAAACCACAATGACTACCTGCATTTATGGAGGATTACCACACACGTTTATACGGAGACACCAGCAACTCACCCCCTGCCCCTTCATATCTTTAACCTCACTGCTGGCATGATACAAAGTTGTCCTCGTGAGGCAGCTTTAGCAGCTGCCTGGTCTTTGCTAAGAGTACATCTTTCTTGTGTGGAGGTGGAAGAGTTGATACGGGACACGTGAAGAAATCTCAGGATGGCAGCAGCTCAAGGGCTTGCCCGCCCAGCTGTGGAAGCACAAGTAAGACCTTTCACAATGAAGTGGTTCATGTTTCACTGCAAAGAACAGTGTCCAAGTTCACGGCCCAAGACTCCTATACCCCATCCTGACCACAACTGCCTGGGGACGGAGCATCCAGCAGGCTGCCATGGACCCGATAGCTCAGTCAGTGGGTTTGCATGGCACTGCATGGGCTGTTTTCATTTGGCACAGACCTCCCCATGAGCAACGTCTTTCCCCATTTGGATCTAGACCTGCATCCTATCACTGTAAATAGCACCTGAGAGAGAAGTCACACAAGAACCACCTGAAGCCCACCCAGAGAGGGGAGTTTCACCTTGGCATTGTGAGTGATGGAGGTTTTCTCAACTCCTTTGATAACAGCAGCAGCAACTCAAGTCTCTTTGTACCATTCCCTACCACAGCCCAAGCACTGGGAGCAAGAAAAGTCAAGCTACGACAAATGGGCAGAAATCAAAAAAGCATCAATATCCTTGAAGATTGGCGCTCCCGAATGAGTTACAGTAACTCATGTTATTAGGCTTTGCACAGCTGGAGGGCAGGAGATGCTGTTGCCAAAAATATTCTCCACATCAGCTGGTCTAAACAGAACAGTGGCATCTGCTGGAAGGGCATCATGGCACACCTACTGAACAACTACACAAGCATTATGATTTGGCATCGGTGTGTATGTAGAGCCTGTCAAAGGAACATGATAGCTTCTCTCCATTTCTGTATCCCTTGTACCTTCTTAGGGGAACTGTAACTCCCCAGCAGAAAGAGAAGGGGTGTGGGGGTAAAAAGCTGTTTGCGGTACCAGGTGTGGCTTAAAGCTGTGCCCTGGTGAGAAGGTTATCTTCAGTAAATAGTAATGGATAAACACTGTCAGGATCTCAAGAGAAGGAAGATTCCTGAACCTACTGTTCTTAAGGGATTTAATTTGCTGAGGTGTGTCTTGCTCAGAGGTTGATAACTTATCTGTCATTATTTCTCAAAGAAAACATTAGACTAGGTGCAAAGTGATATTTAAGAAAGACCACAGCCATCAAACTCTGCAGACTGGATCCCAGTCTTGTTTACCAGATGTGAAAAGCTGAAGAAAGTCAACAGAGCATGAGAAGCAGGGACCAGATCAGCAGTTGATCTGCAGCTGCTATATTTGCTTGGCACTAATAGTGCTTGCCTTCCTAGCTCCCCATTCAATCCTGCAGTCCTTTCGTTTCCAGTAAGTCCAAGGAGTTAAGAAGATAACAGAAAAGAAGGAAAAGTTGAAAAGAAATTTTCAGTTTTGCTCAGAAATCAAAATCAAGAATTTGTGCTGAGCTGAGCTTCTCCAACAGGTGGTACAGAAAGTATGCATCTGTCTTCCAGGTTATCTCTTGCACTGCACTCTTTTACTAATTCCAAAATCTTTCCTGTGTTGGAATCCACAGAAATCACTCCACATTCATCCTCCTTGCAAAACTATTCTTCCTTACTTCACACCTCCCCACCCCTCCATCCCCCCAGCAACTCTACCCTACTCTGCTCCATTAAGTGTATTCATACTAGCATCAAAGCATCTCCTGAAAAGATGTATTCGGAGAACAAAAGTAACAAGTTTATTAGAAAGGGATTTTTTTCCTCCCACCTCCTATTTCCACTGTGATCTCTCTGTCTTCCCCCAACCCTCTCCCTTTTTGTACTGTGGAAAAAATCGATTAAGCTCTCTGGTATACATATTGCTGCAAGCCTTATTCTCCTCCTGGAGATTTCTTCAGCTGTCAGGAGACACTTGTCCCCTTTGCTAGCATTGTTGGAGTGGCCTGCTAGGCTGAGGGGGTGGGGAAAAGAGGGTTAGAGCCCGGCAGATGCCTTTTTTGTCAAAGACAAAAGACCCCCTGCCATCCTCTCCACTTTTCAGCACTTTCATCCACATTGGATCAAAGCGCTATTCTGCATATGAAAGGAACCTGGCATTATGTGCCTCAAATTAGCCTATCGCCATCCCGCTAGCCTCCAAGTCTTCCCAACAAAAGCCCTCACATCTGTTCCATCATTTGCCTCATCTTCTGTTTTTCTTTCTCTCTGCTCTCAGTTTTTGAGGGCCATTCAGCCCCTTGAATTATAGTCTGGGGGAGCATCTTCCTTGCTCTGGGATCGCTCAGCCGGACAATTTGCTTTTAATTGTCTTAAGGAATCATGGGCTGCTTTGGGCCCTTCCCAGCAACTAACTGCATCCATTCAGCCTCTTCAGCCAGTTCTTTCCCTCTTGGTCCTCCTGCTCAAAAGCATGTTTCCCTCCTTGCTCTTCACCTGGAGGAGACCATTGCTTCTCCAGGCCAGCGAACACCACTGCCCCAAATCAAAGCGAGCCTCAAATCAAAGGCATCGTGACTATGAAAGTCAATAATCCTCCTTTGTCATGGTAATGGTCCAGCAGGCCAAGTGCTGAGAAGAAAGCGTGATTCCTGCTCCAATGTGACGCAGCTCCTTAGCTGTCTGGTGCCTGTGCCTCAGCTGCCTTCGAGGCAGAAAGTTGGGACTGGCATTCTCAGAGCCTGGAAACCTGAACCCACCTGCCATGAGTAGCCCTGCAAACACCAGCCTGAGCACACAGGCAGGAGAAGTCTGATTTTGGCAGGCACTGAGGATACCAATAGGAGATTTAACCCACCATCGGCAGCCTTCAGTGGAGCCTAAGTCAATTTCAGGGCTGTTGCACCAGATGAGATGCTCCCTGTGGCCCCTGCAACAAGCTTCTGTAAAGAAGAGAGAAAAAAGGAAGCAACTTCCCAAACTTGGACCACTTTTGTGACAAAGATTGTATTCAGGTGACTAGAAGAGACAGGTTATCTGATGGACTCACCCAGAGGACAAGAGACGAACATTACAAGAAGTCACTGAAACAAAAGGAAATGTAAAATATGTGTATGTGAATTCACAAGCCAACCCTTCTCCAACTAGGAGCTATAAAAACAAGGGATTTCCAATAATTTATCAGGCACTTTTGAAGCAGTGAATGAATTTATCATCCTCCTCTTGATGCAGGAGGATGGTAGATAATGCTGAATCAGACGAACTCTGCTTACAGCACTGCTGGAAGAAGTGCAACTCATTTACTTGTAACGGACTGCATTAATATGTAGCCTTTTGCCTGATTAATTTACACTGATTTACAGGCTTTTATGTTTCCACTGACAGCAGGAGAAATAAACACCCTACTTGGTGCTAATGTGGAATAAGACCAGGAGTGGAATAGATTGTTCCCATTTCACAGGCCAGCTTGCAGTTCACAGCCGGACACCTCCACGACCTCACTGGGACTTGCTCCTGTCTTTCTGGAGGGCTAATAGTGTGGCTATGAACTTGCTGCTGCACCTCATCCCTTGAGAGCTCTCAATCTAAGCGCTCACTGGGGTTCTTCCTTGGGCTGCAGGAATGCCTGAAGCTTTTGTGAAGTTTATCCTTGTGTGGAAAATCTTCACTCTGTGCTAGAAATGAACTGGTGATGCATGTTTGCATGTTACTAGAGAAGGATTAAACTTTTTAATTCAACCTTTGTTAAGGATTTTGTAAACATTAGCAAAACTTGTTTTTAAAACCTTCACAAATCAAACCTTCATCAGATACATTTTTACCTCATTAAACCAAACTAGGGACTAGCCTTTTGCGTAGTTTTCAGGTTTCTACAGTCCTGAACCGAAGCTCAAAGCAAAAAGTGGACTTTCAACACCTTACACTTAGAACTCCTGCCTGTCTCCTACTCAGCATTTCTTCAGTTAGCAGTGTCCAGCTTGTTTTGGATTAGCATTCCCATGTAGCTCCTAAACTCAGGTCAAGACCAGAGTTGGGAACAGTTAACCAAATGAAAAAGAGTTACCAGCAATCCAGATTTCTCTTAAGGTATGCCCACTTTCCAATTTACAGGACTGTCCAACTAGTATACTAGTAGTAGGGGTTTCTTTCTTTTGCATAATTATTTATGTAACAAGACACTTAACACAGCCATCTCAAAATTGTATTAAAATAACAAAGTTGCAAAGCAAAAAATCTGAAATCAGGGTTCCTTGGGCTGCAACTGGCTATACTTTTAAAATTCAACACCTGCAATTAATGTTTTGTTTTAAAAAAAACCCCACCTTCTACTAAAATATGAGTTGCTTTAGTCCACCTCCTCTTCCTTCCTTTCCAGTGGATACTTGTATTAAATTCAGTGGAAACAAAATTAAAATACTGAGGTTACCAAAGCAAATGGCTTTTTTTTTTTTTTTGTAAACTTTTAAACAACTGTACAGGAAAATTTTCTTAGAAAGGAAACAATTTGGCTTTCCAAACTGTAGAAATGATGTAAAAAAAATTAGAAACTATGAAGACATCAGTGTGTCTGCCACTGTAAAGAGTAAGCTAGTAACACAGCCAAAGCCCAACCTACCTCCACAGCTTCAAGGACAACATTTAGTAGTACTTTTTATCTTCCTAAAACACAGTCACTGAAACTAAACAAACTCAGTATTGATGACCTGGGATTTGGCCTCCAGTTTTCTTTCACTCAACCACAGATGCTCTTTGGAACGCTGCTAGATGAAAGAAAAAGTCTACAGCTCCCCTCTTGCCTGCATTGATTATTTTTTCACTTTTCCTCTCTACCACAGGCCATGCATAGCTTAGGACTAAACTTGACAGCATTTTGGGAGATTGCTAGAAGTAGCATGTCTTAGAAAAGCAGAATACTGAAGTTTGAAACAACTCTCACCAGTTCTTGTGCACCTTGTTTGGTGGAATGGAAAAATTCAGAAAAGAAACTTTTCATTGGCTTGAGTGCTTCCCCCTCCTTCTGTAAAACTGATGCACATTACTTGCATAATTCATGTAAGCATGAGCAAATCAAGACTACAAAGTTAATAGAGTAAACAATCTAGCCTTGCAATGTGATGAACAAACTCAGACAGTTATCGTATGCCTTCTGGTAACCATGCAACAAGGTACTTTGGATTTTCTTGAAGTTCTGCCAGCTGGGAAAGCATGTTCCGTATAAAACACTCAGCATTGATAAAACATTTTTCCACTCAACAGAACAATTAGGCCAGGACTCTGGCTGCTGTTCCAAGCAGAACAACAACTTTGAACCAGTGTTTATGTCAAAAGCAACTTGGAGCATCTTTAAGAGAAGCTTCTGGCTTCCAAATGGAGCATAGCAGAGCAAGATGACCTTTTCAAGGTACAGGGGTGAAAGGGAGAGTTTATATTAGTGGTAGACTTGCCAAGAAAAACCTCAAACAAGAACTCCTGAAATGGGCCATAGCTGGTTTCAGGCAGATCAGAGGCTGGAAGTTCTCAGTGCAAAAAGCTTTCCAAGAGGAATAGCTGACAAAATTTTCACATAGCGAAACACAGGCCTAAATCTGTGCTGTTCACAGTAACTGTGAGCTCAGCCACAGAGAAAAATTAGTGTTTCCCAAGGTAGTGTGAGAATTTACAAGCCACCAGCTCTTCTGTGCAAACCCCCTGAGAGGATGTTCTTGGAATGAGCCAGCTGGCTCCACTGCCAGACAGCACCTCCTCTCACCTTCCAGGCTATCCACATTGGGACCACTGGTCATGTCCTACTTTAGCCAACACACCGAGCTGCCTCTGTGGAAAGATCTGAAATACTCTGATTTTCAGACCCATGAAAACCCACCTGCTGCCAATGCAATCAGGAAACTGCTGGGCGTTTGGCACTTCTGAAAGATAGGCTGTTTATTGTTAAAAAGTATCTGGGGATTTTATTTTGTTTTTCTCTTTCAGTTTTGTTCTTGAAAGGGATTGCTGCATGCCAACAAGGACCCCTCAGGAATTTTAAGTGACTGCCTAAGTTCAACTGCTTTGCAAGAAATCTCACAGATCAGGTAAGCTACTGCTTTGAAAGTATGGAATATTGTAACTTGTGGACTTCCGTGCCAGTTTCAATGCATCCAGAGCCAGAAGAAAGGATTCTTATTTCCCCTGCTAACCCCAAGACTTAGCCGCTGTACAACAGGCTTTTATTATTTTCCTTCCCCTCCTGACTACATTTTTTAAAAAGGTATTAAATCACCAAAAAGTAACTGCAATCCATCAAAACATGAAGTCAGAAGGATGCTAGCTCACATTGGATTGCAGTAGCTTTGTAATAGGCATCTACAAACACTGCCACTTGGAATGGACTGGAACAAAAAGCGTAACAGAAAAATTAGCTGAAGATTTTGTCAGGCAAGAAAGCCATGGAGTACCTCTGAACTCATACCCTTCAGACCAACTGAACAGAGATTTCTTAATCATCTCAGTGAACAGGGTAGACAGCAGTCCCAACAATGAGCTAACCCGGTCATCTTTAGCGCCTTTGAGCCCTAGATAGTCAAATCATTTTGTTAATGGCCAGGGGAGTCACCTTCCCCACAGCAGTTCCAGCACATGGTCACACAAACTCACTGTCACAGTTAAGTGTCTTGGATAAACATTTGCTCAAGAACCCCTGAGAAAGCAGAGGTATCTGCCAAGAGCTCATCATTTTCACAAAGTCACCAGGATTACAAAAGTCTCACTGTTAAGATTAAAAAGGCCCAAGATAAGCAGGAGAGCTCTGGGGTGTGATGAAATGTGGTAGTAAAACAAGAACAAAGCATGGCAAGATTTATCTCATGGTCATGTTATACTTTGGCCTTGGAAGGGAACACCTGGGTAGTTTTCCTAGCTGAGAGAGGGCAATTCTTTTTCAGAAGTTATGTAGAAAAGCTGCAGTGCAAGTGGTAGCAACTCAACCAGCAACTCCATGTATGGAAAAATGCAAGAATATATTGGCTTAAGGTCTGTAGCTTTCAGCACCAAAGCAAAAAGCTCTGGTGCACTCAGAATTGTGCAAAAAAATTTAAAGGCATAATGGGATGTGAATCACCATTCTCCAAATCCCGTTTTGGAAATAACAGACAAACAATGTTGTACAACAGCAGTTGCTTGGTGAGTATCTGCTAAAACAGTGACAGAAACAAAACAATAAGCAGGTAACCAGGGCAATAAAATTCAAGTGGCTGAACTGTTCGTCCTCCCCAAGAAGGTAAGTTCTGATAAGCTGTACTTTAAGACTAATGGGATCTTTCCCAGGGACTCCCAAGTGATTTAGTTCCATTTCTTGGACAACAAACCCTCAAGAAGGCCTGTACAGCACAGGCACGACGCTTGCACTCCAAAAAGTCTAGTCTGAAAACTTAAGCTTGAATGAGAGCACACCATATATAAGGTCTTGAGTTAAGCTACATTTCTACTATCCACCCCAAATATCTGCAGCAGGATGCCTCCCTCATGCATCATTACACCTCCCTCCTGCATCATTACACATTTACACATCGTTACTAATGTGCATCTTCTCTATGTCAAGCAACATGTACTGGAACTCGTTATGCTGATGTCTCTTCAGTCAAAATCTGAGATGCAGCTCCACAAGCCATGTGTCTATGCAGTGTTGTGACACTTGGTTAAGGATAAAAGAGTTCAGTGATTACTTCACGCTGGATTGTGACACAGAACAGATAACAAAAAGAAGCTATCCATCCCTTTTCAAATACACTACATATCTCCCCCATAAAGCTCCTACAGGGTTTTTTTAAATATTCATGAAAGGACTAAAATGCTATCCCCAAACCCATATTCAAGGAAAATAAACTTGGCATTGAGAATCTTGTGTCAAAATCGAGCAGACAGAAGAAACAATCTCTTATATTCATGAACTCCTACAAATTCCTCATTTTATCATCTTGGGAAAAATGCTGCCCTGTTGGTATTTCTGATCAGTCTTCACCTTTAACCTTTCTAACTAGAAACAATTCTTAAGACAAAGTTGCCTCCTTAGAACAGGACATCTGGTATTTGCTACCCTGCAATGTGTGATCCCCAAAGAGGGAAGCAACACTCTTTCACCACAGTCATTAACAGTGAGGGAATCACTGGACTACCTCATGTTGCAGCTCAATGGCAGCTCAACCCAGCCCTTGTCAAAGACTACACACACCAGTATGCCACAATACTCAATGCATCCTTATGCTGGTGTGTTCTTTCCACCACACCCTATCAGGATTCTGTTTATAAATTGGTGCTCATTTGCCCTTCAAAGCAACCCTAGCTCCAAATCTCCCCTTCCTTTCTAGTAGCT
Organism: Elanoides forficatus; assembly: GCA_025311575.1. Taxonomy (NCBI): domain Eukaryota; kingdom Metazoa; phylum Chordata; class Aves; order Accipitriformes; family Accipitridae; genus Elanoides; species Elanoides forficatus. Next base: position 30,010,836 of record JAOBAS010000072.1, read on the forward strand.
ACTCTTTTCCCATGGGCATTAGCTTGCTTTTTTACTTGAGCTCATCTTTGGGGTTTTTTTGCCTCCTTATACATGAGCAGGATAGGGAACTCACTGACAACAGAGAAATGTCAATATTACCTCTTCGCTCATTTTTCCACACACAGCAGTATTTCAGCTTGGAAGAAAAGCCCACGAGAACCCTGCTGGTGTAGGAATCTTCCTAGACATTGCCCTAAGAACACCCATCCAAAACCATTCATCAATCAATACCAGACATGAGTTGCTCCCAATGATGCCATTTTTCCAGGCTTTGCACCATTCATGATTAGACACAACTAAACACAAACCTACCAGGACAACAGAGATTTCCTGTTCAGAACATGTCATATTTATTATGTTGTTAAACACACTTGGTGTTGAAAAGTAAATTCACATCAAACAAATATTTTGTTAGGGAACCTTACATAGAAGAACATCTGTTTGTGACAGATAAAACAAGGAATGAAATCACCATCCCTCAAGAACAGCATTTCAAACTCTTGTATAAATCCCCAAAAAATTGAAATGCAGTCAAACCTCCAGAAACTGCTGAGCAATTTGGAATTAATGCAAAAAGGAAATTTAAGTTTCCTAAGATGTTTTGGAAGCCCCTGGAAGTTTTGCACATCAACCCCACTGTGATCTTTGTGACCCCAGTGGAGATCTATAAACTACTGTGGGTATACACATGAATTCCAAGGATGAGGACATTAAAGCCTTTTGTCATGTGCATGCACACTACTGTAAAAAAAATTCAGTCCTAACCAGCTACAGTCTTCCAGCTGAGCAGTGCTGCAAATTACGTGTAACACTCCTGCAAGCATCTCACTTCATTGTTTCTACTCTCCTTGCACTCAGAAATGGGATTTTGCACTGTATGGGAACACTGAGCTGGTTCTGATACACTGGCTGAAGCCACTCTTCCTACTGCACAAACCTGAGCTCTACATAAGTTACCTTCCTTTACTGTTCCAAGCCCCTCTCCTTCCAGACTTAGTCCTCCTCTTCTGCTTGTTTGTGTGCAACCCGCTGGCATTCAGCTTGATTGCATAACTATCCAAATAAGCCCCTGAGTCACTTAAAGCGCCCTTGGTGGGCTCGAGACCTGACAAGCTCAGCCAGAACTCACTCAGTTAAACGCTCCCAGTTTTCGCTGCTCCAAAGGTAGGGAGGAGAATGATAGGATCCATTCCTGATGGTCACAGGCTCAGTGCTCAACCTTATATGCTAAGTGCCATCACATTTGCTTTTTATAACCAGGCTGTCTGTACCTCCCAGACTCAGTGGCAATAGGTGTCAATATTTCAGTATCAAATTCGAGTTGCAACGGTGATGCATCAGATTCTTCTAACATGACAGTACTGATGCTCTGCCCGTTGACAAGAAGCATTGAGGAGTGAAGTGCTTCCACACTCAACTGTAAATGGTGAGAGTGAGAGCCAAGGGAGACAACTCGCTCGCTTGGTATGTCCTCTGGTCAGCATCAAAGCTTAGTACCAAACCCAGAACCCTAATCCTTTGCAGCCTCTACAGCAACCTCCTTCTACAACCCCTTCCAGTAGACCTTTCAGATGAAGCAGACAGCACTGCTACCTGACAAGTGTCCTGCTTGTCTAATGAGCACACCAGGAAAGTGTGAGTTTACGAACATAAAAATAGCAGCACCACTGGTTAAGAGGTGCAAACCTGAGTCACACACCAAGCTCACAGCTAGTATGTCCAATTGCATATACATTCCTAAACATTTCAAACCAAAACCTGAAGGCTGTACATTCTGGCAAATAACTCCCTCATTCCCTATCCTTGGCTATCGAAACTGACAAGCCACCGCAGCTCTGGGTCATGGGACTTCTCCCAAGTTCTCTTTTTGCAAGAAAGATAATAAAATGTCAACCCAAATCATAGCTCCATTCTAAGTCTGTCTGCTAGAGATATCCAGCTTCTGCTGGGACTATCTCACCCCTCTGCCGAGGCCCTTAAAAAATATTATTAGCACCTTTATTTTGCATCTAGGAAAGAACATACAGACAATTTTACTTACAGTCCAGTTAATCCAGGCCCATGTTTTCAGTTCACTCAGTGATCACATAATTCAGCTCCAGAGACCATCAAAGTTTTGTCAGCACAATCTTTTATCTTGAATGACCTCATGATACTCAAAAGCCACTGGGCCAACCCTCCGTACATTGTGTCAAGAATGTATTTGGTGCAGCTCACTGTTTATTTAAATTTTGGTCAGACAGACCAGTCATCCAAGGACATCAGATGATGGTCTATGGAAATGACTGCACATTTTAAAGCCATCATCAAAAACTAGACCCAAGCAATCATGAAATAAAAATAATTAACACTAGCATAACCTAGCATATTTTTCTCTGCTGATGGTATCTTTGCAACAGCACTGCACAAGGTGGCCTGCAATTCTCCACCACCAGAAAGGGCTATTCAATTTCAATTTAAAATAGCTGAAAAACACTGTTTGGTATGAATGCTGCCATGTTTGATCTTTTGTTACATATCAAAATGGTTTTAATTCAAACTTTCTGGTTAACAATTTCCAAGGATATGTGTTTATCTTTTTAAAGGCTGTTACCACATTTGCGTAGTCCAGTTTTCTTGGATCTCCCTTGCTCTCCATGAATGTTCAAAAAGGCTAGCTAGCAGTTCATGGTATCCTGTGCTAGCTCCTTTAAAAGCCGTGGCTGTGTGTCATCTGGTTCTGCTGGTTTTGAAATGGTTAGTTTTACCATGTATCCTCTCACCCTCCCCTCATCAATAACTTGACAGCTAAACCAACATCAGTTCTATTGTTTTCCTGATGGTCCATAACAGCACTGGTCTTTACTAAAATATTTGCTTGCTTCAGCCTTTCTGCCATCCTCAGATACCCCAAAGCTGTTCTTTCGAGAGCCTCTCTCTTTTTATTTTCCTTTCCTACCTTCACAGATTTTGTTCCCCTGCTGCAAAATGGTGCAATGAGTATCTCTGCATCACAAGGGACTTTGCACCAGTGCAGACCTGCTGGTGGAGAGTTCTCAGACAATCTGGCCACCAGAAAAGCCATTTTAAAACACTTCTTGGTTCTGCCCACTCCATTTTCTTATCACACTCATTAGACTGCATTGGTTTATCTACCCTAGAAGCAAATTTTTTAACAAGTCAAGTAAAAAGTGCTGGATTTAAATCAGCACAAATCTGTACAGTCAATTTCCTTCATTTGGAAGGGAACACAAGCAACAAAGCATCAGCTGCAGCAATAACTGTTTTGGTTAAACCCAGAAAGTCCTCTGAAACTTTTCCATGATTTTGAATGGCAGCTAGACATTTACAAGGCTACTCGAGAGGGGTGGGAGGGGGCAGTAAAAGGGAAGTCCCACACCTGCATCTGTAAAATTTTTTTACTGTCTTTTGAATTCCTAACTGCTGACACAAGAAAATACCTCTGCTTTTGTCATAAGGGCCTTCATCCTCAGTCCTGTTCTCTTTAAAAACCCCATAATAGAGAACCGTGTGTCTTTCAAAGGTGTTGGCAAGCACTACAGCTAACACGCAAAAGAAGCCTTTGCAGAAAGCACACACTCGGGGTGGGGGGACACAACAAACAGACCAAATTCTACAGTCAGGTTCCCTTTTCACAAAGAGTGACTGGACAGATGCACCAAGCCTGCTGAAACAGCTCACCAGGAACTACCAGAAATTTGGACCATTGGCTGCGTGCTGGCCCTAACACTTCTAACTGTAAAGGTCCTCCTCCTCCTCTGCAGATGTGAAATAACACAATCTCAGACACACTGCTACAGCTGTTTAGGGTAGAGCTCCCAAAACATTTGCTGCTACTCTTTCCATATAGCAACGCATGCCAAACATGGACTTCACCTAGAGTGTGCATACCACCTTGTGCTGCTAGCCACGACTGTACCACGGCTTGGGGAGTCCGTAGTCACGCAGGGCTTGTGACCTATGCAGCACTGCAAAAAGTCAGATACCATGATCCAAGCACTCTGTCCAGGATCACTGCACAAACTAGTACAGCTGAGTGCACTAAAACATCATAATCCTTCCACACTTCATTTTATTCTTGATACGTTCTAACACTATTTAATAAGTATTTCCTACCCAGCAAAAGCTTCTGGGATTTACCTCATTAATGGAATGAATGTGCAATTACAATTCATTTGCAACATTTCTGACAAATTTGGCCTCAAGTCTGTCGTATCTCTTGAGCTTCCAAACCAAAAGGGCACTGAAATCAAAGGACTTTTCATACTTACAAACAGGCAACATGTTTAAGCAAGCTAATTCACGATGTCTTCCAAGGACAGGGGTTCCTACTGCAAACTGAATGTGCCTTTCTGTAATAGGCTAAGGAGCTCAAAATAATAAAATTGACTGTGAACTCCTGACTCTCTACCTCAGTACACGGAGATTTATTATGACAAATATAGTTTTTTGGGTTTTGTTGTTGTTGGTTTTAATTCCAAGGTCAAAAATGTCCTCAGAACTTTGGAAACAGAGCAGTATTTCACAACAATTATGGTAAAATAAAAGGATAATCTCAGATGGATCAAATGAAAATATGGGAAGAAAAACTCAAAATCAATACACAGACACAAGGAATTATTGGGAAGGTAGCCATACTATCACACAGGATCTGTGGATGGCAGGGCACCAGAAAATCTATGAGTCAACAACTTGATGCTTTTGCAAAAGGCAGTTTCCAAGAGTATAATATGCAAATGTTGGGAAGTAACTGTCCTGTCCCATTCAGGCATGTTGAGGCCTCTGCCAGACTCTTGCATCCAGTTTTGGACACTGCTGAGACAGAAACAAATTCTGAGTCCAGAGGAGAAAATGAAGACTGTTCAGAGGTTTGGAAACATGAGCTACAGGAAAGGATGAAGAAACTGGCTTAATTAAGGAAAGAGAAGGCCAAGGAAGGAGACAGGAGTCACCACAGTTCACCCTGCCTACGAAAGGTGGTTAACAAAGGAAAAGGACATCAAGTTGTGGTCCACAGCTTGGGGACAACAAGAAGACATCAGTACAGCTTGCAACTGCAAGTGTTTTAGGTACCGGGGGAAACTAAGATGGGAAGGAATGAAGCAGGGATGGAGTCTCCAGAGTCACTGTACATTCTCCACCACTGGATTTAAGACACTATTAGCCTCATTTCCCAGGCATCATTTTGGTGTACTTCTGCCTTGGGACAAGAAGACGAATTAGGTTTCTGCAGCTTCAGCAAGTCTTTTTAGCTGTCATAACCAAATGCTCACATGCTACAAGTAACTGCTTCTTCAGGTAAGACAATAACTGGAGACAGCGAGACACACTGCTGTTAAGAAAGGCTGAGTGTGCTCAGCAGAGCCTGAATGCAGAGCACAGCCAGTCCTCCTGCCACTGAGCTCCCAACACACCTTGTAACTCCCTGTCAGCCACTCCAATGGTTTCCCTGATAGCCATGAGGTTAAGGCTGTCTCCTGTCTTTAGGACCCTGTGCACAGGGGATGCCTTGACATGGCCTGCTAATGTTTTCTACTGTACATTTCTGTGTTGCAACACACGTGATAGTTTTTCAGGCTTTAATGCCTAAACCATCATCTGCTTACCATCCTCCTCAGGCTGTATTCTTAAGGAAAGGATGCTCAAAAAATGGCTCATTTCAGACAATACAGTAAGTAAAATACTAGGTACTACCTGTGTCTAGCCAATGAAAGGCAAAAAGGAAGTAAGCTCTGTTTTTATAAACTGCATTAGAAAGCGTAGACAAAAAACAAGCAAGGTGCCTCAAACTGGCATTTCCTGCTATAGTAGTATCAGTTGAATTGTTCGAGTCCACATCCATTTTGAACTGACATAATACTTGAAGATTTTATCTTTTTAAAATGTTTGTTGCCTTACTTTCCCAGTTATCTCTGCAATGTTCCCCATCTTCTAGACCTAGCTATTTTGCCCAGAACTTTCTTGTTTCAAGTGATACCTGAATATTGGGTCTTTCCAGCACTGGAAAATTGAGCACTGAAATGAAGCCAATAGTCATACTAACTAAGAGGTTGCTCCAGTCTCTAGGGTTTTTTGTATACTTGTGCCTCCCTATTTAAAAAGTTCCAGATGTTGCTGTATGACAAAACTGACACTGGCTAAAGAACAGAATATTGTATGCACAATAATTAAGAGCCATTTTAGTATGGGGGAAATAAATGTATGCAGAGGAAGGGTCAGTGTCCAAAATAATTAAATAATCTTCCTGAAGATTAATTTCTGAGAAGACAGGCTATGGAGAAGCATACTTTCCCTGGTAAAATTGGTAAACCCACAAGATCTGAAATGTTTCTGTTTGTTACATGAAAGAATAATTTCATCTTGGAGATTATCTACATAGTTGTGGTTAGCATTTTCTCTGGATCGTGACACCTGGTGACAATAAAATCATCCACATCATATGAGCTCAGTATCCACAGAAGCAGTCTGCAAACCAGCTCAGTCAGGAATTTTAATAACTGCCAACTGCAGGCAGTTAATTGGTCCTTCAATTTCAATTTTATTAAATTAATTAAATAAATCAGTTTACTTATAAACCTACTTAACATATCGAGTATTGCTGTTAAATTTGCTGTTAATTTAGTTACTGAACAGAAACCATTTGTGCATATCCACAGAGCTCACAGGCCATTCAACTTGTTCCTATAGCACAGACAGACTGACAACGTATTTCCAGCAACCAGAAAAGGTTGCTGAAAGCGTGACTGTAGCCAAGGAACTGCATTGGTCTCTGCCACACATGGGTCCCATCCACAGGTCTTTATGGCAGAAGAAAAAAAAAATACCAAAAAACCAAGTCTCACAAGAAAAGTTATTATTTCCCAGTACTCCAATCCTTCCTGATAAATCACCTCTGCCATGCCCTGCCCCTCAACTCCATGTCTTTCTCAGATCCTCTTCACACATTTGACCTTGTACTCATGCTCATGTGCACCCACACGCTCTGCTTGACCACAAACATGTACCGCCAAGGCAAGTCTGAATGCCGTTTCAGAGTAGTGTTATGGAGCAGCTAAGGCTGCTCCCCAGCACAGGACAACTCCAACAGGGGTGGATATATCATATTCACCTTCCCCCTGAGACTCAGACGTGGTAGGCAATGCACCCAGCACTAACAGCCAGTCCTAACACTGCTGAGGCAGAACAGCAGCTCTAAAACTTCACCCACACTAGCAAGCTTACATTTACATGCACACACACAAAAGCCACAACTGCAGCAGCATCAGCAGCACCTGAAGCTGCATCCCTAGCACAGACTGCCTGAGGTTTTTACTTGGAAACAGCTAAAAAGCAAGATGAGAATGTGTGCACCATGCAAGCACCTAGATGCTGCATGGAACATGGGCAGCAGGTTGAACATCAGAAGGAACAACGGTAACCAGCAATTTGCCCACACTTTGCCATGCTGCCACAAAGCCAGCTCCCACATGCAGGAAACTTGGTAGCCAGAAGCTTGACACTGTCAGCAGCAATCACCAGGCTGCAGGAGGAAAGGCTCTTGCTGGAGAGGACTGGCAGGAAAGGCTGCAGAGAAGAAGCAAAAGCCAAGTTTAAATCTTGGTGGCAGATGGGATTTGGTAGGCACACCCAGTCTTACCACATCTGTGTGCTTCCCTTGACTGGAATGGCACCAGCCACTCTCACCTTTCCCTGAATCATAAAAGCCACATTATTATGGGAGAAAAAAGCAGACAGAAAAGGATTCTGTGCCATAGCGTTTACACAGACCTCAAATTCTCCCCAAAATTGCTTTTAACTTCCAGATATATCCACTAGCCTTCTTCCAGTGTAGATGATAAACTTCATATTGCCTTCCTCAGTACTGACTTTCAAAGCAATTCACAAGTAGACACTTCTAGTCTTTCCCTACTGCCTTACATAACCAATGACTTGAAAGCCCTGAAGAAATTTGCATACAATAGCTGCATCTTTTAATGACCACCATGATAGCAAGCGAACAGGTGCCCTTGGAAATGCAGTGCCAAAGGAAATCAAAGCTATAAGAGTTGCAGAACAAGCCCAGGAAGTCAGCACAAGGCATATCCAGCCAGCTTTCTGAAAGTCATAGTGAGGTTTTTCAAAACTGGTTCTCCAAAGTCAACCTGTGATTAAGTTTCTGTATATAAAGAGAGATTGCATTTCTAAAATCCTGTGCCTCTTTCAGCCCAATTCAAATCATTAGAAGTCAGTACCTCTATAAGAAAATTTAACTTTTACAAACAAATATAAAGGGATAACAAATTGAAAATAAATCATTCTGGAACTACCAAAAGGATTTTCAGTTAAGTCAAAGTCCTTCTAGGTCTCCAATTCTCATAAAATTGAGATTACAGCCACACACTGCTATTTAGAAGAGAGAGATCTTTCCATAGCCTGGAAAATTTTGATACAAAAAGAAACCCTTTCCCACACACTTTCACTTGTAACATTAAAAGCCATAGCTGAGAAAATATGATTCCTTGTTCTGGGGCTATGAACAATCCAGTAGGGAGAGAGAATAAGCATCAGCTACCAGGACTGCTGAAGGACCATTTAAGCTGCAGAACTCAAGGATGTGGCTTGTCTTCTCCAATTCAGGCTCCCTCCTGTTTTATTTCCTGTAAGGACAATGCTACATCATAACAAAAAGCATGAACTGTATGTGCAAAAGGTTCAAATTTCCCTTCACCTGAGTTACACCAAGCCTACGTTTTCAAAAAGGAAAAAAAAACCCACCACTGGAAGATGTTGGCATCTGTCTCTGTCCATCCTGCTGTCTCTGCTGTAAGCATAATCCATGGAAAAGATACTCAGCAAAGCGCTTGCTTTCTCATCCATGACCTTCACCTCTGCTCTAGGCCAAAAAGTATGCCGACGCTTTTCCTCTGCATCCTTGTTCCACAGCGACACAGTTGAGAGCAAAGCCACACCAACAAGAAGCAAAGAGTCTTCTCACTCCCAGAAATCTGAGCAGATACATTGCACTTTCCTAACAGCTGGAAAAATCACTCATTCACAGCTCTGTCTGCAGTGACACTGACGATGGAGCTGTCACAACACAGGCAAAGTAACTGTGAGGAGATTCAGACCTAACATGCTCTTACAAACTGTATCACTGGCAAGAACAAGGGCGCTTTAAATAGCTGCTTCAAAATCCAGCACTATACAGATTTTGGTTTATCCCAGACAGCCCTAATGAGCAAAGGTTTTCAGACACAGACAGAGGACGTAGGAGTCCAAATCCCATTGAGACTAATAGGACTTGTTCTTGTAATCCGCTTAGCACTTTCCAAAACCTGCTTCAGCCAAAACATATTTACTTATCTGACAAACATCACATCCAGGAGCAAAGCGTGTGTTCTGCCTTCACACTGCAAGAAGCCTATAGGAAAACGTACAGGAATTTCACAAGCACTTACAAGTTACTTCTCAGGTGACATCTGCACTGATTTGCCAGCTGGTGTTTAGCACATGTTGTCAAACGCTCCTCTCTTCAGCTTTGCATCTGCTACAGTACCAGCAGTCACTGGGCATCACTCCCTGCACTAAGCACAAACCCACCAACATGACCCATAGGCTTGAACTAAAAGTTACCATGAGCCAACGTCAATTCATTTAACCATGGGAGACAAATCACTCAGGAACATTAGGTTCAGGCCATATAGGAGCATCTGCCAGAAGCCGCCCTAACCTGAAGGGATGTACCCTCCTGCTATTTTTCAACATGCTTATTGGTGATAGAAGTGTGAAAGGCTGTTCCAGCCTCCAAAATAATTTATGCTAATCACAGCCCTGAAAATAGAGAAATACTGGGACATCATCTACCCCTCTCCTCCTGCCAAAAGTGTATAGTTACTGCGGTGCAGCACTATGCTCTCAAGTAATTATGTTTTAGCAGACAATCTTCTCAAACATGACAATCTAATTCCTGCTAGAGGAACAGAGATCTATTAAGAGGCAAAACACAATAAATACATGCTACAGCTGGGTCTCTGCAATGCTGGGCTACTGTCAATCCTAATAAAATCCATGCTAAAATTAAACCAACATAAATTAACAAAATCCAGCTTCACTAAATCATTTCATGGGAAAACATTTTTTAAAATGGAAGACATCATAAATAAGAGCAGCATCACCTGAGGTTAACAGACACATTAACAGAATAGCGGAGAGAGTAAGCAAAACAACCCTATTCTGGTATTTCCTTTTCTCCTAGGCAATTATTCAGTTGTTGCTTACAGAACAGATTTTGTACCCATCCGCAAAAGCACATCTGTTGTAATCCTAATGCATGTTTTCTACTTTTTGCCATTCCAAAAAGACATTCTTACCTCATAAAAAAAAAACCACCTGAAATCTATTTTAGTAACGCAGCTTCACTGCATGTGAAAATCTAGACTTACTGGGGGGCTAAATCCACCTTCATTCAAAGCTGTCTGCTACCTCACACATCTCCTCAGCTTGCTTTGCAGTAACAACCCCACTTCCACATCTCTAAAAGGCTACTGAAATGGCTTGTTACTACTCGAGAAACTGGATTCTCAAGCTAGAAAGGATCAGCTTCTCAGGAGTCCTTAAAAAAACTGAACCCAGAGTGTGACTAAAGCATGAGGGCAGGCTATATCCATTTTGGAAAGCCAACAGCAGAAGCAGCTTGCTACCACCTTCTCTGTTCCTGTTAACTCTTTTGCTACTGCTATTTCCAAGTACTGGAACAGCGTATTCATTGGACCATCTTCATACCAGCTCTGCACAGCACTGTTAATCCTGATGTTATATAAGGAACAGAAGACACAGAAGAAGCAGAAAGGCAGTGGCAGGGCTGGGAATTAAAGCCAAGTCCTCCTATTATAAGGTTTCAGCCTAGAGACACTAGGCTCTTTTTCCATCACATACCATGCCATGGTATCCTTCAAAGGAAAAGAATGCTTTTGCCAAAAAACCCCAAATGATAGTCCTAGAAATTGTCTCTTCCAAACCATCATCAAGACTACATTTGACAGGGTTTTTTTCAAACTGAGGGCTCCCTGACCTCTTGACAAAAGTTATGGTAGAAGAGAGTCCACCTCAAATCCTCAGAGCAAACCTAGTCAAAGCCCTCTACAGAACTGCCAGTGAGGAATTAGAGTGCTGCCACAGAGCTGGCCCACAAAAAAAGGGATGGGTGAGACATGGAGGGCACTACACCACATTGTCATCCTGAACAAGATATATGGAAGTCCACAAGAACACAACAGCATCTACTTCCCCTCTAACCTACAGAGGTGCTGTGGGCTACCTGTTTGCAGAAAACTGCCTCCAGCCACCACTTGCAAGTAAAGCTCTCTGTCTTTCTCCTGATTACCAAAGCCTGTAGACCTTGTCTTGCAAGCTCTGCTTGGCATCCTTGTACACCTCCTCTGGCCTCAGCCTCCTTTCATTTTTATCTGGTGGCCATTCTCTGGTATGTGTCAGAACTAATCACTCTGAGGAGACAAACATGGAGGGAGGTAAGGGAGAAGAGACCACGCAACCAGATGTCATGACACCCAGAGTATGTGTTCGGAGCGTCTGATCCTTCCTCTCCTACTTCACGCACTCCAGTCCTACAAGAGCACAGGTGCTCTATGCTATTCTCTTTCCAAGGGAAGATGCATTTTGCAACAGTAGGGCACTTGCAAAACATGCCACATTGCAATGCTGGGCCCAGGCCAGCCTAGATTATAAGTGAATAGTTAAGCTGGATATGTCAGCATGCTGTTCCTCTGACCGTGTTACCATGAGCTAATTATCCAGTAGCATTTGTTACACTCCAATTCACTCCTTTATGTGACTGCATCTTGGTCATCTTGTGCTGGTTAAACAGGAGGGAAAGTTGCTAGCCAGGCCTCACCTGGATGCACCAACTGTGCTACCAGTTCACCTGCTGCTGGGAGTTCAAAGCCTACTTGCTGCTCTTGTGCAACCACATTGCATCCCCGCTGCCTAGTGAAATGGTACACTGCTTGCCTGCAGCAGACAAAGTAAAAGGTAGAAAACAGCCACCTTAGAGGATACTAAACCTGGAAGACATTTAAGAAGAGGCCAACACTTATTTAATTCAGCTGACCTGATTCACATGCTTTGACCTGTTTGAACAGGTAACACTGTTTATCAGCAGGTCCAGATCAGCAGCCACAAAAATCACATTACAAGGAAGATGGTTGAATGGAAACTCTTCTCCTGTAGATGCAGTCCCAAGTCAGCCCCTTTTCCTGGGCTGGTTTCTCATTTCTAGTGAAGTTTTCCACTTCCAGTTTGAAAGATTAATGGAGACAACAGATGAAGGGGTCAGTCTGTTACACACCTTGTTCTCCTGTAGAAGATATGATGATCTATTTTAACAGTACACCACTGATAAGAGTATATCTGGCTCTTCCTCTCATCCCTTCTTCTTTCCTTGCTCCTGACTGCATTTTCCTGTATGCGTTTTCCACCATGCTGTCTGTCACCACTGGACCCTTCTTTGATTTGTATGCCACTGAAGTGTGGCTCTCTACAAAAGCAGCAACAGGGCTGGATGGTTGCAAGGTTTTCTAGTAATCCAAACCCTAGATTTGGAAGTGACAAGCTAGCAAGGGTTTCAAGGCCATTAACTGCTGGAGTACCCTGCAACCCAGTGGTACGCTGCATCCCACAGTTCTCTGCTGCGCCCACGTACTGTCTTCTGCCTATAACCTCCTCTCAGAACTTCTCCTCTGGCTAAAAAATCCAGTACGCGTTTTGTACCTCCAAACCTAGAGTGCTTTTGATAAGAGGCTCCAGAAAGGTTATCTGTTCCTGCCTTGCTAATGTAGGCTAGCTTCCTCTAATTCCTATGAGAAGGCAGTAAAACAAAGAAATTCCTTCATCTCTGTGCCTGCCTGGTCAGCATCTTCTCTGTGTTAGCCAAGTTCAGCAGAATAGCTGCAACACATTCACCATCCCTCAGCAATAATGTACCTCTAGCTCAGGCAATCCCTATGCCTCTGATAACCAGGAACTGGGAGATCATGCAGGGGCAAGTAAATTTATGTATGTTGTGTTATGCTCATTCCCTGAGTACCCTGTGGGTGAAATCTAGCTGGAACCATGACTCCTAATTTTTATAGTTAAGCAGTGAATGCAAAGCTGTCATTAAAGAGTCAGGCTGAGCTGAGACAGTGGGAACCGCTATGTTCACTCTCTGTCCATGAATTTCATGTTTCACTGCTCACTGGAAAGAACGTAAGTGAATAAAATTTGTCTTGTTGCACAATTTGCAGTTATAAGCACTCCCTAGCCCAGGAGAGGGGAACTGATCTGCAAAGCAGAACCAGAGTGTCCCTTGCCACATCTGATTAGATGGAGCACAGAACTGCATGTTAAATTCAGCAGTCTACAGAGTAGCAGGCTGCAAATCAGAGACAGCTGGACAAGTTGTTTCAGCACAAAACAAGAGAATGGAAAGGTGAGAAAGACTTTCACCAACTACACTGTAAGAGGACTCTCTGCTGTCATAGACAACACTGCTAATAATTACTGATGCAAAGCTAGGCAATCTCTGGCACACTTCTCCAGCCAGCTTGCTGTTTAGCTTTATAAGCTTGCACTCAAATACAAACCGTAATGGGCTGCCTCTGCATCTGTTTCTGCTGTATGACCCATCACTGTCTCTCAACACCACAACCAGACTGCTTCTTCCCAACACACCCTTCTCTTGATGCACTGAATCTACAAAGCCCTGCCTAGCTATGAATGAGCACAGGGAGCCATTGGCTAGCAAAGCAACACGGTATCCTCAGTGTCTCACTACAAGTTGTGAGGCTCCCCACAGGGGCCCTCAAAAGACCTGCTCATCCGAAATCTTAAGGGATAAACGAAAAGTGATAAGAACATCAAGCACATATCTCCTAAGCTGTACCCTGTGTCTTTCAATTCTGCAGTTAAGCATTACTTTCTCTACTTGCCACTCCATTTGCCAGATAATGCACAGCATTACGAGTGACTCACCTCTACAACATTTCAGTGGCAAAGCCTGGTGTAAGCCAAGACCAGCCACCTTGAAATGCCTTGGAGCCAAATTCTGCAAGGTTACACATTGCTTGAAAATCAGATAAAAACAGTATGAGCAGATCTGCACGAAGTGTAAACACTTAAGAGCAACGAGACCCCTACAGGACATGCTAAGTGACTGCTATTGGCATAGCCTGGAGAGGTAGAGGGGAAAGCAGTGATGCCAAAACTAGGAGCTGGTCTCTTGTGCTATTTTCCCTGCCCACTTTCTCACTTCTTACTACATGACTCTGCAATACCTCTGAGGCTTACCAGTCTCTGTTATTGAGAAATTTTACTTCAGCCTTCTCCACTCCTGCACCAATCATTTCACAACCCATCTTCCCATGGCTGCTCATACTGTGCAGTTTTGAAGCCCAATACAGCAATCCCTTTGCTGTTTGACTCATGCTGGGACAGAACTGTTTCCTACCACAGTTCTGCCACTCCTCAATAAAAAAGATGGCATGTGACTGAAAATAAAATCATCTTCCTGTTAGGAGCTAAGGCTGAGAAATGGATTGGCTTCAGGCACCACTATCTGAGACCTAGAAACTTGACCCGATTTTCATTCCTGTGAGTCTTAGCAACAAGATAGTACCTTAATTTTCCCCTGCCACTCTTATTAGAAATCATAGCAGAGATAAGGGACAACTGCTTCTACTTAAATCAGTACAGTTTCTGCCCTCATTAGAAGTAAATGCAGCACAGCTTTCAGAAAGATGCTTTCCCAACAGCTTTAACTCTCAGCTATGAAAGCCCATCAATAAAATCCTCTGTTGGAACCTTCTGTGGCCAAGATAAAGTTCTTGTTATCAGCTAACTTATCTGCAATTACTCTCCTCTAGGGACTGAAGTGGATGGAAGAAAGCACCTTGGCCAGGGCAAATGCAATTAGAAACAGAGTAAGTTATCTCTACAGGATGTTTGAAAGCCCCACATAATACTCCTACAATACCTAAGGTGAAGACTCATACATTGGTGGGTCTCCAGGTTTCCATTACATGACCTGTGGCTAGACCCTGGATCATAAATTGAGTAGTTTCTAGAGGAGCCAATCTGGATTAAGGAGCAGTGGGAACAGAAAACAAACCAGAGTTCAAGCAGATCAGCAGTGCCAAAACATACACTCACACTCTGGCAGTGCAGAGGTAGGCATTTGCAAGCAGAGATGCTGGGGCTGAAGAGGATCTTGCTCAATTAGTGTGAGATCCCAGCTTCAAAGCAGATGTTCCTCCTAATTCAGCCATGCTGCACCTCTGCCTGGCATGGGTGACACAAGAAAGGAAGGAAGGAAAGTGCTCTTTATCAAAAGCCTACAGACAGGCTCTGACCAGAAGCACTACATTGTCCCCTGGGACAAAAAGGCCACGTGGACAACCTGCGGCTCATTGTGGAAGCCCCTGAGAAAGGTAGATGAGCCTAGAAAGCAGGAACCTCAGCTGGGGAGGAAATGCAAAGGAAACTCAGCAGCACCAGAGCAACTGCCTTCCCCAGCCTTGCAACAGGTTACATTTTTGCTCTCTCTAGGAGGTAAAAGTTGATAGCTGTCCCTGCAGCTCCCATCACGGCAGACCCTGGGAAGCTCTTTAACCCTCTGTGGGGTGGCATTGTCTATGTACAGCACATGCCCTGGTGAACCCATTTCACCTGCTCATTCTCTTGTCCTCACCTCTGCTTCCCAGCTGGAGGAAAGAGCATTCCTTTTTAACTCACAAGGGGGTGTCAGTGAGTGGGAACCTAAGTCTTATCCCGCCCCTCCCCGCATTCTCTTGATGCCTCTCGGCAGCTCTGCCTGTGCAACCTGCAGAGCGTGCAGATGTATGAATCGGGCCAGGAACGCAGTCCTGCCCGGGGGACATTTTCCATGTAGCGTGTAACAAGGTCGTGGGAGACGGGCAGTTGGAGTGGCAGGAACCTAGGCTTCTTTCTCGGTCATCTCCTCGCAGGTAGAACCACACCACCCAGTGCACGCACACTGAGGGCAGGAGCACAGCGGGGAGACCTGCAGCCCCTAGCTCTGCACCCATCTCCCAGGACACCGCACATGCTTGCACCTGATGCTGGAGAAGGAAACCTCTAACAGACACCGACTCCCAGGAGGCCTGCAGTGCTCCAGCACAAAGCTGAAGTATCTTGACGCGAGCAGTGATGCTCTTGCAGAGCTGATGCCTGTCACCCACTGGTCCAGGAAAGTTTGCTTAACAGTTGCCTTTGTTTTTAAACATGAACCCTGGTGGAGGTCAAAGTGCTTGCTTGCTTAGAGTCAGTCCTCAGGCACTCTACCAGTTTGCATTAGACCTGTCTGTCTTGGGAATAAATCTGTCTGTGTATTCCAGGAAAAAAGGAAAAAAAACCAAACAAACAAACAAACAAATTCTGGCCAAGTGTTGATTTTAAACTGGAAAAGGAGCCAGGCAGAAACACAGTTAAAACTGAGTTCTAGCTCTGCCCCTGTGTGCTTACTCCAAAAAAGGGCATAAGCCCAGTATTTGGGGGGAAAAGAGAAAAAAAAGAAGTCTACTCACCCTGAAGGGGAACAAGACTGAATTTCCCAGTGCCTGTGGAGCTCAGAGGCAGTGGGGAAAGTGAAAGCAGCAGGATCATACATAGTGCCATAATACCACGTGCCAGGCAAGTCAGACCTGGCTGAGAGTTTCTAGAAAACCAAGCCCTGGATGTGGGACGAAGTGCAGAATGACAGCCCAAGGCAGAGGCTGGGAGTAACTCAAATCCCCACCCCTTTGCCTTTCCCCTTCTGCTGCGCACACACCTTGCGGGCTGGCGCTGTGCCTGCAATCATGTGAGTGCAAAGTAACATTTCATTTAGCTTCCGCTTCAGCAGCAAAGTCTGCCCTAGACCGCATTTTTGTTAAGATGGGGAGAGAGGAAGGAGAAGAAAAGGCAAGCCAAGGGAAAGCAGAACTAAGCATATAGTGTTTTTCTTAACACTGTCTAAGGCTCTTGACTACATAAACTGGCGAAGGAGTGAAGTTTTAGGGACAGCAAGGAAAAGCTGATCGACCTGAAACAGCAGGAAGACAGGAGGGTCACTCACAAGTTTCCTAATGAGCTGAGATAATATGAGCTGGTTCTAGCCATTGTAATGCAGTCATTCAGTGCCCATTCAAAACTCAGGCACTGTAAGCATGGGTACCCATATAAGGACTAAAAAGTGAGAGCTGAGTGAAAAACTTGTGTATTTCTAATAAAATCAATGAATCAATGCTGATTTGCAACCACTGAGCATTTGAATGAGTCGGCAGATTTCAGGATGTTAGCCAGTGTGACTAAGGCATGTCACTACAGAACTAGTATCCTTCAGTGTTGTACTACAGAAACGTGTATAACATGCTGGATATAGGGAATTGGCACTTTCCCCAGCCAGGACACATCTCAGGAAAGCAGTGTGCAGGGAGGGATAAAAATCAGCCTGACTACTTGCACAGAGGAGTAGCTGTAAACTCAGCGTACACCAACTGTGTTTTCCAGAGAGATACTCTCCATGAGGCCAATGGGTCCCATGTTTGTATAAAGAGATCTAACATCAGAATTTATTCCTAGGAGTTTTCCCATTTCTTCTAAAGGGACTGAAGCAGAAATCCACTGATGTCTCCAGGAGATCCTTTCCTGACTTACACAAGCTTTGTTTTGCATCAAGAAAAGAGCAGTTGACTTTTCACAAAATCCATTAAGAAAAGACTATCGGTATCTTTCCAATTTCCACAGTCTACCTGCTTCACCCTTGGCCAACCCGGTCTGCATGCAGAGGGAGCTCTTTGCCAGGCTCTGTGCTTCACCAAGGCTAGTCACAGAGGAGGAAAAGGAAAATGACACCACAAGCTAGGGCAGCTTCCCTGCAACATGTAGATCTGAAGCAGCTCACCTTCTGTCTGGCTACACAGGACCTTCCAAGGACTGACTGAAAGCTGCAGGACTCCCTTTTCACAGTCTTTCCTAAGCCAAGCCTATTCTGGCTTGGGGGACGCATTCTGGATCCACCATTCTGGCTCTACCATCACATCGCAAACCCCCTTATTTAGGGAGATCTAGCATCATGCAGCAGCTCTACAGCCAATTCATCATTTTCTACAGACGTGGACAAACAGCCTCTCAAGAGATCTCCAGCACCTCTCTTAAAAGCAAGATCAGAAAAGCATGCAGCACGTGGGATCACAACTGTATAGATGAGGCAGATACCATCAAGTCACCACCATCAATCACTCTACTACACTGCCTGGAAACTGGCTTTATGCCAGCATACAGTCCTGCACAACCCCTTCCAAACCACAGCCACCAGCACCGAGCTCAGCAAAGAGCCTGCAGGGAGGCTCCTTGCAGAGAGACATCACTGGCAGAAGGATATATAGAAGCATCAATATGGACCCGCACTCATCTCTTAGAAACAACAGTGTCTGGAAACACCTGTTTCTCCTGTCTCACAGTCACACAGCCTCTGATTCACTTAAGTTCCTGAGCTGCCAAAGGATGCAATTCCTCTAAATTTTAGATATCTGCTTACCTACTGCATGTGCACAATCGCACATGATGGCACTGCCAAAAGGAAACAGTGCCTTCCCTCAAGGACTTTCCCAAGTGAGCCCATGACTTCCGGAAGTTACAAAAACATGACGCTCCAGCAGCCACAGACAATGGGCTGCTATGCAGGTGACCTGGCTTCCCTAATCCACCACGACAGGGAACGGATATGTTCAAGACAGGTCTTCAAAAGACCATAATGGCCTTGAAATGCTACCAGCTGAAAACTGTCTGAGCAAGGCAATGCATTTGGCCAGATTCCCAGTCCTCACTGAACACCGGGAGGACAGAAGAGACATGCTCACCTATCCATGATGTTATCTGTAACAGTGGCACCACAACGACATTCTGGAAACAGTTTTGCAATAGCCGTAATGAGCTCCAGCTCTTGCTTTTGGCCAGCTGGCCAGGATTCAGTGCAGACTGAAGAATCCAGCCTGGAAATTTTAGCTCTTAGTTTCAAACTGGACTCGCCCAAAATAAAAACCAAATTTTAGGCAAGGGAAACTGGATTATTCCCAGAGGATTCATTACAATACTACTGTGCAGACATGCTGTAGCTTTCCCAGGCCGTATGAACAAGAGGAACGACTTCTGCTACTTACCAGCATCACTGATGTCTCCGTTTTCCACCCGTATGCATCCCAGGCTCCCTGACACTGTTGCTGTCGCAGCAACTACTTCAAAACACTGCTCTGAGGACCAACTCAAGCCATCCTCACAGGAGTGCCCAGGAAAAGTGTCTTGCGTTCCAGGATAGCCTCAGACTAAAGGGACCTAGCAACAAAAGTGCTTTTGAAATTGCTCTTCATCTGCCTGGTGCTCCCTGTGCTGGGCACCACAATCAATGGCAAGCCAATAGAGCCAACAGCAAGGGCTGCTGGCACTTACCAAAATCCCAGCCCTCAACTTGATAGCAGCGGGTATGGCGAGGGCGTTTGTGAATGTGAGGGGAGCAGTGCTATGCTGTACACTTACAGTGCAGGGCGCTCAGTGCCACCTGCCATGCAACTCCACACCAGCCACAGCCTGGGGACCATCCCCTGCCCTGCCCGAGGCAGGGACAGCAGTCCCTGCCCTTTACAGTCACGTGGAACAGATGTAAATCACGGAGGTTAAGGCAGGGGCTTAGTGAAATGAAGGAGGCATTGAACTCTCACAACTCACCCCTGACTAGCCTGAGCAGGAATGTGGCTTCCAGGCAGCATTATGTCTTTATGGTCCCACTTCATTCCTTGTTAAGCAAGTAAATAGAGCCCAGAAGAGCTGGTGCCTGCTCCTCAGGGATCTTCCTCTGCAGGTATTGCAGCACTGAATGCAGCCCTACAAGTCTTTTGGTCACTCTCACATGTACACATGCATTTGGCTGATGCCTGAAGGGATTTGGAACTGGCTAGCAAAGGCCTCCAGTACCTCAATCACACAGTAGACCCCTCTGCTTGGTGGTGATGTTTCACTGATTCTAAGAACTCAGCACATTCACAGAGGATGTGCAGCAGAAAGCACACAGCTTTGACCTGCAGCTGGCCCCCACTCCTGCCTGCCCCTGCCTGTCACAGTACTTCTGTTTTAGAATAATTTCTTGTCCTATCTCTCATTGTCAAAAAAAAAAAAAAAAAAAAAAAAAAAAAAAAAAGTCCTGTTTTCAGATTAGCATAAAGAAATTCACATTGGCAATGACAACAGTTACAAATCTACAAAAAAGATCTACAAAAAAAAAAAAGAACCTGGAAGCTGCTTGAAACTGCCTGTCTAGCCTTAATTGCAGATGTCTAAATGCCCCAAATCGGTATTTTGTAAGACAGAACAAAATGTACATTGATTCCATGCATGAATCAGCAGCCCTTGAATGCTACCTAGCAATCTTTTCTGTTTCAGAGAGCTATTTGGTGGCGATTTAAATCCTGAATGATGGCAATTCCACCAGGTCCTAAGGAAATTTGTTCAACAGCCTAATTGCCTTCACTAGAAACCACTATACTGATTCTGATAGTGTGTATCCTCAACAGCTATGCCATTGGACTTGTGGCTTTTGCTGCATTGTCCCTCTTCCTCAGACAGATACCCGAGCATGCCCATGAAATCACTTGTCGATTCTCTACAAGCAACTTTGTAGATCAAGTTTCTTTACTCTCTTCTCCTACATGCATGGTCTTCAGGTCCCAAATTAATTGTGTAGGCCTTTTCTGACCCCACTCCAATTCTTCAACACTCTCTGAAGTGCTGACACCAGGACTAAGCAGTGCTCCTGCACCGGGCTCCCCAGCACATTTCTCCCCTGTTCCTACCACTCACCTGAGGACTGCAATCTCTCTCTTAGCTGCAGTACTGGGCTTGGCAGTCATGTTAGCTAGTTATCTTCCAAGCCCTTTGCATCGTCAATGTATTCCAGATAAGGCCTCCAGCCGTACTAGCTTGACCTCCATGCTTTGCTCCTAGATGCACAGCTTTGCATTTAACAGCACTAGACAAGCCCAGCTTTCCAGGTGACTCAGCTGTGCTCCCACAACTGACCCGTTGTTTACCTCCCCTCCATCTGCAGGATCTCCATGTTTGTGCCAACAATTATTTAGTATTTACATCGCTGACAAAGTCACCAGGTATTGCAGGGACAGAAGCAGATACCTTCAGTACTTTACAAGCATCTTCTAGCTTCCCTCCTCCCTGGTAGAGGATGACTCTCCATCTGCAGTCATTTTATGAGAATGATCACTTCCCCTGGGCTGTTTACAGCAAGCCACTTTGATTTTTGTCTTGTGTGTACGCCTGTATCAGAGTATCACCGGGAACAAAGTCAGTAGCCTTCAAATCTATGCATAATTATGTCAACATGATGACTTTTATCACCAAAAAATCATACTCTTATCAAGAATTGGGATCACATTTGTCTGACAAGGCCAGTTTCCCCATCATCATCCTGCCTTCTCTCAGCTCTTTACCAGCTGCAGAGCCTATCAGCCTTTTTATGCTTTGAGCAAACTGAAGTTTGGGTAGCCTGACAAGCTTCCCACTCATTGTCCCAGAATAATGCTGATACAGTAGGTTTTTTCCACTCCTCTGAAGTTTTTCAAGTGCCTATATTAATGATTCAAAGAGCTCCTTGGCTTAGTCTCTAAATATTCTGGACTGTAAGCTAACCATTGTTAATGTTTTGTACATTTAAAAACACTGACATTTAACATTTTTCCTAATTACTGGGAGTAATTTCTTACTGGAGCAGAAAATATTCCCTTATGACCAAGCTATGAATACACAGTCTTCTCCTTTCCAAACACCAAGCAATAGTTACTGATTATTTCTGCCTTTTTTTTCTCATAAGCAACAATTTTGCAACCCTGTTCAGTATGGAGCCTGTACCACTGCTAGGATTTCATGAATCCCTGATACATTTTAAAGAATCCCTTCTTATTGTTCCAAACCCGCTGCCCAAAGGCTCTTCATTGGCACCCTTCAGTTCTCTCATCAATTGTCTGCATTTCCTTGCAGATTACTTGTCCACATCACTTCCTCTATTTTTCCATTCATTGTATTTTGGGGTTTTTATTGCTGCTTTCGTCTCCTCTGTTAACCAAAACAGCTTTTTTTAACTAAAGAATTCATCTTTGCAAATGCAGAATTGTGGTTTCTCAGGGACCTAATATAGGATTCTTGAACAACTCCCAATTATTATTCACATTTTTATGCTTAAGTTCTTCCTCCCACTTTATTTGGCCTATAATTATTTTCAGTTTGGGGAAACTAGGTCCCCTTAAAGTACCAATCATACATATCACTGGTTGGAACTATATATTCCCTTTTCACATAGCAAATTAAGTTCAGTCACGATTACTTGTACCTAAGCAAACATCCTTTTCAGTTTAGTGCTTAATTCATTTTTATTAACCTGGATGAGGCCTGAAATTGCATTACTCCAAGACAGCTGTGATACCTTCTAGATAGAGTGTTATTCACCTATGTTTTAGGCAAATATGTTTTTTCCAGTGCTGCAAAAACACACCTGAAATAACTACATGGAAGTGTAATTTTTTATCTTCCTTCTCCTCTGGCATAGTTTCAAGGAGCTGCTCACCCAGGCATTGTGCAATACTGGTAAGAAGTAATTCCGTCCCCTGTGTTACTGTTGATCAGCTACAACCTTGAGCTTTCCATGTCTTCTTTTGACTTACCAACAGCTTGACAGCAAATAAAAAGATATGTGGTGTCACCCTCTTTTCTTTCTCCACTTCATCCTTCCTAGAAAGCATGGCTGTAGCTACTTTATTTTTAAACATTCCAAACAGGCAACTCATCCCTCTGGACTCCAGCGGTAACAATAGCCCATTTATCTTAATAAAAAGGCCTTATAAATTCACACAGGGATGGAACTTGTGATCAAATTACCCTAGCCTAGCAAGTCACTGTACACTGGCTGAGTAGCAGAGACTGTCCAGGAGCCCAGACTTAGACCATGCTGTAGGAATTGTTTCAGCAGTAATGCCTCCGTCAGCAGCTCCAACCACTCCTTACATGCCTGCATTCTGTGAATGGGTGAAGCCTTTGTGCAGGCACTCGGGAAGCTGGAAATGCACTTAGGAAACTGGAAATGCAGTGCCCAGTGCAATTTGCTGAAACATTCAAGCTGTCACAGAGTGACTGGCAAGATGCTGGGAGCAAGCAGCTAGACTGGAAGGAATAGGTCTGCTTAGTCACCTCTCACCAGTGAAAGACTGGAAGGTACACTACCTGTCTACCAGGTACCCACCGTGGTCTCAATAAGATTATAGATATACCTTGTCTCAGGACATCTGCAACTGCCTGAGTACAGAAATCTCAGTCCTAAAAATCCCCAGACACCATTTTACCAGACATACCAACAGTGACAGGACTTCACTTCCTCTCTCAAACTGCTACAGAGGAATTTGGTATGTTTGCACTTTGGGGGATACCCTGAAACTCCACAGCCAGGAACTTCCCCAGCCATACACAGAAGTCAGGGGGCATTCTTGTATGATTATAAGCATGGGATATCACAAAGCTGAGGTTAATCAATACACACAGGTGGTCAAACTGCTGCACATTCCCAGGAGAATGGGTTGCTTTGGCCAGAGTAAGGTAAGAGCTTCAAAATGGAACTCAGAACATCAGCAGCAAACCTCTGACTATCTAGTGCTGGTTCAGGGCATGCCTTCCCTGCTGGGACAGCCCTGGGCAAGCGGGCTAGCAACCACAGTGTCAAGCCTTCCCAAAGCTGCACAGCCCTGAGATGTCTAGTGAAACACCTGGGAGAGTTAGTTTTGTGCCGATCCTGTGCAACTGTGGAAAGATAAGGTGCTTTAGCCTTCTTTAGCATTAGATTCTGACATAACTTACCTGTCCTTCTGGGTGCTCGTCAGGGGGGTAAAACTGTGGAAAGAGACCAGTGGATTTTGAGCACTTGAGTGATTTAGCCAGCTCCCCCCTGCGAAACAAGTAGAAGAGAAGTCCAAAGCAATAACAAAACCTGCTTTTCACCCTGTTTCTTCAAGTGTACCAAGGAGCCAGGACTCAATGGTCTGATGAAAAGCTTGCAGGTGGAGAGGCAGGAAGATGCTTAGGACAATGTCCAGATGAAAGTTCAGATTTTCTCAGCAGTTAAAATCATCTTTAAGGAGTTAATCCAGGACACCCAGCAAAGGTAAAGCTTTTACCTGAAACAACTGAAAATTTGACCTACCCTGAATCAGAGGAATCCAGGGCTGTAGCATCAGTAGCAGGTTCCTCAACAGCAACCTGTGCTGGGACCATCCAGCAGCACATCACTGCAGGACTGCAGCTCTCCTGCAGGCTGAGAGCTTCTGGTGTTATTTATGTAATTCGTTCCCACAAGAACTCCAAACACTTCCTCTGAGCTTGCAGAAAGCTCTTCAAAATGCCACAAGGTTCCAGAAAAGCAGAGCCAGGGAACTGTAGTGATGCAGTCCCAAGCTGTCTTGGCTCAAGTGTGAGCGAAAATAGGCTTGAGCCATTCTTGGAGCGGGCTCTTTGCTCAGCCAAGTGCAGCACACCATGGAACCCATCTCCTTGGTGGGGGTAGGATGGCTTATCCTGCGTGACATCCCAGTAAGCCAACAAGTGCCACTTCTGAAAGGTGAAGGGGGCTAACCATACTTGGGGTGCTCTCAAGACAGCAACAAGGCATGATGCTCTCCCCATAAGCCTCACTTCTCAGTGAGGTCTCTCACTACAGCTATTGCAGGCAGCTAGTGTGAGGATACCTCACTGCCAGACGTACCCAGCAGAGGCAGCCAGCACCTCAGCTTTTACCTTTGGGAGAGAGGAACATCCATGGGATGATGCTTGCTGTATGGCTCAAGTAGCACCTGGTAGCACCAATTTATTTGCAACAAAATCACCCACAGTTGATGCACAGTTGCAAACCCAGTTGATTTGAGCTTTGACAGCCTGATGGTCCATAAAGATGTATAAATATTTTTCTCACATGGTACTGTTTAGGGGACATGAGGGGAGTGGGACACACTGATAGATTATAAGTAATCCACACAGAAATTAAGCATTTGAGTAAAGAAGATGAAAATCAGACTCTAGCACTGAGTCCACTGATGATGCAGCCTCTGTGCTAAAAGAACCATGCTCAGAAAGCAAAATAGGTCAACAGAAAAACATGCAAAAGCTGCCATTAAAAAAAAATTTAAAAAATTATTTGCTAGAACATTCCTGGCTTCATATAAGTCAAGTCTGAAACAGAGTATCTTTTTTTGCTGAAGATTAGTTTGAGTTCTGGCCAAAGCTAGCAATCCTGCTAATCTTGTTAGAGCAAAGAGACCGGGAAATGCACACGGCCAGCTACCTGAATCTTCCCTTACACAGTTATATGACAAGATTGTCATCACAATAAATTGCAGACTAAACACTGTTACACATTTGGTTTTAATTGACAGGACTGTTCTTAAATTGCATGGATGGATCCCTTCATAAAACCTTCACTGGTTTCAGACAGCACAGCCAACTGCTCCCCATTTGACCTCTGCATGCTCAAAAAAGATAAGCCTCATGAAAAGGAAGGAAATGTGAACATCTGAGTGCTCCAGCAGGGACACTGCCAAGCTTAGGTCAGCTGACCTAATCAATTAAAAAAATTCATTAATTTTTTTAAAATTTAAACCCTTATCAATTTCCAAGCCCACCTCTCATTCCCAGCAAGCCAATGGAGCTTGAAAGCTGTTGTGTCTGAGCACCAACCTTTACTGGCACTTGTTTCGGGTCAAGTCTCCAAGCATCCACCCACAGACTGCATGCTGCAGGAGTCAGGACAGATGCACCATGACCCAGAGCATAACCCAGACTGCAGGCGCTGTGTGCAGGACCATCACACGTGCCAGGGTCAGGCTTTGGAAGGAAAAGTGCTGTTGCATCCCCAGGAGTAACATCTCCAGGTTGCAATCAACCACCTGCCAGGTTGCCAGGCAGGAAGAGTTGCTGCCTTCCGAGGGCACAGCACGTGCAGGGGTGAAAGCAACACTAACCCAGAAGGCCAGCCTGCCCTGGCATCTCTCTTCCAAAAGCGAGTGGGACAACCAGGAGAAAGGAGAGTGGGCAGCCAGCTACCAGCGCTCTCAGCCGGCAAGTCCTGCACAGGACACCTAGCCAAGTCCAGGTGGATGCACACACGCTCTGTCCCCACTGGCACTGCTGGCATAGCTCAGCATCTCCAGAGAGAAGTCATGCCCTTTGTTTCAGCTGCTCACTTAGCCTACCCCTCTGGGAAATGCAGCCTCAGTTACGTTTTGGGAATGCCCCTTGAGGCAGAAGTCCAGCACCCTATCTCCAACGATGGCAGAGCACCTACAGGGTGGCTCTTCCCCTGGCATCTGCCCCCAATTCAAGCTGTTAGGGGCTGAGGGATGTTTTGAGCCAGACATGGCACTTGGGACATGGATGAGACTCCCTGGTGTGACTACCCTTCATCCATCTGTCTACTCCCTTTGAAACTGTTCGCACATCTTGGTGTCCAAGCATCCTTCATCCAGGCACGCTGGAAATGAATGATGTCTTGTGTGGATGTGCATCTACCTGCTAAGCCTGCTACATGATAATAAATTGATTGAGGGACCCACTCTTTGCTCTGTTATCAAAAACAATGAAGAATTGTTCCTGCTGCTCCCTTTCTGCATTAGTCCAGATAAAGCAATAGACATCTTAAAATGGTGTTTCAGTCTCCTCATCCTACTTGCAATCAACCTTTCTTACTAGCTAATAAGAGCCTTCATGAAGATTATAGGAAATAATTATAGGATTATAGAAAATTGCAAGTCAACAAGGGTAATGGAAACCATATCCTTTCCAAAAATCCTGATAGCTTTTTGCCAGCTTTCAAGTTTACTTGGTAAAGGCAATAGCATCAGTGAACAGACTTCTGAATAAAGTGTATGGCAGTAGGAATTTAGAGAAATACAAAGCCAACATATTACATACTGAAGACATGGGAAAGACAAATGGTAGTTAGTAGACCTGAAAATGTAAATGCAGATGAGAAACAACTGTGTAAGCTACTGAAGACCTCTCCAGGGGAAGTTCTTTGCCATACAGCATTCAACATGCATGTCAACAACCCAGAGGGAAAAAAACCACCAGCAAACCCCAACTCTATTATTAATGGATTTTGCAGATCAAACAAAGGTCAGAGGAGCAAAATAATTAGGGCAAAAGAGCAGAGGTGCTTTGTAATCTGGATCTCTTGTTAAAACAAATATTGTCTGCTGGCTTGCAGTTTGTCTTCTCCACAGAGCAGACAGGGACTGGACCACAACAAGGGTAACACTCTCTTTCCTGGGAAGCAGTGAGAGTAAAAAGGACTTTGAATACCCCAGGCATAAGCTCTCAGAAAACCACTGTGCCTGAAAGAACCACAGACAAACTCAGATGCATAAACAAAGAAAGATGAGGATAGGGACAATACCACCGCGCCAAGCACATGCGTGACTGTCATGATGCAAGACAGACGCTGCTAGGCCTGGGAAGAGCTGAGGGAATAGTTAACATGTAGAAAATGTGCCCTGCTGGGAAAGGCTCAATGGGTTCCCTTTGCTTCATTTAACAAAAAGAACATTAAAGGACAAACTGACTACAGTTGCAGTACACGCACAAGGCAGAGAAAGTTGATAGCTGAGGCTCTTTGGTGGAATACAAACTGTCACAAAATTGAACAGTTGAAAGCTGAAGCTGGGCTGTATTCTTGGGCTAAATGTGTCCAGGTTTGTTGAAGAAAACTAAAAATTAGTCTTCAGAACCACTGTCATGGGACAGAAACCCTGTCACTGGGATGCAGGAGCCAAGTGGGATCCCCATGGACCTGGCAATCCAGTCTGGGCCAAAAAGGAACCGTACTACAGCTGCTGGATGGGAGGGTGACAGCAGTGCAGTCCAGTTCTTACATCTGAAAGGATGCTGTCTTCTACAACTCTTCAGGCATGTGCCTTTAGTTTGTCCAGACTGGTTGCAACCTTGCTGTCCAAGGGAAAAGCTGGCAGCTACAGTCCCACATTTCTGGGTTTAGTAATGGGCAGTAGGTAGTGAACCCTCAGGATCAAGTGTCAGATGGAGCCGCAGTATCAGGCTGATCACCATAAGTATGGCTGATCACCATAAGTATGCACCAACACCTCAGAACGTGCAGACCAAAGCTTAGCCCAGAGGCACCCAGCTGAATGAGCCAAGCCCACAACCCCTCCAACTCCTCACTGTCTGCTGAGTTGCTGCAAAAAGCATCCAGCTCAGAGCTTCTGTGTGCTCCCTTTGATGTCAGAAGGACAATCTGTTATTGAAACCGTAGGAACAAGAATGGAAGGTCCCTGCATTGAATCCATTGAAGTGAAGAGGTGAAACAATGAGGTTCTGTCAACACTATTGCCTTACTTCTGATTTATATCACAGGTGCCCAGTTCTGGA
Organism: Elanoides forficatus; assembly: GCA_025311575.1. Classification (NCBI taxonomy): domain Eukaryota; kingdom Metazoa; phylum Chordata; class Aves; order Accipitriformes; family Accipitridae; genus Elanoides; species Elanoides forficatus. The sequence goes on from JAOBAS010000072.1 coordinate 30,039,369, forward strand.
GTAGCGTCAATAAAAAAGTGTGTCCTTGGCTAAGTTAGCTTGATTTTAATATTAAAAATGACACCCACTTGTGCATAATGAGCATGTAAATATAAAACCACCTTGAGTTAGGTAATTATCTAGACACATATAGAAGTACTTTTGTTACATAAATTGCAACCACTCATGTATTTTGTTACCACTTTTTCCTTGATCCTGATGTGTATATGAGACCCTGTTTGCCTTTCAAGTGTGTGCTAGCTTTGTGGAGATACCACCTAGCACCCATCTCTGCACAGACATGAAATAAACAAATACCTCAACTCTGTGTGTTATTGGCTCTTCATACACCAGGTAAAGAACCCTGTTTTGGGACAACACCTTGAGGGGCCTCTGATGCCCAGGACTCCTCTCAGTCCACTGACAATGCTATGCTCCTCCACAGCAACAGTACTCTCACCCAAAGCTAGAGCATCTCAAGTGTCATGGAGTGTGTCTGCCAACCAGCCCACCAGCCTATTGCTGACTTGTCAGAGGACAGCGGGTTAACCCAGTCACGAGCACTCTCAGAGCAATGTACACAACTTGTCGGCCAGCCCTCAATAACTGCGAAAAGAGGAAAGTGTAGTGGCATGCTCACACAGGGAGTCAGCCACAGGCAAGGGGCAGTCCATGGGAGCTGCGAGGAGAAACGAAGCCACATTTAGTGCCTGACATCTTCTGTTTCTGCTATGTAATATGCTGAGCAAAGGGCATTTTTAATGGGAAAATCCAGCTAGTTGATATGCATGCAGACTGCAGATGCAAGGAGCTTATAATGGCACGTGACCAGTGCAAGCCGGTGCCACAGCAAAATCCACAGTTGGGGATTTCAAAGCCCTACTCCAGAGTCGAGGCTGTTTGAAACAAAATCTCCACCCTTCTGAATGCAGAGACAGCAGATCAGCAACTGAATTCCCCTTTTACTCTCTTGGAGGAAAGAACCCTGAACTCCCCAGGTAGTTAATAAGATCTTAATTAAACTCTAATTATGCCAATAGAAATGCAAAGCCTTAGCTATTTCGGTTCCCACCGGCCAGCCCATTCACCATTCCTGATGTCTAGACTTCGAGGCTGCAGGTGTGTCTACACACAAACAGAAAACAAAAACAAAACCAGATCACAGACTCCAGCAGCCAAAGATGCAAATAGGATCAATTCAGTCATTTCAGCTCCAGTTCATGTGCAGAAAACCCTGATGTTCCCATCACCTGAGGAGAGAGGGCTGTTCCTGATGCATACATCTTGAAGTTGCACCCTCGGGGCAGAAGATGCAATCAGGGGCAGAAGATGCAATCAAGGTTACCGCAAGTAGTGTCCCATCCAACTTGTTCAGCAGTGAGTGCTCTGCTCCTCTGTCAGCTCTTTCATCAAGCAGCTGCTCTTCGCTCTGCTTCAAGTTTGGATCTGAACTACTTGCAGAGTTCCCACCACATGCTTCTCCAGGTACTTTCTTTCTCTGAGGTTCTCTGTCACTGCTGTTGTCAAAGGTGAACCTGAACCAGGGTCTTGTGAATGGAAACACTGCCAGATCTGACATCATCCCCAAAATTGAAGACAAACATTATAATTTATAAACTCAATGTAGAAAAAAAGCCCTTTGTTTGAGACTAGCATAATTCTCTCCAATTTCGTATCATATCTTTTGGGCCTAATATCAAGCCATCACTGCTGTTTCTCTAACTTCCTTAGAAGGGGAAAAACCAAACCAACCAACTACTCTCTCCACATGTAACAAGGCAGTGGTGTCTTGGCTTCTTACTTTCCCCACAGATGTGGGCTGCTCCTAAATAGCAGTTTTATACCAGGGGCTATCAAGGGTGGCCCTATCACCCAAGCAGGTACACAGATCAAGCAAGAAAAATGATGTTGCTGTTATGTCAGGAGGGTTGTATTTGCTAAGCAGGAGTCTACAGCTCTCACAGAGTCATGTTAGTGGTCCAGAACTTAGAAGAGTCCAGAATCCTTTAGAGAAAAGCAGGAATCTCTCAGCGCTTTGTTGCTTGCAGAGGTTGCTCTTTGAGTAGAAACATGGACAATTAATGTCCTAATTAATGCAAAATTATCAACCCTAGAAGCCTTTGCTTCATTTTCTATCTGCAACTAACTGTATGAGGAAGTGGCTGAAACATGCAAAAGTTAAAACTTTCAAGTGCTCAGTCCCAGAGCTGGAGCCAGGATTTCAGGAGCAGTCAGTCCTTAGTGGCTCCCTGCTTTCTACTGCCACCCAAGGCAGCTTTGAAGACTACTTTTGAAGATGTAGCCACATATTCAGATGCTCAGTTAGGAACAGAGTGTTGTGGCAAGCTCTGGACAGAGGAAAGCTACGTAGGGAAAATAACTCTCAAATCAAGAACAGCCAACAGGTGGAGTCTTCCATCAAGTGTCCCAAGCTTGGAAAATCCAAACTGGCCAGAGTCTTGGCTAGGAAGTAGTGATGGCTGGACAGTGTTTACACACTTAAGCCTCAGTCCCACACAGAGGGTAGACACAAGTCCAAACTTGTGTTCAACCTCAAACAGGTCTGTGAGAAACACAGGCTGGACACCACCTGAGTGTGCCAAAGCACAGCCTGTTTACAAATGCATGGCACAGGCTGGGCCAAGGCCACCTCATTTTCTGAGCCAATACCAAACTGATGTTCATGACACAACAGCAGGAGCCAACAGCAAAGCTGCACCAGCTTTAGGCTGGAGCACTAATGCCTCCAATCCAGCAAACATGTACGCACATGCATAACTTGAAAGGAACAGTTGGGAGGTCTGAGGGACTGACTCCAGCACTGGAAGTCAGCAGTGGCAGACTGGGTACAGCTAGAAAGCCTTTTATCTTCTAGAAGCACAGATGCTGCTAGGAATGAGACTTGCATCCTTATAGGGTATTGCAACAGGAGAGGCACTACCCATGAAAAAGGGAAAAAAAGTGGGAGAAAAAAGTCTTTAAGACAAACTAGGACAGAAACAGCATGAAACAGGAAAATAAACACCATCGCCCTGGCATGCAGACAGACTAATCTTCCCATACTCCCTGAAGTTACATATATCTTGGAACAAGAGAGGGGGATTGAGGAGGCAGTAAAGTATTTCACAGATTGCATACACATCATTGTGTACCATATAGAAATAATACTTTTATGGCCTGGCTATGTGGGCAGCCAGCCTGAGTTGAGCAAGAACAGAGAGATTTGGCAGGTAAAATAAGTCATAAAACAAAAGATAGAGGTGACTGGAACCAATAGAGCCAAAGAAAAAGAGCCCTCTGACAGGCAGCATTAGCTGTTTTATGTGTGGGGGGGTTTTGTTTATTTTTTTCTTCTCTCTCCTCAAAAGGAGAAGAAGGAAGTCTCTAGCTTGGGTTTCTCTGCACTTTGCAGTTACTGAATATTGTGCAACGCCATGGAGACAATGATAAACTGTTGCAGACCTCCACCTGCAATAACATACCCACACCAGCAAGGCTTTGTCCCATAGTATGGATCAAAAGAAGGACCTAGCTAATAACAATGTATTGCTTGTAAGTGGCCCGGGAGTCCTCCTCACCAGGTAGTACAATCATGTCCTAAGTGAAAGAGCAAACCCTATGCAGAAACATAAACTGAGAGCACTAAATGTGCTTCTCTGCCAAGTAAATCATCTCTCTGTGACTCTGCTGCAACAAAAAAGCATTTCTTGCACAGGATTAGACCATTCCTTATGGCTTTGTGTCCCCGTTTTCCTCAGCATAAGTTTCTAAGTCCTGCCTGTCTGTTTGCTCACTTGAAAGGCAGACACAGAAGTGGTCTGACACAGGGGGTTCCCAGGCAGCAGCACAATACCAAAGGAAGTAATTTTCAAAGAGCCTATTTTAAAGTCTTTGTTTGGTTTATATTAAACACATAATTAACTCAACTGCCCGAACAAACTGAGAAGAAATCTCTGAAATCAAAGATCTACAGAACTGCCAACCATGACAGTTCAGAAGAAAGGTTCTGAAACAACCACAAAACTGGCTTAGAAACATAAAAATCACATGCCTCTGGTTCTCCTTTTCCTCGAGCTGCCTGTATTGGAAATCTACAGTGGGCAGAAGTGAGGGTGTGAATTTGTGGTGCAGTAGCTGCTCCAGACCTGCTCCCCCAACGAACAGTGTACTCCGTCCCCCTGGATGTGAGCAGACACGGGAGGAGCCACAGCTTGCATGATGCACAAGCACATCTCTACCCTCTGTGGGGTAATCACAGGCTGTGATTGCCCTGACTAAAGCTAAGTTTCTCCAGCAGTTCTGGCTAACCCGACCCCCTCAGCTGGGCTCTCACAATAAATGTCACCAGGTTGGGCAACTCTGGATGTTGCAGCTCTATGTCCCCACCCCATGCAGCTTCCCAGCTCACAGGGTATTTATGTCACCTGCAAAAGAGCACAGCAAAAGCCACTCTGTGAAGCAAGCTGTGTGAAGGCCTAAAGTAAGCATCAACAGTTGCATGAGCTTAACAGGACCTGTATTTCACAGCCTCCCTACCAATTTCTTACAAGGCAGTAGAGAACACTCATGCTACCCCCACACTTCTACCATGCTAAACCAGAGAGGCAGCACTGGCAAAAGAAAAACACAGGCAATAACGTTAATAAAGCCTCAACCAGATAAGAGTTGGAGGAGATGGGCCTTCCCAGCCCATTCCTAGCATGACTGCAAGCAAACAGGGACAGCACAAGGATTCAAAGCAGCTAAGCAAAAGACTGGAGATGTGAAAAAGGCTGACCAGCTCCAAACAAGGGAAGAGAGGAGTGCAGATGCCCTACTGACAGCTAAGGACTGCACAGGTGATCGACCCTGGGCTGCCATGCTATTCCCTACACTGTGGTCACCCACCAAGATTGGCCGGGGTAGTAGCACTTCTGGCATCTGCCCTGAACTGCTGTCATTGCCTTTGCTGGGCTGCTCCTCCCCTTCTGCTCTTTCCTTTCCAGCACAGGAAACTCTGCATCAGTGACGGGACAGGCTTCAGAAGGCAGGAGAAAGGGTCAGGCATCAGTCGAAACTCTCCAGCCCCATGACCAAAGGTCCTCCCACTTTGGACTACCAGGGGGCATGCTGCAACAGCAGGTCTCACCTATTCCTAAGCAAACGCCACTTCCTCCTCCCAAACTAGCACCTCCCTGCAGCAAAGGTACCCCAGGCCAGAGAGCAACCTTATGCCTGCTTGTGATCCCACTGGGCAGGCAGAGACAGCAACAGATGCTGCTCCCTGATGTATTTAGCTCAGAGAGGAGAGCCCACGACTGCCCCCATCCAACACATGGACAACACAGAAGTCATTCTACTTGCCTGGTTATGACACTGCATGAACAATGGTGCTAAAGTCCAGCTGGTTTGCAAACACAAAGGCACTTGCACAAGGGCCTGCCCTAGCATGTGGAGCTCCCTGCAGGAAGCTGTGCTGTGCTGACCCTCACCTGGTCGCAAAGGAAGGGGAAAAAAAACCCCAAACAAACCAACCCCCAAAACCACTTTTACCAATGCAGAGGATGGGCCTCTATTTCTGAGGGCACTGAGAGGTCCACCAGGATACTTTTCCAACCAGCACTTACTTCTCAGCTTTACTCACAGCGCCCCTCCTTCCCCAGGAGATCACATCTTTCTTCTTAGCTAGCTATTACCAAGCAAGTTTAGACACCCAGCCCCAGCCTGCCCGGGGCTCCTGCAGGGCAGGCCAGGTACGGTCAGAGAGCAGACATCCAAAGGTCCAGTGCCTCTTAGGGTGGAGCCTACAAAAAGCTGCCCAGGGAAGAGGACAGGGGTCTCCCCAGGCCAAGCCTAAATGAATTTAGGATGTGGCCCGAACTCCTACAGCCAGCAAACTCCCCTGAAGGCATAGGTAAAGGCGCAGGCTGCAGGGAGCAAATGCAAGCCTCTGGGTAGGGAGCACTTACCCCACACCCCAGCCCATCCTCTTGCTGCTGCAACATCCACCCGAGCAGTCAGCCTGGCACCCTGCACACCACTCCGTCTCACCTGGGAGAAGTTCAGCCCATTGAGCGGGTGGCACTGTTCCTCCACCTTTTCCACAGCGCCTGTTTGCTTCCTCAGCCGCTCTGCTTCCTGGGCCAGGTACAGATCCAGGACGGGCACACCTCGCGACTTGATGTCTACCTCTGTCAGAGAGTTCACCATCAGCATCACCCAAACCGGCCTCTTCCGCTCCCAGTTGCCAGCAATGGCATTGAAGAGGTAGTCTGCATACAGCCCTTTGCCCCGCTGGTCTGGGGTCATCCAGGACGGCATCATGAGCTTGACGTACTCCAGGTGCCGCTTGAGCCGGCGGTAGATGTCACGGGGCAGCACGTCCTGGAGGTTCTCCCCCTGTGGCAGGAGCTGGCAGCTGGTGAGAGCTGAGATGGTATAGGGGTCAGTTAGGTCCAGCTCGAAGTACACGATGTGGCTCTGCTGGAAGGCCTTCTTGGAGTTCTCTGGGATGAAATCCCAGACACGTGTGTAAGGGACATGGATGGTGCCAAAGAAGTAAGATGGGGGATCTCTCTTGATGGTCCACAGGAAAGAGTTCAGCTCGCTTTGCTGGGGGAGAGGGAGACACAGCTGAGTAAGTACAGACATTTACGCTGGGCCACTGCAGTACAGGGCTTAAGGAAAACATAGTGCCAAGCCAGCACGTAACCTGGCTCAGCAGCTTGCCAGGATGGACTTTTCCTAAAGTGGCTTCACTCACACAAAGTCCTCGTTGACCACCCTTTTTCCCAGGTGTTGAGGTCAAAATTCAATTTTCATTAATTAAAAACACAAGAAGATCGTCCTTGGCTTCCTCCTCCCGAAAGCCAACACGGGGTCTTCTCAACAGTAACGCTACGCCGGCTCATTACCTGGCTATCTGCCAAAACCAGTAGCGGAGCACAGCCCAAGCAGGCTGTGCTCCAGGCAAGACACTTACCCAGCTTTCACCTTTTATCACGTCAAAAGCTGGCATCACTTTGCTGAAGCAGAGCAGGACAGCAGGGTTTCAATCACCTTCACCTTGACACCTCTCACTTCAGCACAGCAAGGCACCTTTCATCAAAGAAACTGCTGTGACACTTAGTGAGACGGTGCCGCAGCACCTCGGGAGAACTTTCCACCAAACTAATGAGTAACACAAAACACAGCTTGCAGGCGGACTTGCTGGAGCAGGTATAAGTACAGTTTTACAGGGATGTAGCACATGGCAGACAGACACACAGTCAAGACCCCTCACAGCCCAGTTCTCGTCTTTCTTAAGGAGTAGAGAAGCGCATGCAATACGTTGGAAAATAAGGGAAGAAATTATGCAGGCCAAACTCTGCCTGTGGTTCCAGGGCATAGTCTTTTAAACACAGAGGAGGAAAAAGCTTCTTTCTGTAGATTAGCTTTTAAAACCTCTCAAAAACCACAGCCATCAGGAGTCAGAATCAGACTTTAAATTTGTTCTGCTGCAAAATGTGCCTTGCAGCATACCCAGGAATACCAGAGTACAAGGCTGTGCTCAAGCCCTAAGCAATCCCACAGGACAGGAGAGCAGGTGGGGTAAAATGGATCCTGCATCGATCCTGCCAAGTCACTTTACACCAGCAGCAGGCATGACCTTCATCACCTACAACATGGACCCCGCTGGCGCAGTGGTCCTTACTGGAGCGATGGACACAAGCAGTTTCTATCCATCTGCACAGACAGGAAGAGGTAGCCTTTGCATGTCTAAGTAAGAGGACAGGCTTCCAGATGCACTCAAACATCTGGTCAGCCTTTAGCCAGCAGATAACTCTAGCTTCAGCTCTGAGGCTAAGTGTGCATATGTGCTGATCTAAGAAGCCTGCCTGACTGCCAAATGCAGAACAGGCTGCTTGGAGGAATTTATGGGAAGCACATTGCCTATAAATTTCTGATACTAAAGACCTAGGGTCAGAAAGGTTAATCTTAAAGACTGCTCTGCAATGGCTTATCCCAGACAACCATCTCTAGCAGCTCTCTATGTCAAACCCAGGCCACAGATCAGGCAGCACTTCAGCAAAGTACGACCATCAGTCCAGCTTACTAGCATGGACTGACAAACCAGGTATACTCCAAAGAGCTCTTCAGACGGTTCTGCAGCACGTCAAGTCTGAAGGATACCTCAGACCTTGGTAACACCATACTACAACCCTGGATCCTATAGGACAGTCCTAGAATGCACTCCTGAATTACAGACCATAAAAACTCTCCTGAAGACCATGGGAAGAAGGGAGAACAAACACGATGGAGCACCGAGAGGTAAAGAAGATACAGGGCAACGGATGAGTACGAATCTGACATAGACCCAAAAAGAACATAGGAAAATGAATACACAAAGCAAAATGAGGGAAAACAAGACAGGGTTCCCTCCTGTCATTAGTCAGGAGGGAAAAATGGAAGGACACATCACTGTGGTGAGAAATTAAATGGAAGTAGTCCTCAGTCAGCAAGGAGGAAGGACCAGAAGTGCTGCTTTCTATCTACAAGCAAGTGAAAAGACAAAAGAGGCACCTGGGACAGGCACGAGGTCGGGAGGTCAACACTCCTTCACTTCACACATGTCTGATCATGCACATGGCAGTGCACAAGAACAGCCATGACTGCAGGGAATTATGAGGAACAAGTGTTCACCAGCCAGCTTAAAACTTCAATTCAGCTCCTGAATAAACCCAGCCAGAAGGCTCAAGCCCAGATGGACGGTACCAGGCTTTAATGCGGATCATCAGCACTGCTCCAGACTACTGCACACAGTCCAGCTAGAAAGGTATTGCATTTGGCATTGCACTCTCACTTTTTTTGCTCTGCAAATCTGCCCAGCTTTCACATTTGGATACTGAAAGCAGAGTAATACTGCCAGTTACTAGTAGTACCACTGAGGAAATCACACAGGCCATCAGGCAAAAAGTAAATAATGCTTTCCTTTAGAAAGTCTGCAGCACAGGCAGAAGAAAGCAGCCTGAGACATAGCAAAACTTCTCACACAGTCCTAGAGACTGAGACCTTACAAAGCAGAGCAGCTGATCACCCTTGCTGGCACTTCCATGCCAACAGGAGCAGTCATGAACTTGGCAACCCACCCCAAGTGCCACTCAGACCTCCCTTCTCAGAATTCCTTGGAGCCAGCACAAGGGGCCAGCGAACAGGCCTCAGTCCCCCACCATTGATAGGAAACCTCCACAAACCCTGCAGAGCCAGCTTCCGAGCACCAGCAGTTGGGTATCATCACCAGCTGATCTACAAACAGAGCTCATAAAGCTCACTTTCCCTCCAAAAGGCAGCATGACAGCTGCTCAGGACATGCTAGTGCCTCACACTCCTTTGGCATCTCCTTTTCCTTCAGGAGGTGAAGACTGGAGTCCCAGCACTGCTCTGCCTCCATGCCAGACCCCTGCAAACAGCCTGCTACTGCTGTGCGTGAGAGGCAATGGGCCAAAGTCCTTGGTGTGTCTGAGCAGTTGGGTGCTGTCCCTGCTGTACCTTCTGGCACTCTCACGTCCCTCTGCACCTCCTAGAGTTCATGCATGTTTCACTGCAGTTTCAAAGAGGGAAGAAGCAACGGTATAATCTCTCCCAAACACCGTAAAAGGGGAGCTGTTAAACAATGCTCCAGGTGGCTGTGAGATAGCACAGTAGCAGTGCCGAGGCTTGTTCAGCATCGCAGTATACATCGTCACTGGCAGTACCTCTCTCTCACCTCACTTCCCTGAGAGCGTGCAGTAGATAAAGGTGTTACAACCCAATTTTCCATTGCAGTAGGATCCTTATACACAGCTGCTACATCAGAAAGGGGTGCTTTAAAACCAGCATAAATTACAGTCACAAGTGGTGTCCTGGAGGCTTAAGAGAGCTGGGTTGTATAGCTCCAAGAATTTCACTTTCAGCACCATAACAACAAAAAGTCAGGTTCATGTATAGATCAAGATGCATATTCCTGCCTCCACTCTCCAATTCACGGGTGGTACTTCATGCATTAGTCATGATGGGAAAAACTAGGAGCAAGAGGAAAAAATGGAGGGGCAGCCTAAGGAAGAGAACAGCAGTCCCACATGAGAACCCAGGTCTCCCAGTTTGCTGCCACACAAAGATCTAAGATCTCAGAGTATCAGCCCAGCCAAAAAATTGCTTGGAACAAAAAAGGAGAAAGAGAAAGGAGGCTCAGAGGGGAAGGAAAACTGCTGTCCAAAGACTGAGGAACTGGATGTGTACTCCAGACATGGGAAACCTACACCTGGTCTGCTTCCTTCTACATCACTTCTGCTTCCTTCCATCTTCTGTCTGTCTCATCGATGTAGACTATACATTTTCCAGCACAAAGTGTGTAACTCACTGTGCAGGTAGGTGCCCTCTGTGCCTTGTCTGACCCCCTAACCCTCACACTCACTGGTTGGTCCCAAGCCACATCTTCCAAACCTCAGCCCAGGATTGCACTGTTTCTCAATCCACAATATTCTCTTAAAATTCTTTTGCTTGCTACAGAAGCCAGAGTATGTGGCATGCAATATTTCACCCAGGCAGGCAGCCCTATAACCCTCCCTATATGGCTTTTTCCCTTCCTCTTATCTATCCTGGTGTCGTATCTTGTCATGTTCATTTATACCTAACAGAGGCAAAGATTGTGCCTTTACTCACTATGTGAAGTGTCCCATGCACCTACAGTAATGCACAGAGAAATACTAGGCACACTTTTAATAGTTGCTCTCTTGAGATTTTGCCCACCTGCATTACTGACACTCTCAAACTCTACTTAAGACTGTAAGCAGAACTCGCCTGGGGATAAACACGGCATTGGCTCCAACTATTAAAAGAACACACATTCAGTCTCCGTTTGCCAGAAATGAAAAATAAAAATCAAATTTTTAACTAAAAAGGCAAGGGTTGAGAGCAGACAGATTACTTGCTCTGCTGAAGTGCATATATGGGGAAAGTAGCCATTTAAATTAATTGGCCCACTGTCAGGAACAACGCATCATAAAATACTAACCAGCTACAACCACAAGCATTCTGCTGTTAATCCCTGGATTCTGACTTTAAATTTACCAGTACACTCCTATGTTAAGCAAAAAGAAAGCACCACCAGACCACATTACTTAGTAACAGGAATATAACCCAAAGGATTCCAGCATACTTTATTTTAGATTAACTGTTTTCAAAGCCTTTCTTTTTTCCTGTTAAAAAAATAATAATGAGGCACATTATTGGCTGCAGCTTTAACTGTAATTTGGAGTGATGAGAAAGCCCTCCGAGTATTGTATGTACATTCCTTAAAATAGCAGCTTCCCTCTTTCAGGCACTGATACATATAATTCTTTCATGACAGAAGCTTTAGGCAACCTGATAAAAGGAAGAAAGGTATACCTGTAATCTAGAGAGGTAAGAAAAGAGATCCCATAAAACCAAACAAAAAAGCGTTCCCAGATGATGCAGGGACAAGGAAGAATATTTTTTCCCAAGGGGTTGGTGTAAGTATTCATAAGGATACACTCAACAGCTTTGCAAGTAAGGCAGACCATGCCATTCCTAGACAGTGTGGTTACCACCACTGTCCTAATGACCCTAGGAAACAGCCTGCCAATACCAGAACTACAGGTGGTCTCACATTTTAATGACAGAGTAATTAACAGATAATGAGCTACCATTAACACATTTCACCCCCAGTTTTCCTGGTAACTGGCAGAAGTCCAGTCAATGGCTCCTGAGGAAAACTCCCTGCATGTCCCACCGAATCAGTGAATTACCCATTTCCGTAAGTAGGACTTCTGCTGCTCAGGCTCTCAGGGCCTGTCCCCTTCCTTCTTGCTCTCACTAGCTCCTTGCAGTAGATTTAACGCCAGCTCACAGCTTTTCCACTTGCCCTCAAGGGGAAGGGGGCACCCACTTCAGAGGCTTGACCTGGCTTTATGGCAGTGTCACAGCTGGACACTTAAAATCCTAGTTGACAAACTGGTTCCAGGCACAAGCAAATTTGTGAGGCACCGTCCCCCAAGGTAGGGTTAAGCTTTCTAACCCAAGCTCAGGCAGACACCTCCAGTGAGGCACATGTTGCTTGGCATATGGTTGAATCAGCAGTGCCCTAAATCCTAGGAGACATCTCAGCCTCTATGGCAGCAGGGGGGCCAGCATGCTCAGCTGGAGGCAGCAAGGCCCCTAGAGCAGGGGCTACCTGTAGGTGCACGTGTAGGTGAGAGAGAGAGAAGAAAGGTCACAGAGCAGACCTTCTTCATAGTTCTCACACCTACCCCTGCACACTGACCCTGCAGTCAGCCCACTGCGGCTTTGGCACCTCCCCAGTGCAGCAGCTCTGCATTTACTTCTAAAGTCTTCCAGTTCCCTTAACAGCTGTGCTGGAGGAGGTAACGCTGCCTGGGGCAGGAGATGAACACAAACGGCAAGACACATGTCCCAGGCGTGTCTCGGGCACACAGCACCTCCAGTCAGGCTGCTTCTAAGTCCAAGCAGATGCCAGGAGACAGCACAGATGGTCTGTTAACACTAACAGCCACATTAACACAAAGTAAGTTCAGGAAGGCTTTCCCTACATGATTTTCAGTACTTATCTCAGAAACTTCAGCGAGAACTGTTTTTTCTCAGTGTCTGATTTTTAATGGAAATGACATCCTGCTCACAAGCTTCACACTGGCCAGAACATCATCACCCCTAACTTGCAGCAGGGACCCTCAGCTGTGCTTACCACCCACCGGAGCCAGGTCAGCCGATGCTGCTCCTGGTTACTACAGTCATGCTGATGAGGTTAGAGGACGAGCAAAACGTAACACAACTGAGAAGCGTGTTTCCACTTCAGGGGCAGGGCCATTTGCTGATCCGAACCAGCTCCGACAACGCTCGGCGTTCAGCAGTAAGGCAAGAGGCTACTCCCAGCGAGGGATGCTGGCAGCAAGTCACTCCAGGCGAGCCTGTCCTGTCGCGAGCGGCGTGGCTCGTCCCGCACGGTGCAGCCAAAAGGTCCTGCTGGGGCTCATCGCGGGGCCTTCCTCCTCCGTCAGCACCCAGCGGCGGTCGTCCCACCGGGGGCACGGCCCCGAGAAACCACCCTCCCCTCCCCTCCCCTCCCCGCTCCCGCCAGCCACCCGTGCCCGGACGGCCGCTGACCGAGCTC
>JAOBAS010000072.1:30053304-30065488 GCA_025311575.1 Elanoides forficatus
CCTGCCATGCCCTGCCCTGCCCTGCCATGCCTGCCCGCTACCTTGCCGGGCCCTGCCCAGCCTGGCCCTGCCCTGCCCTGCCCTGCCTTGCCTCGCCTGCCTCTGCTTCCCTGCTCCTGCCTGCCCCCTGCTCTGCCTGCCGGTGTTTGCCCAGCCTGCTGCTCTCCTGAGGTGCATATGAAATTGGATGTTGTGATTCTTCCCAAGTCTCTTTATTGTCCGTCATCTTCAGACTGAGGAACTATTTTGACTTATTCTTGTTTCAGGACACCTGTGCCAAAACTGTGTGTCCAGTGTGCTTTGCATGAGCAGTGTGATCTAGTTAGATGAAAAATGCACTGAAGAACATAGCACCATCTTTAATTGTAAAACTCAGCCGTATTTGCTGAGGAGACTGGTATGTAAAACCTTACAAAAGTACATACTGCTATTAATCACAGTCTTAAAAATACAGAGCAAAGCCAGAAATATGCCAGTTTTTAGTCCAGTGTGAATTAAAAGCATGAACTTTCATAGCTCTCAAAATATTCATAAGAGGATCTTCCTGATAACTTTAATGTGGCACGTGTAATTCACAAATGGCGCTTTTAGGACTTAAGCTAAGAAAACTTTTAAAGTTAGAGTGCTAACTCTCTATTGCCCACCACGTTGTATGGTGCTTTGTATGGTACATTCCCCTCGTGCACCATCCCCATTTGTTTTAATTAAGGACTTCAAAACACGAAGAAGCCAAATCTGTCAAAGCCGTAAATAAAAGGACAACAGAGGTCAAATGAAGGGGAAAAAGTTAGGCCACTCTATGAACTGGCATCTGCTTGTTTAAGTAGCAGAATATGGTGTTGCTCTTAATGCAGATTCTTCTCCACAATGCATTTCTCTATCTTTTCTCAGCATTCTGTTAATAGTATTTTTACCATTACCACTTTAGTAGTCACTGTTATGCTCACTGTCCCATGGGGATGAATGGGGATGCTTCTGCGTTTTTGTTTTTGATAGCTAGTGGACCTGACCTACCCCTAGGCTGGGTACGCTGGATGCACAAAGATGGTCTTAAAAGACTACTATAGTTCCTTTATAATGTTGACCATTCCTTCTGAAGGTGTGTGTGAAAATACCATGCACAAAGCAACAGGCAAGCTGCAGACCAACTGCTTCAAGCTCTTTGCAGACTCAGACAGTAATTATTTCTTTAGCTTTACCCTATTCTTACTTTTAAACTCATCATTTTCACTCCCAGAGATCCAAATCTCTGTCCCTAAGGTTAAATTCTGGTTCAGAGTCAATGGCAAACTTCCCACCAACTCCAAAAAAGTGAAGGTGCCATTCTTGATGTTTGCTAGGAGAGCCTAGTTTTTGTGGTGCAAAGTAACTGCCTCCAGAAGAAGATAGCCAGAGCGAAACCCCACCATTGTCTTGTCTTCTGTTATGTGCATTACTGTACTTCTGAATACTGTAGGTTTTGATGAGGAGAATGATACTGGTAATATGTGAAATACATCTTCTTTTGTCAGGTCATGCCAACCATTTAGAACAAAAAGCATTATCTGACAAGGAATATGACATTTATGCAATATATAGTAGTTATAATCCCTAACTATTTTAACTATTATTCCTTTTTTACAGCAGGGTAAAACGCTACCTGCAATTAGCCAGCACTCCAGATACTCCTATACCTAGCAGAGCAAGAAGTGAGGATGGGACATATTTCTTCATCATTCTCTCAAAAAAAATCCCTGATTTGACATTAGGGGTTCCAGCAGTGAGTTTGCCCACCGGTCAGAGACAGTTAAGCAGCTTTTCCAAACAAACATCACTCTTAGCAGCCAGGTGTAGAACACAGCAACAATATTTTTCTGCCCCAGAATGCAGTAAGCCGGACCCACATTTGGTCATATGTCTTTCTGGGCATGGAAGCCAGATAGCATTCATACAATACCTAGATCAAGCTATAGAGAATAAGAATAAATCTTTCATGGCACAGAGATGTGCTGCCAGACTTAGTAGGTACCTTCTGTGTGATTATTTTTAGTTGCGTTTGGTTCTAAAGCAGCAAAATACATGACAACACTTTCTGAAACACGCAGCTCGCAGGCATACAGGCAATGCAGATAAAGATGCTGCTTGGCTTTATTTTTGAATTGCTGGGAAATGCATTCTTTGTGGTGAATTGCTAATGGAAAATAGGGAATAAGGAAGGAGAAAAGGAATGTTTTACAGAGACTTTCAAAGTAATTTATACTTTCACTACAACATTTCAGTAGAAAGCCACATCCTAGACCTATTAACAGAAACCTAAGAGATAAACCCAACATTTTTATTTAATAAAATTCTGTCTGTAGAGTGGCTGGGATTTGTTTATCCCAGTCCCTTACAAAATGATTTCAATAGGACTTCAGCATGTGCTCAAGGCTAAGCATGTGCTTATTTACATTGCACAGAAAGGGAAAATGAAGCATGCACTTAATGCTTTTCTGAATCAGGGCCTTAGACCACAGAGAGTCTGTGATGCAAGTTGTCTGGTTGGTAGTTAATTCAAGGTAACTGAAGGGGCAGGCTCCACAGTTGTGTCTCTTACAACAGCAAAGTTTAAGCAGCTAGTTTAAGCAGCTGTCATGCACAGGCAGTTGCTCACACTCACATCCCATGCTTTTAGGAGTGCCTACAGGTGGGGCCAAGTAGTGACCTGAGCTGTATGTCAAAAGTAGCTACTTTTTTTTTTTTTATCAGCTGATGTTTAACTTCAGTCAGTTTCCCAGGCCATAGGAATGGCTGAGAGGCTGTCAGAGGCATAAGTCTCCTCAAGTGCGTGTTACTGCTGACAGATCGGCAGAGGATCACAGTCCAGGACTCCTGCACATGCTAATTTAGATGGCATGCGTCTGTGTGCACATGCAGCACAGCATGTGTACAGTGCACACACTCCTGACAGGCTTTCAGCTTGTGCATGTGCCTTTGCTACCTAACCTTAACCTGCAGTGTGAAAGCAAGCCACCCTGTACAGCCAAACACAGTGAGCCTTGAGTGAAAGAAGCTGCCACAAAAGAGATTTGCACAGACTTAAGGACAGAATTATATTCATACTCCGTTAACAGGCAGGTCAGCCGTGATTCACCCACTCTCGAACATGATTCGGCTGGCTTTTAATTCAACATAGATTTTAAACTCCATAAAATTAAGCATGAGGATTTCTTACCATTTAAAATTATGAAACAGATATCATAAAGCAGATAATAAAGGAGGCAAAGGAGCTTTCTTCATCAAGTTGAGAAAAGTACTCTATCTGCATTTGAAAGGAAGTTTGCTTAGAAGGATTGATGTGGACTTCAGAGATTCAGGAACACAGAGCTCCAATTATGCCTCTAGATAAAAAGGGTTAGTGAACTTTGTAGTATGTTACTGTATGAAAGTGTTAGGTCAGCTGGAAGGGAAATATGGGGAATATATTACAAAGTGAAGTGGTTACATGTAATTATCAAGCATAGTCAGCCAGAAGCCAAAAATAAAGAGTAAAGAGTGGAATTCTGTTCTCTAAACGCATCGTAATAATAGTAATCTCAATTTGAATGGAGAGAGAAAGCTAAACAAAAATAAATCTCTTAGCATTGAAAGGAGGTGAAGAGAAAGTACATGACCAGAACAGGGAGCTCTGAATTGCACTAGGCCCCAGCAGTTCAGGAATAAAGGAGGGGATCATTTTAAGCCAGGCTGGAAAGAGTTAAAGGACATCTTACAAACCCCTTTCCTCAATGTGAAAGTATTCTTTATAAGACTGCACACAGAACCCAAACTGTTTAGAAGGTGAGAATACAGTGCTAACAAAATAGTAAAAATAGTGTGAGTTCTTCAGCTACTGATCCATAATGTTAGGAGGAAAAAATGCAAAGGGTTGTCAAAATAAATATGATTACTGCATTATTTTATTAAATTCAGTAAACAGGGACCCCCTATCTCATGCAGATAGAATGTATTGTGTATCCTGAGGTGTTTTAAAGGGGAGTTAGTTGCATTGTCATCATACTGCAACTGGAGAAGCAGAAACAGACCACAGCTCCATGATGAAACTAACTGTTTTTTCTCCACCAAAAGGGATGTTACATCCTGATCAGCCCATGGCTCACCCTCTCACCTGATGCTTTGGTGCTCCTCTGCATTGGTCATGGCTGCGTCATGAAATTACACGCTGGACAGTAAGCATGTTGGCCAAATGTGCTCTGCAGGGCTGGCATGGAAATGTAGGTCCCTGAAGGCTAGTCTGTCCCTCTCTCTCTGGGAACTGTAGCCCCGTTGCTAACCTGTGCATGGCCCTCAGCACCGCTGGCTGAAAAACAGCTGCTTAGGTGTTGGAAAGGAGAGATGCAGCAGTCCCTCTTTTCCCACTTCCTTCTCAAGCCCTTCCACTGGCTTGGAGGAAAGATGCAGGAGCAATCAGTGCTGGAAACCCAGGTGGATCCTGGTCCTGTGCACACAGGCAGCCATCTGGGAAGCAGATGGAAAGTCTGAGCCCCCAGGAGGGATCCCCAATGTGTAAAACTTTCAGTTTACATAGGTAGATTTCTGATGTCTTCCAGGAAGTACCAGGACAACTTTGCTGTGGAACAAATGAAGAAAATCTAAAATGGGTAGAAATGCATTGAATTCAGGTTATCCATTAAATTAGCATGGTTTTTTCAATACATCTTTGGGGGAGAAAAGCTGTCCTGATTTTTTAGCAGCTGTAATTAAAGATTTCCAAAAAGAGGGGAGGAGTTTTCTGAGAGAAAACACCTATTTTGTCCTGATTTTCTAGCTGGCTCTAAAAAAATATTAGCAAAGCTGTCAGTGTTGAAGACACAATGTAGGCAACACTCTAACTTGCTACAAAATGTTTTCTTAGTAGTGTGTAAAGTGCCTGATTTTTTTTGTAAAAACAGATAAATACGTGGTGAACATCTCCCTGTGGTTACCAAGGCAGAAACAGACCCACAGAGTGCATCATGGAGGTGAAGCTCCAGCACAAGGGAAACAGCATAGTTTTGATACCGGCTTCAGTGGGATTTTTCCTCGGGGTGGTGGAGCTCAGGTCAGACATTTGTGGCCCCACAGAACTGCTGTGCATGTGCCAACCCATTCAGACTCGACTTCTGAAAAGCACTTGAATGTGTCCTAGCATGGCAGTAAGCCACTGGTGATCCTGCTGGGTTGTCTGCTATACAGACATGCACAGCAAATGACCGTCCCTGCCTCAAGGCGTTTAAAGCTCAGATCCTGTGAAGATTTATATAGACAGTTTGCTACATGCACTGCAAAATGTCCCTGGAAAATTAAAGAAACAGCATACTGAAAATATTTCATACAATTTTGGATTAGCCTCGCACTCTCTCAAGAGATCACATAGCTGGATATGAGCCTGTCAGTGATTATCATTTACTTGACTGTAGAGATCCTTCTTGTCAGCCCATCAGTGCCACAGAGCTGAAATTAAGTTTCTATTCTAGCTCTATTTTCATTGGTAATTTTCTTTTAGTCAGCACTTGCTTTGCTTTCAGTCAACTGAGAATTTTCTTTCTCCCAACTAAGTATTGAAGAAAATTACTTCAGTTTCTCATCAGGATTTAAAAAAAAAAAAAAAAAAGAGCCAATAAATATGCTTTCTACTTGTTTCAAGAAATGGCACAACTCTAGCTTGACGATTTTTAATGCTGAATTTATTTGCTGAAACAGCATTTTAGGGTGGGGAAGGGGGCTAATAACTGCCTTTTAGTCATGGTTATTGCACCTAGCTTTGCAGAACAGGTAATCTCAAGGAGCTAGAAGACTGTCTAACCCTTATTGGGTAGGGTGACCATTTCTACTGGAAATGCTGTGTAACTTTCTTAGCCAGTCTGGATCTGATTTGCACTCTTTCCACTGAGATCTCTGTCCAGGACATCAGTGATCACAGGATTACTCCCTAAATCCTGTGTTAAAGATGTGTTACGGAAGGCCAATTACCTCCTCTGCGCCCCCTATGATGACATAAAACAAATTTCTTCATCATTGCGGTGTCTCTCAAGTAAGCGAGTTGCCAGGGACATGAAAGCAGCAGGAGCACATTCAAGCTCCAGACCAGGAGGGTTCTTGGATGCATGCTTAACTTGAAGCAGATGGACAGTACAACAGCTGAACCAGATCTCCACTTTGAGGCTGAGATCTAGTCAAACACCCTGTTGTGCAGAAAATAAACCCAGACCAGAACAATCAAAGGAAGCTGAACCCTCCATTGCTCTGTGTGGTTAATAATGAATTAAAACCATTTAGGAGGGAAGTTCCTGGGGAGGCAGTTCTTCCCCAAGGATATCTCCCCATCATGTGAAGGTGAAAGACCTGGTACAAAGCCATCTGTACCATGCTATTAGCAAGCCAGAACCTGGCACCAAACCATTAGCAAGCAAGCCCATTCTTCCCTGGACCCCAGATCCATGCACTAAAGCTACTCCACCCTGTTTCTTTGCCTTGCAATGGTGGAGGACTCCTACTTAGTTGCCATGACTATCTGCAACTATTTTAAACCAAAGCCTCATTTTTTAAACCTCAGAGGCATTTGCTAGGATGAGCCATGAGCTTTCACACTTAATGGTGAAATTCTGGATGGAAAAGCCTAATTCTAACATATGAAGCAGAAGCAGACAAACCTGTGGACCTCATCTAACCTCCCTTCAGCCAGACAGAGACACTTATCGTATAGGTGGAAAATGTAAGGTCCAAAACAGGACTTCCATGAATCTCCTAGGCTTCTTCACCTCCACAGCTGAGAGGCAGTCAAGCTAGCTGCTACTCCCTTATTCTCCTCAGGCCATGGGGTTGGCTTTTATCAGTGAAAAAAGCCCACCCACAGGCTTATCTCATCAGCTTTCTTGAAACTGCACACAAAGGGTCAGAGCTACTTTCCTGAATAAGATGTCACAGGATTGCAGCCCAAGTGCATACCCATGCACAGGCCAGATCTGCACAAGATACTGAGGCAGATTTTAAAGAGCACTCAGCATTGACTCCAGTCTTCTTTTTCTGCAGATGAAGGGATTTGGGATGTATTGTTCTTTGCCCCTACTCATCTTCTGATCCATAAAGACACTCTGACCAGAAGACGGCATCATCATTTCTGCGGGTGCATCCTAAAGGGTAGGACTGTACTTTTCCTAGGCTGGTCTCTTCCCCATCTTCACGAGATTCGGACCACTTTAGCAGGGTTCAGGCCTTACTGGGTGCCCCAATATCTGTTAGACATTATGAACCATCTGTCTCTGGGTCCTCCTGCTCAATAGCTGCCAACTTCACAGGCCAATAGCAGGTCAATGTATAGACTCCACAGAAAGCATGCATACTGGTACCAAGCATTCAGCGCCATGGTGAGCCAGCTCTCACAGCTCTGCACAGAAGGCAGGAGGGCCATACGCTCAAGTAAAATCAGCTGAGTTCAGCACAGGAAGCAGTCTTGCCCAGTTCTACTAGGACAAATAAGGGAGGTGCTAGGTTTTTCTGGGCTGTAGCTTTCTGGTCCTATTTGACTGATTTATAAATGCCAGACAGTTCAGTATAGACCATTAAGAACAGTTACAGATAGCATTTTAAATCCAGTTAGAGAATGTTTCTTTCTTCTGCTCTTTTCTTGATTGTGGCTCTTTCCATTGTCAAGCAATATGACAGAAAAGCAAGAATGATCAGTATCTAGATGTGTCAGGCTGTCTCTGGACAGGTGCAGAAGTGAAATGGAGTGACATTCATGCAACTGAAGTGGACAGAAGATGTTTTAATACCAAGAGTACAGAGGCTGTGCTAAAGATAGCAACATTTGGGGGAGAAATGGCATCAAAGACAATAGCATTTCCTAACTGTCTAAAAATTTAATAAAATATTTTCAGCTGAATACTAAATCTTGTAGGATATATCCTGGTCATTCTCAAGTCAGAAGATCAGATAGATGGGGAAGTGAGGGCAGGAAGAGGTTGCATCATTTCTCCAAATGTTTGACTGAATAACTCATTAAAACTGAACAACATTTTCATTACTTATTCTGCAAAGTTGGGCCTCTAAAAGTCATATATAGGCTGGAGTAGGGAACCAGCCTGAATGGTTCCCTACTTCAGCCTGTATATGGCTTTTGCCTGAACAGGAGTCCAGGCAAGTGCACCCTAGCAGAATATCAGTTCCTGATGAGGAAAGGGGAAAGAGCCCAACATACCCATCCTGCATTTTGTGATTAGGGTGCAAGAATTTTTCTGCATGTCGCAAAACCTGTGGTGCCAGAACATGGCTTTGTTCACCACCTCTTTTACCCTCTGTCTGCTGTGCACACCGGTTTAGCAGCCTTGCTGCATCTGCTGCTCCTCCAGTCTTTGCATTGCCTGGTTGTCTTTCACATCACCCACATGACTGCTTTCCTGGACCTATCTGGCAAAGGAGAAGTTTTCTGCCTGTTTGCAGTTAGCACACCCCTCTGCTAGTAAGGTCTTCTTTTTCCCAACCTCGTGCTCCTTCATCCTGCCTGGCAACACTGCCAGAATGTCAACTCAGGCCTTGCAGGGCTTGTGAATTTGGGCTCGGTGCTTGGCACACACAGCAAAATCACTTCTAGTCCCAGGCTGGGCGCATGGGGCTCCATGAAGTGACTACTCACTGGCAGGGTTTAGCTACAGACTAACTAAACCACAGTGAATAGTGGAGTGTCAGTTACGTATGGAAGGGGTTTTCCTTACCATATGCTTACATCAAGTCAACCAAGATAATCACTTTTAAAAAACATCATCACTTAAAGGATAGATCTCTGATGGGGGGTAGCAGGTAGGGCACAGAGAGTGAGGCCAGTGCACTGGGAGGCGAGTAGGGAAGATGCCACAGCTCTGGTTTTGATGGTGAATCCTAGGTGTTGCAGAATAACAAAAGGTGACTATGTCCCCCTGCATCCCCCATGACAAATTCATCTGCAAAGTGGTGATGTTAGAAACACAAGGGCTAACTCTGGGGTAACAATTCCAGGGCTGTGCTAAAAATCATCCTCCAAGGAAGCTCCCTCTGCTTGCTCATCAGGAGCAGCTAATATGCCTGTAGTGGAGAACACAACGAGGCTCAGTTTTGCCAGGACATGTTCTTCCTGTGCTGGCACAGGACAAGCTCCCGGTCGGTTCTAAAAATGGCCTGCAGGCTGTAACCCTAAACGCAGGGAGGAGATCGCACTTCCTCATGAAGTGTGCCCCTGGGCCCCCATAAATTACAGAGGGACCCTCAGTATAGGCTGGAGGGCTGGCTATTTGTTTTTCCTGTGGAGTCTGAGCTGGTGTTGATTCATGACACTTGCTTAGAAGTGCTCTTTCAATGCATTTGCGTGAGACAGCAGCAGCGTTTGGGCCCTTGCAGATATTAAAAGCACCACAGGACCTCTCCTAAGCAAACAGGGGTGTTAATCCTTGGCCAAACCCCAGCAGAGGAAACGGGATAATTTACACCTCGCTTCCTGGGATTCTCGCCATCGCTCCTGGGGACAGAATTATACCTTGTCACTTCCTGCCTCGGGGTCAAGTCCTCCTGGCTTTAATGCACCCTTCTCACTCCACAGCACCTACCCATAGGTCAGTTTCTCACTGGATTCCAGCAGATCTCTATGGGCCTGCTCTCTCCCATCCCCTTCAAGAAAATTTGCAATGTATGGATGGAGACTTACTGTGGCTTTGCCCCTTGTCTGCTAATAGTAAAGCAGTGTCTGCACACCCCAAAGCAGGCTCTGGTCTCCAGAAGCATTTTCACAATAAATTAGCCCACCCATCTGTCCTCACACACCTGTTCTGGCTTCTGAAGGCAAGTCTTGTTGCAGATGATGAAAAGCTGAGGCACTGAGTATTTGCACACAGCCTTCTGTGTCACAATAGTCTAACCAACTTTTGGGCTTGGTCACCTTGCTCTAACCATCAGAGCACACCCTGTGAAAGAAATCGGATCACATTTTTACAGTTTGTGTTTTCAGAATAGTTGAGGGATGCAGCTCAACACACTGTTGTTCAAGTTTGCTTGAAAGCTACAGGGGTTTAGGGTCCTTGATGCACAGTGGGATGAATATGGTATTACATGTGCTGAGATAACAAAGTTAGTTCAAAGGCTGGTAGGGCTGCAAAGCTCAACTCTGCAGCATATTCAGGGACCAGATTGTGTGGTGTGTCCGTGTGGCACTGTGCTGAAGCAGCTATGTTACTTCTGTGATCTCTGTGATCCATGCTCTGCTTCAGTGGCAAGGGTCATGGAGCAACACTGAGTGAGGATGAAAAGTGCCCCAGGGTAAAGCATTGCAATCAAACACGCTGATACATCAATGGCAACCACCACTGTCACGAACGTCATTATTCAGTGTTGGCGAAAGCAGAACCAAGAGTTTAGGACTAAGACTTTCTTACAATACATGCTTTATAGACCTAACAGACACAAGCTGCCTCCAAAACTGGGAAGCCTGAGAGAAAGGATAGGAACATTTCCTTGGAGCTTTAGGATTGGATCCAAGACCTGTCTCTGTTTATATGATAACTTACTGTTTCTACAGTAAACTCACTTAAATAGTAGCAAGAGAGAGAATGTTCCATTTACAGCCAATAGTAAGAAATATGCAGAAACCTTCTGTACTAGTTTCCTCTTGTGTTCTAGTAAACAAACCATGTTTACTCAGCTAACTAGCTCGAAAGCATATGCACCTAAACATTTGCCTTTTACCCTAGCTGCATCACCAGTTGTGATAGAAGAGATCACCTCTCCCTGCAAATATTACACTTGAAATCAACATTGGTGAATTACTGCCTGATCCAAATCTATATTGAGGTCTTTCTCACAAACAGACTAGCTTCAGCTTACATTAAGATATCCTCTTAAACTGATTGCACAAAGACATGAGGGCAACTCAGTCTTAGAAAGCTGGTTTTGCTTGGCTTAAATAAAACAAAAGTAAATCCAGGAAAGTAAATCTATTTAGTCTGACTTGAATACCCTTCTGTTCCTTCATACAGAAATTCCCACTGCTACTTTCAATATTCTGGCTGTGTTATGCCTAGTATGCCAGGTGAATAATTTCCTACCTCTAAAGGCACATCAATCCTCTGCCCTGCAAGAAGATGGGCCAATGCTATTGGAAATGTAATGTCAGTTGCACTTTCTCAGCTGTTCATGGCACATTGTGCACTGGAGTAGTGGAAGGCAGGTGGATCCCTGCATGTCTCCAGTTTTCCTGAGTCTTTACCCAAAGGAACTGAAGAAAACTGCTGCTTTCAAAGTCCTTGAGGATAGAAGGCTGCTCTTCTCCACCCACCATGTCCTTTTCTGTGATGACTGCTTCAAAAAAAGGATTACGGATTTCCGGATGCTTTTTCATTCAGGTGAGACATTGTGCAGAGCTGCTTGCAGATTGCATGTTCACTTTCTATGAAGCTGGATTTTGCTGCTGAGCAGAGAGACCTTTACCACTCCTGGTCCCAATTCAGATAACATATACTTATACAAAGTTTTCCCCCTGCAGAGACAGCCTGAAACTTCCTCACCACCTACATGAGAAAACTCCCCCCTCATCTAAGCAGTTCTTCAAGCAAACCTAGCTAGGAAGAGGAGGTGACAGGCCTGTTAGAGCTCACATAGTTTTCACTGGAGCTAGTAATGCCCATTTCATTTAGCAATGACAAAGACTGAGAATAAATTCCTCTGCTTTCAGGAATAAATCTTTGGCTGAGAAGAATCATCTTC
Source organism: Elanoides forficatus (assembly GCA_025311575.1). NCBI lineage: Eukaryota > Metazoa > Chordata > Aves > Accipitriformes > Accipitridae > Elanoides > Elanoides forficatus. The sequence continues at coordinate 30,065,029 of JAOBAS010000072.1, forward strand.
TGGCACTATCTCTGTCTGTGCTGTGTACAAAGAAGCCCAGAGGCTCACATTAGCTCACATGAGAAGATTGACTTTCAGTTGGTAAAAGCTAGGCAAGGCAAACTCTCTGCCTTATACTGCTAAGTATTCCAATGTCTTCCCAGCATTTCACTAGGGGAACTGACATCTTTTGACAGCAAAATTACTAAGTGATAACTATAGTACCAAAAAGTTTCCCGCCTTGCTAAATACTATGGCTGCACCTACACAACCGTGAATAACACGGGTGAGTACAGCAGAGGTCAGTCGCCACAGAAACCACTGGAGACATGGGACATCCATGCTGCAGCGGTCAGCTCAGTGGTAAGAGGGCTTTCTTCAGCCAAAGTCACCACACTGCTCCGTGTGCACATTTGCATGTCTTCTAGCCATAAATCCTCTGCTAACTCTGGGGCATGGTTATCTTAAAGGTAGTCTGTAA
>JAOBAS010000072.1:30088970-30115298 GCA_025311575.1 Elanoides forficatus
CCCGAGGCCTACTTGCTCCTCATCTCCCTTATCCCCAAGAGCTAGCACCCCTACAAGCATCACTGCTCTCACAGTCCACCATCTGTCGCAGCAGACTGCAAATTTGCTGCACCACAGACCACTAACTTCTACCCTGGGCTGCTAGTTTTATATCACAGGCAGAGTGGAGGCTAAGTGGTAGAAAAGGGAATACCACATCCTAGGAAGAGGTTAGAGATGTTTAGTCTTAGTGATGATTCACCTGTAAGGGCTGACACATAGGCTCCCTAGACCTTCTCTTTCCAAAGGACTGCTGCTGCCCCACACTATCCATCATATTCCTACAAACCTTGGGCTTCTGTCATAGAAATTCCAGGTTTCCAGGGCAGCTGGAAGGCCACAAATGACATATTGATGCAAAGATGAAAAAATCAGGCCCAGAGCAATGTTCTATCCCGGGCATGCTGCATGTCTCTCCCTTGTGTCCTTGTACAAACAACATTCCCCTCTTCACTCCCTGAAGTATTCAGATCTCTGTTACTCCATGCCAGCTCTTACTAACACATCACATAGGGCACAGTCTCCCTTCATCCTCCTATTTGAAGGTGTCCCCAACAATGTGAGGGGACTGCTTTGGAAATGGAGGCCTCTTCAAGGAGAAAGAGTCCAAAAAGGAGAGCTGGAAGGAAGAATATGGCAGACTTTTATTTGGTACAGGGAAGTGGCTCAATACAACTTCTGTGTCCATGTTTCTGTTACTATCACCATGCACTTAGAGGCACTGGCACAAACAGGAGAAGTATGACAGGATATGTGATGACTCTGAAGTTAGGAATTCAAGAAAACAACTGTTTTGTGCATGAAACTAGGGACAGAAGAAAGGATTGTCTGTGAAGGAGGCTAGTAACAAGGACCAAGTATGGAGATACAGCCTTGAGGCAGGAAAGAATAGGGCTTCAAATAACTAAGGCAGCTCACCACCTTTGTGCTGCAGAGACTCAAATTTACCACACTCTGTATAGCATCAGACACATCAACAAGGTTGAAAGCTGATGGATGCTCTAGAAAAATTATCTGCTGTATGGAAAGGATAGGGATGTGAAATCCACATAAGATAGACACAAATTTAACATGCTCAAAGCTGGGTAGTGTGCTTAAAAGTTTAAGGTATTTTTCTGTACACTCAGCCAATGTTATTCTACAAACAGGACGGGTGGGCTACTGGAATTTATTCTAACTTCTGTCCCAAGAGAAAGCATTGCCATTAAAGCTCCAGCTACAGGCATGGCTTTTGCTCAGTAGAGATAACTATAAGTCAGATGTTTTCACAGTCCTCAGGAACAGATGCATTGTAGTAAAGTTGCAGTTTAGGGAATACTGCTTTATCTTCATTTATTGGGGTCTTAAGCACAAAGAAGTACTTGTGAAGCATGGAGTATAATCTCTGCTGTGAGGGGAAGTTTATCTCCCATCTGGCAAAAGCACAGACAAAATAAAACTTGCCAAAAGTCACAAATAAATAAATAAATAGAATAAACAGAATGCCAAAGGAAAAAAAGTGATCTTGATTTCCAGAAGCAGTATTCCCCAGAAAAACCATTATAAAATTCATATTGCTCTTCCAGTCTTGTGCAACAAGAACCCACAACCTCTCTTAACAAGTGCAAAAGGGTACAACAAGTGAAAGGAATGGGGAGCAATTCAGGGAGCACCATTTCCAAAAGAATGCCGTTCAGCTGCAAAGGCTTCTAGCAAGAATTCTAAGAACAATTAGAAGTTGAGAAGCATTAAAATAAGAGACTCCTGGGGCATAAAGGGAGGAAGAGATTGATCAACAGCCTCAGAGTGCATCCATGGGAAATTCGATCATAGCAGGCTCTCTGAGCTAGCAAAGGCGTAGGCACAGAGGCCTCTTGGGCAGAGTCTGGAAGACGAATTGAGATGAATTTGAACCAGAGATGTGGTGTAAGCTTTTCAATAGACAGTAGATATCACAACCATTGGGAAGGTCTGGGAAAGAGTGTACTCTTGTTTAAGCAAAGATATTGAACTTCAGGCAGGAGTGAATACGAGTAAATACTATGGCCTAATATGCCAAACATAAAATTAGGTCACCACTTTTGACTACTCAAGCCAGAGAACATATATTTGCAGCTCTTTCTTCTCCTGAAGGCTGAGGTGTAAAGCTGGTATTCTGACCACAGTTTTTCGGTTCAAGTGTTCCTTGATAACACTAAAGTTCTACTAATGCTTAAGTTTTCCCCATGTTACATTGAACTGGCTTCAGACTGTTTATTTACTTGCAGGATGGAAGTAACAATACAATAATGTTTACATTCCCCAGTAAAACTCTGGGAAATGAGATCCCTTATTGGCTGTTTCTGGAACAGCCACTCTTATACCAACATCCCTAATGAGTGTTGGTGCATGAAAAACCATTTTACAGGATCTAGATTTCCCATTGAAACATTCCACCAGATCAAATTTTCAACTTTTTTTTCATCTTTTATGCCTTCTCTGCCTCCCCTAATGAATTTCATTAGAATTGCTTAGTTTTAATGAACTGGTATTTTCAGCTAGAGCAGCCAGATCTGCTCAAGACCATTCATAGATAATCTAAGGTGAAATCTAAGGTGAAAGAGCAAGCAGGTGTCCCCAGTCAATATTACTGGCAGGAATTCAGTGTGTGGAAGCAAATGTCCAAGGAGATGTTCAGCAGCCCAAGAACTCTCAGCAGTTTTATGAGTTTATAGAGGAATGTATTGAGCAGTACAGGCCAGTCCTGCTCAACTCAGGACAAATTGCCTGGAATGGATATTCAGAAGAAAAATTTATAAACTGATGGCAGCAGTGCTGTGATGACTTAGCGAAAGAGCTTATCCCACTGACTGTCCCATGGTGTATTATAGGTGGTTTTCTAATGCACTTGCTGCCAAGTCTGGGGGAAAATAGAAAGCCAGATGGCTCTGAACTTCTTGTTTGTCCTCAGTGGTGCCTTTCTCATTTCCAGGGTTTTGTCACTATGTGCTGTGTGACATACAAACATCACCATTTAGAAAGACAAGAAATCACATTAACTAACATGAAGAATGTTGACATTTCCACGGAAGCAGGCCAAAGTCCTTTCTCAGAGATATCTTGCACCTCTGTATGCAGTGATACCTAATAAAGCAAGAAGAAATGGACAAAACATTCACAGGCAGAGTGGAAGCTTGAGAACTGCATGGGACAGGACCTCAAATCACTGTGTGTTAGCCTGCCGTGCATCCTTAATCTTGTACATGAAATAGATTTGGCCTAGAAGATGTGACTTGTGATGCATCTGATACTTGTGATGTATCTGATATATATGTGTACTTGTGGAGATCTGACTTGTGATGTGTTTGATACACTGTCTTAGCTCACAGGCTTACCACTCAGCTAATCAGCAGCTGCTAAGTTACGTGGGAAAAGGCGGAGGGAAGAAGTGGTATACATGTATGCATGACACAGCTGGAGTAGCAGTCTGTTAAGCATCCCAGTATGTTTCTGTGGTCCTTACCAGCCTCTGCCAGTCAGGCTGAGTGACACCACCAGTTTGACAGTTCATCACTGCACTAGGACTACCATCCAGTTTTCATTGTAAAGAAGTCATTTCCACAAAAACAATCACATCTCACATTGTGCTGCTAAGCCCCTTGAGCACTGCCTGGTATTTTTCTGAGGTCTGAAATAAGGTTTGGAGCAGGAAACATGCACAACTGTATGGATTGCAGCAGTGTCTCTGGACTATTAATAATGACCAAGGCTCAGGTTTTCATTGCTTCCAGTGCTCCAGGCACTGTCTTCCTGCAGAACAAGCACATTCCCTGTGCTGAATCACTTGGTCAACACAGGAATGGAGGTCAGCAAGGGCATCTAGGGTAGAGCTCCAGCATCTTGTTTTGCAGGATAACACATGGCATGCTTGCTCAGTGAGGGATCAAGTTCCATCTTAACAATACAGAAAAATCTTATCCTCCCTTCTGCCACTACATCCTTTCATCCAAGACCAGAAGCCTTTCCACTGTTGCCCTTTGTGTATCCTAGGAGAGTCTACACCATTTTTACTGGTGCTAGTGTTGTCCTTTGGCTTGAACAGCTCTTTCTCCTCTGCATATTTCCCAGCATGTTTACTGCTAAACATGTTTTCTCTGAGACCTCATTTTGCTGGGTAAGGCAAGCCAAGCACTCCTTGATTGATACTTCCATCAAAACCGGTGCAGGAGGGGTCAGCTTTCTCAAATGTTGGCAGTTGTACATACTTTTCTGGAGGGTGTTTCACCTGTCCCTTGTACAATAGCATCAGTATTCCACCAAGTTGCCTGGAAAGGACTCCATTTGTGGACAACACACTCAGCAGAAAGTATTGAGGGAAGTGACATGCACAACATAAAAAGTGTGAGAGCTGATAAGCTCTTCTGAATCCATGGCATTGTCTATTTAGCCATGTCTCCCAGGAGGCTTTAACCTCCAGATTTTAAATCAGCAGGGCTGACACTGGACAAATTTTTCTGTGCTGCAGCATGACCAGAGTCCTAAAGCCCCTTCAGGCTACTCCTTTCCCCTCCGCTTCCACACTTAGGCACCTGGCTCTAGTAGGATTGAATCTGCCACATCTCCTGAAGTCCCTGGAAGATACAGAGCCCATGCAAAGGCTTCTTAAAGGTGAGGAAAAAAAGGAGTTTCAGTGAGGACACAGTCTGAGTGCACTGAGACTAGGAACTGCTGGAGATGCTGCTCCTCTCAGTCCATGGAGTAGCTCAGTGCTGGGAAAAATAAATTCTAATGTCTAAAAAGCAATATCATACTATCAGTAAAAAGTCTGATGAAATTGTGTAAAAAGTCTGTGCTCAGCAGGAGGAATATCATTGCATAGAGTGGGCTGCATGAAGTGATGGACTTTCAGAGGTAGGCCCATTCACTGAGCCAGACACCAGGCAAGGCAGCTTCAGCTCTGTTCCTTCAGAAGTGTCAACAATCCCAGACTGTGTTCAGTTCCCATCCATAAAATGGAAGTGACAGCAGAGACCCACTTCGCTGCAAGAACAGGAGTACAGAAGCATCAAGGTCTCCTTTGATATTGGAGAAAGGAGGAGGGAGGGCAAATCAAAGAACCTTTGATAAGTAGGACATCAAAATGATCCGCTGTCCCTGCCCTTTGGAATCATGAGTCAGTCTGTTGGCTGTATTACACACAAGGTCTGAACAAAATATTCTGAGAAATTCAAAACAGCAGAGCTGCGGTTTCATGTGAAGAGCAGAATACCTTTGCTTCTTGTATATCAGTGAAAAAACACTTGATTTTGGATTAATGCTCTGGTTTTACTGGTGCCACAAGGGTGATGCACTCTTAAACCCCATGGCTATTAGCTGGTGTTACCCACATCTGTTTTTAGAAATGGCCAATGCTGAGGAATTTATTTATTTTGAAAAAAAAAAAAGAGTTTAGCCTTTGCCCACAAAAGTATCAGAGCTTCTGCTTGCACTTGAAGTAAGTAGTATCTATCTGTTGTCCCACTGTTGAAAAGTCCAAAGCAACTAGGAAGGTTGGAAATTCAGCCTTCAAGTTTTAAAGCACACCAGCTCCACTTGACCCTATAATTTTTAGTTTGACCTCCAGTTCCGCTTTAAATTTATCACCTTCATTTATTTTTTTAAACAGCTTCAGGAAAGAGTTAAGTGTAAAGTGCTGTTAATAGCGCTAACTTGTTGGCATGTTGCTGTTCATATCAACATCTGGCTGATCTGTCATCTGTTAACCCAACACCAGATGTTGTTCAGCCTAGTTTAGCTGTACCAGAGATGTAACGCATATGTCTCATCCTGTGGTTCTTGCTGCTCAAAGCTAGTAAGCCATCAACAGATGCAGCAGTTACCTCGTCTGTTGCTGGACTCCTTGACTGCTGGAAATATTTTGTTACATCTCCAAGAACAAAGCTAACTGACATTGTATGCTGGCATAAGGCCACCCAGATGGTTTCAAACACAAATCAAGACTCACCAGAAGTGAAAAAGACAGAAACAATTGTGTGGTCCTTGGTGCCCAGTAAACATGTTTCAGAGAATGTTTTTTGCCACTTAGTGCTAAGATCACCACCTGCACCCGTGCATGAACAGAAGCGTATTTCCAAGCACAGAGAAAAAGACTAGGGGATGGGTGCGAGGGGATAGACAAGTTACACACATCTGGCTGAAGAAAGTTCATATTTCAGAAAAAAATAGGTGATTCAGCATTTCCATTAGCCCTCTGACAGTTGAAAACAGATTTGATGTTACAGGTTTTCTTTGGAGCCCACAGAGCCCACAAATGGTGCTGTACTAATTGGAGACAGTTGTGCCATGCCAGACTGAAGGACTGCAGAGTGGCCAGTCCAGAAGAGATGAGGGCAGTGAGCAAGCACTCCTTAGTATAGGGATCCTGCAGCAGTTAGCAACTTTTTAAGGTGCTCAGATATGTTTAAGGCAAAGACAATGTAGTCCTGAAGACGTGCAGGGTGTCCACAGGCTCTGAGTGTCTTTTCAAGGGCCTATAAGATTTCAATCTGTCATTTTCTCATGCACATTGTCTACCTTATCAGATAGCAGCCAGGCAAATGTGGTAAGACTGATTGGTTTACATTGTCCAAGCATGCAGTAATTGTTCCTAGGTATTTATTCTGGGACAACGCAAACTCAGCATTTTCAAAATCTCCTACTGCTCCTGCACAGGTGGTCTCTATAACAAAGCCTTTGTTATTTGTAAACCTAACTGCTTCAAACCCATCAACATTTAAAATCTTCAAAGACATCGCACTGCACATGGAGAAGGTTTTGTTCCCCCTGATGCAAAAAACTGCCAGTCCTACCTCCACAAGAGCCAAAAAGCAAGATTGAAGTGGCAGACAGAAGTAGCACTGCAATGGGACATCCTTACTTGGAACCGGCCAAACTTCACGTTTTGAGAAAAACAGGATTCCCTTAGTCCACAGGCAATCACTTGAAGATGCATTAAAGCTTGAGGCAACAAAATCTAAAGTCCTGAAGCTGTACTCTGAAAGCCCTGTTAAGATACTCAATGTGAAGTGCCCATAGCAGCTGGAAAGTGCTGCAGTGGGCCTGATTTTGCAACAGTGCTTGGCAAGCTCTTATTCTACACTCTCAGCCATGGTCACCAGATCTCATGGAAGGGTCCCATACCATCTTAGGGCTGGGAGCCCAGGTCGGACCCCAAAAGTGCCAAAAGCAAAGGCTAGGCTCTATCTGGACAGATCCGGAGAGGGGGCGTGCCAGATGGGGACCGTGACAGCTATAAAACTAAACCAACAGTGCCCTCGAGTGTTGGAAATTAAAATCACAGCTCGGTTGAGTGTGTTCCGTCTCTTCATGCTTCTTGCTCCAGGTGCCCATTTCGCCTGGGTCATGGCAGCACCAGAAAGCACACACACACACACACATACACACACACACAAAAAGATCTAATGGGGAGGAAAAGATGAAAGCCAAGGGAGTTCTGAGCACTCACTAGTTTCGCAAACTAATCTTGTGTTTGCCATAACCTGGTACCACTGTGATCCCTTCCATTCCCAGAGGTTGATGTTATTTTGACCCACTGTGTGCACAGAAACAAAATGTCACAGACTTCCTGCCCATATTTGAACCAAAACCCCAATTTGTCTTCTCTAGCCCAGGAAGATGTCCCGTGGGCTTCTCAGTGGCTGGTATATCACAGTTTACACAGGAGATGTGCTATCCCTCACCTTGGGGTCAGGGGGGACCACCCTGACCAGATCTTTATAAACATTGTTAAAATCTTTCTTTCTTTTAATGTTGGCTTGCAGTGGCAGTGTGTCACAGCAGAGCTAAAGAGAACTGCGTTATACAAACCAAGAATAGTATAGGAAATTCATTGTCAAGATGATATTGCCAAGACAAAAAAAAGAGGGTTTTTTTTTTTTTTTTAATGTATTAAAACAGAAAAAAAAAAAGGTCCATCAGAGCCCTTGTAAAGGTTTATGTAGCCTTTTCTTATGTACCCTTTAACACTCAGCCCAAGTTGCTACCTGCACGTCTCAGTGAGCTTGGGCATAGACTGGGAGATCCTGGATGAGTAACAAATCAGAAGAAGGAAGAAGTTGTTATAAATTATACAAGTTTCTACTTCTTTTTTTTTTAACTAAATCTTAACTACACTGTACAGCTCTCATGCATTTGTGTATTTGTGCAGTGGGAATTTAGCTGGTTAACTCCAAGTTCACACAGATCGGCATATGGCAGCTCAGACTAAGTGAGTTGGAGCATGTAGGAAAAAGTTACAAGGTGTTTTATACATGCCCATGGCCATTTTTTCTTCTCCCAGTATATGACAGCTGAATATTTTTTGCATTGAGAGTTTTATCTTGACAATGAATAACCTGTGCTGTTCTTGATTTTTACTTTTATTTACTTAAACCTTTGTTGTAGTGTACAAGCATGTGTGCGCGCACACATACACTCTTTCTTGCACTTATTTCCTATAAAATTTTGAGTGCCACCAGCTAAAAAGCATTAGTGTTGTCTCTGCAGCATGTGTTTTCACACATACTGTAAGCTTATCTGAAAAGTCATGAGCTGGACTTGACCCATAAAGCATTCAAAGCACAGCTGGAAGACAAAATTGATTCACGCACCTTCTTCCATGAGCTAGAGTCCAGGATCAGCCAGAGATGGGCTGAGGTGAGTGTTTAAAGCTTGGAGTCTTGTTCCAATGTTACCAGCATTAATGAGCCTTTCTCCAGGGCAGCTGTTCACCTGTCTGAAAAAGAATTAGAAGTCGGGCACAAGATTCTCTTAACTCCCTCCTCTATCCACTGAGAGCAAATGACTTAGCAGAGACATCAGGAAGCTTTGGACTTCCTCCACTGGTAAGGAACTTCATTCTTCTCTTCGCTTTTTAGCTGAAAAAGAAACATGGTGACATTCACTGAAGTGGTTGCACATGTGCCAGAGGCACCCTTAGTGCCTGAGTCATGTGTTACAAAAATCAGACTCTCGGATCAGCCCACAGAAGACAGTATGCAGAGCTGGGAACAAGGAGGATGAGGAAATGGCAGAAAGACAGTCTGAACAAAACTTGAAGTGGCAATACTGTTATGCAAAATCCATGCAGGCAGGGGAAAAAGAGCAAAACCCCAACTCAGAATGAAGGAACCCAAAACATTAATGAACTACTATAAAATGGGACTTCAAGTGTCTTTGACTCTTTCTGCAGCTACTATCAGCAAAACTTCAGGGGGTGGGGGCTGTATTATCCTTGACTGTCTTAAGTATTGGGTTCTCAAAGGGTGGATGCCATCCATTTTGTTTCATTTCATAACAGAAGAATAGGATATCATTAAATTTTCCACTTGTATGATGGTTTAACCTATATTCTGGCAGAAAACAAGCTGAACAGTTTCACCTAGACACGTGTTCTTTCAATTAATATACAACATGTGCTTCACTTGAGTGTATTTTAAGAGGTAACATCTGCTTTTTCAAAATTATTATCTGTTGTTATGGGAGCTATGACTGCTCACTTAACCACTGTCTTCACAGGAAAAAAAAAAGGGCAATTATTCTGTCTCTGTGTTAATCACTAAATAGGCCTATTTTTTTCTGTTATCATGCTGCAACACAAAGACAACTTCACAATAGCTAAATTCAGTTACTGCAGATTACCAGCTTTTCTATAGTCTCTGCTCTGTCACATTAATGTTCACTAGATGAGGCATAGTATCTCACAAGCAATTAAAAGTATCATTCACAGAGGAAAAACTATCATCTGGGGATGAAATGGCAGGTCAGACAGGCAATTGCAGCACTCTATTTGTTCTCCTCAGTGCTTTTTAAATTCCGTTTTCTCTGAAGAGCTTTTAGAACACAGTCATCAACATCCCATTTTTCTCTTCATTAAAGAGTGGGATTTTCAAAGGAGCTCAGTATGGGTCTAATTCTCCTCCTACTGATCCCAAGGGTAAAACACTCAGTGATTTCAGTGGCAGGAGGGTAAAGCAAGTGCCTATGCTTCTGAAATCCCACTTGCTGATATTCTCTCAAGGGTAAAACTGCAAACTCCAGGGATAAGAAGTCTCTATTGATTAGTAGTGAAACAGCACAAGCTGCAGCAATGCAAGGATTTTCAGGCTGCTCCCCTAGGGACACAGCCCAAGGAATATCATGCTCTGAAGCAAAGCACCTACTCTGTCCTGTCCCAGTTGTCTATGGCTGGCTGTAGTCCCTTCTGCTGAGAGCTTCCCACAGAGTGAAGGTCAGATTTTCCCAAGCTCTAACAGATTTAAGAGAACAAACTCCCCATGAATCTGTAGGTGAGATTTAAAACACATCTGTAGAAAATTTGCAGGGCTGAGCTAACTAACTGTTCAAGGTGCTGGTGCTGTTAAATAGCGAAGAAAAATCTAAAAAAGGAAAGAGGTAGAAATCTTAATAATGGACTGCGTGCATCTCTGGAGACATAACTTACTCTGCTTTTCTGGCAGAAACACAGACCTCATCCACAGCTTTGCTGATGCAGAGCCACTTGTATCTCAGCTGCCTAGGTAATATCATAATTTACATGGAAATGCTGCACTGTTCTCTGCTGGACCAGGAAGAGGACTGTGGAGATAGCCTGATGAATAAATACAGGCATGCAAGTGGAGCCCAAGGTAGGAGGAAGGAGGAGCTGACACCACTGAATAGGTGAGAGCTGCCTGAAAATCTCACTAAAGCACAACAGCAAATATGTGCATAACCATTGCAGAGACCCTAGTCATAGGGCATGGAGAAGGGGAGGCCATGTGCCAGCCACAGAGCTGGGGACATGAGGAGGGAACATGCAACCATAGGGGCAAAGAGGCTAGGTCCTCTTAGCATAGCTGTGGAGCTGTGCATTGAGGAAAAGAGAATGCTGCTGAGCAAGTCAGGAGGCAATATAGGAGGCAGCTTAGCTGTGGTGGCACTTCAGTTAATGAAAAGACAGTCAGTAGTGTCCTTACGCACTGTAGCAGAAGGCACTGACGTTTGGGAAAGCTGTTGCAGAAGAATAGAGCGCAGATGAGTTCAGACCCTTCAGACCCATAATCAGTCCAGACTAACATGGTGTCTCCCAGGGTGGTCAGCACTGACACTTCGCATAAAAGTCAGTGCAGAGGAATAAAGGAGTAACCTACCCCACAAGGAAATTACTGGCCCAAGTCTGGAGCACCAAGGGCTAGGCCTGAGCTGCTCTAGATGGATCTCCACTGACACAGAGCACTAATGACAGATATTACCCAACATGTTCTTCACTCACACAGAGGTTTTAACCTGAAATAGGCTGTAGGACTCTGAGGATCCTTAAAAGCACATGAAAGATCCATGGAAATCACAAGTTCATCTCTGTGACATAATCCAAACTGCAGGAGATCCTGTATCTCATATCCTTACACTTACTGCCCCAAATACATAGAAGTCCTTACATCTATTTTAAGAGAAGCCCTGGCTGACACCAAAGAGTCCCACAGCACCTCATACTCCTGAAAATCTCTGCTGTTCAAAGTGCTTCCTCATCAAGGTAGAAGTGGTCAAATGGTAGCAATTATAGTGAAATCCAGTGTCAATAAGGTAGCCACAGCTTCTTCACCTCCCTTGGTTGTCTTCCCACTTTGTATAACAGTACCATCTTCCCTGCCCTTACAGGCACGAAGTGCAAAAGTAGCTAGACTTGTATATCCAAAGCCATCCAACACTTTTCTGGCCACCACTGCTGTTGGTTTGGCAGCCGGTGTCATATACTTGCCTGCAGTGCTGCTGTGCTGACGTCCTCATTTTTAAAGTAATCCCAATACTACTGGTCACATCCACCCCTTTTCAAAACAAATTCCTTTTAAACCTTTTTTTCCTCCCCTGTGTTTCTAGTGTTTACAATCTAGTGCAAAGATTTCTAAAAGCAGGAGCATGAAGCCCAAACTCAGAACTGTGAGATGTTTCAGGTTCAGTTGATGGCAAGGTTTAGCAACCTATGCTGATAAAATAGGTCAGAAAAATTACTTTAAAGTTCCAGTTAGCAGCAAGTATCAAGAGAATGCCCTTGGGTCCATGTTGCACAAATTCAAAGGAAAGCACAAAGATGCAACACGTGTAGCATACAGAAAAGTTCATTGTGACTGGGTCATCAGTCATCTCATCGTGTGTTTTGTTACAAAGACATAACCACTAATGGTGAAACCAGCCAATCTTTCTTGCCATCCTAAATCAAACAACTCTTACTTCAAAGACAAAACTTTTGAAGTTTGACATGTAAATCAAAAGCAACAACTGGGAAAGTCATCCATTCATTTATTGCTGTGAATGCTAAAACACATCTTCCAGAGTAAGTCAACTGAATTATTAAGGCTACAAACCCTCCCACAACTGCTGAAAGTTTCTTGCTCCCTGCAATGGGAAGCACAATAACAGTAAAACTGAAATAAAAACTAGTCACAAAACTTGATCTAATACATGGTTTGGAATTGAAGAAATAGTTGAAGATATTCAAAGGATGATATACTCAGTGCATTTCTTCCTACAGGAAGATAATACAAATGAGTCCAGGATTTGCACTGCTAGTGTAACTGGAAAAAAAGTACTAGGGAAAAGACCTTTAGGGGCACGTTGGGAAGTGAGTTAGGGAAGGCTTCAATATGTTGGTGCTACACATACACATTAATTATTAAGGTTTACTGTTTTAGACACTGCTTTGTAAATGCCTGATTATTAAAGCATACCCAGTATAGAATCATAGAATCATTTAGGTTGGAAAAGACCTTCAAGATCATTGAGTCCAACCATCATCCATGCCCACTAGACCATGTTCTGGAGTACCTTATCTATGTGCTTTTTTAATACCTCCAGGGATGGTGACTCAACCACTTCCCCGGGCAGCCTGTTCCAATGTCTGACAACCCTCTCAGTAAGGAAATTTTTCCTAATGTCCAACCTACATCTCCCTTGCTGCAACTTGAGGCCATTTCTTCTCTTCCTATCTCCAGCCACCTGACAGAAGAGACCAACACCCACCTCACTACAATCCTCCTTCAGGTAGTTGTAGAGAGCTATGAGGTCTCCCCTCAGGCTCCTCTTCTCCAGACTAAACAGCCCCAGCTCCCTCAGCCGCTCCTCATAAGACTTGTGTCTTATGACTTATGTCTTATGTATGGATATACATGTATTTATCTTTGGACAATTAAAAAGGGAGCAAACAAGTGAAGTTAGTTTAACTCCTACTGAGGAGCAGGGGATGTTGAGCAGAAAACTAACTTTTTCCTCTACTGCAATCAGAAAGTTTTAGAGCAGGGTGGTTTGGTTTGGTTTTATTTTCTCAGACACTCTAAAGACTGCGTGTCACTTGGAAATGCAGGTACAGAACTGCTGTCTTTCCTGAGATTTCCCATGACTTAATGGTCTGGAATGAACATAACAGCATTCAGCACTCATGTCAAAACTGAGGCTTTCCTCAACTTTCTCCAGCTCTGTGTTTCTCAGGTAAGAGAAGATCCTGACACACTGGAAAACCAGGACCAGTTTGTGGCTGCAAATGAGCTGTCAGATCCTGAACCTTGCAACAGGGAAATCAAAGGGACGCCTGTCAGAGCCCAAATGTCACTTTCACAAGCACTTTCCCAAAGTAAGCAACAGGAATGGCTGCCTACAAAAATCATTAGTGGAGATGACAATTCTGGCTCCAACCTGACAGCAGAGCAATTACTTCAGTGATCCAGTGATGGGGGATTCAGTCTGAATTCACAATTCACCCATGCTTCTCTGAATGTTAACTTTCAGCCACAGTATCTCATTGGAGTAGAAATATTGCCCTACCCTGGATCCTGAAGACAACCTGTGACTGAAAGAGCCTTTGAGGCAACTCAAAGAATTTCAGAAGAGCAATCTCAGACATTTCTTTGGAAGTGATGAACCAAATCCCAAAATACCTGGCTGTAACAGCTCCTTATGATATTTTAAATTCAGAATAATCACTGAGTATTTATATCATCAAGAGATTGAAGTCAGCTACACATGGGTTGAAATATATGAAATTTCAAAAAATGCTAACTTCCACTGGAAAGTGAGAGGTCCACAAAACAAAAGGGAAGAAAGAAAACTGACTTAAAGGATTTTGACACCTCCCTCCAACTGAAATAAATGCATGCTAATTCTCCAGCTGTCCTATATTCCTTTGAAAATCTAAGCCATAAATACTTTGATTCATGGCCTCTCAACATGACTAGATCCCACAACATCTTGCATCAATGAGTACCACAGGCTCCATCACCCATAACCAGTTTTAAAGGTGCTCCCGCGGGCCTCCCTTGTCTGATCTGGCAGGAGAAGAGTGACAGCATGTGCAGCCTGAAACCTGATTAATTGTTATATATTATTATCTCCTTTCTTAATTTTTCTTATTTTTTCAGCTTTAAGAGTTTCGAATACTCATCATATCATGTAATTTTTTTATGCTATTCCAAAACTTGTATATAAATTGGAATAGCAGACACAAGAAGTAAACTGGCAAGTGAGCCCTTCAGCAGCATAAAATGAGTGGCTGATGAGCATGAATTAAGAAAGGCAGCTTTTCAGGAAGGGAGGCAACTAGAAGATAAAGATGATGCCAAAGTTATGAAAAGCAGAAGCTAAAAGGAGGTTTACTGTTGAGAAAGGTGACAAGGGAGCTTGTGTTTGTGTCTCCTCTGTTTGGCCCATGCCTTTGAGGCATTTCTGGTAGATCACACATTTCACAATTTCCTTCCCATTCCTTATGGCCAGAGTGCAGGGAGCAAGGGGGAGGGAGAGGTGTGTCCCCAAACCTTTCACTGTGTTTGCAGTGTACTAAGAGGGGTTGAGATCCACACTAGCAGCCCAAGGAAGCCAAGACAAAACTATGAAGACAGCTGGTGAAGTCCATAGGTCCAACAACAGTAGGTCATATAACATACTCTCTCTACTACTCGTGTATATGTCATTGTCCCCCTGTTTGTAACACATGAAAAGTATTGCCACTGTGTCTACTTCAGCTCCTTCTCAATGTACCAGAATGATTTTTCCTAAACCTTTTCTCTCCAGTCAGGTTTTTAATTTCCCTTTTTTTGCTATTTTCTGAATTTTGTCAATTTGTGCTTCCGAGCTTTCAGCTCAGCCTATTACAAGGCGATGTTCAATGGAGCAAATAGTTTAGCTGGTGGAAGTCAGTCTGTCTTATGATTCGTACCTCCTGGAAACCAAAATACCATGTAATATTTTGGATTCAATTCCATTATCCCATATTGCTAATATACATTTTTCCTTAATAAATGAAGAAACTTTAAATATTTCAGAACTGACAAAGAATTACATGGGGCTTAGCTGCATAGTTAAATCACTATGTTGATTCCAAAAGGCCATTAAAAGCCTATAGAAGTTTAACCGAACTCTTTTAAGCTTTTGCAAAATCAACTATTTATCTCCCCATAGCTCAATTAATCAAGATATAAGCCCTGGAAAAACACTTTGGAGGGGGAAAAATCTCTGAAATCCCAGTATGCAAATAATGTGTGCATGACAGAATGAAAAGGTGAACACACTTTTATAAGCACACATGTTTATGAAAACATAGTTGCAGAGCATGACTAATGAAACCATCTACAGGAAGAGCCAAAGAGGTCAAAAAAAGTGGACAGAGGAAAAAAGCTTCACCTCTCACTTTTGTTACTTAGAGGGGGAAAAAAAGTGAGTCAGCACCATCTTTAGGCAGCAGGATACTTTGCTAGAGCAGAAAGAGGAGTCTGACACTCAGCAGGCCACCTGGAAACACACAAGCTCTGACAAGCTACTCTTTTGTTGCAGTTATTGTGCTGTTCTTATAAATAATGATCATCCAGCAGCACTTCAGATGATTAGCCCAACATGCAGATAGCTGCCTGGCTTATATCAGACAAATGTTTCTAACCACAGCTCCCCTCACCTGGGAAGCGTTGTTTGTTTTATCAGACTGTGTCTGCAATTGACATAAACTGAAGTCAGTGCTTTTGTTGAGCCAATTCTCACTGTTGTGATTCATTGTCAGAGCTTTGCTGTGAGAAAAGCAGCTCAGCTCACTGAGGAAACATTCAGGAGAGGAAAAGGGGAAAATGGGAGAGTGGACTTCAAAAATGCCCTTTGCAAAATATCTCCTGATTTTTGGCCAGTAGTAGCAGATAGGAACAATGGTAGCAAAGTCAGAACTGCAGTGGAGAGTGTAATGAGGAGAGAAATTAAATATTGATCATGCCTCGTGTCAGGGAGAAAAACAAAGAATGTGAGGAAAGAAATTGAGGGAAGAGGGGACATTTTCTACATAGCTAAAATCCTCCCGTAGCTGGAATGGGAGGCTCAAAAGCACCTTTTCATTCAGAGCAGAGACACAGGGTGGGATTGCCTGTCAGTCTCATGCTGTTCAGAGCCGGGGGCACAAGAGCTCTGCTGGACTGGATTAGATAAACCACCCCATCTTCCCTGCTTTTGACTCCAGACATATTTGCTATCTTATTGTGAGAGGACAGAGGTCATGCCGACAGTGTACAAGGGAAAATTCCTTTCTGACCCCAAACGGTATGTGGTGCATGGCAAGGTTACTCTCTCAGCTTCTGTGTATAGCTGTTAGACCACACATACCCCAAAGCCCACCTCAGTGAATGCAATCCTGCCCACTCCTGTGAACAGTGACAGTCTGCCAGACAGCTTCAGTGGCAGCAGGCTTAGGGAGATGAAAGGAAAAAAACTAGCAAATTCTGCATGTGTTTCCTAGAGACAAAAACATTTTGGAAAATTCCCCTTCTTCCCAGAGGGACACTAATAAGCAGAGGGGGCTGCTGAACCCACAACAAAGCTTCAGAGCTATCAGCTTTTTGAGATACGTACCTCAAGCAGTAAAAAGAGGGGATGAAAGTTGGTGGGAGCATATTCTACGAGTCATAAGCCCAGTGGTCTCTGGGTTGTCTCCACATCGAGATATGTTTTCCTGTGCTATGGGAAGAGAGACTGCCCTAGACCATGTGCCCAGCTGATGCAAACTGACACAGCTCCACTTGCTTCAGCAGTGCTGCCTGGCACTAGCAGCAGATCTGGTCCACAGCCAGCACCACCAGCATGGGCCTGGGAGTAGGTTCAAGAAGAGTTTACACCATTGCTTCTCCAGACCTGCTCAGCTGACTGCAGAGCAATGGGACTGATTTATAGAGGCTGGGGACATGACCTACTGCTTAAGGGAGCTCCTTAAAGCACAGAGTCTTGTCAGGCAGTTTACTGCCTCTACCCAATCTGTACCCCTGCTGTGGATATAAGCACATATTTGTATATGGGTAGACAGACAGACAGATAGGAAATTTTTAGAAATAATACATCTGCTAAAATACAATTTCACCCTAGTTCAAGCTTATGAGAGCTAGCCAGGAGCTGTACTCAAACTGATTTCATCTCGAATCCCATGTGAAGGCCATGGGATTGCACAAAACTTGTGTCTTATTGATCTGACTAACATTACTGCTGTTTGGACTGAGCAGGGATTTCTGAGGATCCTTGGTGAATGTCACTATTGATTAAGCATGTGAGGTGAAAGAGATATTCAAGAAGTAAAACTTGACACTGTAACTCTGTAAAACACTCTGTAATGTTATTTTACCATGTTCTTAGCAAAAGCAAGCAGTTCTTTCTCAGGGATTTTACCTCACTGGCTTCAGCATATTCATAACATTTCAAATAAATAGACAATGTCCACAACAAACTTCTTGCAGGAGTGGGTCTTAAATGTAGCAAGCTGAAAGGACTAAATCAGGGCAGATTTCCAGCCTTTCTGCTTCTGATCACCTGAAACAGGTGCTTTTGAACCTAGCTGGATTTAGTGCTTCCTTCCAAGCCAAGAGACAATGCCAGTCTTCCTACCCCTTGGCCAAGGTTTGACAAACCATAAACACTTTGGGGAGCTTGAAGGAGCAACCCAGGCTGGGAAGAAGGAAAGCCACAACTTTCCCCTCCTCCTGATGCAGACATAGAGTCACGGAAGGTGCTAAAATCTCCAGGGAATAGGATTGGAGAGCAAACCGGTACAGAGAGTAAGCATAACTATCTGTTACATGACAGGAGAGACACAGTCCAGTGGGATAATGTGATGCTCACAGCCTGACTTCCAGTTGCCCCAGAGCATCACGCTGCTGCTGTTGCTGAACATTGTGCTGGCAGGATGCTTCAGCTCTTCTCCCAGAAATGGACACTGAGAGTCATACCTGCTCAATGAGATGCGGACTTCAGTTTCACAACAGGACTCAACATCAGTCTGCCAATGGCAGCCTCACATGGATCCAGGCTCCATCCCTCATTTGTGCTGCTGTTTGCCTCCTCACAAGCAGGGACTACTTGTGCTTGGTGTCTAGCAGGGATGGGGTATGCAGTGCTCAGCATGCAGAAGGCCCACAGCTGTATTCAAATCAAAGTCAGGAGACTTGGGCCATCAAACAAAATCCTCTGTCATCTATCTCCAGACATGACAAGCTGCATTTCTTTTCCTCCCTCCAGCCTTAGAGGGTGGAACATGGGAAGAAAGGACAATGTTTCTCTGTTCTTTGGTTCACGGTTGGTGATTTCCACCCTCACTTCTCAGTCACTACAATTTCATTCTCCCTCCTGCAAGGTCACCTCTGTATGAGCTGGAAACCACTTTGCTACCTGCGATTCCTCTAGGCCAGTCCTTCCAAGGCTCTTTCCAAAGACTGGCTCCACCCTGTAGTTCCCTATTCTGGAGCTCGTAGGTCTTACAGTCCAAAGAGCTTTAACAACCCACTGGCATCTACTGTTGACCATATCCCTTGCAGGGCTTCTCATTCTGACTGCAATGGCTTTCTCTGCTAGCAGGAGGATTTCATTTGCTGTATTAATGTGCCCTTGTGGTAGTGTTTCTCCCTAGCTGTTTCATTGCTAATCAACCAGCTGTGCTGCCCTATGGATATACCATCGATGGACTAACTGGTGGCCACATCCTCAGTGCTGTGAAAATTCCACTGTCTGGGACTGTGTTTCCAAGGAGAACAGTTAGGAACATGCCTTTCCGCACAAAGAATTTTCTTCCCAGGAGCTGCCAGAGTTACCTGTACCACATGGCAGGCTTTTTCCTTGAAGGTAACTGACTTCATTCCAAACTTTTCCTGTGAGTAGAAAGAAAGCTTTTTACAAAGTCTGTTTTGTTTTCTCGCCGCAGTAGTAATGGCTGGCTGTTGCATCTCTCTTTGGAGCTGTCCTGCAAGTCAAATGCCTCAGGAGTTTTCTCAGATGCTTTTGATGTTCTTTCTAGTCTTTAGAAAAAGCTTTTTAAAAATGCACTGTCAGTCCCTATAAAGGCTATTTCATTTTTACTGTACTATATTATCTCTGCAGTGACATTGTTAACCTGACAGTTCACCTTCTGCCCCAGCATGTCTCAAAGAAAGAGGTGCAATATCTGGTCTTTTTCTGGTGACTTAAAAACTCTTTTTGACTAAGGAGTACAATGTCTTCTGCAGTTCCCCGGTTAGAGAAAAGGACAGTTGTTCAATAGTGTTCTTGATTCAATGTCATTGACACCAGGTATCCCAAGGTTACAGCTTTCAGGCATCGACAATTTTTATTTGGATCAACATCAATGCCAGCACTGGATACAGAGAAATGAATCATAAGCTCAAAAACACGACTCAGGGAATGGTAGCTCCAGATAAGTTAGCTCATGTATAGACCGTGAAGGGAGAAGGAGATCTCCAGAGCATCTTTCCCGGGCTCTGGCTAGCAGTCAGCTCTTGAAGAGGTGATCTCTCTTTTTTGGCTGGGATAAGATGCCTAGGAGTGGATACCCTCCACCATTGCTCTAGCCCAGTGAGTACCCAACACTACAGAGCAAAGCAGCTTCCTAGTTAACACTCAAACACATTTTGCCTGCTCAGAAAAACATGCCAAACACTATCTGAAAGAAGCCCTCAAATTAGATACAACTTCCTATTGATGGAAGCTTCGTATGACACCATGAACCCTGAATGTCCTGCAGATCCTTCAAAAGGGCACCCAAGGGTGCTTAGTACTGTATAGAGGTAGTGAGCTATACTTCTGGGATGATGAAAGATCAGGAAAATGTGAAGAAAAAATACTTTGAAACATATAACATAATTTGTCACTATTTTAAAGGATATGCCTTTATCTTTCTAAAGCACTTTTAAATATTTTCTTTTCAAGATGTTCTATACAGAGCATTCATTCTTCTCCATATAGACAAATTCATACCCATGAAAACATATTTTTGTATGATTAATTTCTATGCAACAATGACAGATAGCAAATTTCAAAATGTTTGGATGAACAGCAGCATAAAGATGTCATTACTGGTACTGAGCATTGCTAATAGAGGTAAATTGTGTGTAATTTTATCATCTGTAGTTGTTCCAGCTAATGACTGTGAGTGGCGAGAGCACAGGGATACTAAATGCCATGCTTTAAGACTTAAATCAATCTCACCGTAAGTGGTTAGGATGAACCTTGTGCTAGGCAGATTATCTGACAGTGTCACGGTGTGAAGCCCCCGCACTTTTCTTCACAGCTTACGGCAGTGACAGCTGTCACAATGAAAATCCAAGGCAAGCTGGACTGTCTGTTGACAGTAAGCATGGAAATTTATACTTTCCAGAGCCCTAACAGTGCACTGCAGCAGTCTCATACGACTGTTCCTCAGTGCTCAGCACAAAGCACTGAGAAAGCAGCCATCTGCTGTACCTGTGATTGCAGTTTCTGAGACCACTGTGTGTGCAAATGGGAGAAGAACACCATTTTCACAGTCCTGCAGCTCACCATGATGCCTTCATTCTACTCATAGCATTAAATATCATACCCAAAGGTAAGATGTGGGTATGATAGGTATGTCATGCTGTCCATGAGCATGACAGGAAAAGGCTCAAGGAGCCCCTTTGGATTTTTCCTTAGACTTCCATACACAGAAGGAACATGGGTGGGGGGCTTACCTAAATAGCCCTCTGCAAAGACCAACTCTTTCCTTCTGTCACTCAAACCATTCACTAGATCCCTTTCTGGAAATAAGGCAGGAAGGTTAAGGAATTGCTCTGGGACACTGCATGGGCTCTCAATTCCTGCTGCTCACCATTTTACCCTGTTTGAAATTATATGCTGAACTCAGCTTGAAGATGTGAGTGTTGAGCTTTTGTTCTTACAAATATCAGGGTTCATTTTTCTATTTTTCTATTTCTTTTTCTATTTGCAAACATAAAAAGAGACACACTTACAATGGACCATTTCTAGATATAAGCAAGTTGATTTTATACGTTTACAGACAGTCCACAGACTTGTTGCCCCTCCGTTTGTAGTGAATTGCTTTAGCAGGCATCACTCAGTCAAAAATACTACCAAATATTTCTTTAGAAAAAGCTATGAATATATAAAATAATTAGGATGGAAACCTGTAAGTAAATATAGTATGTATAGGGAAGGGATGGTAAATAATTCTTGCACCTCGTCCTGCCATCATGCATTGCATCACCTATAAGATTTTTGGTTTTCACAGGTAGCTTGGGATAAGCCAGTTATTGTGGTGTTGATAAAGTGCTGCCATATCCCTTACTTCTTAGATACATGCTGGAGGAATTTTGCAAATTGAAGAGACCTAGAAAGAATGGGCTGCAGTGGGTACAGTACCAGTGTGATGTCTGGGGCTGACCCTCTCCAAGGAAGGGAAGGTGCTCCTGTTGCTCTCACCCTTGCTGTTGACTGAAATTAGTCTGCTAACAAGAGCAAAGCAAGGCAGAAACAGTGAATTTGCACCCAAAACCAGTGTGCTGGCCTCAAGAGCCAGAAAAATGCACCTTCGTTTTATTGAGTAAATTTTAAGTACAAAGAAATGAGGGAAAGTAAACTGCAACATTCATTTTACTCTCCTGCCTCTACAAATAAAGAGCTGTGAGAAAAGCTGGGATCTGAGTCCTTGCACTCTCACTGCCACAGGGAAGTGTCCACTAGGACATCACGTAGACACTGGGTGACAAAGCAGCACACTTCAGGGGCCCTAAAGTAACAGCCATGTATGGCACCAGATGCCAGGCAGGAGCATTGTGATCCATGTTAGACAAACGTTACCCTTAACTTTTGTCATCTGGTATTCAGGGCGGTTCTTGGACACCTCCATGCTTACACCGGGCTGCCAGCAACAGCACAGAGACTGGTGAGGCTAAATGCCCACAGAGGGGCAGGAAGTCTTTCCAGGCAGCCTCAGCGGTGCCCATATAGCAGCAACAGAAAGGGAATGATGGCTATTCACAAATGATGTGCAACTATAGGAAAGTTGGGTCAAGCAAATACATTTTGAATTTAGTTCTGTGCATGGTGGGGTTGATATCCAGACCCTGCTGCTTCTCTTGGCTGCTATCCTGATCCCTGGAAGGAATGCCTGCCCCTTCAGCAAAGGTTTTGTTATACTTTGCAAGAAACTGCCCCTCAGGGATCTGGACCAACCTCACAGAGTTCTTTGACAATGAGGAAATAAACTGTGGACAATGCACTCACTGGGTTGTTGCTGCATCAAGACAACAGCATCGTGTTGTTCGCATACAGGTCAGTTTGGCCATGGGTAGTGTATACACTCACTGCTTTTGCTGCATCCCTTAGCAAAGATGAGCCCACACAACCTTAAGGCTAGAATTTTGCTACGGCTGCCCATCTCTAAGCAACTGCCCCTCAGACTGAAACTTGCTTCCCTACTAGTTAGTCTTTGGGAAAAGGAAGAGTGCTACCTCCCTTTTGGGAGGGCTGCAAGGGACAAGGGAGTGTTTGCATCTTTCCCTCCTTAGAAGGAGAGGAAGTTGGGTTCTGCTGTGCGTTAAAACTGTGTGTGTCTGGACAGCATACTATAGTTAAAAGGAAGGGTGAACAAATGCCAGCTCTCCAGTCAGTGGCTCAGTCTGTGCAGAGAGGTCCCATCCAAGAATGCTTCCCCAAGTGTGTGAAGAATACCGTGTTTGTTTAGCAGGAGCCTCTCCAATACATTGCAAGTCCTGGGGAGAGGATGCAATGCCAAGCAGAGAGGCAGCTTTGTGGGCCTCTGGCTCCATCTTTCTATTTTAAATTTCTCAGTTATGATGAGATCTTACTAAACGTATTTCACCTCCAAAAAAGCTGGCTCCAGTTTTGCCCTGAACAAAGCCTTTTAATTTTTTAATAGGAGGTAGAGAGCTAGTTGCCCAAAAAATTCTTTAAGGGCCTAAGATCAATGATTACTGCTTTCTACAGGTGTTATCTCATTAACTATAGGAGCACCACTTTGGCTGTCATCTAGGACCTCAAAACATTTTACAAAAACAAGAAATTGAATGAACTGGCAACTGTGCTTTGCATTTCTGGGTAAGGTTTGGCTAGAATTGGCAATTCAGTGCACTTCGCTGAACTGGTTGAACTAATATAACTTACGTAATGGGTGTATCGGTAGGCTGTAAACATACCAAAACAAGACAAAGCACCAAGCTCCTCTCTGTCAGTGAAGATCAGCCCGTCAGCAGGCAGAATCTGTGGTTAGCAGATGATGTTCACAGGATCTCTCAGCAGCATGCAATATAAATATGTAAAGGGCACAACCGGCACCAAAGATGTGGAGAGGCATGTGAAATAACTAAAAGCATTTAACAAAACAGTGTCAGTGTCAAGAGCAAAAGTCATAACCCCTATGCCTCACTCAACCAGACTGCCAAGTCTTATAAATCCTTGCACTGCTCACCAACTTTTCCTGTGCCTATCTGAATGCAGAAGCAGTATGAACTGCAATATATCTTTCAGTTTAAAAGAGTATCTTGATATAAATCTCCTTGTAGAAATATGTGAAAGAGTTTTATTTTTTCTTTCAAGTTCCAACACCTAGTTAGAAACTATATATTGTTTGCTTAATATGTATGGTTTCTACTACATGCAGTTTGACTGGAGAGTTGTTGTTTATGTAGGAGCTGTCCCATGGCTAGCCCACAGGCAACTACCTCCCAGTCAGGTGCAATCTGCTCAAGCAAATTCTAGGACTTTTATCTTTTATAGTTTTCCTCACAAATAAGGCAAGTTGCCACAATCATTCAGATTCTCTTCAACACTGAATTTGACTTGAAATCAGAGAGTCCTCCTTTTTAGGGAAAGCCATTTCTGACTCGGGCTTACAGTTCACTCGCTCTCTGCAGGTCTGACCCACCTATTCTTAAAATATGCAATCAGCTCTTTGAGGCAAACCACTTATATCACCATGAAAGCCAATTATTGCTGTGAAAATAGAGATATGCCTGTTGTGACTGTTGATTGAAATGGCAAGATTTCATTTTCATAATTTAGTAACATCCATTATTTGGCTCATGTTAGAGTTTTCTCTTTCAGTGCAAAAATTGTGCTGTTGATCAGATTCACAATTTCTGTTTGAAAATTAAAAATATGTCATCTTTTATAGGTGTGAGTGTTAGCATAGTGAACATAGATGGCTATACAGGAGCCTTGCTCACCCCGACCCTGGGGGACTCACCCACTCTTAGGGAGCTCTCACCCAGTACTTCTTTTGGTCTCCTCATGCGCTGAAGTTCTCTTGAAAACTGTATTTTCTGTGCAGTTCAGAAGTGCAGTCTGAGTTTCTACACTTCCCAGGGCTGCTGAGAGCTTGCTATGACTGAATGGTTAGGAAACCAAGAGAGGGAAGTCCCTGATCTCCTCCTCCTTCGACCTGCCTTGCACTGAAGCACAGACTAGATGTTCCTTGAATGAAATCACTGGTGGCTCTTCCAAAGCCCTCCACTGTTTTCTTGCTTGGATATAACACAAAAAAAATCTGGGTGAAAGGCTGGTCAAAGTTTAACATGATCACATGTTAAACTCTTAAAAAGCAGATCACAGAGGTGTTGGCAGTGACAGATTTTTTTTTAAAAAACCTTTATTAATTTTTTTTCTCCTGTTCCCCAGCTGCTGCCTCTAATTGCAGTCTCCAGGTACTGCTGTGTCTTTGGAGATGAGCTGGGTGGATTCTCCTTCAAATAAACTGATCTCTAACTGAAGTACACAAAATTGAAATCTCACAGCAACTATTTCAGAAGTATTTTGTCTTCCTTTGCGTCATCCTTTGAAAAATCCATGCTTATGATTGGCTGTAGTAGTAGTCATTAGACTCTGAATTAAAAAAAAACCCGTAGTATTTGCTAATCTTAAAGTGCATGGACAATCTTATTGCATAGTTCAAATTCAGCACACACATATGTTTATGAACTGCAACCGCCACATAATGGATTAATGCAGCCCTTCTCTATTTATGGTAGAAACTGCTGTGGGTACCTTTCCTTGCACCAGAAAAGCAGAATTTGAAATGCATATACCTGACACTATACAGACAGAAAGGTGAAAAACTAAAAAATGGATGAAATTCACTGTTATTGCCAAATAATCCATAAACATTTTCTCCCAATAAAGAATTAGGCAGAAAACCTAGCAATCTGGACAAATCTGAGGTAAAAATGCAAACCAGTCTCCCCCTCCTATACATTGATATGTGCTTAGAAATGGCATTGTATGTGTATTAAAAAAGATATGCAGTGGTGTCAGATCTTCCTATTTTAAATGCTAGTGGCACTTTTACCAGCCACTTGAAAACTACAATTGTAGTGCTGAATGTTGAACTTTTCTCCGATTCTGCAGGTTTGTTGTGGGTTTCACAGTTTCCATTTTCTGTGGTTCTGTAGTTTTGTTAAAGACCTCCTAGAGGCATAAAACCCTCTAAAAGTGCTAGACTGCTCTTTTGCAGATGTAAAAAGACCAGATACAGTTGGCTTGATTCTTAATTCATTTCCACAGCATTTAAATAGGAATAATTGCATTGACTTCCTTGGAATTCCTCCTGATTTGCACAGCTGTGAATGTGAGAAGGACCAGGCCCTGCTTTTTAATTACTATTTCAATTATCCATCCAATTTGCTCATGTAATCAATCATTTGAGATTGTCCTGAGGAGGCTTTGAGATGAAAATCACAATGAAGATCAAAAGAAGAGGCATGCTCTTACCATGAAACAGTGCCTTCAGATTGTGGTCTGCCAGCATTTAGAGTGCCATCTCCTGGACCTTCCTGATGCAGCATGCTCTCCAGGAAACCTTCCAGAACAGATGCATGCGCTGATGAGAAACAGCATCTAAACATACTTCTGAGAGAGAACACACATAGCATCTAAGGAGAACACTCTGCTTGCTTCATTACCTGTCCACAAACACATCCCTTACACAGAAAGTGTGTGTACACTGCTGTGTACCTGAGCCCAGATGCAGCATGCTGGGGGGGGGGGAAGTGA
>JAOBAS010000072.1:30120008-30132515 GCA_025311575.1 Elanoides forficatus
GGAGAGGAGAGGAGAGGAGAGGAGAGGAGAGGAGAGGAGAGGAGAGGAGAGGAGAGGAGAGGAGAGGAGAGGAGAAGGATGGAGAGGAGAGGAGAAAGATGGAGAGGAGAGGAGAAAGATGGATAGCAGGGTAATATGGTTTGCAAAAGCTTAATGTTAATGCGTTTCCTATCAAATACAAGATGCTCATGTCTGTATCTGTACTGGATTGTAGTGAAATGCGATCAACAGAGTGTCTCAAATGTACACTGTGAGTGATCCCATACTCAGAAGCAATTACTAAGACTTCCTCATCACAAATGAAAGACCAACATTAATGCTCTACTTTGAAACCAAAGTACAATGCATGTGACATTCTGAAGCAGTATTTGTTTATGTTTCCTAGCAGCCAAATGACTCTTCAGGCAGTAAGAAGTCTATCCACCCCTCTGGGAGCAATGTTATACTAGGACAAGGTTGAGACACTAAAGTGAGAATAAAAGATCCCCACAGAAAAGAGAATCAAAGGCAGTGTAACACTCCCATCCTCAGTTTTCGAAGCAAGGACTGCTTTTAAGTCATAGAGGCAATAACAGCACTATGGACAATAAAAGCATAAAACAGGTAGCATCTACTAAATAGAAAACTGCATCTGTGCTTACCTGGGCATGTCTCTGATGAGGGTAACACCCTCATCATTTAAGGGCAGTGCTGTTGAGTGGGGGTCTGCCAGGCTTCTTAGAGCACCCTGACTGGTAAAGAGCTTTGACTTTTCTGCTCTGATACTCCTACATATTCATGCAAAGCCCCTCTAGAGGACCTCATGTCTGTGTCTCACTTGCTTCATGAAGTAAGCATCAGTGAAAATAGAAAGATCTGGTGTATGTGTTTGATGTCCTGAGAAATATTGGAATGGCCTACCACCGCATCCTCTGCCCTTAAAGTGCATTCTTTGGGAAGGGCTTTCTTAGAGGCAGCAGGGCAGAGGAAGTTTTGCCACTTGCTGGTGCTGCATGCTTTAGTGTGTAGCACAAAACACAGCTGCATGGGACAACACAGAAAGTGTATTGGTTTTCCAGGCACAAAACTGCCTTCGCTTTTTGCTTACATAGCTGATTTCAACAGAAGGCCCAGAAACAATAATTTTCATTTTTAAAAAATCTTATATGTAAGACAGTCACCCTTTAAACACAGTGGAAGTTTTCTGTGGAGCTGCTACTGCAGGGGAGGGCTGTACAGCCTATGATAAAAATACAGTCTCTCAATCACTGTGCATTTGAAAACCTTGATTATCCAAACCCTGGCTAACCGGAGCTCTCAGGCTGCTGAGAAAAAACACAAACAAATCCCAAAATAATAATAATTTAAAAAAACTAAAAAAACCCCAACCAAATCTTTTCACTGTGGTTCCAAGACTATCTGAGCTTTGTCTTGTACTGTTTGCAGACTCAGCAGGCTCATGTTTATCTGAGTCATGAGAATCTGAAATAAATTTTGTGTTCATATAATTAAAGTTACATTGTATAACTGAACCACTTATAGACCAAAGAAGGGGGAAAAGTGAAAATTGCTTCAATGTGGTAATGCTGAGAGAAAATTTCTTATCTATTCACCTCTTATAGTCCTTTTAAAAAATGAAGACCCTTACGAGGAGGGTGCAGGGAAGCACAAGCAACTGTGTTATTTGTACACCTGTCTAAATATAGAATTGATACACCTTTCTCTTGAACATTTTATTTGAGGATAACAGCATACATTTGCTAAGAAACAAAATAACAATTTCTCATGCAATGACCTTGTGCCAAATGCTCAGCTACAGCAAGGATTTGGTTCTAATAACCAAGTTAAATCACTTTAAGGTATGAACACGGCATACAAAGTGCAGCTCAGGCTGAAGTTTTTAGAAGGCTCTTTCTTGCTCACACACACACACACACACACACACACACACACACACACACACACACACACAAATCCAGAATAGGACTTTCAAAGCTTCCAAATGGGTAAAAGGCAGACATTTTCTGAAAGGAATACAGAGAGGACTTGCATTGTAGCAGCTTTCTGGAGCCATCAGGGAGAAGGGAGGGTGGCTGCTCCAGGCTGGACCTGGCTGCAGACAGTGCAAGGCCCTTCAGACAGGCCTTGCTCTGAGGACACCCTCAGACCCACTTCTACTCTTCTCTGCTGTTGACAATCACACAGGCCATCCTGCTGACTGTGCTGCCTGCAGGAGTTGAGGACGTGCAGGACGAGATACCATTGTCCTCCAGTGGCAGTGACATTCTCTGTTTAAAAGACTGATGAGGAGAAATGCAGATCTTGGGTCACCTACGGTTCTTCCACCAGCACCAAAGGAAGCTGATGTGGCCAAATCCCTCTTGAAACTGAAAGGAAATTAGAGGAAGTATCTAGAAGCTGTACAGCTTTGAAAGCTCTGCTGGCATTTTTTAGTGGCAGGCTGATACCAGTGTGACAGAGCAGGGCTGTGTTTAGACATGATGAGTACTGCTTCAATTTGCAAGTCCAGTTCTATTTCTGTTGAAAAGACAGACTGACCTGAGACAGACAACTTACTGCAGATGCTATTCTGCAAGTGAGGCATATGGGGAATCTGGAGATGTTGAGCTTGAAGGCCACTTAGTGGCTGGTCCTACTCTTAAGGCAGTAATTGTGATGCAGCTAGTGAGTAGCCAAGTTCTTCTCCATGCCATGTTAATGGCCAAAGAGACCCCAGAAAAAGGTTTCAGGAAGAAGAAGATCTACATCCCCAAGGTGGAGGGAGAGAGAATATATAAGGGATATTTTTCTGCCTGAAATTATATCCCGGATTTAGATTCACAGGAGCATAAGACTGAGAGAAGGAAGTGGAGACTGAAGGAGGATTTAGTACCTTGCACAGAGCCATAACTGCCTAATGCCCTTACACAGAATTTAAGCAAAAACAGATGTAAACTGCATGCTTTTTTTGCTAAGCCTGTTGCCAAGGAGGTGGAATATTTGAGGAAACATATTTCAGTGTCTGTAGGGGACAGGAGACAGGTTGCCTTTCTGGACTTGCACGTGGGGTGTACACTGCTGGCTGGGCCTTTGCAAGGCCCTGCACAAGCACAGGATCTGATAGACCCTGTTCCCTCCTAGCAACAGGTAGGGAAAAAAACTGGCAAGAAAATGGCTTCTGTCGAGAAAGGGACCAAACATTGGTTATGGCAGTCAGATTCACAGACCAGAGCTGAAATAACTTCAGAGCAAATTAGAGCTACAATGAGCCAGCACACTGTGCTGTTCTGGTTTTGCAGGGCTCTGATTTACTGAAGCTATCTGTAGACAAGAGATTTCATTTATGTTACTGCCAGCCTTCCCTTTCATACCCTTTACTCTGAGGGCTGTAATATCTGGTGGAGCCTGCACTGGCATACTGTTCCTCAGGTAATACATTCCTTCAGACACAGCTCTTGACTGGTAGATAGCAGTTCACCAGCCTCAGGCAGGGACAGAGACCTGCTGCTGCCACAGTCACACTGGCAGGAGGTGCAGCAGGTCTCAGCAGAGCCTCTGCAGACCAGATCCCTCTTCTAGACTGGCACAGGCACATGTGGCAATGAGGACATTGGGATGAAAATCCTGGCCTTGCTGAAACCAGCTGGATCCTGGACATTATTTTATCTGACAAGCATGCCCTCCTCCCATCATTCATTGACTGTTCAAGCAAATTACTAAAGGCAAATATACTTGACCCTTTTTCAGAGACAAGTACAGCTTGTGTCTTCTTCCCAAATGCTAAATTGCCCAGCTATTGCAAATGAAGTTCAGTCAAACAGGACTCCTTTCCCTCAGAAGACCTGTCAAGGAGCTCTTCATCCCCAGGTCAAGTGCTCCAATTACCTCTCATTGCAAGCTCTGCACAGGCAATACGTATGTACTGAAGTCAGAAAAGAGTCACACCACTCTCTCACATCCTTCCCCCCACATTTACTGATGAGGCTCTTCACACACCCTCCTTGACTCCAGATACACAGGGCAAAGAGAGAAAACTATGAAGGGTTTGAGGGTCTCACTCTTGCAGTGGACACCAGTGTAGAGCTTGTATCCCACTCCAGTCCCAACCAAGCCAGTAAGGGCTTACATTTTGGACATTGCCCAAGGAAGGCACTCACTGGACCACTGAGCAGATTGTGGCTCTGTTTTCTTTACTTCTTGCATTAGGTGTTGCATACACATTCACAAGAGCCTCCTGAACCTTCTCCAGGCTAAACATCCCAGCTCTGACAGCCTCTCCTTGCGTGTTGGGTGCTCCAGCACTTCAGTTGTTTTTGTGGCTCCTCAGAGGACTCACTCCAGTATGTCCATGCCTCTGTTCTATTGGGTAGCCAAACAATGGACACAGCACTCCAGATGTGTCTCACCAGAGGTGAGCAGAGAGGGGTGATCACTTCCCATGACCCACTGACAGCACTGTGCTTAATGGAAACCAGCATGTCGCTGGCCACCTTTCCTGCAAGGGCACATTGTTCTCTGACATGTGACGTCCACCAGGACTCCCAGATACTTCTTTGCCAAGCCACTTTCCAGTTAGCCAATCCCCGGTGTCTCCTAGTGCATGTGGTTACTCCTTCCCAGGTGCAAGACTTGGATCTTTCTCTTGTTGAGCTGTATGAGGTTCCTCTCAGCTCATTTCTCTGGTCTGCCAAGGCCCCTCTGAATGGCAGCACAGCCTTCTGGTGTACCAGCCACTCCTCCCACTTTCTGATGTTTCAACCACCCCTCCCACTTCTTGCAGACAGTGTACTCTGTACCATTCTCTGTACCATTCTCCTGGTCATTAATGAACATGTTAAACTGTATTGGCCTTGGTTTCAATCCTTGGGGTCAACCACTAGTGCCTAGCCTTCAGCTAGACTTTGAATCACTGACCACCATCCTCTGAGCCTGGCAGCTCAGCCAGTTTTAAGTCCACTTCACTGACCTTTTATCTAGTCCATACTTTATCCATTTATCAATGAAGATATTATGGGAGACAGTACAGAAAGCCTTGTCAAAATCAGTAGAAACAATATCCCCTGCTTTGCCCTCATTAATGGTCTCCTTTTTAACCACAGAAGGCTATGAAGTGGGTGAGGTATGAATTCACCTTTTTAAATCCATGCTGATCACTCCCAGTCACTTTATTGCCCCTTATATGTTTGATAATGGTTTCCAGGATTAGATGTTCCATCATCCTCCCAGCAATAAATGTGAGGCTGATTGGCCTGTAGTTCACTGATCCTCCTTCTTGCCCTTGAAGACAGGAGTGACACTGGCTTTCTTCCAGTCCTCAGGAACCTCCCCGAGTCATCATGGCCTTTCAGAGATAATCAACAGTGACCTCACATGACATCATCTCACTCCCTCAGCATCTGTGGATGCATCTCATCAGGGCCAATGGACTTGTGCATTTCCAGTCTGTTTACATATTCCCTAATCTGATCCTTCTCCACCAAGGATAAATGATCCTTGCACTACATATATCCTCTGGTTTCAGGGACCTGGAATTGCTGAAGGCCAGTCATATCAGTCAAGACTGCAAAGAAGGTGTTCAGTATCTCAGCCTTCTTCATGGCCATTGAAGACCATGTCCCCATTCGAGCTCACTGGTGTGGCCCAGTCTTTCATAGTTGTCCCTTTGCTGCTGATGTACTTGTAAAATCTTTCCTTTTGCCTTACATCTCCCTTGCCAGATTCAACTTCATGTGGGCTTTGGCTTTCCTAACCTCATTCTTACATGCTCCCACAGTGTCCCAGGTCACTTGCCCCTGCTTCCACCTCCTGAGTGCTTCATTTTTACGGTTGAGCTTTGCAAGTAGCTCTTTGTTCATCCATGCAGGCATCCTGTGATCTTTTTTTTTGTTTTCCTGCTTGTTACTTAGAGTCTTGAGTTTCTTGAGTTTGGAGGAGATGATCCTTGAAAATTCAGTGATACTCCTTGGACCCTTCTGCTGTTCAGTACAATATATTATGAGATTCTCCCAGACAGTTCCTTGAATACGCTGAAATCTGCTCTCCTGAAGTTCAGGGTTGTGATCCTCCAACTGGGTTTTTTGCCTCCTTCCATCATCCTGGACTCCAGCATGTCATGGTCAATCATGTCATGCAATCAAGACTGCCCAGCCCTCACATCCCCTACTATTTCTTCCTTGTTTATAAGAATCAAGTCCAGCAGTGTTTCTCTCCCCTTCAGATCTTCAGGCACCTATCTCTGGAAGTTACCACCAATGCACTCCTTCTGGATTGCTTGTGACCTGCTGGGTTGTCCCTCTAGCAGATATCAGAGTGGTTGAAGTTCCCCACAGAGACCAGGGCCTGTGGAGGTAAGCCTTCTTGCAGTTGTCTGAAGAAGACCTTATCTGTCTCTTCCTGATCTGGCAGGTAGCAGACACCTACCACAACATCACCCATCTTCATCTGATCACTGATCCTGACCCATCAGCTATTTACTGGCTCCTGACCCATCTTCAGGCAAAGCTCTATGCATGCCAGCTACTCTCTCACACACAGGGCAACTCCCTTTCCTCACCTTCCCTGCCTGTCCTTTCTGTATCTTGTATAAAAAAGCCTGTATGCATCTATGGCAGCACTCCATTTGTGTGAGCTATTCCACCACGTCTCCATGATCCCAGTGAGATCACAGCCCTGCAACTGCATGCTGACTCATTGCTCCTGCTTGCTCCCCATGTAGATGCACAGAGATGCATCCAGCTGTGCTGATTTCTCAGAAGAGGTGTAAGAGCTTTCCTCTTCAGTGCTTGGAAGGCACTTCATTATCTGTATGCATATGATTGGGGTGACCCCACTTCTATCCTGGTTTGCTGATCAGAAGGTCTCTCCTGTCCACATCACCCTGGATCATTTGTTAGCCAGCATAGTCTACCACTTCCTTGCATAACTGGGCAGTCATCCTTTCTCTCCCCTGTTGTTCAAAGCTCTCTTCACCAGGTTGGCTAGCCTGTTGGCAAAGATACTTCTGCCCCACTTAGACAGATCCCATCTCTTCCAAGCAGTCCTCAGTCCAAATCATAACCTGTTGCCAGCACCAGCTTCACAAGCAGTTTTGACCTACAGGATCCATCCAATCCTCCTCAAGCCCTTCCTTCTCACTGGAAGGACAGAGGAGGCACTGCCTTGGCTCCTATGCCCTTGACCATCACCTCCAGAGCCATGTAATCATGCTTGAGCCTGGCAGTCATACTGTCAGGTCTCCCCTGGCAGTGTGATTATGCTGCATTCATCACTGGTATAACAGCTCCTTACGTCTCAAGACCAAAGTAGATATAGTTGGTGATTATGTGTGGAGCAAGGATAAGACAAATTTGATTTTTTGGACAAGGGATTAGTTTTGCAGCATTGGTAGTTAAAGTAATCTAGTTTTGATTAGCAAATCAGCACAACTGAGGTATAACTTGCTGGCAGAATCAGAATTAGACAAAAGATGTTCACCATGACTGATGCTATTTTTTAAGGAGCACCATTGAGGCTCACCCATGCCTGACATGTTTAAGCCTTGTGTGTATGCTCCCAAGGAGATACATTTACTTGCCCTTCCTCCATATGGATTCCTCTTTTAACCCTTAAACCCAGATTTAATCAGTTGTGTCATACATTCCCCTCCTTCCTTCTCACTAGTCAAATCCTTCCTGAAGGTACCCCATCGTCAGAGGTGGGTCCTTTGTCCACCCCTTCTGCTCACTCCAAGAGAAGAGATGGTGAATAAGGAGTCCATGAGGCCATTCAGGGTCTTCCTGACAGCCATACCAATCCTGGAAAGGGGTTAAAGCTCCCAAAGTGAATCAAATCCCAGGATCAAAATGAAAACTCTGAATAGACTTGTCCATGTTAACCAGTTTTGGTTTGGTTTGGTTTGGTTTGCTTTTAACACAGCTCGCTTTGCAAGCAAGAAAAGCATGAGGTTACTATGTGGTTTCATGTTGTACCTGTTGTGTAACACAGTGCAGGGATCTCCTGGGAGTAGAGCTGTGACCTCTGTCAGCTGAGGTGAGCAGGGAATCCTCCTTCTGAGCTGGTATCTCAACCAACCAAGCCCCTGCTGTGCCAGAGTTGTTTGTTAAATACCAAATGGGAAACAAACTACCAGGTATTTCTAGTGTAACTCATTTGGAGCAAGAGAAAGCAAATGAACCAGGAGGCTCTAAGGCCTTTAGCTGAGGACAAACAACTCCCTCTTTTAAGCTTCCAAAATAGTGTTTATCTGCACTTGAACTCTGCAACTCAGAACAGCACTGCAGGCAGGAAGGGAAAAAAGAAGCACAAATAACCCTCAATCAGCTGACAAGCTACCTTCCTACATTGCATTTATCACTCTCCCAGCAGTTCCTTTATTTTTTTCCCAGGGAGAACAGAGCTTCATTTACAAGGGACTCACCCTCGAAGATTAAGCAACAAAAGCACTACAACCGCTTGATTAGTAACCTGTGTACAAACTGATAAAGAAATTCCTAGCACATCTGGCTTGCATTTTGTCAGTCATTATTTAACATTATAGAGAGGCAGTGTCTCAGCCATCAGAGCATTTTCTCTAGCCATGGCTAACTCTGTATCTTCAGTGCTGCAGTTCTGGGAGAGTCAAGGCATTTGCTGGTGGAAGTGAAAGGCTTTTTTTCTGCCCTCCTGTGACCTATTCAAATAAGTCAAAAGCCATACCATAGTCCGGGGACAGTCACTGCCACCCAGAGCAGAGATGAGCATTATAATTGCCTGTCAGTACTATGATAACTATCTGATTTTAATACTTACTAATGAAAATGTCCTCTGCTGTAAAGTTAAAGTGTTTTGCTATGCTGCAACCAGTGCTGAGAGTGGCTTACTCTTTCATGGTACAGCTCATTTGCTATGCACTTCCTGTAGCATCACCAAAAGGGCTGCTTGCATTTAATTAGTTCAGAGAAAGTGGCAAGAGAGGGTAAGGAACTGAGCTGCTGAAATGAAATGTATGCTGTGATGTAGGGACAAACCAGAAGGTCAGCTGTGGCAAATTCACATCTCTTGGGCATTTGTTTTTCCCAAATACTACAGAACTGATGTCTGGACTCAGGTGCAGTAGGATGGTGCAGCCACATGGCAGAAACACACAGCTCTATGTACAAAAGCCCACAGACAGAAATCTACACAAGCCATAGCCAGCCCTGCCTTCCTGCAGGAGGTGCAGCTAATAATGCA
The DNA here is from genome assembly GCA_025311575.1 of Elanoides forficatus. NCBI lineage: Eukaryota > Metazoa > Chordata > Aves > Accipitriformes > Accipitridae > Elanoides > Elanoides forficatus. The sequence goes on from JAOBAS010000072.1 coordinate 30,129,198, forward strand.
TGTTGAAATATAGAGCTCTGCCCTCTCTGCTCTCACCTGCACCTGCAATTCCCCGAGTACACAGAGCCAACCACCTGACAACTGCAGCCAGTGAGAAGAAGGGGGCACCACTGATGGATGCTGTATCATCACATGATTATTGATCATTATCAAAACAAAAACATTCCTTCTTTACTCTTCACTTCCTTCTATCCTTTTTATTTTACCTATAATCCTGGGATCTCTGTGTGATGTGGCCATGGAGAAGTGGGCCCAAATCAAAGGCCTCAAAGAAAGTGGAGGGGTATTGAAAGAGAGCAGGGTCCAATCTCAAGCAAAATGCTGCTTCTCAGGCACAAAAGGCAGCAGCAGGATGCATGGATGCAACTCACATCCACAGGTGGGTAGCTGCTGTGGTGAAGATCAATAATAGAGCTAAAGGCACAGCTCAGACCAGCATCATGATGGGCTTTAAAAAAGAGTTGGCTCATCCTATAAATAGTCTAGGTTGGATGTCTGGAAAGCAATGGAGTTGCAGTGAGCCCATCTTACAAGGACCTGAGCGTCATACACGTTTTTGTACTGGAAACATGGCTAAGACCTCACTGAGGCTGATAATAAGCAAATCCATTGCCTTCAGCAAGCTCTCTAATCTGAGTCCTAGGTGTCTGAGACAGTGAGGCCTTTTCCCAGCGAAGTAACCAAAGTGATGGTAGCAGGGGACAGACACTGTTTCTGCAGAGGAACCTGCCAGATCTTTCAGGCTCTTTATGATTTGTTGCCATACTGTCTCAGAGAAGTTGGAGTGATGCTGACTGTCTAATGCCACTGAGGTATGTCTTGCCAACGGGCCCCTGAGGGCAATACCCCTCAGAGCTCCAGTCAAAAGTCCATGCCTCACCGCAGAAGCCAGGTGTAGGCCTCAGGAGATTAGCGGGGGTGGAAAAGGCAGGAGGTGGCCAGACTAGGAACAAGGGAGAAGCTGACAGCTCTAATAACAGCAGTGAAGGAAGGGAGGGAGATGAACAGAGCCTGTTTCAAGCAATTCACTCAACTCCTTAATCCTGCACTAAATGCAGAGGGGGACAGGCAGAGAGGCTGAGCAGATGCAGTGGTCAGACAGGTCAATACAGCTATCTTCAAGCTGGCTGTGTGGGACAAGCTTGCACTCATGCCACACTTGTTACAACTTTGAAAGAAATTTTGGGTATTGCATAGAGACAAATTCCTGTTGGGAGGCCAGGGCCATAGTCAGCAGCGTAAGTGAGAAGGGTGGATCAGCCACAGCAGGGCAAGCCCTCTGTCACAGGCAGAAAGCTACAGGCTCACAGCAGAGCCGGGGGAATGTTTCTTCAGCCCATGAAGTTCATCTTATCAGGAGTGTAGGTCTGGGACAGTGGCATAACTCAGTTTCCTGGGAAACCTGTCCTAAATACAATCTGCAGGAGATGATATCTGTCTTGGGATTTACACCCATTTTATGAATCTGCTGATGTTTGGTCTGATTTTTGCAGGTAAGACACTGTTACAGTCCCCTCTATGCATCTGACAGAATGAAAGCATCAGTGTCGAAGTGAAAAGCTGCAGCTGAAGTAGAGTCCATGTCTGATTCATACTCCAGAAGCCACTCCTGGGAGCAGGTTGTCTGGGCTGGTGTCATCTCACTCCATGTCTTCTCTCAGAACACATTCTGAGCCAGACTGAGGTCATGGCTCTTGCATCAGCAACCGTGATGATAAGAAATTGTTAGTGCAGTTAAATGGCAGTGAAGAACCTCTGAAATGTGTTTAAAGCAAGGATGAGCTGCTTTTCTCTCCCATTTTACTCGGTTGGGTTTTCCTTTTTAGGGCAAAGCACAGCTGTTTCCTGCACTACAGAAAAAAAATAAAAACAGACAATCAATTTAAAAATAGAAACTGCTGTCCTACTCTTTATGGGGAACTTTGCCTAGAATGTACTATTTTAGTATTGATTTTTTTGTGGTTTTGATAGGTTAGGATATATGATTTTAAAGCTTTTTATTTTTGTCTCATATATTCAGCAGTGAGAGTAGAGATGAATCATGCTACCCATTGGTAATTCTTTGTCTTCAATCACAGAAGCATTTAGTACCTGTGATGGTTACTATTTTCTTGTACAAGCATCAGAACTCAGAACCTGCTAAATTTACAAAGTGCTGAGAAGTTGCCTTGTATGACCCAACACAAAGCAAAAACCTCTCCCAATTCTTGTGTTCCTTTAGGGGAAGCCAAATTTAATTCTAAAGCTTATTTGGATAACACTGAGAACAGTACAGCTGATCAGACCCTCTAGAAAGCAAAATCAGAATATAAACAGCAATGAGCCAAGTTTCACAACAGGCTACAAAGAAACACAAATATCTGATGTTTGACAGAAGCATAAAAGAACTACAAGCTGAGGCTGCCTCTTCAAATAACCAGTTTGTCAGGCAAGAAAAGGTAGTGTCTGGAATTGGCCCCATACCTCTATTCTTTTGCCAGGGTCAAGGTCAGCTCTGGGCACAGGGAATTAATTGGGATCAGATCACTTAGCAGAGCAACAGGGGAGGACCTGCAGGTCCTCAGCTTCACCAGTAAGGGAAGTGGGGCAGGGAAGGGAGGGGCATGGCTATTCTTTGCCGCAGCACCCTCGTCCTGGATGGTGAATTGTCTCCTGACATTTGTGCTTGAATACTGTTGGGTCCCATCACAGTGATGCACACAGCCAGTTTTGAAAACAGATGTCTCGTGGAAAAAGTCTTTCCTGAAATATTTTTTAGTATTTAGCTGAATTTGTCTTTACTTTCTATCTCCCTGCTTCTATTTTTGTTTTTCACCAAAAGTAACTTTCATCATTAGAATCAATGTAAACTGTCAGCTACAAACCCTGTCAACAAACCTTCACGCAGTGAGCATCACACCTTGTGCAACAAAATGATGTACAATAGACCTGCCGCCTGATTGTCTGCTTGCTATTACAAGCCTCCACACACACAGACCTTCCTGGACAACCCCTCATTTCATATAGTTATCACAGTTTGGGCTGGGAGGAATTGTCAAAGGAAAATCATAGAATCATAGAATCATTTAGGTTGGAAAAGACCTTCAAGATCATCGAGTCCAACCATCAACCATGCCTACTAAACCATGTCCTGAAGTGCATTGTCTACACGCTTTTTGAATACCTCCGGGGGTGGTGACTCAACCACTTCCCTGGGCAGCCTGTTCCAATACCTGACAACACTTTCAGTAAGGAAATTTTCCCTAATATCCAACCTAAACCTCCCCTGCTGCAACTTGAGGCCATTTCCTCTCATCCTATCTCCAGCCACCTGACAGA
>JAOBAS010000072.1:30132615-30169866 GCA_025311575.1 Elanoides forficatus
CGGGTCACCTGGTCATAGAAGGAGATCAGGTTGGTCAAGCAGGACCTGCCTTTCATGAACCCATGCTGGCTGGGCCTCATCCGCTGTTTGTCCTGCACGTACCGTGTAAGCACACTCAAGATGAACTGTTCCGTAATCTTACCCAGTACCAAGGTCAAATAAGCAGCAGAAAATAAGCAGAAACCAGAGCTGTGGATACCCAGCATGACAGTGCACTGAGTGCAGACTGCGGTCATACCACATCACCAAGACAAGCCCCCAGGCTGCCATCTGAAGTCTCCTCTGCAGTGACATAGCCAAGACAACGCAAGACCCATTTATCCACAGGATAAATCCTATATCAGTCCATCACATCCCCATAGAGGATTCAGCTCTTCATGGACTGATGGGACAAGGAGGAAAGCAGAACATCATTCGTCCACTCATTTGGTACAACATCTATGGGGAGTGCTGTCCATAAAACATCTTCATTGTCATATCCGCTGCCTAGGGATCCTAATAATACACTTGAAATACTCTGAGTACATTTAACAAGTGAATTGAACTTAATTAGGATTACTAACACTAAAAAATACAAAACAGCTGAAATCTTTACCTCAAGACTTAGATGTAGCTCTGAAAGGTGATAGCCAGCTGAGACCACATTACTTCATTGGAATGGACTACCCCTGTGGTTACCATGGAGAAGGGAACTCAATGATGTGCCTTGTCCGTGAGCTGAACCAGAAAGGCCCTGGTTTGAACCACAGGGGAGGAAGTGAGGAGCCATCTTTCCTGCTTTACATGAACTGAAGCTGCTTGGACTCCCATCACCACCAACAAGGCCCAAGGGAGCTCCCTGAGGAACCCTGCAACCATCTCAGACTATCCATGCCTGTCAGACCTCTTCTGCTGCCCACAGTGAAAGGACTAATGAGGGCAATCCAGCAACAACATGGCTCTGAGTGTGCTGTTTAACAAGAAGATGTAGAAAGGTGTCAATAAGGAGAAAGTTGCTCACTTTTCTTGTTCAGGACTGTGAAAAGCCCAGACCAGATGATGCAGGGAATGACCCCAGGGCCCAGACCGTGCAATTTTAATGATCTGGTCCATCAGGTCAGGCAGAGGGAAGGGATTTTGCAAAGAGGGACTCTAAATGGCATCTTTATCTCAGTAAGATGAAACTAGCCTTTTCTGACTGAATGCCAGCTTGCTGTGGAGAAGAAGCTACTTAGCTGAATAGTTTCTTGGGTCATGCAGGCCCTCTGGAAAACCAGTGCAAAGCAGCAGGGGTCCTGACGCCTGAAGGTCAGGAGTACCGCAGCTGTGGTTCTGCGGACAAGGCTTTGCCTAGTGAGTGCTGCCCTCAGGCCCTACAAAGGTAGAGCTCAGTATTGCTGTGGGAGATGGGTGGTAGGGCACCCCGGGGCAGCAGTCATGGCCACCTTCCCCAGATCAGACAAGATGGGGGTGCAGCACCGAGCCCTTCTGGCCAAGCAAAGTCAACCCAAGAGTCTTCTTGAACAGGTCTTTCTAGTGCTTCTGATGTCTGTGGGTTTACTGTGTACTTCTATTTACCATATCTCTCTCACCAGGAGAAAAGGAGGTTGTCTTACAGCCCTCAACCTTAAAATCTTGCAGAAGGCAATCCTCCCTCTCCTTCTGCCTGTGTCTGTCACATTTGCCACCTTCCTTACCTGCAACCCTCCTTTTTACGGCTTCAGCAAGACAGAGTGACCAGACTCAAATGAAGGTTTCTAGATGAAGATGAGCCTATGGGGTTTGTGTCTGAATTTTCAGACTGTTTATTATTCTGTTCCTGACACCATAATTAATTTTTTTCCCTTTTTCTGCAAAATGGACTGTTCACAGTAAAAACTATTTTCTTTTCCTTCTCTCCCTGGGCAGGAGCAGTGGTTGTGACTAACTCAGAACCCATCAGTATGTTCAGGCTGCTTCAATTGTTCCTTTCATTGTGACTGCCAATTTGCAATGCACTTCCCTAAATTGAATTTCAACTACCATTGGGTTGCCCAATAATCAGTTTTGCTAGGGGCTTTCTGATGTTTCTCATAATGCTCTCCAGGCCTCGCTAATCTAAATCATTCCTGTACCATCAGGAAACTTGCCACCTAACTAGTCCCCCGCCTCTTTGAGGTCATTACTAAATATGCTGAGGCATGCCTGCCCTAGTGCTCCTCCTTAGGGCACCTCGCTATCAACTGTTTTCTGTGCTGAAAACTGGCTAGTCTTGTTTGCTCTTTGTTTCCTACCTTTTAATTGCTTTTTATTCTATGACAAGACCCCTGCACCCCACGTGTACTCCTCTAATAGCCCTGATCAAAGCCTTCTGAAATCCTGAGTAAACATCAGTGCTGCTTCTCCTTTTCCCCATGGCGTGTTACCTCCTCCGAAGAACCAGCCCCTTCCTGCCTGGCTCTCGCATGAACTTCTAGATGCTTTCTAATTCTGCCTTTAGTGTTTTCATTTCCCTTCCTCCTGGTATGAAATGCAGCCCACACTGTTCAATGCTGGGCATCCTTTTTAACAAGCGTGTGCACTGTTCATCAGTGCTGTGTTTTGAGACGGAACAGACCACACTTTTATTAACAGCTCGATGTGACAAGATGTTATATGTGGATGTATGATTTATGAGGCTGTAAGACATGAAAAAAGGTAAGAAGTAGAGGGGCCTCTTACCTCTAATAATTTAATTATCCCAAGTAATTCTGCAGCCTTGAATGTCCAGGAACTCCTGGTTTGTATTAGAGACTTGGTTTGTATTAGAATTGGTCAAGCCTTCAAAAAATCAGTCCAGGATTTGTGGGGCTCTTTAGGAGTACTCAGGTAAGCAGGAGGGAAAGGGGAAGGGGGGTTTGGAAGGGATTTTTAGTTCTGGGGAAGGAACAGGTGGAATTTCAGGGAGAAGAGAGTCTGCCATCCCAGCTCATAGCACAGGGAGGTGGTGACAGGGCTGGGCATGCAGGGGATGAGGCAGGCCCAAAGTTCCCACAGGAGTAGGGCTGTGCAAGGGACCCAGGAGTCCTCCCTCCCATGCCTCCTGCCTGCTGCTGACTTACTGCAGGGGCAAGCAGCTTTCTCTTTCTCTTTGCTTTGGTTCCCCGGATGGAAAGTGAAGTTCACAACATTTCTTCTGTTTTGCCTGCTGATTGTACAGTTCTGATCTCTTCCAACACCTTCTGGTACTGCTAAAGCTACAGGTAGTCTCATTTTAGTAATTTATTACTATGGAATATCTTGAGGTTTTTGAGACCTTTGCCTCTATAGTTCATGCTTACTAGCTATAGCTGTAAGAGAAAGTAAACTCAGAATACTTATTTTCCTATACCTTTTGCCTTTAACACCGAGGCAAAAATATCATTTGGCATACCTGCAATGTGATTGACCATTTCACACTCTAGTGGTCTAGTACAGACACTGACTGTCTTGCAAACTTCATATTTCTGATATACATCAAATAATTTATTATTGCCCTTGGTATCCTTGGCTACTTGCTCTTCAAATTTCCTTTTATCCTGCTTCCACTCTGGCAGGTAAGATATAAGAAGGAGATTAGTTTCCACTCCATTAGCATTACAAGAGCTAGATTTCCATTTCTTAAACAATATTTTTGGTATGAATATATTCCTACTCTTTGCCATTTAACCGGAGTGTTTTCTGTTTCCTCTTTTTCCTTCTGCGTGATGCTTCCTTCTTGTGACTCTCTGTTAACCGAAGGCTATTACTGCTACAGATGTGTGCTGTAGCCTAATGTGTGTATATCAATGCAGGTTATATAAAATATTCAAAAATACGTTACATGCAAAATCCATTTTCTCCATTCTCAAAAACTGTTCCAGAATATTGTGGAAAAAGGTGCTGCATTGCATATTCAGTAGGAAATTTCAGATATGCTAAATTTCCTGAAACATTCATCACCCAGTGCAGACAAGTGCTTTTAAATACATTTCCCCTTGAGAAATCTCAACTACCCAGGATCCCAAACAAAATACTTATGCTTCAGGCTACATGCTGGGCAGAATTGTCTCATCACATAATGATGAGCCCCAAATCTAGGCATGCATCCCAGACTAGTCATGCAGCTCCTGCTGGAGCAAAGTACAGGATGCAAGGAAGGGTGCCTTGCTACCTATGCACAAACAGTGATGCTGGGACATATGAGTAGGGCAGAAGGGCTGAAGCAGTCACTTTAACAGCATGACTGCATCTGCCAATTATCAGGCTAGAAGTTCCTGCAGATTCAGTGTCCAGTCCAAATTCTCCCATGCTCAAGTCATCTCTTTTCCCACAGAGATTTTTATGTAGGCAGAGTGAGGAAGTATAGGTGCAAGTAAACAAGCCAAGGTCCTGCAATGTCACCAGTGGTAGCCAGATTAAATGAAAGGTCTACCTACAACTTATAGGGCTATCAGTGTCAATGAATATAGTTTCCAGCATAGCTCCTAGGAACAGCTTCTCAAACTAACTCACCTCAAGCAATCAGATACTTGCCTTTCTCCATAAAAAGTCTTCAACAAACTTAGGGCTGTTAATAAGGCATCACCAAACAGCAACCTAGCAGAGAAAGAAACAGGAGGGACCAGGGCCTTCCCTCATTTCTGCCTTGCATGAACTGTGTTCAACTCAGCTATAGTTGAGCCCAATCTGTAGGCACTTGCAGAAAACATAGGCATAGATCCCATGATTTTATCAGGACCATTTTTTTTAGGTTCCAAAGTACATGTAGGACCTAAAGAAACATGGCCTTCAAAAAAAACCTAGTTACTTTCTAATCCTAGCAAAGTAGCTCTCCTAGTGATTCGGTTCCTTGATGGATTGGCAGCAAATGCCACCATTTTGTTTTTAACTGTAGTTTTTTACCACTCCCTTAATATCTTTCAGAGACCTATATTTCACTGGAACAAGATGCAAAAAATTACATGAGTGATTCTTTTTAATGTCAAAATACAGAGCTAGAAATTTAAAACAACTTTATTTTCCAGGTGCTCAAAGACTAAGAATCAAAGAATTTTGGTCTGTTCTTTGAGACCAATCTGCATCATAAATGCTAAGTTTGTGGTAGACTCCCCAATTTATATCACATGCAGAAAAGTCCAGGTGGGTAAACAAATTCCAGAAATTAACCTTCATGAATAATTTCTTAGGCATTCAAGATAGTTTTCTGTGAATTCAGTGTCAGCCCTGAAAAATGCTACCGTTTCTCAACAGAGCAAGTAATTTAACTAGCCATTCTTCTGAATTTCTATTTATGAGGGAGAGATTACCTGTGCCTTACACATATGTCTCTGAACTGACTATTGCATGCATTCCACAAGGTCTTCATCCCTTTCGAGGCCTCTGAACACAGCAAATTTTCCATTCCCTCAGCTCACTATAATGCTGCTATTGCCTTTAGAAGCAGTACATAGCCCTGTCTTGAAAGCCGCTAGAAGCTGCCAGACCATCTTAACCTTAATGACAGCACTTTGCAGCACCAAGTAGCTAATTTTAAACAGCAACTGTAATGACAAATGTATTTTTCAGTTTATAAATGGCAAGGAATTGTTTTTTGCCATTTTGTAGTCCAGAGTGCAGGCTGAGAAAAATGTCCCTGTGACTCCAATGTCAGAAGTAGTGAAGGTCTAAGATGGGGGTGGGAGGTGATGGTATCTGATTGCAGACCAAGCCTTATGAACCTCACATGTTCCACTAAAATCATACACATCAAGGTGTCTTCCCCACGTTGAGCTATCATGTTCTGTCAGTCTGCTCTTGCGTCCTAAAGCTAAGCGAGGCAAAGACTTGTTTGTTTATGATGCAAGGCCATGGAAGTGAAAAGAGTGAGCCTTTCCCCTTTGGCTGTCAAAGGAAAGCAGAAGGAAGTGAAGAGGGGCAGCTGCTGTTGCCTTTCTGAGAAGAAAGAGGAACAAAAAGCACGAAGATGAAGCAGCCAAGCCCACTTGGGATTATGCGCTTGGATTGTACACCCCTGCATTTTGCATACCTAAGCAGAGCAAATTTTCAGGAGGTGCTCAACGCTCCCATCATGCAAACACTGTTCTGTAAATCAGGCCTCTGGGAGGTTGTGCTGAATGTTTCAGGTTTGTGGATGCCTCTGGATGTCTGGGTGTGCACTCCATCTCCCATCACAGGCTGCACAACCCAGCCACATCAGAGCCCATAGTGCTGGCCCGCCCCACGTGCCTTCCCATGCTGCAGGAGTAGTGAGGATGCCTTAGTCTCCTTCAAAGGGTCTGGCCAGTGACAGTGGTCTGCACCCTGTGCCTCATTATAGTCTTGCAGTGCTAAAATTATGCAACTGGGTTTCAGGTAAGCATTTTTCCTTCATTTCCCCATGGTTCCTATAGAAACCAATCCCACAGCCCTTCCCAAGTGAACACAGAAACTGCAGCAGGGTTCATAAGTGGGAGATATGCCCATTTTCTGTATTGGCCAAACATTTACTCCACTTACATTACAATAGCTTCAAGACATGCAGTCAAAGTGCTACGTGCTTTGGGAGATCCTGCCCCTTATTCCAGTGGGGTTGTCTGCTTTATCAGGCTGCGTTCTTCAAGCAACAGTTTGTCACACCTGCCAAATTTTGCTTGTGAAACTAATTAATATACATGACAATATTCAACTCAGCTCTGTAGTTCAGCAGCACATGGTGACAGAGATCTCCTGGCACAAGATCCCTATGGTTCCCACATGCATTAATATATTAATAGGAAATGCAAAGATGGAATTTTTGTAAGAATTAAAAGTCATTCCTAAGTATTTAGTCATTGTTGAATATTTATAACTGATGAAAAAACCTTCATTAAAAAGGTAGGTTGCAACCTTTAATGATGACAGGCTAGGGATGTTAGAAATCTAATCACAAGCAGAGATTTTCTCTGAAATGCTGCTTGCACAACACGCCTGACAAAGGAGTCAACAAACTGCAGGAAGGGGAATGATGCCTGGGGCACTCTATTCCTCACAGGGCTTTGGGAACAGCCTAGTCACATCCCTCTGCACCCACACCTGACTGCATCCCTCACACCCACTTCCCACATGGCTTGCTCTGTTGTATGTGGTTTCGAACTCTGCTGCAGCAGAGCATCTTTGCTGTTTAGACAGACTGAGTAAAACATACCTAGTGTACTCTGAACAGGAGGTGCCCAGTGTAGCTTTCCATGAAAAGAATATTCAAGGCAGAGGGAAGTACATTGTAAAAGTCAGCTTGCTTTGTTGGGCTCCAGCCAGCACAGGCAGCAAAAGGCTTCCTGCTCCCTGCTATTCAGCAAGCACTTTCAGGCAGCAACTGATCCAGCAGCTGTTTGAAGTTGCTGAAAAGGCTCCTACTGACTTCATGCAACAGCTGACTCATGCCTGAGTAAAGACTGGTGGAAAACGGTCAGCTGCAGGGGATCCTGCCCCTTAAAGAGAACGATTTTCTGCATGGAGAATGGGAGAAATAGGTAAGTCAAACCTTTTCCTTCCCAAGGAGCACTTTTGGTCAACACAATTACAATTAGCTGGTGATAAACTGGAGTATAAAGGGGACTGCAGCTTCAAAAAATGAAAAATATATTTGTCCCTGTTCTGTAAGAAAAAGGGGACCTTATAAGTTGAATGAAACAGAGGTTCTTAGAAATATTTTAGTGCAACAAGGCCTGTAGCTCGGGACAATATGCTTCCTATAAACACCAACACAGTGACAGAGAAGTGAAGAGATCGGTCTCCTCTTCGCAGCAACACGGCCAGTCTACCAAAGAGTATTCTGGGTGTTTTGTGGGCAGCAGAGCAGTTGCAAAGCTGACAGCACCCCCAAAATGTGAGAGAAGAAAAGGCCTTCTCGAAACCTAATGAGGGCAGACTTTATGCACAGGCTCTGCTTTGTAATGTGCTGGCTGAGGTACATGCCATTTAACAGAGCAGATGCTCTTTACAGCAGAAAGCAGGACAGTGAAACACAGAGCCCAGAGAACTGGGAGTGCTCTGCAAACCACACTGCACAGGCCTAACAGCACTGGAGAGACAGAGACAAAATCTCTGCTCATAAATTGCTGAAGTGCATCCTGGCGATGAATTTAGAAATATAATGTCCTAAAGTGACAGACCCGGTCACAAAACATCTGCCTGAAGAGACAACACATCTGCCATTTGTCTGTTAGTTCCCAAAGTGAGGTGAGGCTGCGATCCATCTGCTAGGTTGTTCCCAAAGACACGTGACATACTGATGGCTGCTCATAGCCTTCATGTGGGTACTGAGATCACTGAGTCTTCTGAAATGTTCAAGAAGTAAATACAATGTGTAGTTCGCTTGACATAAAGGACATCCAGCTACAAATGCAGAATGGCCTTAAACAGAAAGCAATTATAAAAACTGATGTTGTCTCATTCAGCAATGAGGTCTCCAGGGAACCTGAACTCCTGTGAGGAGCTATTATACTTCCATGCCAAGAGGCTGTTCCAGTCACTTCAGCTAACCTTCCATGTCACACCAATCAGGGAGCCTTACTGCTGCTCCGTGCCACCTGGACAACCTCAGATGACAGTCACTGAGACAGACCTGTAGGCCAAAACACCTTTGGTTCCTGTCTGTATCTGTTGTGCAGCCTCTGCTAAGCTAACAGCATCGCAGGTGGAGCTGGAGGTGAGACTAGAAGTCATCCTGCTGAACTACGGTTGGGACCATATCATCCACTCAGCCAGAGGTAGCAGGTGGATATAGAGCTTCAGCTTTTTGGAAGGAGTCAGTAAACTAGTGTCTCTGTTTGGAAATTACACCCTTTGCTAGTGCTGTCTCTTGACGACAATCTCATCAAATCTTCCTTCAGTGACCATCATATCCTATTTTTGGTTTCTCCTAGACTCCAATCTCCCCTTTTTGTCTGCTGGCCTGTGCCAAAAGCAATTACTTCTGCACATCCATTCCTTTGGCTGCCTCCCTAATTACCAGCTCAATCCTTGTTCCTGGAGCTACCTCCATAGTCCCTTGTCGTCCTCCATTTATTTACCTGACTTATCTGAGTATCCATTGCCTAACCCTGCCTTACTCTCCTATTTACAAGTCTGTGATAAAGGCAGCTCAGGGCTTCTTTTGTCCAGGCTTACCTGCAAAGAATCTACTCTCTTTTACTCCACAGTCCTGCTAAATAGCAGTAGCAGCCTTATTTCCTACAATGACTCAAGGTGACTTGTGTATAAACCGTCTCTTGTCCTCTTTTCCTAATGTGTGTTGACATATACACCTGCTCCTTCATGTGGGGACTATCCTTCTTGAAGATCTTCAGACGCTTTGCAAAGGCTAAGCATGACCTGAAATAAATGTGGTTTTTTTAAAACAATCTAAGGCAAGGACTGACATTTCCAGATTTCCCTGAACCAGAAAGGACCCTGAGCTGTGGATTTCAAAGTTCCCACAAGCTGTGTCTGTCTACCTGCCAGGCTACTTATGCTATTTTATTACACTGTGTTTGTGCAACTAACAGGCAAAATATGATTTCCATTCCCACTGCCCCAATAATGTTATGAATTCTAGCTGCAGTAGTTTTAGGATTCCAACAGTAAAGATTTTTTTTCCCCCTAAAACAGAATATAGCCATCTTTATAGAATGCTGCGGTAAGCTTGCCTATCTTTTGTTTGTTCATTCCTTGGGGACTGAGCTGTGCCTAATGTTTCAATTACCTTTCTTCTGCTGCAGAGATTATTGGATCTGGAGTTTCAAGGGACTGTGAAAATACCAGATATCTAGACAGAAAACCAATACCTCAGGAGCCCACAATTTGCTGGGTGTATCTTATAGCACTTAAACAACTTAACTCTTGGCAGTTAATGGCCCTAATGGTATATTTATTAGACAAGTAAGGGAAAGAAAAGAAAATGACATGAATGTTTAATGAAGACACTAATAGAAGCCACATGAAAATTCTGAATTCTCTTTTCTTCTCAGGAAATACTAAGTGGCTCTTGTCAACCACATGTATATCTGATAAGTGAGTTCAGTTAATCAATAGGCTTTATTGCATTTCCTAGCATAAAGAAGTTCTTACTCTAAAATAAGGAGTATCTAATTAATCTAAACATACCAAGTATAGGAGTGCAATGCATTTGTTTGCTGAAATAATCCATCTAGTTCAAAGGCTGAAATGAAATTATAACTGAATAGTGAAATGACAGTGCCTGCACTTTTATAAAAAATTGATTTTTTTTTTCTTATGTGAACAGTTAAATAAAAGGAAGACTTCAATTGCAGAAAACAATTCCTGTTGCCCACTGACTGACTCACCAGGACTGCTGCCTCTAGTCGTAGTAACATGAATTTCAGCTCTACAGAGCAATGTCCTTGCTGTAAACTGATTTCTTATGCTTAGTGTGATATCTGGTTGATTTTCTCTCTTGGACAAAAATCCAAAGTAGAATAAGGAAGACCAGATTCCTAGCAGCTTATAGAAGTGTTTTCTTCTTGCCATCAGCTAAGTGAGACCAATTTATATCTCCCGAGGGCTAAATGCTGAGTACCTATCTCCAGCATGCTTAGGGAAAACATACATGTTTTAAATCCAGTCACCATTTTTTGAATAGGGCACAGGACACTATAGATACAGAGGCCACCTCATAACAGTTAAAGGAATCATCACTGCTGAGTCTGACATATCTCTTTTTTTTTTTGCAATTCAGAGAGGCGCTACTCATGATTTAGACTGTCTTGAGATTCTTTTCTCAGGTATGTGTCTAATACTTCAGTTTCCTGATGATAAACAACTGAAACCACATGTCCCCAGGCCTCAGCACCAGATTACTGCTGGACTAACCAAAAGTACAGATTTGATGTGCTAGCCAGAACACATGGTATCAGTTCACTGTATCTGCAGAAGGAGAGAATGAAGAAGCCTTCTGGCACAAAAACTAACCTGGCAAAATGTTTGGGGTAAACATAAATTGGCAGAGTGACTTTACATGTGTCATGTGGCTGTGATATCTTTTAATTTGATAGTAGGAGACCTACTCCCAAATTCCCTGTATTGTCATACAACAGCTGTCAGGTACCATCCAATAGCTTTTTTGGGACCAAAATAATAGATAGTCAGACTTGAAGTGCTAGTGTCCAACACCTCCAGCTACGTGAAGCCTTCACTCTGACCATAGCTGCCTTGGAGTTGCCAGCCTAAACCTGTAAGCTCAGCTGCTCCTCTTTCAGAAGACAGTATGAGGTTAGGACATCAAAAGGAATATCTGTGTCTAAAGATGCAAAGAAGCAGTAGCACAAACTGAATGATACAATACAACATGCTCTTTATTCAGTGCCAAACCAGAGAAATCAGCAGTTTCAGTTGCAAAATCCTCTTAGAGGGCCAAGCTCTAAGATTTGCAAAGACTTGCTTACATTTTACTGTGTTATACATTCTCATTAGCTCTATAACTGAAGAGTGGCTGGTGTTGATGGTGGTGATCACTTACATCTTCAGAAATTTCATATTACTTTTGGAAGAGGAGAAGTATTAGCAGGGAAGGTATAGCAGAAAAAAGCTTCACATTTGACCAAGAGGAAGGTAAGGAATACGAGATGTGCTTTGCACAGAGCCCTGATCAACCTCACAGGGCTGAGCTTATCAGGTGTCTGTCAGACTTTGCAGCTCCCTCCCAAGAGCAAAGAAGCACGGAACAAAAACATTAGCATTTTGTCTTTCGCCACAGGGCAGTCTTATTCGTCGCAGCCCCTTCCCAAAGCTGAGGACAGCTGCAAAGCTGTCAGGCAGCAGCTAATGAGTGGAGGGTAGATGAGTGGAAGGCTAATGAATCCTGGGGATCAGAGCCTCAGATACACAACTCAAATCCTTATCACGGGATAAAAGTTATTCTGTTACACGTACTAACTCAGTTTATATGATACAAGCCATACTCAGTTCCATAAATGACAGCAATATCTGACAATACTGCTGTGCTACTTAGAAGATTTTATCCCATCCTTCATGGAAATATTGATGAGTAAACAAAGTAAACAAATCCTTTATTCTTACTTCTGCTTTTGGAAGCTAGGATTTTAAAGTACATTGAACAACACAATTCTCACACACGCCAAGTAGACAGATGGCTTAATAAAATATTGGCAGTTCAATTGCCTATGATGGGAAAAATATCTAGCTTCTGAAAAAATATGTACCTGCATGACTCATTAGCTGCAAGAAAAGGGGCTCTCTGGCTCTCTACTAAAGTTAACGAGCCTTTCTTCATATTAATATCTTCTTCACTGATTGCAGTCCAAGAGGCTACCTGCTATGGTAACTGGCTTAATCTGGTTTTTGTGAGGTTTTTTATATAACATGCTGTATTAAAGAATTAAAAATAGCATAGCCTAATAGGCTTACAAGCAAACAGGATCGCTTTGAAAAACGGTTATCAGTTCAACAGTTCAGCAAACATGCTAAAGCAATCCTTCCAGCAGCCAGGAAGGGACACAGTCCCTCCACGCAGCTCCTTAGTTATGCAAATGATGCTGAAAGGGATGATTCGCATAACAACTGGAGGAGCTCCTCCATAAGGGCTGAGCCCTCCCCTCGCCTTGCTAAACGGCTTGGAATATTGGTAAGGGCGGGCCGCTTCTACCAAACTCTCATCTCCCCACCCTGGGCTTCACCTGGCTGGGGTTCGCAGGTGCCTCTGTGCAGGCTCACATTTTTCACACTCAGTTCTGTTCCATGGTAAATTTTTTATGAAAGTTTGCTCTGAAGCAGTGTAGACATTTTGCATACAAGACAAGTGGATAAAATACACATTCCCACAATAAAAAATGAATGCTACCTGCTCTGAAAAGCCTCTATTCAAAACATACAGCACCGCCAAAGTGAAATTTAACAGCAAAAGAAGGATGGTTTTGATAAAATGCCTCACAGAGGCAGATGGTGTATGTGCTGTGCTCATCAGAGTTGGGAAGGGCATTGCTAAGGTCTGGTGGGGGATGTGCCAAACGGGGCTTAGACATGGGCTAAACCACCACCTAGCCTTGGCCTTGCAGGCATCCCTTCAAGGTGTGGCTCCTGTCGGGACAGTGATGCCTTCTGCATGAAGAAATGCCCTTACCAAGCTGGTGGAGAGAAGCAATTTTAATGGATCCTCCCTCAATCATTTCTGACTGTGAAATGAACACACCTTGCTGTTTAAATGAAAAAAGGTCCCCAAAATCTCAAATGTTTAAACATGCAATTTATTTCAGTTTCTTTCCTGTTTCTCAGAAATTGCACTTCAAAGCTTTGCCTCTGCCTTCTCCTCTCAGCCCCTGCCTGATTATTTAGATTGCAAAACCTCTGGAGAAGGGACTGTCTCTTACAACAGGTGTCAGCAGTGCCTAACATAATGGAGATTTTATCTTAGATATTCCAGGGCACTAATGAAAATAATTAATAATAACACAGTTAAACAATTCCATGGGATATCTCCATCTAAGTTGCAGAATGAAGAACTCAAAGACATGAAAGAGCCACATTGGTACTAGGTGTAAAACTTGAATTGTTTTCCCATGCGATGCTCTTATGAACTGTTCTGCTGCTTATTCAGCTAGCATAGCTGAACCACAAAATACAGGCATTCCCAAGCACACAGTAATCACATCAGACCTTCTGCTCCCTCACCCAGCCAATATCACCTGGCTTAAGCTCCCAGGATTTGTTAACACATCGGTTTTGAAGGTGCTGCCACCATCCAAAATGCATGTATTTAGAGACAGAATAATGGGGTTCTAGTCAAATTTTAAAAATTCCTCCCAGGAAAGGGTTAATTTCAGCACCAGTTTTTTATTTTCTGGTTGAGTGATTGACAGCAAAAATTGCACATCCCATTGAGATGTGAAAAGTCAATAAAAATCTGTTTAAAAAATACTGATAATTTGCTGGTAAGTGGTTCCACCCGCAGGAGAATGAATGCAGCTTGGCTCCCATCAGTGCCATTTGCAGTGTAGATATACTAGTACTGAGCAGAGGCTGATCTCACAGCACTGCTGCCTTTCCGTCGCGTGGCACACAAACAGAGACCCTCCCTCCTCTTTCTTCTACCTGGATTTTCCATAATTTTTTTGCATTTAACATCCTCCAGAACCCTGGTCCTCTGCCAAATTTAGGTGAAAGCAGCTGGTTCAAACAAGGTGGTTGGAGAGGGATTGTGACAAACAGAAAAGAGGTCACTGCTGATGGGACAGGACCATTGCAAAAATATCCCACACCTTTGTGTATATAACAGGTGCTGCTTTCGCTTTGCCCTAAGGAGGGAGAGTGGAAAAGAAGGAAGTAATCTGGTTCTTTTCCTGTGAATAGGGACTGTGCTGAGCCAGTGGGTGCACCTGCAGGCAGATCAGGGGTGCATCCACCCCAATGAGCAGCACACTTCCTCCTCTAACACAGCATGTACCATTGGCTCTCAGAAGCTGTAACCCAGAGCAAGACTGCCTTCTGTGTTATAGGCACACACAACAGGAAACCCAGACCTATTATAGTCTCTGTCTGTGGCTGGGGGCTGGATGAGACAGAACCCACCTGGGCCTTTTTGTCTGCCCCTACACCACATTGCAGCACCAGAAGGAGAGGAAGAACTGCATAACCACCATACACCCAGGAACTCCCATACCTCCACTGGGACAAAGAAGGGACCTAGCAAGTCATTTATTTGCGTGCATGAGTATGGATTTACACGTACATTTTGAAAACTCTATCTTCAGTGTTTCTTACCACTTCTGTAGTGCCTGTATCCGTCTCCTTTTATAATACTCCATCATCATTGTACTATCCCCTCCAGTCTCACCATGCTGCCAAAAGCATCCTGGTACTGAAGTGGTCAGAAATATATGTGCTGTTACATCATTCACACATACTACACTCCACTCCAATTCTTCATGGATGGAGACTGATGCTGGATGGTATAGTATTTTATGTTGGACCTATAACACGGGGAGCCAGAGCTCTTCTGTTTAGACTTTGCAAACAAATTGAAATCTGCTAAGTATTCATACAGCCTACCAAATTCCAATGCCACAAAAGATCCTTTCATGTTTTCTTTAGATTGAGAGCATGGCTGACTACTATCCTGACTGCTACCCTACCAGTGTATACACTGATCTCATCATTAGTCCGGTGTCCCCAAATCTCCATACTTACAAGTTTTATAATATTTGGCATAGAATTTTTTCCTTCTCTGTTCTAGCCCTAGGTACTGGACTCAGGGGAAAAAGTATGTTTTAATGAAGGGAAAGATGCCTTTTAATTTCAAGGGAGAGAAGCTTCAAAATGTGAGGTTACTACAGAATCAGATACCAGAAAGCAAATCACAGAAACATAAAACATAATGATTTTTTTTAAAAAAAAACATTATTTTAAAGCTGATCTCCTGAATTTTTGGCATGTAACTCATGATCTTTTAAATACTCATCACTCAAGTACCTGTGGTTCACTTCTTTATTACTAACAGGCTGGTGAATGCGGAGAGGAAACACTGAAGGAGTGGAAAAGCAACAGGTCAGCAATAAAGAGCAAACACATGCTCTGCCTTGTGGGACTACATACTCTCCTGAACTCTCCAAGTGCTCCCACCTTCTGCTGAAATCCCCCCCTCAAGGTTCCTGCAGATCTTTTGCAAAAGCATCTCAGAGGCTTTCTGCAACAGCTTCACGGGATAAAGAGCATGTAGAGACACAAGGTGATGAAGGAGGCAAGGTGCATTATTATTCTTGACACTATTCACTCCTGACACCCACCCCTGTCCTTCAGCCTCAAACCAGGGAAAATACTTTTTTTGGTTCCTGTCTGGCCATGATTGAAGGAAACAGATGCTCTCCTCCTGTACAGACATGAGACAGCTGTTCAGTTCCCCAGACTCAGCTCTTGCCTTGATGCCTCTTTAAACAAAGGTTCAGAGCTGTTGAGGTGACAGGGAAGGAGTTGCCTTCCCCTCCAGGCAGGAGGCCGCTATGTGGAAAAGCCACAGTGAAGCCATGGTGTCCTGGCATCAGGGCAAGGTAGGGTCAGGAGCTGGATGATAACTGTGCTAAGCCTGAAAGTCTTTGCTCTGTCAGAAGAGCCATTAGAAGTTTGCTCAAATCAGGAGCATGCATGGAATAGGAACAGGATTCAGGGCAAATCCATATTCACACCTAGGCTTGGATGCTACTGTGTACACGCAGCACTTTCCAGGATTAATCCCTTGGTGTTTGAGCCAGAACCAAGGCTTCTGTTCTCTCAGGGCCCCAGTCCTACAGGGTGCTAAGGCCAGTGAGTGCTGCAGGTGTAGGTTCATAAATCATTGACATGCACAGAGTAGCATCACCCTCTGCCCTCCAACGTGGCCTCTCTGTGCTGTGGTCTGCATGCACACACAAACAAGAGGCTCCTTCGCTCTGATGAGCTTCAAGAATATGCAATTTATTCCTGGCTCCTGGGGCTGGAGTGAGAAGAACACTGCGTTTCTTGCTCCATGGACCCTGATAGCTCCAAAGATACTGCTGATCTTTATTTCCTGATAGTGTATTTTTAAGATTGAATGTTGATGACAGAGAACAGGGAGCGAGGCTTCAGGGAGAGATAATGATGTGATTGTAAAAGTGTTCAAAAGAGGACAGGCATTTACAGAGAGAGCTGAGCCACAGTTACATGTCTGGGGATTTAGGTGTATTGTATGCCACCATGAATTACACAACAAACATAAACGCAGGGCTTGTCCTAGTCTCCGTTAGAGAGGTACAGGATGATTCTAATCAAGTTCCAAAAAACCAGCAATAAAAAACCCTTGTCATTTCCTGTGGGTGGCAATGTACCCAGAAAACATACTCCTCTGCTGCAATCACAGTTGTGTTTTTAGAAATGCTAGTGCCCCCTCATCATCCTTGAAAATAGCTTGGGGCAGGGGGAAGGGGAGAGCTGGCAGTGGTGTCTCAGCAGAAATAATGTCTACACCAATGTCTACATGATGATGGTACCTCCTTAGTCTCCTTGCTGCTCTGCAAGTAAAATGAGAACTTGCTAAAAGCCCAGACAAACCTCCAAAAGCATGCCTCATCCAGGTGTTGAAAAGGATCTACAGCCTGGTCAGAAACAAAACCTTTGCTTTCTTGTACTGTTCAGAAGACAGCAAGGAAAGCTGAAGATGCATGCACCAAGAGACTAACAGCATGTCTGAAAGAAAAGCTCGCAAGGCATTGCTCTCCTAAGGAAAACTTCCACCCAGAGAGAGAGAGTATCATCTGTCCCCCAGTAGCGATGGTGTGTCTGAAAGGAGGCTGAGACTCATCAAGGTTTTCTGCATTCTCACACTCTGCTTGGAGGTAATCTTTTCCTCTCCCTCTCCTAGTTGCCTTTTTTTCTTTTATTTCCACCCTGAAAGTCTGTAATAATAAAAGCGTGGCATAAGAAGGTCTTTGGGTTGCTGCCTTCTTTGATGATGTGTGACATCCAGCTCCAAATGTCAGACGATGTTAGAAGGAGGATGGAGGACAGTGGAGGGAAGACCCAAATGGAGACCAGAAAGGAAAAGCAATGGAGAGAGGCAAAGTATTAGAAGAAAGGCTATGCCAAAGTACCACTAGCAATGAGGCTATGGAAGTCAAAGAGCTCATGGAGTGAAGGGTACACTTACAAGAAACCTCACTGTGCTGGGAGAGTGATTAAGAAACCCCTCAGGGCTGCATGACCTTTGAGGAACACCTGGGAAAGGGAGAGTGCAGAGACAGGGGGGTACAATATTTACCAGTGCCAAATCTCATGCTGGGCACTATTCCCCTGTAGTGGAAGGGACATGTAGGCACTGGCATGACCTGTGCCCTTCCCCATCAGCTGCCTAAAGTGGAAACTTTACTAAGCAGAGGAGTATAGCAGAAGCTTTTGGGAGAGGAAACAGGAGAACGAAGTTCTGTCTTCCAGGACCCTTTGGAAATCAAGCCACGTGCAAACAAGTCTGGGGATACAAACATGGGTTTCACTTTAAACAAGCTCCTCTTTCACAGGAGAACAGGACAAGACAGTGGAAATAGGCTATCTGACGTACTGGGTGCCACTGGTGAACATAGACTGGGTTCCTGTTCCTCCATGCTTGTACTTTCCAGCCTCTCACATGGCTGTAAAGGGAAGTGGGACACAATGCTGGAAGGGCCAGTAGGTTGGGAGCCACTGTACAAGGCACCCACGGGCATCCTGTGAGGCACATACCGGTGGTGCTGCCACTGGTGCTACCTACATGGGATGACAGGGGCTGCTGAACCCAGCCAGTGGGTACAAAGGAGCTCTCTGTCCTCCACTCCTGGTGGTTCTTTCAGGGCCAGCACTTCCCTGCTAAGTGTGGGAGACCTATCATGTGAAGAAACAGAGCAAAGTGGTTTAGTTAGACTCATGATTAAGTTAGGGTTGTCTACTTTTTTCTTCCTTTGACTTATGTCCATTTTGCCTGAAAACAAATCATATTGTGAATCATCAAATAGCCTCTGTGCATCCTTTCAGGGGCTAAGAATATTCCAAGAAACAAGGTCTGGGGATTGAGGTATGAGGGGAGAATCACTACCTCTGGCACAACGAGGGAGACTCTCGTTTACACTTGGTTTCAGAAAATGCCAATATTTTTCCAGGATTTCATTACAAAAGTCTTGGCTACCACATTCACTCTGCAGGCTTTGAGGATTAGATGACTGGAATAACAATCATGACGGCTAATGCTCTCACTGCATGCGTCATCACCATTAGAATGGACACATTCAGAGCTAGTATCACTCTTTTTGTCATCTGAAGGCCTATCCTAATGCTAGGTGATTTTTCAATACCTCTGCAAGATTTTCAAGTTCTCGGCTTGGAAAAAAAATTATCTCTCAGAAAGAAAAGGAATCCAGTCTGTGTTACATAGCATTTCCATGTCTTCACTCTCTTCTCAAAACCTTACAGACATTTCTTGAAATATTATTCCAAGATGAGCCTATTAACACCATGTGTCCCTTGCCTGTCCTCCCATCACATCCCAGTAGAGTGTCCAGACTGGGTGAAACAACAAGAACAGGGTTTTACAGACTTAGCCAGAATGAGATGGAGATAATGCTTATCTGAAGACAGCATTTCCCCTTGACTGTTCCCCACAGCCCTAGGATTAAGGACTAGATACTGCTACAACCTCATTGCAGTTTTGGCATTTCCAGTGTGCTGCGTGGCCTCTCCCTGACCCAGCACATCTTTGCTGGAGATCAGACTCCATCTAGATGGTCTGTCATGATTTAATAAGGGGATCCAAACCTCTGTTCAAAAGTCCTTGAGCTACAATCACTGGAAGCTGGGAACCTGTGCCAAGAAAGTACCATTACCTTACACTTGCGCTATGCTTCCCTTTCCTAGGCATCAGTTATGTGCTCTGCATGGAAGAGGACAGAGGTTTGAGGGTCTCTGTGTGTCACCCAGTGCAGCTGTTCTCATTACATTTGCATGCAGTATAGTGTCTGGATATCTCTAATTTACAATAGTATTGTGGATATCAGTAGCACCATATATTTGTTGGGCACTAATGACTTGAATTTAGCTGAAATATAAATAAATATGGTGATTCTGACCCAGATGCATGAGAGGTGTGATAGACATTTGCAATCCCAGTTAGTAAATGTAAATGTTGACTTATGCCATAGCTCTGCTTTCGGAGTCTGGGTTTGTGAAAATCTCAACTTTGACTTCTAGCAACACCAAGAAAATTTACACTAAGGTTCTTTGTATTTTACACACCCACTCATCCATTTCCTGATAAACAAGCACTACAGACAGATCAAGGAAGAATATGTGCAGGGCAAGCAGGCCCACATGTAGCATTGTGATAAGAATATGGTATTAAACTCCAGTGTAGACTGTAAGATGAATCAAAAAGTTTTGAACCTTGGAAAATCAGTGAGAGTAGGGAGGATAGGTTTTAGAACACCAAATAGCATCATAATGTCAATAATCACTTTCTTTAAACCTATAGGAAGTCCCAATTTGGGGATATATAAGCATATTATAAATCACAGCTAGTCTTATCAGTTCTCAGCCCTTCCTGGCTGGTAGCAGGAAAACTGGTTATCAGTCAATACCTGCAAGTTTATGGGTTACCTCACAGCCTGAGTACTGTTTTTCCATTAACAAAAACCTTGGGTGGGCATGAAGAGTGGACAGGGACTACAGTAGAGCCAAGGTGAGGAGACAAGTTGTTCAAAACAACACTTTCACTGTTGCTAAAGAAAAGGAAACACAAGCCCGTGATGGTAAGCTATGGGATGCAGCCTGCAGAGATATTAACTACAGAAAGGATGCACTTTTAATGAAATGCCTTCGTACACCTTTCTGTGAAAAATACATGCCTGACAGCACATACCCACTGTTTCCTTGTGTCTTGACTTTGCTTTGGTTTGCACATTGTGAGGTACTGCAAGGAGGTGATAACTAGTGCAAAGTACAATCCAAAGCTCACGATCATAAGAAATCAGCCATTAACAGCCAAGTAAGCAACATGCACTAGCCCATTTTGTGCAAGCTATGGCTAAACAAAACCTTCCGTTGTTTTGTTGGGTTTTTTTTTATATACAGTTAGATCTTGGGGGCTAAATCTGTTTTAATTTAATTACAGTTAAAATTTAATACAGTTAAATCTTTTCTCATAGGGTTCTAAACAGAATACAGAGTTACCATAGAGCAATATAATCACCACTGGAAGTGCCATACTACCTGGCCAGATCATCTGCAGGGAAAAGCAACAACCTTCACAGCGTATGCTGTGACTGGAATAGCTTTCACACCAGTACAAAGGAATTCCCAGCTTCTGCAAAGCCCTGAAAAATGCACAGTGACTCCTTCCAGCTCCTATGCTGACAAAACAATGAAGGGAGCAACTCATTTTAAATGAGCTCATCCACCTAATTACAACAGTGAAGCAAACCAGTGTTACCAGTTGCTGATGCCTGCCTCAGAAGCAAAAATGCTGCAAGGACCAGAGCAAAGATACACACACCAGCAAGCCTTTTCCAAAGCTGAATGTATCTGTACAGGTTAGAGCATCACAAGCTGCCCCAGATCATGCTACTTGCTACCCCCCTCCCCCACCCTCCCCCGAATAAGTCTGCATAGAAATTTTTCTGGCCCCAGATCACGGCGTAGGCTCCTCTAAAAGCTAATAATGGGAAGGGATAGTATCCCCAGGCCTCCTCAGCTTACAGTTCCACCAGCAAACACTGAAACACATAGCCCCATGAAAGAATTGAAATACAGTAGCTTGTTGGGAGTACTGTGCTACATAAACCATTTCCACAGGGATGCTAGAAGAGAGTGGAAAAAGCACAGTGCTGACATAGCTTAGGCAGGCGTAATATGTGCTGCTCAGTGCAATACAATGAGGTGCTTGAATTCTGCAGGGGGGGAAAAGAAAGCAGAGAATCTCACTTCTGAAGTGCTCCTGAAAATGGTAATTATGGCCATGTAATTTGTTTAAGTACATGTCTTAGAAAAAATATAGCAGTCTCTCAGTCATGTAGGTGCTTATATTCCTTTCGCAGAAGGTATCTGGAGGCACTGCAAGAAAGTGCGACTTGCAGAGCACGCGCAGCAAAGACATCAGAGCAGCACAGTTTTCACAGGGATCCTGCCATCAGCCTCCATCTGTACTGAAAGAGAATGAGGGCACCCCACTGATGCACCACAATCCCATGAGGGGAGGAGGCAATCACCTGCCAAAAAGCCAAGCTTAAGTCTAAGCAATAGTCCTGCTGCCATGGAGTCCCAGCAGCAGTCAGAGGGTTTGAACAAGAGGAAAATTTGAAATAGAATAGTGGATATTAGTTTTAATCTGTGGCTATCATATGCTCCCAGCTTTTCTAATTAAAAATCTCTGTCTCCAAGCCTTTTTTGCTACATTTGAAGATTGTGGTGGGTAATGCAGCTGCCACTTAAAGTACTTACACTGATAATGGTAGTACTCAGAGATGTCAGCTGAATAAACAAAATGGAGTGAACGAATCTCCTAACGTTCCCAACAGCTAACCCTTTGGCCAGGGCAAGGAGGAACGAGTTTAGTAACAGTACATCACTGTTATTGCCACCACTGTATCACAGAACCCCTGTAACTATGACACAAAGATTTTGTCCCAAACAAGACTGCTCTTAGAAAAGAAGCCAACAAGAAGAGTTCGTTCTGGCCAAATCTGTTGCCCTGGGGCAACTGGGGCATGTGCAACTCCACAGTGTGTCCCCAGGTGTG
Organism: Elanoides forficatus; assembly: GCA_025311575.1. Lineage (NCBI taxonomy): Eukaryota > Metazoa > Chordata > Aves > Accipitriformes > Accipitridae > Elanoides > Elanoides forficatus. The sequence goes on from JAOBAS010000072.1 coordinate 30,154,808, forward strand.
GAGAGCAGTACATTAGCTGCCTGTGTCACTGTGTAGCTAACCACGTGATGGTATTCCCAGCAGTAGCAGATGGAAGAGAAGAGCTTAGGAGAGGGCTCCTGGGGACAGTGCCTCTCAGCCTCCATGGAGCAGATACCACAACCTTACTGACTTCTCAGTGTTAGGAGCTGTCTTTAGTGCAAGACTAGTTTTGCAAGAAGTGGGGGTTTCATGGTAGTTAATCTCCTATCCTGACAAACCCTGCAACCTGGGCCCATGTGCTGCTCCCTTCCCTGCTTCTGATCCAGCCATGCTACCCAGGCACCAGAGACAGGGACCAGAGGAAACTTCCCTGGCTCCCAGGCAGCCTGTGGGCCATCCTTGATCTCACAGACCATTCAGAGGGAAGGGGAAAGGGAGAGGCAACGGTATGGGTAAACAAAGTAAAAACCAGCTGGGTGGCTCTGGGGCATCCCCACTGTGACAGGCTCAAGAAAGAAACTGCTGTCTTGTAGCCCTGCACTCTGGACCAAAGGGAGGGAGAGGGGACAGAAAGGGGGTTGATGCCATGAGGACATGGGGGAGATAGGTTGCCTTTGCCTTTGCTTGTTACTTCATGCAGGGCAAGAAGTTTACTATGAACACACAGCCCAGCCAGCACCAGTAATTGGCACCTAACCTCCACAGTAGTGCAGTCCACCTTTATGCCCCCAGAAGAGCACTTAAACTCTGAGCCCTGAAAAAGACTAACACACCCACAAGCACTCCCCTGTGCTTCCTTGGACAGCAGAGCACTGCCCTCCTGGGCACAGTGCCACCTCTCAGAAGAAACGATCTAGAGCCAAATAATTACAGTAAGCAGGGTAGAGACAAAAGATAATTGGAGGGAGGGATAGAGCTAAATCAAGAGGTAACTACAACAAGTGGCCAGGATACGTCTGCAGAATATATGATAGCATAGTGTATTATTTGAATAATACTGATAGTGTTATTATAGACTAAATCATAATCCATATGCATTCAGGGGACAGAGTTAAGGTTACTGCAAATTCACCTGCTTAATACTTAATTACAGGTTAAAATGATAAATTATCCATTTCTCAGCAGCAATCTGTCCTTCTGTCAACCTTGAAATTGTTATACACAGAAAGAATTTTCTTTTACAGAAAATGTAAATGTTACTGCATTACTTCATGGTACAACAGTTTCTCAGCCTTACCGATAAGTTCATCAGGATGAAAACAAATTGTTTCTGCAGAGATTACACTTAAAAACAGCAATGGTCGGGCCAGATGCTCAGCCTTGCTCCACCTTTTTTGTTTAGGTCAGTTGTGCATTGAAAGAACTAAATACTGCCCTGCCAAGGGATACCTCCAGCTCAGGCTCTGCCTTTCTCAGACTGCCTTCCTCCATCCTTCTGAAAATAGATGCCTTGTGTCAGGGTCATGAGGAACAACCAGGATCTCCCCAGGAAACCAGTGTGTTGCAAAGCTTAAGATGATGTTGCAAATTCATCCTTCAGTATCTTTATAGTGGTTTGTTGTCTCTAAAAGCTGCCCCACCGTACTGGGCTACTCCATGTGCGTTGCACACTTTTCTTCTGCCAACAATGCCACAAGCTCTGATCTGGGTGCTGGAGAAGCCTCCACCGCTCTGCAGAGGACCATGAGCAGGCAGCACAAGAGTAAGGCAGCACACTCACTGGCCAGCCTTCCAGCCCCAGTTGTGCCTCTGCAGGGCCCATCTTCCCCCAAGGGCAAACCCGGCACAGGCTCCTGGGTATTCAAGGTTGTTGCACAGGTTCCTCTGGCATTGTGCCCCCTCCCCTGCCCTAAGCTGGCAGGCACCACATCAATAACCACAAAAAAACAATCATGGCCGTGTTTAAACACAAATCTAGCATCTTCGCTCCATTTCTGAGATGACAGCCAAGCTGAGGGTTGGATCACTCCGAAGAAGAGATCTCATCATAGCTAAGCTACAACATTTCCATCAGCTGTTTTAAACTGTTCCAGAGAGATGCTTCCAGCTCTGCTGGCAGAGCAGCAGCTGACGATCTCTGAGACACTGAGCCATCCCGCTAGTGTTCCCTGGAGCATGCATCCCTGGCACAACTCACAGAGCAGCTCTTGCTCCAACCATGGCAAGGCTGCTCTCCTCTTCAGAGTGAACTGGAGCTGACCAGTGGAGAACCCACCCGGAGCAGTCAGGGCATCTGGGCTGCAGAAGGTAACCTGTACACCGACCCAGTCCCACTGCAGCTCCAACCCAGGACTTGTGCAACCTCTTCTCCTGAATTTTCATTTGCTCCATTTCACAGTGCTACATATCATACAAACAACTGACATTTCTGAATCACTTAAAAATGAAAGAAGACAAATTCTGTTTTTCCAAAGGTACAGCACAGCCTTTAAGGCACTGCTGAACTCTGCTGTCTGAAGAGAGAGTGATTTAAAACACAGTACCTCCCTTTGATGCTTAACAACTTAGATGTCACATTAATCAGAGCTTTGTGAATGGTTGATGTGCAACCATATGCACTTTTACTTAAAAGCAGAGAAATCAAGGATGTTTAACAGCTTCTGATATGGGCTTTTTAAACTTCAAGAGGGATAAACTATTTATAAAGTGCCACTGAGGGGAGTATCCAGCCTCATTCTATATTTATTTGAACAGTTTGCCTTTAAAAAAAAAAGTGTCAATGTCTTGTCTTATGTGCAGATACAATTTACTGTAATGCTAATGTGCATGCAGACCTCAGACAGAGTCAGTGGCCATGTCATTTTCCTTTGCAGCCAATGACAGTTAAAGCACATTTTCATTCACCCTACAGAGAATGTGAAAAAAACCCAAACCATCAAAAACCTCATATAACCTGAAGCAGGAAAATTCCACCTGCCATTTCAATGGATGGGAGATCTTCCAAAACCTGTGAACAGCATAACCTGACAAGCACCTCCTCTGGTCAATCTGAGCTCAGGGGCCACTGTAGCCATAGCTAGCAGAGAAGAAAAGACATTATCTGAGAAGCTGACCGATTTCACCCAAGGGAATGTCCAGGGTAGAAAAATACCGCTCAAGCGTTCACAAGAGGTTCTCCAACATAAGGAAGTCGTAAGAACAGAGATAGCACCTTTTTACACAATAAAGATTTAAAATGCATTTCCTAGAAAATGCCATTTTCCCACCAATTTTCCCCCAATATTTTCCCACAAACGTCCTATGTCTAAGGAAGAAACTGGGATTGAGATGCTTTGGCAAACAGCACTGTCTAAGGAAGCAAGGTCCTAAAATAGTACTGCACACAGCTGCAGCTGTTTCTGGCTGCTGCAACTCTGAGCATGAACATTGGCTTGCCCAGCTGTGCAGACCTTTAGCAATTCATACTCTGTAACAAACTGATGCTCTTCAGTTTTATGTGCAGTTCTTGCACTGTTTCCTGGAAATGGCCATTGTGTCCTAAGTGAGGCTTTTCTCTCTGCCTTTTCAGATGTTGAACATCCACTGTTCCCTTCCTCTTCCATCCTCAAGAAAACCATCTTGCATTGGTGCTGGGTCTTTACTAGTTCAGCTGAACAGAGCTGAATTAAAAAGCAGAATAACAATGCCAAGTCTTATAAAATATGCAACCTTTCTTTCTATTAAAAAAACTTTTCTTGCAGTAGAAAAGTAACTTTTTTAAATGGAAGAGTCAAAAAACCCTCTTTCGTGCAAATATGGACCTCTAGTAAGTATAATATCCTAAGCATGGATCTTTGTAATATAATAACGTAATTACTTTCAAGAAGAAAAGAGGAGTCTGTTTCAGGAGGGTTATTGGAGAAAGAAAGGAAAAAAGGTAAAACCAGCTAGAACAGTTTATCTATTTAAAATAAAGTGACTTAGACTTTCAGCATTTTTTTTCAGTAACTAGAAGAGAACTATTAATTTTTAAAAAAGCAAATGTGTCAATGAATAAAAGAAAACTGAATGAGTTTAAAATAGCATGAAAATTCATTTTAGAAGGACACCAAAACTAGAGGTATTCAGGATGCTTCACACAGTGTTGCTATAAGCAAATAAAGGAAACAGATTTCTATCATGAAAGGAATAGCCATATTGTTTCTTTTAATGAGATCTTCTTTAACTATATCGATAAATGAGAAAATTGTCAAGCACAAATGGTAGCTAGGTGCCTGAACTGTACAGCCTTCACAGGGACAGGGCCCCAAATGTTATTTCTGCTTTTGAAAGATAGATAGCAATATCAAGTAGTTATTCTGTGTAACTACCTATCAACCTAGAATAAAAATGCAGCAGAAAGGTGCACAGAGAGCAGAGAACTTGAAAATACCATCATAGGAAAATAACCAGAGCTGTACTGGGGCTATTAAAACTCACTAAGGTCAACTACTGGTCAGTAAATTAATGCAACCTTTGGATCTGAGTAAAGTCAGTTTCAGATGTAGCAAAGAGAGCAAGGAACAGGCATTCAGTATATAAAAGTCACCATAAATGATGAAATCAGATTAAATTGGAAAAAATTAACTGTATATCATTTGAAATACATGTGTTAGCATCATTTAATGGACTAATAATCATTATTTGACAGGACTTCAAGACATTTTTAGACTTACAATGAATTTTTCTTCTCTGTTGCTTTGGACCATATAAACAACGCAAGTTAGTGCATTAAATTGATGGATAATTTGGCAAGTTACTGTGCAATTTGGATGGAACAATTTGGTGTAAAATTTGTGCAAATTACACTGTTTAAATGTAGTTTAACAGCCTAAATCCATTGAAAACTTCAGCTTCAGTGAGAGCAAGATCCATGCAGCTCCAGTAAGAGTTTCACCCAGCTCAGAGACCCTGAAACTTCACTGTTAAGCAGCAAGGCTCAGTGCAACTTCAGTAAGTATATCTAGGACAGCAGCCATACTGGTCGCCTCACAAGCACTCTGGGAACAGCACTGAAAGATCCTCCAACAATTCCCTTGGTCTTGCAGCTAACTACAGCAAATAATGAGATTAGCTAGAGTGCAAAGGTCTTCCTTAGCATCACAGCCATGACACACAAACGTGGGCATTGTGTAAAGGATACAGAGTCATGGGATCTGCCCTGTACACATAAGGTTTCCCACTACTATAGCCCAGTCAGTAGACCTACAGAACAAGGCTTAAAGCCTTGAGTGGTGACTCTTTTCTCCTTCTTCTCAAATGTCCTGCAGGAGTCAAACAGAACCTGAAAAATCCAGATGCGGAGAATCAGAGCTCTTCCAGCTGGAACATATTGCCACTTAGAAACCTAACAGTTCCCTCTATACATCCAGAGCTAGGAAGTCTAGCAAATGAAGCCCTAGAGAAAAGAACCAGTGCAGGTAATTACAGTAAAGTCATTAAATGACTTTTTAATAGAGTCGGAACAGAAGCAATACTAGAGTAATGTGAAGGAGGAACAGAGAATTTGGATACTTTAGACTTGAGTGTTTCTGGTTCACAAAATAAAAAGAAAATGTCGTTTCCATGTGACAGGCTTACTCGAAAGAAGGGAGCTGAACAGAAACCAGACCAATTTAAAAAATTTGAATGTGTTCAACATCAGTGTCCTACACTGTTGACCAGTAGCAGATAATGCCAGACACAATGCCGTATAATAGTGAATGAGAGGTTGATCACTAGTACATGGCTTCCTGCTGAACATCACAGCAAGAAACCCTCTGACGGAACTAGCTGCTACAGACACTTGTGGTGAGCTCGGCTGCATCATGCCTTGACCACTTGCCATACCAACCAACTGAAGGCTGTGGGGTGGCCCACAGGCGGGACTCAGGGAGGAATTCAGCTGCAGGCAGTCAACAGTGACTGATCTCTGCAAGCTGACCTGTGGCTTGGGTTTCAGTACAGGATTGGATCTTCTTTGCACTTGAACACTGCAATGAACAAAAGACATATTTACTGGAGATGTGGGCAAGGGAACTGAAAATGAAGTGTTCCAGTAAAATAGTTTCTTCCTGCTGAACCAATGTTGCTGCTGAAGGTGTTTCTGTCTCCATGCTCAAGGATCTGAAGAGTTAGTATCTGCCCATCTCACTTGTACATTTGCCCTCCTTCCCATCTGCCTCTTCTCTAGGTGCCCACAGCTATTTCCTATGTCCTTAGAGCCAACTATTTGCCTTTTCTTATCCAGAGTCACTTCTGAAGGACCACTTAGAGCCATACCAGAGCTGATTTGAATTTCACCCACTCAGTTTGAGATGAAACGCTGATATTTGCCAATTCTTTCAGTAAAAAGCACCATGACACAGGAGACTCCCATTGTCTGTTCCTGGGGACATGTAAAAGCTGCAGCTGCTATTCTTTCTACATGGAGGACCCTAGAAAATTAGGTTCACCTGACCCATCCAGACAGCTGAAGCTATCTTTTAGATGACTAATCTATGTGCATTTCAAATGTGCTCTGTGACTAATCTGATAATACTATAAAGCCTTATTCCACTTCAACTGTACAGGTGTCAAGGGACTTAGAATGGTATGGTAATACCAGACTTCAGAAGGTAACCACTAGCAACACAAATGCAGAACGAGGTTATGTAATATGTCCTCACACTACCCTCCCCCAGCATCAACTTCTTCACCATGAGGGAAGGTGCGTGGGGAGGGGGAAAGGGCAGCAGAGACAATCCCAAGGATGACAGATTTTGTCTGAGATCTCAATCAGTCCTGGTTTGTAGTAAGAGAGCTGGGTATCTATCATGCAGAGAGAAAACTAGAAACAATGCTCTGCAAGGGACTTGGCAGAGATAACTGATGCCTGTCTGCACCCTGAGATGTCTGGTTAAGAGCCAGCTCTGAGCCCAAAGCCTTGCTGCTATATTAGCACCACCACGAGTTTAGGCTACCTGTCTCTGTGCCTTCCTGAGAGGTTTGAACTTAGGCAGAGAGAGTCATTATCTGCTCCCCATATAGACAGATCCCAAGTGTCCCCATGGCCCTGTCACCTCATAGTACATGAATGCTTTCACCCTGGGTGCTGTTTAATATTTCTGTTCAAGGATAGCTCCAGTTAAGTTCTTTTCTCCCTCTTTAATTTTTTTCTCCACCAGCTCAGAAAGAAGGGAAAGGCTTAGTTATGTTTAAGATCGATAAAAAATGAAAAGCAGGTACATACAGGATAGTGAGGAGACTAGAAAACAGGAACTGAGTTGAAACAAAACAAAAAGAGCAGATCTGTACATACAGGCCGTAAACCTCATACTAATTTTAGTTTCCTCATATGTTCACTAAGGTTATTATTAAAGATTATGTCATTATTGGAAATCCATAAGCCTTTCTTAGAATCGAAACCACTGGAAAGGTATTCTCCCACCATCTTTCCTGTGCTGCCAACACCCACCTTTATTTCCAGAGATAACCTCACTAACGTGAGGGTAATAGGTTATCTGTGCACATGGTGTACCTTTGAGGAAGACACAGGTTGATGCAAGAAGGAGGAGGAGAGGACCAGTAACAGATTTAATACAAATTCACAACTTATGCAAAACAGTGAAACAGCCAGGGCATGGCTGCTATACCAACATGATTTCTTAGCACAGCATTTCCTGCAGGCTAATTATTTTTTCCACTGCACTTAGTCATAGGCTGTGGTGGGACTCTCTGTATACACCTAAAAGAAATACCTAACAGCTGGGACTCCACCCATATAAGGCCTTCCTCAACACATGATAAGCACTGAGTGGCAGTCTGATGTCTTCTATAAGCCTTGACCTCTCTTATCATCTCTTACAAGAGTTAAAGCATAACCCTGGTCACCTCTCTAGCTCATGCATGGCTGGTGTTTCTACTTGGGGAGGTGGGAGACTGCATCGCGCTGGAAGCATCCTTGCAAAAGACCTGGCTGTGATAATGATGAAGCCGCTGGAGCTGGTCCTGCCCATTGCAGGGACAGTGCCCCAGGCACAGGTGAGAGGCAGTGGTGGCTGGACATGACCACCGCTGCTGAGGTTTCACCCTGTGGCTGCCATGCTGGTTGGAGCCAGCCCCACATAGTGAGGCTGCAAAGGAGGAAGAGGACCAGCACCAGCATGACTGCAGAGGAGCAGCACCAGCCACTCTGGTGCCCATCTGGCCACACTGAGAGCATGGCACCATGCTGCCCACACTGCTGCTGGCCTCAGCTGGATTACAGGGCACGAACGCAAACACACTGGGAAAGCAGGACCACTCCCTACATAAGAGCTTTTCCCAAAATAAGCACATGCACCTCTGTTTCCCACAATCTTTATTCTTCACTATTCGGATAATTCAACTAAATTTCTTCAAAATACAGCCAGATCTAGCATGGAACAAGGATACTGTTACTCTTAAAAGTCCTTGGCTGTTTTTCTTATGTCTACAGCTGAGGTCATTGACGATAGAGAGGCAGGACAGGATCTGTGGTTTGCTATCAGCAAAGTGTATGTGCAAGGCTGTACGCTGGCACCGCCTTCTTGTGCTAAGGTTAATGTTTGCCTTCCTCCTCTGCCTGCCCAAAGGCACTCACACCTCTCTAGTTTGCAACTGCTACCTCTCCTTTTTTGCACCCTAAGCAGAAACTGTGGTGTTTCCACTCATTAGGTCTCACTGGCAGGATTGCCTCAAGAATCAATGAAGGTGCAATACTCTGCTGCTGCCACTCACTTCCTCTGCAACTGGGAAGCAGGGGAGAACACGGTTACCCTCTGCTTCCCACCCTGCATCCTGCAAAGGGAATGGTCCGTGTCACTCTGCAGCCTGGTGCAGTGGGATGGCATGCTACTCTCCAGCAGACCTGGTCAAATAGTGCTGGCCTGAGACCGAACCACCACACTGCCTGCATCCTGCTGTGTTCCCACCCTGCTGCCTACAGGCTATAGGGTACATACGGCTGGGTGCTCCACCCTGGCGCTGAAGTGGGGGCCCTTAATTACAGCTTCCCTGTGCACAGAGCTGTACTGAGGTAACAGCACCAGCTCGTTGTTTCTTCTTTGTTTGCAGGCAAATAATAAGCAGGGAGTGGGAAGGAGAAAGGGGATTATGACCGGAGCTGAAAGAGGGTATTACATTTCAATCACAAAATGAAGAAGCATTAGTAAAAGCTTAGCGCAGTAATAGACCCATATTTAATTAGTGTATTATTATCACACTGACAATATCCATACTATGCACCATGGGATTCCAACATTTGTTTTAAAAAGAAAGTAGAGGGTGAGAGGGCAGAAGGCACAAAACAAGTTGTGTACCCCAAAGCTAAAGCAGTGCATCCCAGACTTATTCAGGCAGCCACTACAGTTCTTGGGTGGCAGCAGAGAACTGGAGAAAGGGGATCAATGCTTTTACCTGGGTGAGAAAAGCCTGAAAGTTAAGTAAAATAGAAGAAAAATTTCAAGCAGTGGTTCGGATTTTTTTCCCCACACAGTGAGTGAGAAAGCTTTTAAAGTCTATCAACACACAGTATCAGCACAGCAGCTAGAAGGCAAATGTATTTTGCTGGCCACTTTAAAAATATTTAGGAAACCTTGTAATCCTAAAATGAACATTGTATTTGAGCAGCACCAATTTTTGCCTCATCATGTTGGAACAAATGGGATTGACAAGTATACAGCCAAACTGAGACAGAACGAGCAGCAGCAAGAGTCTGAGATTACTGAAGATGATATGCTTAGAGACAAAATTGTTTTCCATGTGACTGACAAAAGGCTGGGAGAGAGGTTATTAAGGGAGACGGATTTGTGCTTGCAAAAAAGCAATAGACATCTGCCAGGTCTTGGAAGCCACACAATGCTAAAAGTGATAATGTCTGGGCAAAGTATTGAAAAGTCTGTATAAACTGTCAGCTGAGGCAGCATGAAAAGTAGCAGATCTAGAGCTCAGCCATGAACAAGACATGCAAATCAGCAATAGAGACAGAGATGAGAGCAGCCTTCATGCTGCTGAAAATTACTCTGCATGGACATCACAGGACATGTTGAGGCTGGAGCTAACTTCCCCCAGCAAATAACTTTGCCAAAATTCACAAGGACTCAATGTATCTGCCAAGGCCATGACTGCCAAAAGTGGAAGAGAGAAGATGTCTCAGCTTTCAAAAGCAAGAAGCCTTTTCTGGTGCTGGAGTTGACACTAAAAAAATACCTATTTTGTAAAAAGAGCCAAGGAACTCACCAATGAAAGTTGGATCCTAATTTATCCAGAAATTAGGAAACAGAAACACCCATATCACTAATTCTTGCAGGAAGCCATTGCCCAGAATCACAAAAAAAAATAGAGCTGTACTGTGTACCACCAGCAATCACAGAGAAAGGCATAGTGATGAGACTATAGGGAACAAAAATCATTGTGTCTGTAATCTGACAGAATAACTGAAATATTCATGTGGGAACATTACTGTTTTATGAACCCTGTACATTGGACAAAGATCCATAAGTAGCTTTTCCAGAGATTGGGAGACTGGGGACAGAGGAGACCCAGCTGCTGTGACACAGGGTCTCAAGCAAGCCCTTTTTTTTTTTTTTCATTTCTTTAACAATGACTCCTACCTTCTCTTTTGCTGCTGCTGTTCTCATGTGCATGGAATTGCCTCACTTGGGAGCTCATCAGAGTGACGGCTGGCAATGCAAAACCTCCCTTGAGTGCTTGCTCAGGCACAGCAGAAGGCCAAGCTCTGCCACTCAGCCTGAGGCTAGGCAGGCAGAGGGAATGAAAACTTTGAGGAGGAATCAAATCCCAAGGAATAACCTGCTACCTGTAGGCCCCTTTGCCCCAGGAGATGAACACAGGATGAGTGGTGCAGGTAAGTCCCAGGGGCAGTGCCGTGGACAACAGATTGACAAAGTGATAGTCCAGTCCTACCAGGCAGCATGGACTCACTGCCTGCTCACCCTGCCACTTCTGTTTGCCTTCTCATAGCCACTCATCCTAGGTCCTCTGCAAGGAGTTTTACATATATATACTATGGAAAAAGGCATTAGAGATTTCTGAACCATGCAGCGCTGTATCAGGGGCGTATCAGGGGCCAGCCCACGTAAGGCTCCAAGGTCAGGTGGACTTGAGGAACTTGTGCACAGCTCAGAAAATATTGGTGGCACTGTGCCTAAGACATCCACCGAAGGAAACATGGTTTCTCTTGGGACTGGGGATGCTGAGCCACACTCCAGGGTTTGGCTTTGCTCATCTGGTTAAAATACAGTAGCCTTTGCATTAGCAGTTTTCTGTAAGGGGGGAACTGCCTGGATACTGCTAGAAAGTTGCAGAACTCTGCTGGGTGGTTTAACTACAAGCTCCTGCATTTGTAACTGTGAAGACAGGAGATCCCAGGGAGGAGGTTCCTGCTGTGATCAGATGGCACAGACATGCCAGTGTACAGCACAGGCATAAGGAGTCAAGTTCTGCTACACGCACGAACCGCTCTCATGGCCCTTGGCTGCACAGCCACTGCCAGCCTTCAGACAAGAACTGCGGCATTGATTGCCATGCTGCTGCTGCCTGAGAAATGCACTCAAAGAGGCTGACAGGAGTCTTGCCTTGTTTTGAACCCAGGCCTATTTACCTAGGTAATAGAGGAAGGGGTAGTACACAAACTCATTCTCCAATCCCACCACGTATCCTGTCATCCTCCCTGGTGTGCCTGCTTCACAGCCCAGACTCTTTCTTAATCTTCATCCCTTGGCACTGCAGTCAATTAACAGCCTGGAATCACAACAGGCTGTGGAAACACCATCTCCAGTGGCAGATTACAAAACCTAGATCTGCAAACAGCCAGGTGCATGAGCATGAGAATCAGGTGTATTTTTAAAACTGTATCATCTCTAATGAATGGATTTTCTCAGGCTTAAAAGATAATCAGTCCTAAACCTTCCTCTGGCAAGTGGTGGGTACTTACTTTCACACATATTTGCTCTCTGAACAGAATTTTTATTTCAAAGAGGATTTTTCCATTCTTATTTTTAATTGTTCCCAATTTACAACTGATGCTTCCTCCAAAATCTGTTAGATTTTTCTGCCACATCTGTACCAAACACAAAAGTGGTCCAGAAAGCTACAGCTTGAACTATGCCAAATGGATGTTATCTAGTTGCATTTAAGATTTTCTATACCAGGCTGAGCAAGTACAGTTTAGCCTGGTGAGTGCTGTTTCGCAAATCTATTGCACATTGTTATTAAGGAGCAAAACTAAATCTGAAATAGAAACCTCAACACCCCACTTTATATATAGCTACCACAATATTTTCCAAAGACCTGTTCACAATGAAACTGGTACCAGGCAATGATGCAGTATTTGCTATCTGCAAGGCCAGGTAACAGCCATCTAGTTTAACCCCTCTGCTATGAAGTCGGGACAGCTTTCCCAGCCACCATCCCCACGTCAAGCATGTAGCGCACAGCATCTCTTCTGGAAACTGTCCATTTCAGCTGAAAGCCCCAGCTGAGAAAGAAGACATCATTCTGGGTAAAATACTGCCACAAAAGCACGTGAGGATCATGTGGTGCTGCAGACCACCTACATGGGATCAAAGAGAGCGACTGTGAGCTGCTGGTCTGCTTCCTCAGCCAGGAAGGACAGACACTACAGGGACAGGCTGCCTCCGTGAGGTGTTATCTTGGTCTTTTGCTTCTAGCTAGCTCAGCAGCCCATTCCTCCTCACAAGAAGCCTTTTCTCTGTATGCCTGACCATAACACTGTGGACGTCCCTGGGCACTCCCTGCCACCTGTCATCTGTGGTGCTCACTACCTCTGCTTTGTTGACCAGCTGGGGCTCAGCCTCCTCTGCAGCTCTGGTCCTTCTGGGTGCCAGCATCTCTTGGGTGAACCCAGATGTGTAAATCACAGGTGAGGCATGCACCCACAGAAAGTTTCTTCAGAAAAGCAAGGTGTAAAAGCACCAGTCTGTCTCTGTCTGTATATACTGACACAAACACACAGCATAAATGTGAAAAGAAAATTCCTCTGCTGCTATAGCTGATCAATCCTTCAGCTGCCTTTTATAAGAAGAATGTTCTTCACTTCCTATCCACCTTTTTTCTTGGCACTTGAACTGTCAAGAAATTAATTCTCCTCCCCTGTCCTATATCACAGTGTCCCTCTCAGCCTGGTATTCACAAGTACCCTATGCATTTTCATCAGCACTGGAAATAGGTCTATCCTGCAGGTATATTCAGCAAAGAGTGAAAAGGTACCACAGTTTCTTTAATATGACTTTGGCTTCCTATAAACTAAAACATTCCTATTTCCTCTTCTGTTACAGAAGCACAAAAGTATTTTATTAACTGCCTAGTGATACATATTTAGCAAACATTGATCAATATCTGGTGTCTTGAGAAAAATCCATTCTCAAAAGCTTTTAGCTTCTGAACTTGTCTCCTGTTCACCAGTCTGTATAATCAATAGGCTTATTTGCTAGGAAACAGGAAAGTATTGACTTGCTAGTGAGTGTATGAAGTAACTCAAGTGATTACTATTACATATCATTTAGTAATTGTTACAGGAGCCTCTCTGCTGGGAGGCAGCACGTGTCAAAGTTTCATAGGATGAGTTTGTAAAGGAAAAGAAGTCAAAGTACAGAGTTTGTGTAATATCATACAACTCACTTTATTTCTGCTAGGATACTAGTATACTCCTTACACAGTAAGAACACTTCTCACAAATCAAAACCCAAAACTATTCCCGGTTCCCCAAAATTGATGCTAAACACAGAAAAAAGCCCAGAGAAAACTACAACCAGGAAAACTGCAGATATATTTCAGAGAAGTTGCTACATCAAAAATTTAAGAATAAAAGTGTTCCTTTGAGGGCTGTACCCTGCTTCCACACTAAGAAGAACTTAAGCCTATATATAACAGCATCTCCTGGGAAGTTTCACAATAACTGTAAATCCTCTTCTGTAAACCTAATGGGTTGACTGCCATGAATTTACTGCAAACTCCAGAGACATTGTGCTGCTTGGCAATGTATCTAGAACATCCATCACATAAACATAAGACTAAAGGACGAGGCTTGCACCAGGTTTGCTGCTGATTTTCTTCCTGCTTTCCTCCAGTTGTAAGGAACACAGACCTCCAGTTACACACAAAGTAGCTTCTCATCCACGCTCCATGAGGTGGTGGGTTACAAATGTGCCACTGCTCTATCCTGACACCATTGCAGCACTTCTGCATCCAGCCTTACTCTTTTCTTTTCTTTGGGGGCCAGCAGCAAATAGGGGCCTTGTTTACTTCGTAACACCTGCTTGGACACAGGGTGCCCAGTGCTGTAGATGACATGTATCAGACATCACTGGAAAAGCATACACAATCATGATCTCAAAATATGGATCTAGCTGTCTGCCAGGGAGAGCTGTGGCTCTGGCTGCACCAGGCTAAGACATTCCCACCACCGCTGCCCACTGGAAGCTGCCAAGGAGTCAACAGAAGATGATGTCGCTCATGTCTCAGTGCCCAGTTTGCCATCCTGCATATTAAACTGCCCATGAGGGTGGGCTGGTGCTAAAAAACACCATCCCACACTGGAACGGGGAAGGCAATAACCACTGTCAGCTGACAGATATTATCAGAGCAGTGGAATCTGAAAGCACTGCAGGGGTTTGCTATGTCATTATGATTCTCGGCCCGTAAGCAGACACGTGCGAAATGTGTACCATGCCATGCACCTACCAGCAGGGCAAAGATGAAGGTAGGTGAAGCAACAGAACTTGTTGGCTGACTTGGGGCTGGATGCTGAATGATACAGAGAAGAAGTTGGAGCTTGTGGCAGCATTTACACTGAGCTCCATGGGTGCTCTGTGGTTGTCTCATGAATTAGCATTTCGCTTGACCTCCTGGCAGTACGACAGAGCTGTAGGCAGACTTGTTTATGCAGCTCTGAAGTCAGCTCTGTACCCAACAGTACAGCTGGTAAGGGAGGCATCGTTTGAAACAGGCTGAAGCGAAGGCCCTCATGATGAAACAAGCTCTAGAATCATAGAATCATGTAATCACTTAGGTTGGAAAAGACCTTCAAGATCATGGAGTCCAACCATCATCCATGCCCACTAGACCGTGGCACAGAGTACCTCGTCTATACGCTTTTTGAATACCTCCAGGGATGGTGA
>JAOBAS010000072.1:30169966-30185237 GCA_025311575.1 Elanoides forficatus
GCCATTTCCTCTCGTCCTATCTCCAGCCACCTGACAGAAGAAACGAGCACTCACCTCACTACAACCCCCCTTCAGGTAGTTGTAGAGAGTTATGAGGTCTCCTCTCAGCCTCCTCTTCTCCCGACTAAACAGCCCCAGCTCCCTCAGCCACTCCTCATAAGACTTGTGCTCCAGGCCCCTCACCAGCTTGGTTGCTCTGGTCAGCTTCACCATATTTTGTTCCTTTCCTGCTCTGAGACAAATCTGCCATCCTATGAACAAGAGTTAAATTAAAGGCTGGCATGCATTGCTGTTTCACCTGATGCCTGCGTTTGTCTGTTCCAGATGTGCTCCTTCCAAATTAGCAAAGACTCATCAAACAGGAGCCTGCTGAGCTCCGACACAGTGACTGCCCCCCTCCTGCCTTGGAGTCCCCCCGAGTCCTGCTCCATGCTCAGACCAAGCTGGCTGTGGACTGCCTGCTGCTCTTATGGCCCTGCTACCATGCAATACCTTGCCAGAGAAGGAAAAGCACCGGAGAGCACTAACTCAGTCAGCAAAAATTGGTAGTAGGTTTGTAATAAGTTATTTAACCTTTTTTTTTAATTGTTTGCCCAACTGCTGGAGCTGAAGGAATCATTTGATTCTGTAAATGTTACTAAGTTTTTACTGTGGAACTACTTCAAACACTTGACATCACACACGTACACATACATACATGTGTACATGCACATACACACATATACAAATCTTTTCCAGCTGTTCCTCCATTCAGATTCTAAACTCTGGTCCAAAAAGTCCCCATGATTGACCTTTTTTTGACTCTTTAACATCTTTGTTTCTTCTTGGCATAACATCATTTTTCACATGAACAGAAGGATTGCCGCTGGCAAACAAAGCCAACACTGATTAGTCCAGTATCTTGTTCAGGCAGTTACCAGCAGAATAACACCAAGCCCACCTGGGAGAGGCAGGGGAAAAGTTGTTTACCTCACAAGTCTGATCCTCACCTTCAAACCTCCATCTGCAGTAACCATCAGGTCAGGTATTTTGCAATTCATTCCAGAGACCGAGGAAGGAAAGGGTTATTTTCCTTCCGAAGAAGTTTACTGGCAAATCGAGCCTCTCCATACTCCCCCTTGCAAGTGCCAGAGCTGCAGACACCCAGAGCAACGTGGGAAGGGTGGACAGAGGCAGCCCTCGGCAGCCCACTTCTCCGCTGCGGCAGCCGTGCACCGGATCCCCTTCTGCTAGGGTTGAGGGCACCCGGGCCCCCTCTGCACCTGCAGCCGAGGTCGCCTGCCCTGCTGGGCACCCCTCGTTCATCTCCTGACGTCAGGTTGTTAAACAAAGCCTAGCATGAGGCAGCTGAATCCAATTTCAGCCCTCAGCTAGGGCTGTGTCCAGGGGTGCGGGAGGCAGAGGTCAGTGTCTGCAGTTACCTGTTGTACTCAGCTCTGCAGCATCCTCAGAGGGGTGGGAGATGCCCATGCCTCTCCCACCAGAGGAGCCCCAGAGCAATTTGCAGCGGATTGCTTTGTTCCACCCCTCTTGGTGCACAGCTGCCAACTGACACATGGAAGACACAGATGACTTGAGAACCCAGCTTCTCTCCTGACTCACATGGAGGAAAGGTGCCATAGTGACAGCCAGTCGCAGATATGAGAAACCAAAAATTTTTAAAAAAAGAAACAACAAAAAAACCAAACGGAAAAATACACCCCAGCACTGCAGGGTGATATTCTAATGATATGAAATGGATGTGTCAAAAATAGAATACACCCACTTAAAATGAATATCTTTTAAAGAAATAAATGTTCTTTGCAGAAGATGAAAGGCTGCACAGAGTAACACATGGGAAGGCAAACAAATGAGTAATGGTTCCAGGGAAGGTAACCACTCCAGTGTGAAGCGCATATCCAGTTCCCTGCGCTGCAGTTGTACAACTCCTTAGTACAGAGCACGTGTATTATGCACATTTCAATTTCTTTGCCAGGCTTTGCACTTTCTAGGGGGACCAAGTCTTTGGAGCTGGACTGTGACAGGCAGCACCTAGTCACCTGGACTCAGTACCACACTAGAATGCACAAGAGCAGCTCTGTGGGCATGTCCCATGTCCAGACACCCATAAATCCTCATAAAACTGGACAAATGAGAGAGGCTTGGTTGGCAAAATTTAGATCTGCAAGTTAAAAGGCATAAGCTATTGTCTGATGTAAAGAGGTAGCACTGACAAATTTAAACACCCTAAGCCACATTAGCAGAACTGAATGCTGAAGAGAGGCAAAAGTTCTAGGACTCACAGCAGAAAATTACACATAAGCCCGTAGTGCAACATGATGATATTGAACAAGTGAATGGGTTTCCCAGGTGTATAAATGAAGGAATAGAATTTAGCACCAAGGTCTTTCCAGCTCTCTAAACAGAACTGATAAGTTCAGCATCAGAATTCCATAAATTGTTCAACTGCCTATGCTTTCAAAGGGATGTTAAAAATAGATTACCCTATACTTTTAAAGGGGTGTTAAAAATAAATTGAAGAGACTGTCACAAGAAAAGAAATTGAGTTTTGAGGACAGCCTTTTTGTGTAAATGATTCAAGGAGCCTGAGCTGCTTATCCTATCACAAAAAAAATAAATAAAAAAAAAAATCCAGAAGATAGAGGGGTGACTTGATTATAGAGTACAGGCAGATTTGGAGAGAGAAAATCACAAATATTAAAAGGATTTTTAACATGGATAAAAAAGACATGCATAAACTCACTGGCTGGAAGTTAATGCCAGACAAATTAGAAACAAGGAGCAATTTGTTACAGCAAGGATGATTAACCACTAGGACAAGCCATTACTGAAAGCAGTGGATTCTTTTTTTGCTTCAAATTCAGAAAGAATATTTTCTTGGCAGGGAAGCTTATTCCACAAGGTTATGGTCCTATACACAGCAGTAATAATGAAAGCATATCATCTCCACTGCAGCAGGTTGGGCTGGATGTCTCTTCTGGCCTTCGTATCTGGTCTTCTCTGGAATGAATTGAAAAATAGCTGACCTGATGGTTACTGCAAACAGAGTTTTGAAGGGGACGATCAGACTTGCAAGGTAATTTTTATCTCACAATGGCCTTTAATCTGACTATTAATGACAATCCAGCATATTAAAACCATACCTCTGAACTAAAAAAAATTTTCCTTTTTTATTCCTAAAGAAATGCAATTGGATCAATATGAAATTGATGCGATGTCCCAGTTGAAGGCAATGTTAGCTGGAGTGGGTATCATTTCTCAAGCCCTTCTCCAATGACCTGCTGTGTCAGGAACATTATTCTTAGCGTTTGTCTAAAGAGCAGAATAACTGCAATCAAGAATGTGCATCTTCTAGATAGAATCAACAAATGCCAGTGACAGAAACATTATAAACAAAAGCATAGCAAATGTCATATATTTGTAGTCACACAAGGGACCAACCTTTCTACTAGCTGTTACTTATAAAGCAATTTGTATAAAGATTGATAAGAAATTAAGTCAGACCTTATTTTTTCTGACACCTAAATGAACTCCATTTCTGACAATGTTGTGCACTGCAGTGTGTTCCCTAAATTATACAACTTGAAGTTCACATCAGCCAACTGTCTACTTCCTAAATTCAGGCAGCAAGACAACCTGAGCAGTTATAACAGGTACAGAGGGAGAGCTTCTTGTGGCAGCAGGCACAAATCATGCAAGCAGATTATTTGCTTGGTCATGCAAAAGCATCTCCAGTGACAATAATGGAGCAGCTGTCCCCAGATTCTGGAGAGAACAAGCATATGTCTCTGGGAAATCCTTACACTGTGTACATTGGATGCCCTTTACAACAGCAAATGTATGATGTTGTGCGTGCATACAAGGCAGTTATACCTGGTCTCACAGCCTAGCAAGGATGGCACCAAAATGCAATGACAAGGCAGTCTCTATTTGCACAGAAATCATCATTCTTTCCTTGCAGCATTAATTACCAACCATATCACACCACTGATGTTTTCTAGGTGTCTTTGGTTTGGTAATCCCACCCTACAGCCAGCAAAGCTCCTTGGGATGTCCTGGGATTAGCACACTACACATGTGGAAGGATCATCATGAGTTGCTCTGCCACACTGCAAGTGACCACCTGAGCACAGAATTGGAAGGAAACTTGTTATTCCTGAACTGTGCAACTTGGTGAGTTTGGCTGGGCAACAGTAACTTTGTTTCTGGCAATCCAGTGTACATGTTTCTGTGGAAACAGGAACCAGCAGAATGCATGCTCATAGCCACTGGTTTGCTCCAGTCTCCATGGAAACAAACATTGCATGGGTGAAAAAAAGGGTAATGATTGCAAAGTAATGACTTACTGGAAGCTCGCCTATGCCTTAATTTTCCTTTTGTTGTCCTTATTGTTATGAAAAAAAGAGGGCATATATGATGATGTCTCAAATACTTGCCACGACAAAGGTCGGGGTCAGAAATCATGGGATGAAACTCCCAGGAGTTCAGGCAGTCCAGCACCAGACCCCTGAGAGACATTTGGGATGCAAAGGGTGGGTTTGCATTCTGCAGAGAAAGGCAAAGACCCACCCAGCTTGTTACCTGCAAACACAACCCATGCCAGACTCCCAGGCTATCAGGACAAGGGAAAGCAATGCACCTCGGGGGACACGGTTCAAGTCCTTAATTATTTACCTGACCTTGACCTGTAAAGGTCTCTCCCAGGAAGCATCCTTCCTGCAGCACCCCTTGCCCCAGTTTCCCCATTTGCTCCTTTGCCTTCAGGGCAATGGATTATGAATGGCTCTGGTGTGGTTGGTGTGACTGCAGGCACAAGTGCTCCTCACTTTGGTGGCTATTTAAGACCAGCAATCCTCCAAAGTGTTCCACTGCCTAGTCCTGCCATGCAGTCATATGGTGAGACATTCCCTCCCAGCTGGTGCACACACTTGCCTCCTCGGGGGCAAAGACCTTTTGTGTTCAAGCTGACTACCTGAGGCTATTCAGGTGGCTGTCTCATCTCCCAACAACAGTCATGTGAACAAGAATCCTTTTTGCTCAAGCCATCTAGATAAATAAAACTCACTGCTAATAATTACCTCACTATAAATACATGGCAGGAAATAATTGAGCATTTATATGAGGAGCTCAAAATGCCTTTGGAGTTTCAGACTAGCAAAATGAAAGGTCATAACACTCATACAGCTTTCTAATTGTTCTGTGACTGCCAGAAAATCAGACCTAACCTCTTTTCAATGGGATTTAGGCAATTGGGGCAGGAAGATATCTAGTGTTCCCAGTGGTGGTGAAACTCTGGAAGTTGTCATTTTTTTATTGTACTGCAGTAATGCCTAGAAACCCAAGAGTTAAATAGTGGCACATATTTCCCCCACCCCTTCTTGCCCCACATCCCAGCAGAGTGCTCTATGCACAAAGTGGATCCTTCCCTAGAGACCTCATGTTCTGATTAGGAGTTATGGGACAGAAATGAGACAATACTGGTGCTAAATGTTTGCGAAGGGAGGAAATAAAAGCAAGTGCAACAATAAAATTGCATGTCAGAAACAAAATCTTTCAGGGAAAAGCTGTATTTTATCCTCTGGTTAAAAATCTGGTTTGTACCTCCAGAATGGAAAGCTAGGGCAAAGGTGGCAAAAGTAGTTTTAAGTATATAATCATAATTAAATGCTGAAATATTGATTTTTTTTTTTCCTTCCTTTCAGAGACCAAAAGGCACACCTGTTTCTTTCCAGCTGTCATAAAAGCAAATGAGAAAAATTCAAAGTCCAATAGATGAATGGGCACAAATCCAGGAAGTGCAAACAGCATCGTGGTCATAAAAACAATGACCTAACAAGTACTTCACAGGCCTTTCAGGTTGTTCCTGTCAATCTTTCTGTGACTGTCTCTTCTGCTTAAGATCAAACAACTGTCTCTCCTTCTCTGGGAGACACCCAGAGTTACAAAGAACTTCATCCAAGAAAAGGTTTCTTTTGTAACTCAGTATTATGGTTGTTGAAAATGTTCTGCCATGAAAACCAGCTTCAGAAACAGGGATCCTCTAATATCCAAATCAATGTTAATGTAAAACCAAGATCAAGTACGTCAAGACATAATAAACACATTTATAGAAGAGCTGGGAAGGCTAGAATGAGAAAGTTAAGAAGAATGAAAATGTGGCTACCCAGTCACAAAGACACTGAGCAATTTCCCAGGCAAAGCAGCTTGCTTTTATAGTATAAATGAATCAGAAATACTGAGAACTTCATAAATCCCTGTTAGTAGACTTTTAGGTTAGCTGTTGCATCCTGGCATTACATCTAACATTGCAACAAAGTTAAAGTGGATTGGGAAGACAGATCTGCAGGATGACAGTCTCTACACCGTAGTAAATCTGTGTGTTGATATTTACACTTAAGGTACGTGTATTCTTTGTACAAATGACAAGTGAACTGTGATAGTAACAAGGTTTAAACAGTATATGGAAATTTATCTCCAAATCATATGTCACATCCAAGGTTTGGCAAGTCACTCCACTCTCAAAAGAAAAATCTATGAAAACACAATCTGCATAACACTGGCAATGTCACAGTTTTGCTTTCTCCTTTACCCTGACTGAACACAGGTAATGGAAGATGCTCAGGTGGAAGATTCACATAACCCATGTTCTGCACTGCCTGCAAAACTGTGTTCAAATCTCACTTTTTTTAATGTGGCTGTCCATCACAGAAGAGCTTGGATGCTGTGAGGAGGCTGGACTGCACAAGAATCTAGATAAGTGCTACCTCATTTGCTTTTTGTGGAGCCCATAGGGTAATTTTATTCAGGTCCATGTAGTAGGAATCAGCATGCCTGCTCCTTTCGGCAGCTGCGTGTTGCCCCTGGTGGGGAACTGCCAATTCTCTCCAAAAGGCAGGAGGAAACATGGGCTGTCCTGTAGGAGCATAGAAGGTATTGTGGGCCAGACACAGGGTGATGCCTGCCTCTCAAGCAAGGGACAATGGTATGCATGTCTGACCTCTCAAATATCCAGAAACACTGCCCTCACCAAGGTCATCTTTATGGCATTTCTCAGTATTGCCAACTACCCAGATCCCCCTCTGCCACGAGAAAAGATGTCATGAAACCATTATCCTCACCATGGGACTGAAAGCAGGAGAAAAGAACACACAAATCACAGTGCTCAGCCTAGCTTCTAAAATGGCTATGCCTCCTTAGGCCTCTGCCAAAGTGTGTGTAATACTTTCGGTTGCAAAGTCAGGCACAAGTGATCTGCAAGTAGCTGCAACTTTGCCTGTCTTCTTGGTTATGGAATCTGCTTTCCTTCCACTTACCCTCTAAAGCTGCAGGAATGAGCTTCCTTTCTTTTTACAGTTCCCATTTCCTCCCCATTTTCACTCCAGCTTCAGATTTCCCTCCAGTACAAAGAGAACAGAAAGAAAATTAACAGCCATAACTACCATAATAAATGTCTGTCCTTGTGTATCAAGTTATTGACTCATTTTTCTGCTAAGACTTCTGTGAACTGCACAGGTCTTTACACATAAGACTAGAACAATGTTTTTACAACAGCTGCCACTTTTCTACCTGTTGGAAACACGTTTATCTGAGCAGAGGGCAAGAGTTATAATTACAGTCTGTGGGTAATTTTAATCTTCTGTTCCTATACTTTCAAAGCACATAATTTCTATTTATCTGAACTTCAGAATGATTACTTCAAATCTTTGAATTATGATTTCCCAAACAGAACAAAAGACATTTTGTTTCTCCTTACCTTTCCCCTCCCATTGCTGTGAGAGCCAGCATCCCTCCTACATCCTTTAGGCTTCCTGCTTTGCCTGAGTACCCTCTACAAAGGGAGGCCCAGCCCCTGAGGAACGCATGCCTTGCTGCTGTGTCCCTGTGAAAGCATTCAGACAGAGTTCTGCCCCTTCTTAAAAATTTGGGCACTGAAGGGGTTTCTCACATCACTATAACAGCTCTTACAGCTCTCACCAATTATCCTCTGAGTCTCAGTTAGCTAATGAGGATGGCAATGCCACCCTTCCGTCCTTCCTTTCTGGGCAGGGACTCAATAACCTGCCCTGCTGCACTCAGCGCTTCTTCCAAAATCAACTCTTCTGTTTCTGTCATGCCTCTTCCCTCCAGTATTACTTTCACCCTCTCACTTTTCCATGCCAGGCTCCCCACAGCACCTCACCCTCCCCAGGCTTGGAGCAGCTGCCTTTTTGCCAGTGGGCGTCCCTTCAACACAGCTGAAAATGGATGCTTCATTTCAAGATTCAAGTGGAGAAGAGCAGCCATTTGTCTTGGCTCTGTCTTACAGGCAGCTACAGAAGGCGACAGACTTTGAATGAGGGCAGATTTGTAAGGCAGCAGCCTTCCTTCCCATCCTTTCTGAGGAAGCTTCGAAAACACACCCCCAAACTGCACAGGTTGCAATGAAATTATTCAGATTGGCAGTACTGGTATGACCTAGTTCCCACTGAACTCAGGCAAGGGCGAGCTTATGCACCGTGATGCAGTAGCATACGGAGAAACCTGAGAAAACAGATGTACAGGGGACACCTTAGTTTGGTGCTTCACTTCAGTTAATCCATTCTACTTTTTGGCTAGATTAGTTAGCCTCAAATAGATTCCTGTACTAACACACCTACATAACATCTCTGGACCTCAGGTAATATCGATAACTCTTCATTGCACATGGTAGGCAAACTTCAAAATGCTTCCAGTGGGGCCCGAAAATACAGAAAAAGTCTCCCAAGAGGAAAAGCACAGTTTACAGAAGAAAACCTTAGCTTGATAAAAATGTCCATGAAGAGACATAGGCATCTTAATTATGCACTGGTCTGGTAAGCAAAGGTAGGATGAAGGAGATAAAATACAGATGGAAGGCACACAGATGCAATAGGTTGTCCTCATTAAGCTGACACCAAATATCCCTCGTGTAATCACTGCTTTCCTGCAGATTCTACAAAACCAGCACACATTCAAAATAGATGGAGTGCACAAATGCACATATGGAAATTCTTGGTCTGGTTACATGCAATGCCCACGTTTAGCCCAAGACTCACTCATGTATACCTCTACTGAGGCAGGAAGGGTGACATGCTTCCTGTAACTTAGAAACACGATGGGAGTTAAAACTCACCAGGGACCCATTAGCAGACAGGCTGGATGCTGGACCCATGGGTGAAGGAGAGGCTGGATAGTGTCATCGTCAATCCAAGCTTGCATGACAAGAACTCATTTCAAGGTCCTCATGGTGCTAATTGCAAGCTGCTACCTCCAAGATCCTGGTAAATGTTCTTGACAAACTCTTTGTGTGCACAGAGCAGCTGGTACCATTAGCATCAACAACAGGTCACAGTTCATGCTTGACAGCCTGCCTGGCTGTGTTATTGCCAGTTACCAACCAGATACCCAGCTGCAAAGCATTTTATTCTCCACCTCCAAAGGCAACTGCAGAACACTGGCCTACCCAGTCTTTCCCTGCAGCGTGCTGGAATGGTTGTTGCCCTTGCAGCAAGCAACAGCAGAAGTGCCTTTCGGTGTCCCTCGTGCTGTGGTGCATACAGCTGCATTGCACGTTGTTTGGAATGAATCCTTCTCCAACCTCTCCACATTGAAAAGGCTCTCATGCCCTCCTTTTTGTGTACCCTATCATTATTACCTGGTACTTGTTTCTTTACCATATTGGAGTGCTTCTAAGTTTGTAAAGCACTATGTTTCACAGTCCCCTTTTGTAAAACATTGTGTTGTTTCCCCACAGGCAGCATCTACTTCAGATGTTGTTTTCAGTAAATACAGAAATTGTTTGGAAAATTACTTCTGATTTGGATATAACACCAGGAGTGGGCAGAAGACCTCCCTTCCTTCTCTATCTTCTTCCATGTTGAGATGTAAAGGAGAAATTTCAGAAAAATCCTCTCCATCCCTGATTGAACCAGGTTTCTCACCCGCCACACTCCTTCTTTCACTGATGGCTGACATATTTCTGAAAAGGCAGGACTGAATGTGCTGATATTACCATGTCACTCAAAACACTACAGAATTTTTGCACCTCTATTTCTGTCTCAGGGTTACGACTGTGAGATATTTTTCAAGGTTTTATGCCTAATAAAATGTTGCTGTCTCTCACCAGATTCTGTCACTTTAAATTACTCAGGAAGACTACAGAATCTGTCTTTTCTTTCCTCAAAGAAGTCGCTAAAAATCATTTAGTTCAGGTTTAATTTAAGCTCTCTGTTGCTCACCCTCCCTCCCACGGCCAGCAGAAGAAAAGAATCTCCACACATCTTTCCAAAACTCACACGTTGCTAAATTACTTTTATTTCTGATCCTTGGGGTCTCACCCTTGCATGATCATAAGCAACGCCCCTGTAAGGAGCTGGAATTCAGGTAAAATACGGTCCTGGTGAGCAGCCCAGCCTGGGATGCCCCTGCACGACTCTGCTCCCAGCAAGTCAGGGAATACACCCCGAGAGAGCTCCTGGTCCTCAACAAGCATGCACGAGTGACACACACGGCCCAGGTCAGGCTGCCAAGAAGAATAAGAGAGTGAGGTGGAAGATGTTGTTTGGCCTTCTGCTCTGCTCTCCAGCAAAACTGATCATACTCACCACATACAATGGACAAACCGCACTGCTAGCCTCTCTCACTGTTGGAGTGATGAGGTGGGGGTTAAGCATTGGTCCATCTGGCTCTCCTGCTGGCTGCACCTATACCCCTCTGCCTAATGCCACAGGCATGCAGCTGTGCAGCAAGCAGCTGCCACTTGCTGGCACTCCTCCCACTGCATTACATGAGTGGGCAGCTCTGCCCTCATCACCCCTTTCCATTTCTAAAACAGTGGTCTTTCCAGTAGTCGAAAAAAGCTACAGCCCAACCTGAACTATCCACCTGCTCCAGTTTTTAGGAGATCACTGCCATGCTTTCCTTTGCCCTGTTCCTGTCACGCATGCCCTTGAAATGCCATACATGCCAGGGTCAGTTTTCAGCCTATTAACACTTGTAGCCAGCACTGCATTTCCTGACTAGTTCAATTTCCACTTAAGTTTGTAAAGTACAGTGTCCAACATGCCCCCAAATCTCAGCATCCAGAAACTGTTGGGCCTCTGAGTTCACCGGTGAAATTTCTCTCTCAGGATGTAAACATGATCTGGGATATGTCATTGAGATAATGTCCTGGAAAGGTCATTATCTTTTGTAAGAGGATAGCAGCCAGCAATGAATATATTTCAAAAGCTGTTAACAGGAGAACTGTGCAGCCATCACCATACATGCACACCTGGATCTCAGAAATGAAGGACAAAAGCTGAATCACACCATGGTGCTAGACCATCTCTCTCATTATCCAACAAATCTTTTTGCTTGCAACTTTGAATCCTGAAATGAGGTTAAGTAGGAGAGGTGTGCAGGAAGGAGGAAGCAGAAGCACAGCATTCAAGTAAACCATGCCTTGAAAGGAAGATACGAGTAACTGAAATATGATGAGCAGGGACTTGATACCATGAATGGCATGGCCTGCAGATGGTAGGGTGGGGAGGTGACTAACAATTGGGTGGGCTTGGGTAGGTGGATCCTACAGTAACTGACATTACAAATTAACAAGGAATTTAGTGGGAGAGAAGAAAGACTGGATTTTAAAAGTCTATAGAGGAAGAAGAAGAAAAAATACTTAGGAAAAAGATATCTTAGAAAAAATAAATACGAAAGTAAAAGAAAACAGATCATACATCAGAAAAACAAGCTAGCATTTCAGCTAACTTCATCAGACAAGGGGCTTATAGCATTAAATTAAATTAATTAAATCAAATTAAATTAAATTAAATTAAATTAAAGCAATGCCTTGTGTTGCAAGCAGGGCTAATTTGAACAGGTCAAGCTCTCAGCACAAGAAAAATACACCTTACTTAAGGGAACAAGGAAAAATCATCATTATCCTTCATAACTCTCACATTTCTACTCTTTAGGTCCCATTTGCACCCACACTTTGCTGTCTATAGATCCAGTCAAATTGCGTGATCAAGCTGTGTGTTAGTCCTGCACTCCAGAAGGTGTTGGAAAAGTTTTTTGTGTAAGTACAAGCTCAGCCATGCTGGAATTTCTCCTTTTTTTCACTCTTTTTCCTGATCCACAAATGATTGACTTCTTCCCAGCTGTCTTCTTGTGTTCTTCGGTTATGAGTTAACATCAAATGGGAAAACAAATCTGAACTGGAAACTATACTTGCTGCTAGCAATTTTGATTTGCCTATATCCATCACATTGGTCTTAGGAAGAGGTCAAGGGGCAGAGTCCTATTACAGGACTACCTTGGGAAGGTTGTGGTGTGCTTAAGTAATGCACACTGTAACACAGCCACAGGAAGACAAGCTCCGTGACAGAACAAGCAACATCTAAACCACCTCTGACAAATATTCCTCCAGTTTGCTTGTACAGAGCATCCAGTGAGTCAGGGTCCACCACCACTTCAGGACACCTGTTTAATGACTGCTTCAATTACAGTGTGTAATGATGGCAAAAATATGAAAAGCCTTTCAATACCTAACCTGTATTTCTCTTCCTACAAATTAAACCAACTACTTTTTGTCCTGGTCTGCTTAGATACAAAGAACAACTGATGATCATCCTCTTCAAAACAATTCTTTTATACTTCTGAAGATTTATCAAGTCCTGTTCAGCCACTCCTTTTTCTAGATCAAACTCAAGTACTTCAGCCTTTCTCGAGAGCTCATTTTTTCTAAGTCTTTACCATTCTCCTCTTGGCTCTCTCCAGTTTGTCTGTATCTTCTTAAAGCCTGGTATACAGCTTCAAAAGTTACTGTGATACAGCCTTACCAGCCTTAAACTTGGAAGAATTGTCTCTTTTGCCTCACAGACTATGCTCCTAGTAATAAATTCAAGAACAAAATTTGACTTTTTCATAACAATATCTTCTAATTAACTCAGTCTGAGCCCCTGATATCTCCTCATCCTTTTCCACAGTGCTTTTGTGTGACTTCTTTTCTTCTGTTGTAGTTGTGCATTTGATTTCTTGTTCATTACTGAATTTCATCTTTCTGATTCAGACCACTTTTCCAGTTCATTAAGAACAACTTGATGCATAAGAGAAAGAAATAAAGACATTGACATAACAGCAAGATTTTTTACGAAAATGTGATCCTGTTCTTGAACAACCAGTTCCTTACATAAGTTAGGGAAGCAAACACAAGAAAAAAATTGAGATAGTTACAGAATTTTTTTTTAAAGGTAAACATGTTTCCAACTTCCTTTCCTCCCACATCTTATCTCAGAGAAAGTTCAAATATTTGTTCCAAACCCAAACAACTTTCTAAACAGCCAGTCTGAGGAAGGAAAACAAGCATGGAAAAATCTCACAACTAGGTCCTCATTGTTATCTCACCAAGAAAACAAAAGTTACAAACAAATTAAAACAGGTGCTCATAGAGGAATATGCTGACCAACCTTACTACTACGTCATGGTCTGCTCTCACAGCAGCTTAAAACATGACCAAATAGCAAGAGTTCACATAAATGGTGAGAGGCATACTTCACCCTGCCAAATTTAGACCTATACACCAGAAGACAGGGATGTTGAGTGCAGCAAATGAAGTATCACCTGGATCTATTGGATTTTGAGATGGTTGGAATGTCTTTTCCCTCTAGGCATCACTGGTAGGTATAGCAGCCTGAGTCTAAGTGACTTTTTAAAAATAAATGAACCACCTAAGACTAACACCCAACACAGAAAACTTCAAACAGTTAGATTTTTTAGCAGAGTTCAGATCAGTAAGAAACTGGCTTCTGGAAGAGAAAATGCTGGTTAGTAATAACAGTAATAAGCAGTGCTATTGGTCCTATGGGAAGAAAGTACTTCTGTCCACTTGCAGAAGGCAGAAAATACCTTGAAAAGGCTGAAGAAGACCTGGGAGGTCCAACTCATCAAGTGTCAGCAGGGGACTTTCCTATTGTGACTCTAATATGTGAACTTGGATCACACCTGGAGGCAATTCCTTATCCATGTGAGTGGTTTCATTGTCTGGGCTAGGATCATCAGCATAAGATTTATTTGTACTTGGACAAATGTCAGAACCATGCCAGCAGTGGCACTGGAACTTCTGTAACGCTACAGATGGGATAATAAATCCTGCTGTTCCATTGCACCATGTGGCAGCTGAGCTCCAGCCTTGGGGAGGGAGATGAAGAGAGGAAAGCCAGATTAGCTGATGCCATTTGCCACCTGGGGAACTGCTACATGGAGATCAGTGGTCTCCTCTGGGCTATCCCATGGGCTGGTAAAAGAATAGATCTGATTCCCAGGTCACGAGTTCTGACTTGCCCAGCAGCAGCAAACTGTGTGGTCTCAATCTGGGTTGAGAGCAGACAGTGCACATCAAAAATCAGCACCTTTTCCTTTCAGGAAATGCATGCTAGATCTTCATCTTGTGCAAATCAGAAAAGCTCTTCAGGGAAAATGGCTTCAGTCTGTGTCTGGCACTATGTTTCTTCTAGATCATTAATTTCATTGCATCATTTGACAATAGCCATTTTTTCTGCCATACTGCAGTGTCACGAGATGGTTGTCTTAGCAACTGAAATCACTCTTAACGAAAGCTCCCTTTCCTTAATATTAAAGTCATCACTTGACCCCAAGTCTTATCAAATTGAAGTACAGAGGTGTTACAGTATAGTGCAGGAGAAAGCTTTCCTGCAAGCTCATTCCAAAACTTATGCAGTTCAGAATATATTGCCTCTTTTAACAATATTAGCATAGAGCTCATTCTCTTTATTATGTATTTCCAATGAGTCTCAGCAGGTTGAAAGACTTTTACTGAATGAACCAAAGTTTGTGCAACATGTGATAGCACAGCTTATAATGTTTAATATCAAAACTCCATCTCCATTTACCAGGACACCAATATTGCCAATACGGAGCAAGTAAATAACTTCAGTACAAATTAACTTGTATTCTGCATACTTGCTTTCTCTACATATTCTAAACAAACAATTTATTGGCAGGAACATAAAAGGAGTCAGCCAGATCTATGTGAAAATTGAAGAACATACACTGAGAGTTCAGTGTGTATGGCAAATGTTTGTTCTACATTTGCAATTTAGAGAATAAAAAAGAACAGGAACATGTGGTGTCCCACATGTGACCACCCCAAATTAACCAGTTGTGGTGGGTTGACCCTGGCTAGACACCAGGTGCCCACCAAAGCCGTTCTATCACTCCCTCCTCCTCAGCTGGACAGGGGAGAGAAAATATAACAAGGGGCTTGTGGGTC
>JAOBAS010000072.1:30201420-30214570 GCA_025311575.1 Elanoides forficatus
CTCTGACTCCAACACCATTATCTCTTTTCTGCAGTATTTCCTGTGGTCATGGGCAAATGCTGTATTCCTGTATTGCATATTCAGCATCACATTTCTAGTCTTCATTTCTCAATTGCATGTATCTCCAAAGACACTATTAGATCCACCTGCAGTGGCATCAGCTGTATGTTCATATTTCAGCTGTTTTATCCACTCTGATCCCCAAACTACTTTCCAGGCTGCAATCCCACACTCTGCAGGTCAGGCCACCATTCCCTGTCCACACATGCACAGCTTTGCACTGAACAGTACCAAACCATTTGTCTTCAAATGGCTTGCTAAATAATCCTGATTGCTCCTTTTGTACAGCAGGTTTTTGTCCCTGGGTTTGCAGCCGTTGTACCTGACATTGTCAATTGTATTTTTCAGTGAGTTTGTATTTTCCTTCAGTTATTGGGAAAGATACAGAATAGGCTCAATAGCAAGTTTTATAGAACACACTGAAATGACCCATATTTATGATAATTTCCCTTAGAAACTACTTGTGTCAGCTAGCCAGTTCTTAGTGCCTACACACTTTAGTGTTGAATAGCACGTGTTTGGTTATCAGAAAGATAATGGTATAAGATCAAAATTATTACAAGGAATCTTATACCTCCATAGCTGCCTTCATCAACCACACTTACATCTGAAGGAATGAAATAAATTCTGTTTGACAAGTCCTATTTTGCATAAAACTATGTTGACTGACATTAATTATATTCCTGCCCTTTATTTCTCTACTAATTGAATCTTGTATCAATTTTTCCATTATTTTGCTCAGGAGTGATGTCAGGTCAACTGGTCTATAATTTTCTGGGTCATCTTGTTTACCCACTAATAGCCAGCTTTGAGTCTTCAGATACTTTGTCAGTGTTCCAAGCATTTGAATAGATTTTTTTTTTTATATACTATCAATAAAATACTTTCTTTATCAATGAGGGAGGAGGAATTGCTTCTCTCTTTCTTTTGAGATCATGGGGGCAAATTACTTAGACTGCTGATTGAAAATCTCAGTTGATTTATCCTTGGTTTCCAATATAGTAGGCAGCATTTGATTCTGCTTCTTCCAAGCACAGAAGATAGAAATAACTGGAATACTTTTCCCTGTCCTGCATTATCAACATCTTTATTACTCTCATGTAGGAACTTATTGGGCTTATATGCCCCAAACTGCCTTGGTCCAGCTAAGCACGAAATTTCTTCTGATGACCCTGGCGTTCCTCACAAACCTCTTTACCCCTCAAAATAACCCACTTACACAGCGTTGCCTATCTTCCTTCCCCTCTCATTTGTCTTTTATCTTCTGTTTTATCTTCATCTGCAGCCCTCACTCATTGCCATTAAGAAAGACCCTTACACAAACCATACTGGATTCACAGCTTTGAGGGCCAGCAAATATCTTTTACTGAGATCACCACACACTCATTAACAGCTCTCTCCCCACTCTTGTGCTGATCTCCAGTCCCGGATGGTTCTTAAATTTGCTTTGCTCTTTGCCTTGTTATCCACTGGCAGGAATATACTTTCCATGCAGAATTACTGCATGTGCGTTTCTGTTTTTCTCCCCTTGCTCCATAAAAAGCCACACTCTCCCCTGACACACACAGAGCTGTAGCACCCTCTCTCTTACGTTTGTTCTGGAATTTTCTCACTGTGTCTCCCTCTCCATTCCCAGAATCAGTATCAGCCCTGCATATGATTTCAGACTCTCACTCACCTACTCTGTTGTTTCATTCACACCCTGCGCTGCCCCACAGAGATGTTGTGCCACAGGGAGATGTTATTTCTTCATGCAGCAAATCGCAAGTGTGGTACACTCCTCTGCTCATCTCACAGAAGACAATAAGGCTGCCAACCTAGTGTCTCTGCAAATGCTTTGCCCCTGATGTGAAAGAGCTATTCTGAAAGCGTCTTCGAGTAAGCACAAGATGGCTCAACTTAATTTTACTGGCATTTATGTTATTTCTCTATAAAATGAATGAAAATTATTTTAGGAGCTTTCTGTGTTTCCCCAAAGTTTAAGAATGAGGTGTGGAATAATTGCTGTTTCAGAAAGAGGAGGTCTGGGAGACACTGTGCAACTTTCATGAAAGTTAATGCCCAAGTACATAATGAAAGTACACTGGCACATCAGGTTTTTTGAGAGATCCTGTAATTAAAAATCATAAGCGTTTGTTTCTGCTTTTCTCGGAAATGACCAACCTTCTAGCAGCTTTGGATCATCACTAAAATTCAGTCCCAAGACCCCATTCCTAGCAACTGGGTTTCACTAATTTCTTATCTCTGGAGCTTCTCACCTCCACATACATGAGCCTTCCTGGTTCTGGTAAGAGCCAACTGTGATTAACATCTCACTGCAGCTCTTACAGACTCTGCATGGTAGAGGGATAGAAAGGTAGTTTATGCAGACAGTGTAAAGCCTGGGGGAAGTGGTTCAGACCACCACACAGACCCTGTTGTGTTGGTTGATACTCTGAAAGCCTGTTTTCTCAATGCCTTAATCCTTCTTTTAACAAAAAAGTGATACTTCTGCTTCCAAAGGGAAAAGCATAAACTGTCATGCCCTGTCAGATACATGCAGGGTCACCACTACTGACTAATATGACCTGTTTTAGGAAAAGATCAGGAACCACGGCTTGTAGCAAGAGCCCAAAGGCTTTCAGCTGGGACCACGAGAGCACACAGAGCTAGAACATGGAACGCAAGTAAAAGGTAACCCTGACAGTGACTTGCAAATGCATACTGCAGGATCCTCTGACATTATGTCTGAAGCTTGTCCTAAAAGGTGACATTCATCTTCACACAAACCATCTTTCCAGAGGTTACAGGACACTCGCAGGGCCTGTGGCTTATGTGATGGCGGTGCCTTGAGATGGACTACTACCACACAGCAACAAGCTGACCTGCTTGGGCTGAGCCAGCTGCAGAAAGAGACACAGATGTTGCTGTGCCAGTGATCCCCTTGCTCTAAGGAGACCTTCTCAGCAAATCCTAATTATCTTGGGTGTATGCTGTGCCAATGTGACCCCTTCTTTTCCAGAAGCCAAGGGACCTCCCATCACACATAGGGACAAGCAGCGTGCTGCCTGCACATGACCTCCCTTGGAGACCTCCATGCAAGGCAATATTGCACAGCCTGTGCTGATCAGCAGGCTTCATCTGATGGGTTTCAGCAGAGACAAAATGACGTGAAGGGCAGGCCCCTGTGTTGGGGGACAACAGGTCTTGTATAAATAAGTACTCCTGGCAGATGGTATTTCTGACTGCCTTGCTAACAGCACAGGGAGGCACATCCTGGTCTGGAATAGGGGGAAGAAACTGCAAAGGTCCTTATTAAGTGTTTGTAAAAGGCAAGTGCCAGTACCAAAAGGCTCTGGCTTTGCTACAGAACAAGCAGTGAAGCCCACTTCTGTCACTGGCATCATGCTATGGTAAGTCCAGCCCCAGCACCTCAGGCACAACCACAGGGTCCTCTTTGAGGACTTCGACGGAGTCTCAGATCCCTTTTTCTCTCTTTACAAGAACCTCCTCAGCAAGAATCTCTCAGGTCATTTCTTGAACAAATGTCATTCTTGTTAGACCCTGTGGCAGAAACTGAGTGAAAAGGTGGACCCCATCCCTAGGAGTTCTCAGCTTCATTTTAGCTGAGGAGCTGTTACATCTCAGCCTCTCTCACTGGCTAGCTGCTATTTCTAACCTGTCCAGTGCTGCATTATGTCAAAGGCCATTATTTATTCAGAAGCACTAGAGGGTGAGATAGCATCCCAGTTCTGTGACAGGGATCAATAGGTGCCTTTTCTATAATGACAGCAACTTTTTTATTTTCTTTTTAAGGCCTCATTTCTGAGCACTTAGAGAATCATTCCTAATGCTGCACCATTAGGGATTGTTAAAAACATCAAAGCACTACTAAATGATCTATTAAAAAACACTATTGTTGCAATTGCTATTATGCTAATCTATGTATGATCTTGTTATTTTACATAGTCACAAACTCCCAAAGCTAAAGAAAGCTAACTGCATTAAGACAAGGAAAATAGAGTTTCATGGAAAATTAGTTACCTGTTAGTATAGGTAGTTTTATTTTCTTTCTTTATCTCAACTTCTCAAGCCAATGGCTTCTTTCTCTTAGCTGCTTCTGGGAAAAAAGAAAACGAGATGCAACATAGTCAATTATACACAGCTGTGGATCTCACTTTCCCCTCAAAAAGAGCAACCACCACAAAAATCACTCCGTACAAAATGGCCACCTTGTTCCTTGGCCAAGTAAAGCAAAACATCTACAACTACTACTACTCATACTACCATTACTCCTACTATTACTAATCTAATAAAATGTGCCTTATACTGGTGGAATCAGGCAAGAGAGGGTAAAGTGCAGTTTATTTTGGAAAAAAACCAAAACCCACGAAAGAAGACCGAAGGGAGAGGAACTAACCTTGCATTTTTGGAACCCAGTGCAATACAAATCCAATCAAACCATTCGGCAACCCTGGGAAAACCAGGGGCATCCTTGGATCTCCTTGAAAATCTTAAGTGTTCTCAAAAATGAGTAAACAAGCTCAGTAGTCAGACCACCATCAGCTACACAAAAGTACAGGTATATACCTTTACTGTACTTTCTTTAAAGAGACTAACAGAAAGCAAGAAATGGAAAAAAAAGCAATTGCATCAGATTAAGTTCTGTATTTAACGTAGAGAAGACATGGTCACCACAAAGGCAAGGGAGTAAATGTTTACCCCTGCTAATTGAATCTTTTCTATTAGGTATTTTCCAGTAGAATATACACTAAAAATCCCTACAAACCTCACAATAATGAGGATGGCTTTTTTAGTGCCAGGGGTACAGAGACACCCCAGAGGAAGCTCAGCTGTCCCTTAGATAGGCTGCTATCTATACTCAGAGAGAGACACTACCAATAAATATTATGAGGGCAGAAAATCCAGAGTACACAATTTCTCTTGTACCAGGCAGAGCTAGCAGCAGTACCTAGGAATAAGGCGGCAAGTAAGAGAAGCTGAGGAGAATGTCTGCTTTTCTTTGGGTCTGTGAAAGGACTCTGCATGTAACTGAGAGTGAATCAAAGCTGTCCAGTCATTATGGCTCCCACTGGTATATGAACCTGCAAGCCAAAGAGGGCAAGAGTTGTTTTGTCTCCAATACATAATGAAAATAAGGAGAAATTTGAACGTGAACGTGCATGAGATGGCACTTTGAGGGGGTGGGAGGAGGAGGAGGAGGGAAACAGGCACTGATTTGTGTTAGAAAGTTGCCTGTAGAATTGCTCAGACAGTGAGAAGATTGGTTCCCCTGGGAACTCCATTCAGAAACGGCCAGGATGGAAGGGCAATATCCTATACTGTGCAATAGCAAAACCAGCTAGAACTGCTCTCAGGAGAAAAAGAAGAAGAACAAGGTTGCTCTCAAGAAAACAAACAAAACCAAAAAATCCCAAGTTCTTCCAGAACTGCAAACCTTTCCAATTAGAAAGAGCCAATACATGTCTCCGGGGAAACTCCACACATCCCAAGGTGCCTGTATGCAGCTCTTGCCCAGGAAGCAGGGCCACACACCCACAGCTTTGTCAGCAGGGTTCAAGGCAGCCAGGCTTCATGAGCAGCAACCCAGAGCAAGGAGGCTGATCTGAGAGAGCCACTGATGTTAGATGTGCTGCCCAGGTGTTGACAGGCATGGGAGGCTGTTGTCTGGTCTTCCACAACAGCTCGCGGGTATACATGGCTCTACCCACCGCAGGGATGCAGCAAGCTGCCTGCTGCTACCCACCAACTGCAAAGACAACCTCAACACGTAGTTCAGAGCCTGCATGGTGCTGTAGTCAGGTACAGCTGGGATGAACCTTAAATCGCAATCTCCCTGCTGCCCCCCCTACAACTCTTCAGCCGGGAGAAGTACAGTGAGTGTTTCCTTCTGGGCCCCAGAACAGCAGCCCTGTCCTGGCCCACTACAAATAGGTAAATACCTTGTGCTGTCATCTATCAATCAGGGATTAAGGCTGCAAAGAGGCACTAAAATTGGGAATTAAAGGCTGACTTTATTATTACTATTAACTAGGATGCAACCTGTGATCCCTTAACTAAAGGAAGAGTTACTGTCAGGGGTTTACAGGAGATGGTTGTTATAGGTCAGACTTAACCTTTGCTTTACCTGTTTCTCAGCACTTAGCAATAACTTTGCATTACTGTACTTTGGTATTTAATTGCAGAATTTATTTTATTTCTATACTAATTATGCTATATTTTTTACTAATTTATCTTACAATGAAATGCAATAATTTTCTGTAACATTCTTCCCACTACTTAACCTACTTAACAAATTTCAACTCGCTGCAACATAATGCATATAAAATTGATTTTAATTTCAAAAGCAGTGAAAGCATTTTTATTCTTTGCATTTTTATTGCAGACATTTTAGATATTTTTCACATACTGGAAATCAATAATGCATGGTCTGAGATCAAATACAAAGCTATGATCCTCCAGACTGAGCAGTTTTGCTTTTAAATTCTTAAAATGTAATATCAAGGGAGATAATCAGTTTAAAAAAAAAAGATACAGAAAGAAAGAGTCTTTTGTTTCTACATTTTAAAAACAAACTGGCCAGGTGCAGTACATATTCTTAAGCATTAAGCAGCTAAATGTCCAGTGATTTCTAATGCTTAAGAATATGTACCGCACCTGCAACATGCAGGTTTTTAGGGGATAAAAAATTGAAGTGCTTTACTTCCTACAGCTGAGGATAAATATTGCAGTACTCCATAGCTGAAATGCAGAAGCCAACACTGGAATTGTAATCACGTATAGTAGGTTGAATAGGGAACAGAATCTACCATGACAGATGTAATATGCCCTCACATATTTCTGCCACAAATATATGGACCAGACAGAAGGTGAGAAGAAAAAAAGATGAAGTATTTAAGAACATCTGCTGACCAGCAGTGAAGTCAAGTAAAACATCTAGGTTGCTGAAGACCCTGATCTGTACATAGTCTACTAAACTACATCAGCAATAAAATATGTGTGTCCCTGTATGGAACCAGGCTGGAGTGCAAGGCAAAAGAGCCAGGAAAAACACTTTGCAGTCTTCATCTGCATACCTGTACATTTGTCACTCATATACTTGCTATGCATAAAGCTGCTATTAGCAGAAGTGCTTAGTCCAGCCCTGATCCTGATTCTTTTCCTATTTGAATTAAACCAGTATCCTAAGAAAGGACAGGACATGAATCCTTGCCCCCGCCTTCAGAGAAGGAAGGACATGCAACCTCCAGCCACAAGTGTAGGAAACATGCAGCTGATGCATTTTTCTGCAAGTGACACCTACCAGCATCTTGCCTTGGGCAATAATTTAGCCTAACATCCTTGAGCATATACAAAGGGCTCAGAAAACAAAAAAACGTAATCTGGATCACCAGTGGATTTTTGAGCCCACAGCCAAGACGAGGTTTCTTATTGTGGACTCTCTGTCTGAGAAAACAGAGCAGACCCCCTCAAAATTTTCCTTTGCTGGACTTACATTTTTTAATTTTAAATGTGGTCTGACAAAAAAAAAATTCTGGGCCTGCACTTGAGAATGTTTGCAGAAGGTTTCGCTTGTTTGATCAGCACAACGCTTCAGCCAAGTGAGTTAGTACATGGTTTATGCTGTTGTTTTTCCCACTTCACAAGTTTTTCCAATTGTACACTTTCTTTGCTTACCTCTAAAGGGAGAGCTCCCTGCTCTGCCTGCTAGGGAAAGGAGCCCCTCGATGGGAAAACAAGCCACAGAATTGTCACAGGCAAACAAGGAACAGGGTGGGCACAGGGCATGTAGTCTGTCACACTGGGAATTCACTTTGGTAGCCTGACCTGATAGTTTAGGTAGACTCCCAAGCCCAGCTGGATGTCCTCTGAGAGTAGCCTCCAAGTGGCCACCTTACTATTGTTGGTTTCGTCATATTCAGAAATAAATACTATTTAGTGCTCATCCAGGATTATTGTATTCCTTTTCTTCAGCTTCACAACTTCCCAACTGGGGAAGAAAAGGAAGGTCAGGATGACAAAATCTTCACTCTGAACCTCACCAGTTTAATCACAGATGTGGGGACTTTTCACATTGCAGCCACACAGAAAACAAGAGTCCTTAGCAATGATCAGAGAAGAGCTAGGTGCTCTCTAGGGTCTGGCTAGGCAGGCTCTGCTCTCTCCCTGCTGACAATGCAGAAAAACCCTACGCAGGATCATGCCTCTTCTTCTGATAGATGCCGTTTACTGAACAGGAGGCAGAAGAAATCTCACAAAAAGGGCCAGCAGGTCAAGCCCAAGCGGAGGCTAAAGTTCTGAAAGCAGTAGGGTTTGCTGCATCAGGTTCTTTGGATGGACCACTGGAGATGAACTTGCACCTTGCACCTAGTGATCAGAGCTGCAGCTTGTAGCATCAGCATGGCAATTCTTGTAGCAGTACCAGGATAAACCCTAACCGAGAGCGGTAACGTGAGGAGGTTACCGGCTGTGCATGACACCAGAGTAATGAGTCCCAGCCACTAACCCCAGCAAAAGCACTGGCCTTCCTGACGGCTTGGCAGTGCCCTCAGCAGCCCTTCCTGAAGTCTGTGCAGTGGAGAGGAAACCTCTGGTGCTTTACATTACTAAAGCAAAGGGAGGAAAAACAGAGAAGTGTGAGCACTTAGAAGCCCCTCCAGCCCCAAGTGCGTGACTTTTAACAAAATCTTAGAAATTTGGAGAGATGTAGCCATGATTTTTGAACAATAGGGATGTATAACTGATAACCTTCATCTCCCGGTCTCAGAATAGGGGGCCTAAGACCTGAACAAGTGATTATTGAGTTATTCGGATGTTTCTCTATAGGCGTGTTTTCTCATGTTTTTCTAAAGTTTCCAGTTTTTGCTTATGACTGCTCTACAATTTACTTGGTGTTCTGTGAAAAATATCATCCTCTTTCACCAGCTAGCAAGAAGGAGCTTCTAGCAATGAGGATTGAGCAATTAATTATACGACCACCATCCACAGGCTTTCACAAGATCGAGCTCTCTTTTATTTTCTTTTTGTGAACCCTTACCTTAATTCTAATTTATTTCTTCGGTGATATTTTTATTAGTTCTGTGTTTGACTTCCTATGGCAAAACCACAAAGACTACAATCCTACAAGGACTTTCCACAGGGTGATTTCTGAGAAAGCGTGTCTTTACCAGGACCAATTAAGTCCTTTCAGTTAATCATTAAGCAAGTGCCTTAGTGAGCCGGAAGAAGTATCACACAAAAAGATCATAAAGCAATTTGTGTGCAAGGGGTCCGGGGGGAATTTCATTTTTAGAGATGTGTAGCATTTTGTACAACAAAGAAATGAATCTTATGAAACATCTTACTAAATGCCTTGAACTTTTTTCCAACAAATCACGTAGTTTATGCAAGTTTATTGTGCACTATATTTGATAAAAACTATGCTTTGGTGAATAATACTGTCACGGCAGATATTTTTTCCTGGTATGTTTCAGAAAGCTAGCAGCTGTATGAAAACAAGACCCGCCTAATTGGAAGCATTCATCTAACAGCAGTGAAAGCCCTTCCCGAGTCCCTGAGCCACACACTGCCAGTAAGACCAGGAAAACTGCATTTCCCCTGCCAGGCTTTACAGTCCCGCTGAGGGGCTGGTACCTAAGGGGCCCGAGACTTGGCAAGGCAGCTGTCTGGCGGGCAGGGGCTTGTGTCCCCGGTGCCCGCAGCGACCTGGCCGCACACCCCGAGCCTGGCCCATCCTCCCGCTGCACGGAGGCATCCGCACCACCAGCCCCCTCACCTGCCCCATCCCACACGGGAGAGACACCAGCCCCTTCCTTCTCCCGCATCCCTCCTCCCATCCACCCGCCCTCCGGAATGACTCACACCTGAAGCGCTCAGGCAGGGTCGTTAACACAGCCGGCTGAAAATTACTTTTGGGTGGGAATCTCTAAAGCGCCGGGTTTAATAGTTCTCGTGATTTACTTTTTTAAAAACGAAAACTCCATATCTTAAATAAATTAGTAAAATGTCAGTGGAAACCATTCCTGTGAAGGGCTTCAGTCCTCCCTTGACATTTTTAATATCCAAAACTGGAGTATTTTTAATTTTTTTTTTTTTTCAAACGAAAAAACTGCTTGCCCAGCGTTGGAAAGGACTTCTTTTTCATAAGAAATGAAGATACCATGGCAACCACAACAGTTGTTTGCATTTTGGCTAAGAAACCAATTTTCCACTGAACAAAGCAAGTCCTGGTGAAGGGTTTTCACCTCATTTTGAACAGGAAAAACCATCCTACCTAGGGCCACATGAAGCACATTGCACACTTAATCATGTGTCCCAGCCAACTAGATGGACAAATAACCATCGTAACTAGAGAACAGCAAAACATACACAAAAATAAGTGTGGGATTTCTTTGCCCCCTGGATGTTGGAGGATGAAAGAGCGAGATGCCTACTAAACTATAGCTGTTACTCAGCCTCTTCTCTAAACGGCAATTGCTTCTCATGTTTTGTATTATGAATGGAAAATAATAAAATAGAGCTTGCTGTATGCAATTGCTGGGTGGTATTTATTTATAGCTCTACTGGGGATAGTGTGACTGGCTGGGCAATGCAGTATTAATCATCTTTCCAGCAAGGAGCAGGAAAGTATTCTCAGAATAAGAATTAGGCATTAAGAACCATATTGTATCTATTTGGGAAAATTGTACACTGGGCAAGGTGGAGCGGGGGGGAAGAACTGTGCCCAGCACATCCTAGAGGGAGCATGAGCTGCAGAGAAGGATACAGCATGCTCTTTTCAGCTACCCAGCTCTGTGGGGTGCTGCAGAGGACACAGAAGCACGGGAAGAACTGAGCATTGCTTTCTCCTCATGGCCTGCCTTCCTCTGCTGCAAACAGCCACTGAGCAAAGGTGAAGCAGCATCCCTGCCTTCCAGGAAACAGAGGAGACCTCTGCTCCACAGAAAGGCCAGGTGAGGTGTTGGCTGAGGTGCTGGTGTCACATGGTCACATGGGACTAGAAGACCTTACAGCTACAAAATGGGAGCTGAAGCCCTGAAAAAACCCGCAAAAGGGTCTTGAAGCACTAGGAGCTCTGCAGCACAAAAATTAAAAAAAAAAAAAAAAAAAAGAAGAAGAAGTCATCACATAAACCTCAACAGAAAAACAAGCAGCCCAGACACAGCTGAAACTGACAAAAGCCTGCCAGGGAAAAGCAGCAGGTCAAATTGCAGCCTGGGGAGTCCAGTGCTCTGCAGCCACAAAGCTCAAAGCCAGAAAAGAACAGAGCAATACAGCAGGGATGACTGAAACCAGGTGCAAGAAGCAGTGACAGCCAGAAGGTGAGGCACAGCCAGAGCAGAGAGAGAAAAAGTCCACAGATCCCATCAGGAAACCCAGCCCCTCCTGAAGGCAGGGATGCTGGCTGGAGCTGGTGGCTCTACACAGCTCTGCAAGGATGGGGACCAAGGGGTATTAAGCAACGTTGAAAACCACAGGGAGTGGTATTCTGGCAGCACCTGGCTGTGCTACAGGATGTCCGCTAACACTCCAAGAATGCCCTTATTATTATGGCTACAGGCTGAGCAAACTAGCGAAACCAGAGAGGGTAGAAATGGAGTTCGGGCACATACAACAGATCAGAACTGCAATGTCCAATAACCTATTCCCTGGCCATCGTCCCTGTAAATAGAAGTGCTAGTATTTAGCTGCCAAAATGTTAATTAAGCTAACATTCAAACTCTGCAAGAGCACATTTTGGGCTGGTATTTCTTTGAAGTGAGTATATTTCCAGGCTAGCTTTTCATCACAGTATCTTAGCACCACTGAAAGAAACGCCCGTTGTGCGTGTCTCATTTTTCTTTAGCAGCTACAAAGCAAATAGGGTGCTGGCTGAGTGCACCTCCACAAAGTAAACCAGCATTACATCTCAGCTCTTCCTCGCATTAAGCCAGCCCCAGTGCCAGATTTCCAAAAACAGATACTGCTCACTCTCCCACAAGACATTCCCCTGTGCAAAAACAGAATTATGATTTAACCAATATTACATACGGTGGAGTGATATGTGCCTGGAATACAAAGAGATGGCAGATGCTACCTCCATAGAAGCCAGGAGGGACAACACATAGGGCTTACCTGTCAAAACTGTACACAGGCATGGCTTCTTTGAACAACCTGGGAGAAACACCGCATGCAGAAACGTGCAGCAGCCACTGCACTTCCCAGTCACTGTTTTGTACCACTATGGCTACAGGAACTAATTTACATTGGCACACAAGTGCTGATGTGCAAATAGCTGCTGGGCAGACTCTGCAAGTCTGATGATATGTAACCTATAGTCCCAAAATTTTGCAAGTGAACAGCAGTCCCAAAATTTTGCAAGTGAACAGCAACTGCTATAGAAACAGGACTGTGTTCTTAACTGGTCAAACGGGCTTATAGTGTGGATACCTAGGCCATAAACTTGAAATGAAATCCAAAGACGAGAGAGTTCAAAGAACAGAGATGGGTTACAACATGCTGACAGACAGGCTGAGTCAGTAATGAGGGCACTGAGAAACAGGAGAGGTCACCAGCAAGGTGTCCCTGCAACTTTCACACCACATACAACAGATTGCAATTGCACACCATAGGCTCCTCACTCCTGGTGTACAGAGCTATGTGTTTCAGCTCTGCAGCTGGGAGGTTTGAAGGAAGACACTGGAATAGCACCCAGCTGCTTTAGGCTCCTGACATGCTTGGGGTCCCTCTGAGAGCTTCAGCCCACATAACTCATTGGCAGTGAGGGAAGTTGAGGACCACGTCTGCCTGGTCAGGTCTCTGACTCCATGAGTGTCCAGCCCTCATTTCTTAATTTGATGTTTAATCTTGATCAGCAGATCTTAGGGCATAGAATCATAGAATCATAGAATCATTTAAGTTGGAAGGGACCTACAAGATCATCGAGTCCAACTGTCATCCATGCCCACTAGACCATGGCACAGAGTACCCCGTCTATACGCTTTTTAAATACCTCCAGGGATGGGGACTCAACAACTTCCCTGGGCAGCCTGTTCCAATGTGCGACAACCCTCTCAGTAAAGAAATTTTTCCTAATATCTAACCTAAATCT
>JAOBAS010000072.1:30214670-30227790 GCA_025311575.1 Elanoides forficatus
GGCCTTCTTGGCCACCTGGGCACACTGCTGGCTCCTATTCAGCCGGCTGTCAACCAGCACCCCCAGGTTCTTCTCTGTTAGGCAGCTTTCCAGCCACTCTTCCCCAAGCCTGTAGCGCTGCCTGGGGTTGTTGTGACCCAAGTGCGGGACCCTGCACTTGGCCGTGTTGAACTTCATACAATTGGCCTCAGCCCATCGATCCAGCCTGTCCAGATCGCTCTGCAGAGCCTGCCTACCCTCAAGCAGATCCACCCTGCCTCCCAACTTGGTGTCATCTTGTCATCTTGCATGCTTGTGTCAAGCCTTCAAAGACTGCAGCTCTGCCCTGCTCCCCGTGCTACACACATGGCTGTCCTCTTGGGGAGTGCCTAGGAA
Source organism: Elanoides forficatus (assembly GCA_025311575.1). NCBI lineage: Eukaryota > Metazoa > Chordata > Aves > Accipitriformes > Accipitridae > Elanoides > Elanoides forficatus. The sequence continues at coordinate 30,215,046 of JAOBAS010000072.1, forward strand.
TAGCCAGTTCCCACCCCAGCAAACACAGCAGTGTGTCTGCGGAAAACGCAGCATAAGCCTGAAGCCCAAAACCCCTGTCAAATCCTCACCTCATTAACCAAGTGCTGGTCTACCTTGGCTCCCTCCCTGTTGTCACCCCCACTATTACAGGATACTGCAGTATCACTGCAGCCCTGCCACCCACCATTGCCCTTGAAAGCCAGCACACCTCTGGCTTGTGCCTCCTTGTGCGCAGCTGGAAAGTCAGGCAAACTATTCTCTTGCCTCAGACACCAGTTCAAAGCCACAGTGTGGCCAGGAGCCCAAAGCAGAGCTCAATTTTTCAGGGCAAATTACAGGATAGCGTACCTGTAAAGCTGTGCTGAGCCTGCCCTCTAGGACTGTGACATGGGCTAGAGGCTCTCAAGTGTCCGCTAGACTGCTGCTGAAGGTCTTCCCTGGGGTTAATGAACCAGAGCCCCCACATGTTAGGCTTGATTGGCAAGCGAGCGTGAAACGAGCGGAAAGGGAGAGCCAACGGAAGGATACAAGCAATAGGAATATAATTATGCAGTGATTCATCTTGGGCATGCTTGCACACTGGGAGGAGGGGGGCAGGAAAATAGGGAGGAACTGAGCCTTTTTTTTTTTTTTTTTTTGGACAGGAGTGGAATACTGCAGAAGATAATTTGGAGGAGTGATTCAAAGGAGACATAGGTGGATATACAGAAAGGATCAAGGAAAGTGAAACAACTCTTTGACTCCGCATGAGTGATACAGAACTGTGCTTTTACAGTGTGCAGTGAACACATTACTGAGATCACAGATTAAGGGGGTTAGCAGGCATTTACAATCCCATCCTGAGCAGCTGCTTCTCTCTCTTTGTAGCATTAACCTTCATGAAACATAGCAGCATTCACCAACCTGAAGGAAAAACTGTGGGATGAGAATTTTCATAGGCAGCCCACCAGTAGCCTATAAATATATTTGAGTAGTGGCAGAGGCAGATTTTAAGTACATACAAAAGATTGCATTTGGGAGATCTTTAAAGCACTGCAGAGCAGGTGAACCGCTTTGAAACCTTAAATTGTCATTTTGAATTAAATGCTCATACCTGCTGTATTTATCAAGGCAAATTACAGGCAGTTGTTACTGGCAGCTGGGGAAAGTGATACAGAGAATACTCCCTGTGAACTGTGTGTGATCAGCCTAGTGGAGTATGAGTGATCAGGACTCAGGAGCAGCATGGTTATTCTACAAGTCCATCACTCGGCTCCAGCAACAGTACTGCCAATGGGCAAAGCAGCAGGTTTGCCTTCTCTCCAAGAGCCCCAAGCTCACTTTTCTGGCCATCCTTCTCTCATGACCTCCTACTTCACCCAGTGCAGATCACCCTCAAGAGCTTGCAGGGCACACAGAGATGCCCTCAAAACAACAGCCTTCCCCGTTCAGTTCCATCCAGCAGGGCCATACTACACACTGGGGGAAGTCACACCGACAAACATTTCAGCAGCCCTGCACAGGCGCTCACCAGGATGGCTGGGGGTTCCTCACATCTGTACAGGTGGCCTAAGAGTATACCCCCTTTTTGGAAAATGTAGATAAAACTTACAGCCAGATCTTATGGCAACAAGTCTGGAACCATGTGCATGTCGGCCAGTTGCCTAGTGCATGGATGTTCTATTTTTAAGCTTTCTAAAAAACAATCACGGTGAATAGATCGTAAATGAATAAAGGTTGATTTTTTTTATGCCTGTGCCAAATTAATTATAAATGAGCAGCAAAATAAATCCAAAGGCCTATCATCCCATCTACCAATCAATAAGTTGAAAGTATAAATATACTAGAACGATATAAAGTGCCTGTGGCACACACACAAACCCAGTGAGCTAAAAAAGGAACACAAACATTTCCAGTCTTCATCTGGATAGATGCCACAGATTTCATCAGGCTAAGCTGAAGGGGAAGAGTTTTTGTAACTAAATGATTTTTACAGAGAGAGCCCCCTGTCTTGCGTTTTCTCAGCAATCTACCTAGGGGGAAGTATTTTCTCATAGCCACTAGGCAACATTGCTCATCACATGTATGCACACATATATCAAAACTAATGACCCAAGCAGTCTTAATGACTTCAGCAAGGGCAGGAGGCTTATCTTCAAACATATACTAAAGTGTTTGCTTGGGTAAGAGCCTAACTTAACAGAAACAGGCAAGCCTGAAGATGAGATCTTGCATACATCAGTTTACAGCAAAATCCTAATACAAGGTGGTTAAAAGAGGTTGTGCAGAAAGAGACAACCAAGTAAACATCTTTTGCACAGTGAGGCACTAAGACCTGCAGTCTGCAAACAAATTTTGTGTCTGATAATCCAGTCCAAGGAACATTTGAGGGGTGTGAAAGAAACGGTACCGAGACAGCAACGCCATTCCTGCTCAGTGCCAAACTACCACACTTCTCTCCTGGTAGAAAAGAATGCCAGATCAGGAACAATCTCCAGCTGTTGCAGAAGCAATCCCTGTGGCAGCCAGAGTTGACTTTACTTCCCTCTGAAATGACCAGGTAGTTGTCAAATGTACTCCCACATGCAGGTCAGTGCAACTGCTAGACTCCCTACTGAGTCCATGCTGTCAGGCCAGTCTCCTTGAGACCCAGTCACTGGCAGCTCCTCATAAAATCTTCTAAGAAATTTACCACCAGCTTTGTTTCCCAGATGGAAATAACCAGCAGAGATTTCATATTGTGCCTGCATTTGCTAACGAGCTGTACAGATTAAGGAAAGACAGACATACTACATCATCCACTGCAGTCCCTCGCAAAACACGAGGCTTGAGGATGTTTTCATTAGTCCCAGAAGGCTCAGCTTTGCTTTGTTTTAAATTTTTGTCTCTTTATTCTATACTCCACCACTAAGGAGTTGTCTTTATTTATGGATCAGTTTTTCCTTCTGAAAACCCAGCAGGGCTTTAGCAGACCAAGTGTGAACACACATTTTAGTGTTCTCCTTAGTAAATGCAGAAAATTCATGAGCTGAGAGCCGTCTGTGGTAAACCTGAAGTCTGTAACTCAGCCACAGGCTCCTCCACCTCTGCCTTGAAGACAGACAAGCTGCAGTCACACCCCTGTACTTAGCCAGGCTCTCAGCCTTCCCAATTTCATAGGTTCCACATCAGCCAGTCCTCACAGACCCTCATCACTTGGCAGTTCCCTCCAGCGTCTTAATAGGTTTTTAGAAGTTTGTTGCCAAGCCCTGAATGCAGCAGCTGAACTGGAGTAGGTACAGACAGTGCCTACTTTCTCCTCTTTCCAAGACACAGTGCTTTTGCTCAGGCAGTGCAGGGAATACAGCATAGTCATTGCTAATTCAGCATTGACAACAGTGCCTGGCTCACTCCTCCAGCTCCACGCTTCCCACATTGTTCTCACCCACAGAGAACGTGTGTGCACTCCATTTCAGATTACTTTATATTTTCCCTATTTCAATGTCACTCTGTAAATTTTTGCTCCTTTTTTTCAGATTTTGCAATAACCACATGACGTTATTTCCCTGTCCTCATTACTCTTCATTCTTGGTCTACACTGGACCAGCTGTAAACGTCACCCACATAAAGAGCTGTGGTCCCTTTCCAGGTCACCAGCAAGGACAGCAGCATCAGCTGTCGAACACATGAGGCAGCCTTATCATGTAGGTGCACTTGAACTGCTCATTTAAGAGCCACAGGTTGGTCAATGCCGCATCAAACAGAAAGGCATTTGTGTAAGGGAACCCAAAAACACCTTCCTCCCTCCATCACTTTCCCCTTCTCTCCTCTCTTCCTTCCTTTTTCTCACTCCTTCCTCCCCCTTCTCCATTATCCACACTATATTTTTAAGTCTTGTTTTGTACATCATTGCATTACTGCTATGGGATCATATTTGTACTTCCCTTCCTACACACAGCTTGGACCTCATTTATTACACTTCTTTCATCTGTGTCAGGCTGCAGATATGTCCCAGGAACAGGGCTTTCATCTCAGTGGTGACAAAAACCAACCAAATAAATAAATAACAGGTCAGAGCTTCATCTACTGCAGCTCAGCATAGAAGTCCTTTAACTTCACTGGAGCTATGGAGGCATTCTTTGTTACTCCACAGTGATCGCCTGGATCAACCTCCCAGACAGACTTCTATCACCACGTGACTACCTGATCATAACAATTAACCTGTGTTCATCTCAGTGGGTCAGAAATCCCAAACAGACACGCTGTCCTTGGAATTCTTCCTGGGCTATAGCCCAGCTACTTCAGCCACCTTCAGCACCTCTGTGAAGGAAGGAAACTGGAATCAGCTGTGGTCTTTAAATCCACGTGAAGGAGCAGTATGACCATTACATAACTAAAACACTAAAAAGAAAAAGCAGAAATAATACACCAGTTGGAGAAAACATTCTTATATATAAAATTCTAAGCTGCAGGAGGAAAAAAAACCCCTTAATTCTTTTGTGTGTATGTGCTTGCATGTGTGTACATGTGTATTCACATAAACATTCTTGTGCACTCCCTGGAGTTTAAAATTCACCAACTTTGCCCAAGAAAGGCACCCAGCAAGATCAGTTCCATAAAAATTTCTTTCACATGAAACAGTGATTTATGAAGTCAAACACCTAATAGGATGCATAAGAAATAAGTCATAATACAGAAAAATAGCATCTATCAATTGTCCTTGGCTGGACACTGGGGTGAATCAGGTGTCACTCCATCTCCCAGAGGACAGTGAAAGAATAAAAAGAAAGATTCAAGACACTGTCAAGTTTAGATTACCTTTGTAAGGTGGGAGGTGGGGGCGGGGGGAAGGCCTGTTAAAAATGAACAGGGAAAATAAGTCAGCAGTATGCTGTCCTGCTTCTTTCAGGGCAGAAGGTCAAAAGGACATTCAATGATATTAAGTTTGAAATTCAAAACCAACTAGGATAAAATATTTGTTCACACTCTGTACAATTGTGGGGTGGAACTCGGGGTGAAGAGGCACTTTTCAGGCTGGCTAGGCTAGTCTGATTTAGCGTAATTAATGGTAACACCTCAGTTGCGGGGAGGTAGAGAAAAATACCTTTATTAGGCAGCTGGGGAAGGTGGTGAAGCAGATTCTTCTCAAGTTTTCAGCTGACACCAGACTGCAGGGAGCAGTCAATACACCACAGCCTAGCAGCACCCTAGTACCCATGGGCAAGGGATCAATGAGTTGGGGCCAGGCACTTCTCTTCTTGGGATGGTGAGGGACAATGCGCAAAAGCTGAACAAGAGCACTTCAGACCAGATATAAGCAGAAGCTTTTTCTTGCATGGAGAGACCAGCAGTGGAGCTGGGACCCAAAGAGGCTGTGCAGTCTCAATCCTTGGAGTCTTTCAAGACCTAACTGGACAAAGGTTGGGTCTCTTGCAAACTGAAGTATCCTTCAGTCCACTTATTCTTAAAGATGTTAGGTCACATGTATAAAGAAGATTGAGGCTGTTACAGGAAGGCTCAAGACCTGGACATCTGCAGGGCCAGTGGCATCCTAGCCCCTCTGCTGCTGAGGGTGCACTCCAAAGGCAAGCACACTGACAGACCTTGGTTGGCTGCACCTTTTCTCCTATTATTATGTTGGGCACTCACCACTGGACCCTTAGGGGGGGAAGGCCTTGCCAATGCCCTCTCTGTGCTCCGAGAGCCTAAGCACTATTAGCACCATGCTACACCCTGGAGCAAGACATACACGGAAAGCCTTTTGAATGCTGCAGTCACATTCTTCAATTTGGGAAGAAAGTGCTGTGTTTCTTTATTCCCTAATTAAGCCACAGTCATATGTTCTATTGCCTGGTAATTGACAGAATTGCTGAGTTGAAAGCTGAGAAGAACAATGGGTGACAAGGTCAGTATCCAGGCAAGAGACCTCATCACATACATGAACAAAAAAGTCACCCTTGATTTACAGCCTGTTTGTTCATTGTGTGTGAGAGCAGGTGATTTAAAATAATAGCTGTGTTCCAAAGCACATTCAGTGTTTTGAGAGAGCAAATGCACGTGAAATGAGAAAACAGTAGTCAAGAGACCAACAGAAATACAGCAAGCACCTGCAAACACAAAGGAACACTGGCTGGGTATGAACCTGGTGGGTTCCATCTGTCAAAATGTTTTCTCACAACATCATAATCTGCAAGTCCATCCCCAGCACTCCTTGCCACTGCCACAAAACATTCCGATTCTTTTTTTTTTTCCTTTCAACATAGTTAGTATGTTACAATGGAAGTGGTTTTGCATAGATAGTATAGTGTTTTAAAGAAGCTGCTTTAATAAAGCCTCACTGTCCCCTCACACTGAGGCTTCTCAGAAGTTTAGGGATCACTCACATAGATCTAAAAAATTAGAATAGCATAGAGTGCTTTTGTTCCACCCAGGAAGGCTTCAAAAGCTCTCTGCAAGGCCTTTGCCAGGTAACAAACACTGCCCTGAGGTTCAGGCGAACTTGTGTTCCCAAACCGCAGAGCAGCCTTGGCCAAACTCCTTGGGATTACAGTGTCTAGCTGGATGCTTCAGGCAATATTCTGCTACACACATCACAGGCTAGATCTGGGACTTCTGCTCTCATCAAGTATATTCTACCCATATTTGCCTTTCGGAGAACAGAAATGCCATCTTATTGGGAAAGCAAACCTGTGAAAACTAAATTTAGTAACAATGTTAATCATGTTTCTTACTAATTCCTGGTCCTGCAAAGCTGAAGCAACTATGGAAGATTTATCCAGGTTCTATTCAGCTCAGCCATTGCCTGAAGCATTGTTAATGAAGTACAAGTTGCAGGGTTAACCCCAGTACATGTAACTGCAAAAACATATGGAAACTGTACATGGAATTTAACATATGGGGCCTTTTATAGCAAAATGACATGCAAAACTGAATCATGGTTTGACTTACAGGTCCCACTTCGCATTTGACTGGCTCAGGAGAGCACTTACCTGTTTGCTCGCTAAGCTCATTTACTCTGATAGTCACTGAGTAACAGTCAGGGCATTGTTCACCCTTCTCCCCAAATGTTTCTGTAATTCTCAGGGTTATTTACACTTTAGATAATCCTTTGTGCCCTAACAGAATCTGTCACAGTGTTTCCTTGTTACCTGCATTAGTGTGAAGCATCTTTAGAAGAAAGAGACTGACAAGCGAAATTTAGGCAGCACATGAACTGGATCTGCACACAAGGTGAGTTAAAGACCTTTGCAGTTCAGTACCCATTGTGCAGCTGGCTGTTATACTGAGACTTTCTTCAGTGACAGAATCCCAGAATGGTTGAGGCTGGGAGGGATCTCTGGAGATATCTAGTCCAAACCTGCTCAGAGCAGGGTTATGTACAGCAAGTTGCTCAGGATATCATCCAGTCAGGTTTTGAATATGTCCAGGGATGGGGACTCCACAACCTCTCTGGGCACCCGGTGCCAGTGTTCAACCACCAGAACAGTAAAAAAAACCAACACCAGCCCACAAAAAAAAAACCCACCAACCAAAAAACCCTTTGTGCCCATTGCCACTCATCCTTTCATTGGGCACCTCTGAAAAGATTTTGGCTCCATCTTCTTTATTCCTTCCCAGCAGGTATTCGTACACAGTGATGGGATTCCCCCTGATCCTTCTCTTCTGCAGGCTAAGCAGTCCAAGCTGTCTCAGCCTCTCCTCTTATGTCAGATGTTCCAACTTCTCCAGTGGCCCTTTGCTGGACTCTTCCCAGTCTCTCCATGTCTCTCTTGTACTGGAGTACAAGACTGGTACTCCAGAGTTGGACAACTCCAGAGTTGGAGCTAGCACTGTAGATAAGTCTCACCAGTGCTGAGCTGAGTGGAAGGATCACTTCCCTTGATCTCCTTGCAACACTCTTCCTAATTCAGTCCAGGATGCAGTTGACCTACTTTGGCCACAAGCGCACATTGCTGACTGATGACAGCATTAGAGCTCCATTTGGCACTTACTGCAACTTCATGCCAGTGTTAACTCCAGTGATTTCAAAACTATGCCAGTCTAATCCTAGAGACATGCACTGGTGAACTGCAGCCTTTAAGCCCAACTATATCTACTTCATTAAGTTTAGCTTTACAATGCAAACAGTCACTACACTTCAAACTTGTGCCAGACTGCTGGAAAAGGAGCATTGCAGATGGGAATATATCCTGGCATTTCTCGTAGATGGCTACATCGGTGCCCAAAAAGCTATAAAACAGGACAGTTCAATTGGTGCTTGTGCATGCTTACACCCATTGCAGAGCTGGCCTTCAACCTTCTTTAGCACCAACACCAGAGAGGCACACTCACCTCACAACTCTTTCTCATCTTGCTGGATTATGGCAGGGTAGCATGGCAAAGTGATCAGTACTTAATACTTCTATTAAGTGGATCTGTTAGGTCAGACTTCTTTTGCAGGAAAAAGCTTCAACAATTTTTACTGGTTGTTTAGCTCCTGGGTGGATATTTCTATTTCATTGTAAGATCTTTCCCATTCAGTTGAATCAATCCACCAAATCTAAATCAGTTTAAATTCACTCCACTGGCTGAAAACAGGACACTTGCACCAAACAGTCAAATCCTTCATTAGGAATATAAATTATCCCATGTAAGAAAGAAACAGTGCTTTCTCATTGTCAGTTGATTGAGGGTTGTCTAACACTTATGTGCTGAGATAGAGCATGAGGCTTCTGAAGTGTAACAGTCACAGAAGAAAGGGGTCTCAAGCCACAGGAGAGTCACGCTGGTGAGTGGTGGTGTGGGAGAAGGTCCCTTCATTTAACAGCTTCCCACTGCAGCAATAGATGCACCTGCTTTTCTCTTTTCAAACAAGTGTAAATCAGAGCTGTACCAGATGTTTTTGTTGAATAGGCTGCAAGAGCTACACTGAGTCAGCAGTCCCAGCACACCCCACCCAAATTTCCCTGAAAGTTTTAGCTGGCTGCTCAGCAATAAAACACATGTAGCCACTTAGCAGGAAGAAGAATAGGTCATTGGGGACTTGGCTTGGCTTCTGTTCCTTTTGTTGAACATGCTTTTCCACTTTCTTCTGCAAATAAGTACAACAAAGTTCTGCCAGACTGCCCCCCTACAACACACCTATGACTAATCTGGTAACAAGACAACCATTTTAATTCACTTCTCAGCTAAGGCTACCTTTAGCATTTCTCTTGTGCTTGCAGCTGTCAAGAATGAGACCTACCCACTTATGGGGCTCTGGCACTAGTGTGACTGCAGACCCCTCCATAGCAAGCAGGTGAGCAGCCACATCCAGCGAGCAGTGAGGAGCCACTGCCTCCACAACAGTGCAAAGGACACCAGTCCTGAATTCCTGGATGGGGAGGTCCTGCCATTCCCTATCTTGCCGAGCACACTGAGAGTCAGCCTCTGCCCTGAAGCTCCAGCCAAAACAAACAGGAAAAAGAACCCATATCTGGCTTCAATCTCCATATAAAAGAAACCAAACTCCATCCAAGGTCATACAGACAATCTACAGCAAAGCCAGGAATGAAAGCCAGACCTATTCAGTTCCACTGTAGCTCCTCAGCCACTGGGGTTTTACTGATTTACTTTATGCAGGAACATTCAGAAGAGCAGGGTACTGTCTGCCAGTGCATACTAACCATTGTGGGAGGCCCACGGTAGTGCAGCAGTCTGCCTCATAATAGCACAGAGACAACCAGACCTGTCCTTCTCGTGGCCTCATGAACAGGAATAAAGGAACAGAATAAAATTAATTTAAGATGTTTTGTGGGTTTTTGTGGTTTGGTTTGCTTTTTTTTTACATCCAGCACATTTTACCCAACTGTGAATGGTCAGCAACTTGCACAGTTTAAATTAGTGTATTTCAAGAATTCAAATTGACGGTATTCTTTTTGAGATAGCAAGGAGAAAACATCCTGCAGATTATTGGTCTTATACCCATGAGAAAAGATCTTCTGCATGACTGCTCAGTAGCTCCAGGAATGCTGCCTGATCTATTGCTCGGTCTACCTGGTTTTGCCAACACCTAAATGGACACAGATGCATTCTGTTGGCTCTTAGAATTGTCTCCTTCGGATTTGGCTTCTGCAAAGGCTGTGCCATCCAGCAAGAAAGCGAAAGGAGAGCAAGTATTACATCACAGCGGAAAATATTTAGTTAGGAACAAGTGCCCCACAAAAAGCTAACAAACAATAATCTTTCACACTTCCTACCACAACATCTGGGACACATCTCACATACTGCTAATATTAAACATCAATAAATCAAGATGTGTATGTTGCATCAGTTGTCTGCAAACCTCTACTACCTACAGAAAGAGAATGCCTTTGCAAATTCAGATTTGCAAACCTGAATGTCTTCCAGATAAATTCCATTTTCTAGTATCAAGTTACATATTCTCATTGTGGTAAGGTTTTCATTTAAGAGCTTTAATTTACTGCCTTTAATAACTTCTGTATCACTAAAAATCTCCTCCTTCCTAATAAGCACATTTATTTCTAGAGAATGCAAATTCAGTAAAAAACTCTTCTAGTTGGTAGAAGAAAAGTTGTTAATTACCATGGCATTCTGCAAAATGCAGTTCCAATGTCTCACTGCCAAGATATTCAACCTGGTCTTTAAACCATGGGAAAGTGTTGATGTTGCCAGTTGACAGTGCAGAACATGTGTTTTGGGGACAGCTGGGTTTTTAGTAAGTAAAGTAGCTTTGTGATTTGCCAAGGCTAAACTCAGAGCAATCATCTATTCCTTTTCTTTTTTTCACTAACAAAAAAACCCCAAACAAACCAACCCAAAAAAACCCCAAAACAACCACCCCCCTTACATTTACTGAATAAAAGATACTTGCCCCACTTCCTTATAATGAAGTTGTTGTCCAAAGTGACTCTTAAAAGACTATCAGATCCTGAGAGACTAGCAAATATAATGAACTTTTTGTGTTTTTAAACCCAGCTGCATTTATAATGACATCTTAAAATCCAGCATACATGATCCTGTTTTCCTTGTCTGTTGAAGTCTTCTGCACCTGAAAAAAATTCTGCACTCAACCAACTTCAACAACACTTAGTAGGCAAAAGATGGTAAAAATTACAATTTTCAAGAAGTTTCAGAAATATCAGACAGACAGAAGAGAGACATCCTATCAGTACTTCACTAAAGAGGATAATACAATGTAAGCTTGATCCTTGTTAGACACTGAAGAATCCAGGCAGGAGAAGACGGCCCATGCCCCACCAGATACCACAGAGTACGTGCCTCTCTTGATCTCCTTTGTAAGGCAGATTCTGTGATGGCAAATAAAGCAGAAATGAAAGATGACCTTTTTCGATATGTGGGGCAGCCAAAGTCACCTGTTTACATGTGGCTTCACCCCTCTGTAGTAGGGAGAGAGACTGAGCTTATACTGAGTATGATTCAGATTTTTTTAAAAAGTCATCTGATCACCCAACTGTGGTGAACCACATGAACCACTCATCACTTTATCACTTTTCCTTTTTTTCTTTGTTTTTTTTTTTAATCATATTAGATAACTTCACATGCATGATAAGCATGGTCTGACAATCCATCTGAAAGGACCAGCCTAAAATAACCCTACAATCGCCCCAACATAAAGTAGCAGGGATCCAGGAAGTCAAGAGACATACCTGTGAAGCAAACAGGCCATTTCACGTGCATGTCCTGGACCACTGCTTTGTGACTTATATGGCAAATGAGGTCTCCAGAAAAAAAAAGTTGTTTCTGCAGTGGAAACACATTGTCCATTGCAGTGGACACAAGGCACAATGTGTCCATTTCTGCAAGGACCCATGGTGTCTTATGCCAACGAAGACATGTTATCCTCCAGTCTTCTAAGACTGTGGCAGCCCTAATGCTTTTTAGCTGCTGGGACTCCAAAGAAGAAAATTTTGTAGTAGAAAGAAAGAAAGTGTGTAAGGCAGAATGTGTGGAGGTTCACAAGAGCACTTCTGTATGAAATAAACACAGTAAAAGTTATTCATTGTCAATACTAACAAAAGGACAACAGCCTAATATATACTAGTAAACAGAAAAAATAGCTATGACAATGTAACTTTCTCCTACACACCCCCTCTGACACTCAGCCTGAGCTGCCACATGCCCATTGCTGTGAACGTGAGACAGCCAGTGAAACCCTCAGTGCACAGACACACAAACACAAGAAAGGTCTGCAAAGTAGTTAAGCATTAGTAAAAAGCAAATATGTGTCAAAACTTGTCAAAAAATTAGAGCAAGCTCTTACAGAAAATCTGAGCTACTGCATGGCTGCAGCTGGAAGGCACCTCTGCAGACAATCTAGTCCAAATGCCCTCCTCAAAGCAGGGTCAACTAGAGCGGGTTTCTCAGGGTTGCATACGCTTGGGCTCCCTCTGAATGGCAGCACAGCTCTCTGGTGCATCAACTGCTCCTCCCCTCCTGGACAGTGCAGCTTGGCAATGATGCCCTCTGTCCCTCGTCCAAGGCATTAAAGGAGAGGTGGAACAGCATTGGCCCCAGTATCCATCCTGGGGTACTGCTGCGGTGACTGGCTTTTAGCTGGACTTTACACCACTTATCACAGAATCACAGAATGGTTTGCGTTGGAAGGGACCTTTAAAAATTATCTAGTCCAACCCCCTGCAATGAGCAGGGACATTTTCAACTAGATCAGGTTGCTCAGAGCCCTGTCCAGCCTGACCTTGAACACTTCTAGGGATGGGGCATCTACCACCTCTCTGGGCAACCTGTTCCAGTGTTTCACCACCCTCATTGTAAAAAACGTCTTCCT
>JAOBAS010000072.1:30240925-30267043 GCA_025311575.1 Elanoides forficatus
ATGTTTGTCTTGCCACTGTCAAGATTTTTAACTCAGTTTTTCAGCACAGATATGTATGCATGACATTTCATTATTACTGGGCCACATGCCTGATGTGCCTGTTCAGCACATCCACAAGCATATCAAGAGGGTAAGTCCTGCCAGGGTGCCCACACTAACATGATTCAAAGCAAGGGCACACTCCAGCCCTGCAGGCATGCTTGGGGATAGGAAGCTAGAGGATGCTTCATTGCCCCACTGCCAAATAACAGTGGAGGAGGCAGTGCTCCTTGCAGGCATGGAGGGACAGACAGACAGGAACACACGTGTTATCAGATAAACACAGGCAGAGACACTGTCAAATGCCATGGAGCTGAGCGGTGCCCCAGTCTTGCTCTCAGCCTGCCAGTGCCGGGGACAAACTCTAAGCATGACACCAGTTTGGACTAGCAAGAAGGCAAGTCTTCTAGGCAAATCAGGCAAATCCATGGAATAAAATCCAGCTTCTAACTTCAGGGATTCCCCCGGGCTCAGGAAGACCTTGTGCTGGGAGCTGGGGACTATGGTAAGAAAGCTCACTGCATATTTGCCTTTCTCCTAGGTATTCACCAGTGGCCTACTGATGGGTTGGAGGCAGTTTCAGTACCTTTCAGTGTTGTATTCCTCTGAGTCTATGTTTTAGGTTTTAGACAGTAAAAACTCCCATTTCCATCCTAAGATGAGCAGTATGGGACAGAGAACAAAAGTTGGTTGAACTGGGGCAAGGAATCTGAAATCTGTTTCCATTCCAATGCACAGTGCAGTCCCAGAACACCAGCACATGATTGTATGAAATATTTTGGTTTTCACTGAACTGGATGAACTGCAAATATGAGACACCTCTTTACTTGGATTCTTCCCAGAGCTTTTGATTCTTATCCTGCATCAGGTCCTCATGAAAGCTAGACTGAGAGGTCCACAAGGGACAGAACCAGCTGGAGCAGTACAGAGCACAAATGCACAAGACTTCCTTCTTAGGCTGCCAGTGGAGCTCCAAGAAGACCAATACCATCCCACTTGGTTGTATCTGGAGATGCTCAAGCAGTCAGAAAGGAACATTTTCTTACTCAGGGAAAAACAATGAAACCACTCATTTGTACATTCAGTACAAACATTATTTCTAACAGAAGAATAAACATATGGACCAAAAGAGAGGTCCTGAGTGCCATGAGCTGTGACCACAAGCATGTGAAGACAGCAAGCATAATGTAATATTCTGCTAGCAGCTTCCCAAGTCAGAGATGGTGAGCTGTTGTATAATCTTCAGTGGACCTTTCTCCCATTACTTTAGCCAGCTGTTTTATGAGACTGTATAAAACTTGCAGTATGCACATCATCCTCTGACAAAGACTTCCCTGGGTGTGAGCTCCTTGGAGAGAGATATCTTCCGGTTTGGTCTGAGCCACTACAAGTTAGTGTCATTGCAAGCCACCTAGTCCTTGGACCAGAAGAAAGAATGAGTTTCCTCTTCACTTTCCTGCATGCCATTTATCATTTCATAGACCTGTGGGTACTTTCCAGGTTTTCAACTCTGAAGAAGCCAGGACAGTAGAAGCTATTCCTTATTTCATCCATACCACCAGCTTCTGTACCTTTTCGTCTTTGACCATAACCCCTGTAACATTTGGGCAATCAACAATGGCATGAAATTTAACAAAAAATAAATGCAGGATTCTGCACCTGGGACAGAGTAATGCTGGACACAAGTATAAATTGGGAGAGGAGTGGCTGGAGAGCAGCCCTGCAGAAAGGGATCTGGGGGTGCTGGTTGGCAGTGGGGCCAATATGAGTCAGAGTGTGCCCTGGCAGCCAGGAGGGCAAACTGCATCCTGGGGTGCATCAAACACAGCATGATCAGCCGGTCAAGAGAGGTGATTGTCCCACTGTATTTAGTGATGGTGCGGCCTCACCTTGAGTCCTGTGTGCAGTTCTGGGCCCCACAATTTAAGAAGGATGTTAAGGCACCTGAATGCATCCAGAAGAGGGTAACAAAGATGGTGGAAGGGCTGGAAGGCATGTTCTGTGAGGAGCGGCTGAGGATTCTGGGTTTGTCTAGCTTGGAAAAAAGGAGGCTGAGGGGTGACCTCATTGCTCTCTGCAGCTTCCTGAGGAGGGGAAGTGGAGAGGGAGGTGCTGAGCTCTTCTCCCTGGGATCCAGTGACAGCACGTGTGGGAATGGTTCAAAGTTGTGTCAGAGATGGTTCAGACATGACATTACAAAACATTTCTGTACCAAGAGGGTGGTCAAACACTGGAACAGGCTTCCTAGAGAGGTGGTCAATGCCCCATGCCTGTCAGTGTTTAAGAGGCATTTGGACAATGCCCTTAATAACATGCTTTAACTTTTGGGCAGCCTGGATGTGGTCAGGCATTTGGACTAGATGATCATTGTAGGTCCCTTCCACTGAACTATTCTATTCTGTCACCGTTCAGGACTGTGCACAGTAGGGACTACCTGCAGAGCACCATGGAATTGTGCAGTGAAATAACAGCGTTCTTCATTTGGTTTCCTGCTCCCTTCCTAGTATTACTCAGTGCTATGTTGTTCTGTGCCCCTGCTTGTTTGCTTACTGCTGCTGTGCATTGAGCTCACATTTCCATAGCTCCACTGTAACCCCAAGATCTCACACTTCTGTAGAAACAGTCAACTCAGAGCCCTTTATGTGTAAAGCTAGGATTGTCCTTCCCATGGGTATTCCTTTACATCCGCCTACACAGAATTTCAGCTGCCTGTTTATTCTGCACTCAGTCTCATGAGATCCTTCTCTGATAGAGTCCTTATCTTTAAAACCCTGAATAAGGTTAGTATTATCCACAAACTTTTCTCCTCACTATTCACTTTCTTTGCCATAACAGTTATAAATATGTTTAACAGCACGGGCCCTTGTCTGACTCCACTGGTGACCTCTTTCTACACTGAAATCCCCGAAACAACCATTTATTTTTCACCTCTATTACCCAGTGTAGTTGGTTACACATCCATAGAGGACATTAGGAAAAGGTAAAAGTGCTACACTCTTATCACTTATGCTGTAAAATTTACAACTCCCCCACTGACTCACATATCTGGTTTTGCTTCTTACTACAAATTATATTAAAGCTAAGAGAGGCCCAGATGTAGTCACTAGCTAAGACGGTGGTTGGGTTAGGATGTACTAACTCAGGTTAAAAACAGGACCAACTTCACAACTTCAGCTCTGGCAGTTGAAGTAAATGTTGTCACGTTATGTTGTCCTCTGGAAAACATTCAGTATTACTAAAGGATTCTTAATGCCTGAGCTGCCAGAACTGCTGCAGTCACTTAAATGAACAACATGCATTTTTCTGTATAAAAATAACCTGGGTTTTTTTGTAAAATGAAACGCCAGAGTTGCGTACAAATACCTAAATAAAAACAATCAGACTTCATCTTATGTGCCTCCCACTGTAAAGTAGAAAACTGATCTACATAAAATTGCAGAGGCCTGCTCAAGATAGCAGAGAAATCACATAAGTACATTTTAAAGTACAGTTTGAAAAATGATTCAGCCACCGAGAAGAATGACTGCCCATGATACTTAGTGACACTTCTGTCACTAGTATCTTGTGTGCATATATTCACATAGAGTAGCACTTGCCTGGCATGAACTTACACTCTTGTCTAGAACTAAGACTTCTAACAAAGATAAACTCAGAAGAAAATATAGCAAAAATACCCCCAACCCCTCTAAAAAGGCACAGAAGCCAATACAAGAACAAACAAAAAAGAATTGCAGAAGAGAGCTGGAACAGTTTCTAGTTGTTACCAAACAAGCCTGGAAAATATACACTAGTATCTAGAGTGGACCTGAAGAAAAGTCATGGTGTCTGAAAGCTCACATGATACTCAGCTATGTACTTTGCTTTATCCATTATACTGGCTAATTTAGTAAAACTTGGTATTCATGCCCAAAATCTTGCCTTGTGTCCTCAGACCATCACAGCTACAACAACACTAGGAAGACAGAAACTGCCCATCCAGTGTTTTTAGCCCAGTGAAGCAAGACGTCATGAGGCAGCCTCACTTTCCTCAGAAGCAGGATCTGACGAGTCTGTGGCAAGTTCAAAGAATGAAAATAGCACTGCTAGAAACTAACTGAGAGCTTACTGCTTTAAACTCTTTGTTAAACCAACCTATCAGATTGTTTACCAGATTGGCAAATACAGTCTCCAGTAAGCAAAGGAAAATATCCCTCTAGTGAATTTGTGTCACAAGCTGTGCTGAACTCTGGTCAGACTTGCTTTAACTAATGAGGCTTTTTAGAGCATTAATTTATTATCCAGTCAGTACATGTCTGTACCAACTCCCCTGATTACTGACACCAAGAACATAGCACACCACCCAGTCCTATTAAGAAAACTTCCAAAATGGAAGGAGGTGACTATTTCTGCTCACAGGACACCACAACACAGCCTCCACCAGGAACACCAGTTGTCACCAGTCTGCACCTGACCTCTTTCTGTGTCACCCCTCCTAGACAACCCCCATCAGGACACTAGCACTCTAGCAAAGACCTACACCACCCACACAGTCTTCTGACACCAGGGACCTAGCTTTCCAGAACTGGGGTTGGATCCTCTGCAGTTTCAGATAGAGGCACAACTTAATGAAAAACAGCAGAATTGCCAGAGGCTGGCACCTCTCCCAGATCCCATGTACTCCCTGAGAAACCCTGCTGGCAAACATATTTCACAGTGACCCATCCCTTCTCCAGAGCATTTCCCTCCCTGATCTTCTCACATCAATACAGACAATCTGGCACTTTCCATTGTGATTGCTTTCATTGTCAAGGGAGTACTCGGGCACTAAGACACCAGAGGGATGCCACCACAAAGCAGCACCCCTTCTTTCACACACTCTGTGTTCCAGTGAGCTTGTTAGCTGGTGAGTGATTTTCACACCAACAGAGTCCACAGGCATTAATGCAGTGTGGACACCAGCATCCCACACACACAGTGACTACAGGCTGGAGTCCTGGCCTCTCATCTCCAGCATGTGTTCCTTTGCACAGGGCAATATTCCAGTCAGGGTGGCCAGACTCAGAACAGTTATTCCCAAGCACTGCACTCAGCATCAAAACATGATCTTCACTTCATCATTACATCCCTTAACTTTACTGCAAATCTAGAAGTGGCAGGATTTTTCCCACATGTCTGAAAAACACTGAGGTCTACAGGCTCAAAAACTACTATGCAGCACAAGGGAAAATGACTGATGTGATACAAGGTTTTATATATGGCTAAACCAAAACAAAGAGGGTAACAGCCTCACCTAGGAGAAATCTAATTGATTTCACGGTGACTTAGTAATTTGAAGACCAGCACACATTTATTCTCCTCCTGTCACTTATTTCCCATGGGTCTTTGGACAAATAACCTTTCTAGCTGTCACACTGGTGAAATGGATGGTATTTACAAGCCCAAATATTCAGGTTGCTCTAGCATAGAAAGACAAGTTGCTGGTGGTGCTCCATAACGATGGCAGTGTTTAGGAACTGTGAAAACAAAGAGCATGATATTACACTGTATTGAGTCTGGCTGAGATGGAGTTAATTTTCCCCACAGCAGCCCTCATAGTGCTGTGCTCTGTACTGGTAGCTAGAAAGGTGTTGGTAGCACACCAGTGTTTTGGTTACTGCTGAGCACTGCTTGCACACCATCAAGGCTGTCTCTCTAACATTCCCCCCTCACCAGTAGGCTGGGGCTGGGTAAGATCTTGGGAGGGGACACATCCAGGGCAGCTGATCCAAACTGACCAAAGGGATATTCCATATCATATGACATCTGCTCAGCAATAAACGCTAAGAGAAAGGGCAGGGTGCGGGGCATTCTTTCTTACAATGTCTGTCTTTTGGAGCAACTGCTACATGTACTGAAGCCCTACTTCCCGGGAACTGGCTGGACATCACCTGGTGATGGGAAGTTGCGAATAAATCTTTTGTTTTCCTTTGCTTCTGCACGTGACCTTTGTTTTTGCTTTATTAAACTGCCTTTATCTTGACCCACAAGCTTTTTCCATCTTATTTTCTACCCGCCCTGTCCTCAGGAAGATGGGAGTGATAGAGTGGCTTGGTGGGCACCCGGCATCCTGCCAAGGTCAACCCACCACATACAGAAATGACCACAAACCACAGGGAAAGGGACCCCAGGTAGCAACAAACCAATGTTCCTTGTCCCTTTCTTCCATTAAAATAAATGAATGAACAGATAAAGCATAATCCCTCCCCACCACTACACTACAGGGAATTAGATGGGGGATAGGTAGGGGGAAGTTACATAAATGCAGCTGTAAATCTGCACAGAAGCTATCAAAGCACAGAAAGTACCAAAAAGCCAGACGGCTCTGTGCTCCTCACTACCTAGGAAGTTCATTCATACCCCTCTTGAAATGTGACAAGAATTTTTCCCTCTCTTGTAGGTCTTGCCCAGGAAATGTGGCCCTGCAAGAAAAGTGGCTGGTGTTGGCCACTGCTCTTCCTGTGCCTGCTTCCCTCCACCCACCAGGACCACTGCAACCTTCAGGTGAACTTAGCCAAGGCTTTCCCCTCAGGCACCAAATTCCCCATGGGGCTCCATGCCCCAAAAAACTGAGCACTGTCCCATGAACCTCCCTTGAGATATTGCAAATAACTGTCTTTATCCTCAACTCTGAAAATGCATTTCATACATTTAAGACTGGTCTTAGGACTGTTGCTGGCTTCATCCTCAGGTCCCATCTCTTCATGCACACACAGGTACACTCATGTTTTGCTCATCTCTGCCAGTTGCTTTAGGATAAGATCAGAGAAGCTTTTCCCAGTTTTCTTGCATCCACTGACAAAGCCCTGCTGTCCAAAAGCACACATTTCTCTTAAGCCCTCAGCCTTTTCTGTTTGAGAGGTGTGTTTTCCCCTGCGCCTTCATGATCTTGTCCCCAGCAGGGAGACAAAAAACAATGCAACTGACCCTCCAGAGTAGCATGAACACACAAATGTGTGTTACTGGCTTAGAGGTTGTACTGCAAGCACAGGCTATGAACAGTGCTCTTCTACCCAAATTGAACAGGAGGACAGCAGGTTGGCACCCTGTTGAATTCTCAAAAGCTCATGTCCCCCTGCATTTCCTGCAAGAATGACTCAGAGTGAAGGTGGTGAAGAACAAACCTGCCTACTCCCCCACTTCATCGCCTTAACAGAGTAGGTGAAGAAAAACTGACTGGAGAGTGTGGACACAAAAATATTCACCAGAGAAGCAATGCAGTAAACCAAGGTGGCAGCAAAAAGCATCATGAATAGATACACCAGGAGGGCTGCCAGTGAAATACATCCTGATTTCTTTCAGTAGCTCTGACAGTTGTGCTTCATAAAACCCCACGAAACCAAATCCTGCAGTCCCTGTTCAGCTTTTGTGGAAGCAAACTTCCCATTGACGTCAAAGACCACGTTACCTCATAAAGGACTGCAGGGCTACTTGCAGAGACATCACTCATTACTCACTGCTACTGCACGCTTTCTGTAGGACTAACGCATCTTCATTCTCCCCTCACGCTCTCCTGTGGAAATTAGGAACAGGCTCCAGTGATGTAGCCCAACTGCAAAATCAGTCCAGAGGTCAGGCTGCTGCACAACACTACATTAGATTATACAGACATGTACAAATAAACACTGCTTACTCTGTGATGCAGGGAGAATACATCCAGTTACTGTGCTGGTTTCTCTTCTATATGCAATAAGGTTTCCTGCAGATTCAGTAAACTATCCTAAAGTGGGCAGCAGGCTCTGCTCACATTACCAGTCCAGTTGGTGTGGGATGACTACAGTGGCTGCAGGTTTCTGTTCCCTTCCCTCTGCCAGCTGATAAGGGTGGCTGAATGGGTTCTGTACATGCTCTCCAGCTGCCAGTTTACAGCTAATATTAAGAAAGAAGTACCGACAGGGTGTCTGCAGGCGGCATGCCCTCCATGCAGCATCCTTCCGCTGGGGTGAAAATTGCTGCCAGAGAAGGGAGGCAGAAAGCAAGGGGAAAAATAACCTTGGACCAGATGAAAACACAAAGCTTAGTGCTAAAGAATTACTGCATGCCAGATTCAGTGAATTAGTTGTCAGCAGAGTAGTGCAAGAGGCCATGCAGGGAAGAAATTTCAAGCACTAGATCAAGTGCTTGATCAAATAAACAAAGACTGTACGAATATGGTCTTATGTATCTAGCTTGACATGTCAGCAGGGCTAACACAATATTCAAGAATAAAGTAGAGTGCATGCCAAAAATGGAGTTAAGGCCAGAGTTAGGTATAAGCAAAACCAGGCTATAATTTTTCCATAGTATTTGGCCAGACCTTTACACAGTAATCTGTCTCTTAGCAAGCAAATGGATTTACATAAGCCAAAAAGTTATTACTGAGTGTAAGTAAGAATGACAGAATCTAGCTTGAAATTGTACTCATCAGAGATAGGAAATGCATTTTACATCATAGTCCTGCTTTAATATTCCAGCATTTTTGTCACAGATCATTCAGCAGAAGTGACTAAGATAAATAGGTGAGGATTAATTGGATCTTTCATTTAGATTTACCACTTACAACCTGCTCTTGCTGCTGACTTTATCTGGCTAGAATTTGCATTCATACAGCTGGAGTCAACCTAGTGTACCCAGAGGTGTTAGGTATTACATTTTGGTTTGCCAATTCAGGCCAATTTGCCTTCAGAACTTTTGCACCGTTATTTTACTGTATTGACCAGAGCATGAGAAGGAAGGAGGTGCACACACAGCACCTTGGTGGACCCTGGAGTCCAGTGCTGCAATCCAAGACCTTAATCCACTACCATTCCCCTACATGCTTTCACATTTCTGGGGAAACTATAGGCCATGTTGTTTGACTCATCTGCACTATACCACAGTGACATGCATAGTGTAAATCCATATAGAGTGATGAGGTGTAGCTACTGCATTCATAAAACTGGACTGAAGTACATATCACCACATTCTCTATGAAATCTTACCCAATCACAAAAATAAAAGCAAATTATTCTCCTTCCCCGTTTTAAAAGACCCCTTCTGTAACTGCAGCAACTGTACCTTCTCCTGGAAAGGCAGGGGCTGAGATTTGGGCCTGTGCCAGGATCTGCATGAGAAAAGCATCCCTTCACACAGCAGCATATTTCAGCTCTTCCCTGCAAACTCTCTAGTGTGAAAGGTGCATCCGCTGGCTATTTCACAACTGGCCCAGGTTGCCAGCTGTATTCTTGGTTACACTGCTGATCCCGTGCCCCCTGAAATCCTTTCCTTCTGCTTCAAGAGAACTAAAACTTGGCAGGTAACCAGTTTCACTGAAGTATTTCAATGATTTTCCTTGCTGGCCCTCAAAATCCATTTTCTTTGAACAGCCTTTGCCAATGACTGAAAATAATTGGTCTAACTCTTTTATCTTTGCAGCAGCCTTTTATGTGCGGGTAAACTCATTTTCCTCTGAAGGACCTCCAGTTTGCTGCTTTCTACAACGAAAGGGGACCTGAGAACTGCACATAGGTTTCCCTCTTGTTTCACATTTGCTTGTTTCACTCTTCGCTGTCCTCTCAGTGCACCATCATTTTCCTTTTGTCTTCTGGGCAGTGATCTCATGGTGTTCCCTCCTTTTCTATTCTGCAGATACACCCATGGATGTATCCGTGTATAAGGATGCAAATCCTTAACACAGCCTGCTTTTCCAACAAGCTCTTCAGCTGGTCTTTTCCCATTTCCTGGGCCTGATCTGTAATATATTGCTACCTGCCGTCCCCTCCTGCAAGACCTAGTCTGCTTTTGCACAAAAATCAAGGAATCATCAAAGGCGGGATGGGAGGTCAGGGGGTATTTCCACTTTTTTCTAATAGTCTCCAAATCGAGGAAGACTGAATGCTATCTGCGGCTGAGAGTCCAGGACAGCCATCAAGGTGCTCTGCCATTACTGACCCTGCAGCACCAGGTCCAGACCAGCTCCTCTTTCTGACCAGCACCAGCTCCTGAGTACCTTCATGAGCCTTGAAAAGCAGACCTAGCAAGCAGCTTATTCTGACTATAAATGGGCAGACAAGCACTCTTTCCACATGTAGAAAGCCAGTCTTCCACCACCCTCTGTTCATCCCCAAATACTAAACCAGGTTCCTGTCACTCTCAGTGGCAACATTTCTTAGCTAAACTGCCTGCCATTCCCCACCTCATCGCATCCCCAACTCCATTCAGTACAGTTTTTTTCCTATTTTTATCACATCCCTTGTTCATTTCTTATTTCAGTTCCTAATCCCACTTGGATTCCCACTAGGGAACAAAATCTGAGACGGAATAGGTCATAGTACATCACTCATGCAGATGCCTTTGTCTGGCCAGTGCCCAGGATTGTAGCTCTAAGCTGTGCTGGACAATGCCCAGACCATGACGCATGTGACACCAACATAGGGTCCAACCAAAAGGGCCCAACTGGATCATTGAAAAAAATCCTAGTATTATTCCTCCATATTTGCACTTGCCTCCAAATGGAGAGCATTCCCCCTGCAAGTTGAGCACACTCATCAATCAGGGGGTTGAACTCAGTGACTGCTATCACAGTGCCTGTGTGAATGAGTAAAATGAATAAAAAAGAAACAAGCTTCACAGGGCCACCAATATATCCTTTTACTGAAAGGGAAACAAAACTGAAAATGTTCTTGGAGCCTGCTCTGCTCCAAAGAGTTGCTTGTCTGCTCCAGCTTTTGAGGAGAGGCAGTTCTGGAGATGAGATATCACCACTCTGCACATCATCGCTACTGCAGCAGGAAGGCTGTTGCAACACAGAGGGAGCAAGTGTAAGGTTTTGACATTTGTGTGACTGTGGGATTTCATCTAAAGGAAATAACAGCACATCTGTAGAGCCCGTCAATGTTAAATACTTACAAATGGGCACAGTGTGAGACAAACAACAGGGGAAAAAATGCTATCTCTTTTATAAGCTCCATCTCCACTGCTGGAGTTTGCTGGAGAGGAAACAGCACATAGAACATCAGCTATTTAATAAAGCACCACAGAGATCTCCCCACCAGGGAACAGAGCATGGGAAGATCTACATGCAACAGTTATTAGCCCTGTTCTTTGCTCGTGGCAAAGATCTGGTACTGCGGTGACGGACACACTAACAGGACAGAAACGGACGTCCTGCTGTGGGAACAAACACAGGTCTCAAGAGCTGCACTCAAGCAAAAGCATCAGCAGCCCAACAGCCACCCTATAGCCTTTTTGACAGGTAAAAAGAAAATACACAACCAACCTCTATTTGCTCTGTGGAGCTCATATGCTTCCCTGCAGGAAAACTGTGTGCTTTCTTCACCCACACACAGATGCTGCGCCTCCAGCTGCCTCTGAACTGCTGGTCTGCTTTAGTGGGATGGGAACAAGACACCAACTAATGGGTGACTAGCATCTCAGCTAGTCATGATAGTTTTGCTGGCTCAGTTACTGTGCCACCTTCATCAGTGCTGCAGACCACTGGTGGCTATTGCCTTCTTGCCCCATTAATGCCATGACTTGTTTCCTTCATTCCACGTCTTCCTCTCCAAAATTACCCTGACAGACACACGCCACCTCTGCATCCCCCACAGCACCAACCTGGGAGGATGGTAGGTATTTGCCAGGTGCAGAACACCAACAGAGGAAGCTGTTGACTTCCCCACAGCCTCGACAAAACTGGGAGCACACAGACCTTCAGTCTAGCAGTAGTGTCTGTTGTCATCCACAAGCACTTTAGTGTTAGGAAAACCAGACTCAGAGTTTTACTGACACCAGAGCTCTGCTCAGCCCAGCTGGAGACATGGGGAGCAAAGACCACTGCAGGCTCCTTCTTCTTCCAGCTGCCAAAGCTTTGGGGACTTTCCTCCAGCATAAAGGTACACACCTGTTTTGGGTTTGTGTGGCAGGTTTTTGGTAGCGGGGGAGGGGCTGCAGAGGTGGCTCCTGTGAGAAGCTGGCAGAAGCTTCCCCAGCTCCAAGTTGGATCCGCCTCTGGCCAAGGTCGAGCTAATCAGTGGCAGTGGTAGCACCTCTGGGATAACATTTTTAAGAAGTGGAACCTGCAGCGGGGGAGGAGATTGGAATGTGAGAGGAACCCCTCTGCAGACAGCAAGGTCAGTGAAGAAGGAGGAGGAGGGGGTGCACCAGAGGAGGGGATGCCCCTGCAGCCCGTGGAGGTGAGCAGGGGAGCAGATGCCCCTGAAGATGGCCGTGGCTCCATGGGAAAGCCTGTGCTGGAGCAGCCTGTGCCTGAAGGACTGCAGCCTGTGGAAAGGACCCACGCTGGAGCAGTTAATGAAGAACTGCATCCCATGGGAAGGACCTGTGCTGGAGAAGTTCATGAAGGACTGTCTCCTGTAGGAGGGACCCCACGCTGGAGCAGGGGAAGAGTGAGCAGTCCTCTCCCTGAGGAGGAAGGAGCAGCAGAGACAAGGTGTGACAAACTGACCACAACCCACATTCCCCATCCCCCTGCCCTGCTGGGGGGAGGAAGTAGAGCAAATTGGGAGTGGAGCTGAGCCAGGAAGGAGGGGTAGGGGGAAGGTGTTTTAAGATTTGGGTTTACTTCCCATTATCCTTGTTTTGATTTGATTAGCAGTAAATTAAATTGATTTTTTTTTTTCCCCAAGTTGAGTCTGGTTTTCACCTGTGACCAGAACTGGTGAGTGATCCCTTGCTGTCCTTGTCTCGACCCATGAGCTTTTTG
Source organism: Elanoides forficatus (assembly GCA_025311575.1). Taxonomy (NCBI): domain Eukaryota; kingdom Metazoa; phylum Chordata; class Aves; order Accipitriformes; family Accipitridae; genus Elanoides; species Elanoides forficatus. The sequence goes on from JAOBAS010000072.1 coordinate 30,253,662, forward strand.
TTATATTTTTCTTCCTCATCCCACCAGTGTGGGGGAGGAGTGAGTGAGCAGCTTTGTTTGCTGGCTGGGCTAAAACCATGACAATATCCAAAAGACTGCTCTAAACTCTGCAACAAAGAATCCCGGAGTGAAGCCCGAGGTTAGGTCCCTTGTTGAACACACACCTCTCCAAAACCATGTATGCTTCAGCATTCAGGGAGTCCCACCTGGAAGCCCTTTAGTGCTACTTTCACCTAACCTCATTCAGCGCCATGGTCTGGTTCAGGTACTCCTCATGAAGGGGCTCTGTTAAATCCTTTTGCCTTCTGCCTTATGCATGCAGCATGCAAGGACATTCATACCTCATGCACCAATACCAAATGCCACCAAAGTAAATTAAAACAATAAATATGGTATGATGAAGGGGCTAATTTCAAGACTTCTATTAGAGTCTATCATGTTAATCTTGAGTTCTCTTTTTTGAAACCTTTTTTCCTCTCCCCTGCTTCAAGTGCACGGTGTCCCTGACACAGCCACAGGAGAAATTGACTTCTACAGACTGCATTGCTAATGAGAAAATTGTTTGGTTTTATTGCAGCTTGATGTATATAAATATTCACAGCAGGATAAAACTCTTGAAAAAAAGTCTCATTTTCAAAGTGTCCTGGGACACAGCAGGGAGCAACAAACAAATTAATTCATAAAAAACTTGACATTTGGAAAACATTTTTACAAGAAGGCATCTCTAGTAGCAATTCCAGTGTAACAAAAAAAAATTTAAAAACCAAAATCTTAGACCATGCCGGCATTCCCATTTTTCTTCTGAGGGAGTTAAGGCACAGAAAAAATACAAGCATGTGTGAAGCTCCTTCCCAACACAGAAGGATGGGTCCTGTAGTCAGAATGTTGCACTTCAAGAACAGAGACTAGGGAAGGGAAAGAAGAAAGAGGAAATGTTTTGAGTATCCAGCAGCCCTAATGAAGTAAGTATGTCCAGAGGCCTGGCAGGTGGGTTCAGCGAGCCTGAATCTGGTTTAGGAGTTTTCATGGCAAAAGACATATAGGTGACCCTTCGAGGAACTGACAAAACAGACTCAGGAGTCAAAGCACAGTGAAATAGACAATGGCATGAAGTGGAGTAGAGGATAAACCAGAGAAAGGCAGAGATACATACAGCTTTAGTTTGTATAATAGCAAAGGTAATACTGAATACACTCACATCCTGAGGATTTTAATGACTGCAATCTGCAAGGATCTACCCTAGTCTATTTCAGTACACTCTAAATCTGAGCAGTAGTTCCTGAGTTAGACTTTTTTCATGGTTTTGGTAACTTTTAGAAAGTGGGAATTATGCCATGCACAAATTAGCAGTCTTCCCCCTGAGATTTGGATGCACAAGCAATATGGCTGAGTTCACAGAGCACTCTGCACCACTGCAGTCCCTAAAAGCTTCAGAGGGATTTTGATACCCTCTCACTGAATGTAGCAAAGTGGTGGATTTGGCAAACAGTGTGTGCATGAAGCTTAGCTAGTCTAAAAATGTATGGCAATGCACTTCAAAAATAGTTCAAACTTTTACGTAAGCTGATGGATGCAAGTGAACTTTTATGTTCCACCAAGGGAAAGCCCTCTGAGTCACTATATGTAACTCAACACAGTCAGATGCCCTGAAGCAGGTGAAGCAGCTACAGTGTGCACATGTGCTATAAACCATGCCACCAAACTGATCCTAGGCAACTGGGTATTTTCTTCTATGTGTAACAAACTACAGTCTAGGGCCAATGCTTGGAGACAGTCCCCCATACAGCTCCTCCCTTCATAGACCAAAGTGGAGCTTTTCCAGGAGAAGCTGGAGCAGCAATTAGGGGTTGTTTGTCCCAGCTTAGCTTTTCAGCTCTTCACATGGAGAGACAATGCACTGAAAATTGCAATAAGCTGCAGGCTCAGACATCATTTTGCTCCAGATGCTGTTTCTTTCAGCCTGCCTTCAAAAGCAGGATGGGGACTGGGGGAGGAAGGGATCACATTTTTTCCCTTTTTTCTGAAAGTCTACATACAATGGGAAAGGGGTGAAGCTGCGAAAACACAAAGAACCTTGTGGAAGCCCTTCTCTGACATCTAATAATTGCTCTGGTATTGACTTTCTGCTGCCTGCCACTGCCCTGTCCCCCAAGGCTGAGTTACATGACAGATGAAATGAATGGGTAGGGAGGAATGAGGAGTCACATACTGGAGACATGTCCATTCATGCATCAGGACAGCCTTTCAAGTGCAAAGCTATAAGGTGGGACTACTTCCAGTACAGGGAGCCATGGGAGAGACATCCTTTAGTAACAGCACAGCACAGACAGGTCTCTTTCCTCCCCCATCCAGTACCAGGCACAACGTACCACATATTTTGTTGTCTGCAACATGGAGCTTCCCAAAGCAGGCCAAAGACTGATGTATCATGAATGATACAGATCTGAGCAACTTGTTCTAGAAATGCCAGCCCAGAGCCATTCCTGAGCTTGCCCATGTGGTTGTGCCTTTAACATGCAGTTTAGCACTCTACCTGTGCAATCTGTTGTCTCTGTCCCTTCTGACATCTGAAAAGCTTTTAACACTGCCTCTATTTGTGTTGTTTTTAAACAAACAAGTTTTGCTGCCCTACAAGACTAATAGCATCTTTCAATTCAATGAACCCCTGCAATTTGCAAGGTACAAACATCCCTCCAAACTGTCTTCCTTGCTTGCTCCCCTCTTGCCAAGTGGTGAATCTAAAGAAGATGCAGCCTGAACAATCCCCATTACCTCCAATTTAAATCTAGCAACTATTTCAAGAATTTCATTTTTTCTGCCTCTTTGCCTAAGGTATTAGTGACATTTGTAGCCACACATACATCAGTAATTAGAGGGCTTTTAAACTTCACATTTCAAGTGCTATACAGGAGGCAAGGTCTTGTGCCCTCCCTCCCAGTTTCCACAGGGTGCTATGTTAAGCACCATGTGAAGGTTCCCAGATGATAGGCCATCCCAGAGGCCTGAGGATGCCTGCGGTCAGGAGAATTCCTCTTCCATCCACACTAATCCCACAGCAAAGCAAGGACTTTTCATTCCTTGAAATATCAAAGACCAGCTATAATCAAAAAGTACAGCAGTGTGCCAACCTCTCAGAAAATCAGACTAAAGAGGCACCTCATCAGGACCAGCTCTACATGAATGACCTATACAGGTACTTGCTCAATCTGTTATTGGACACTTCCAATAACACCATTTCCATACCCTGTCAAGCTACGTGCTCCCCAGTTCAGAATCCAGACAGCTAGAAAGTTTTACCTTAAACCTGTGACTACTAATCTTGCTAGCAGATATGACAACAGGTTACTCCTTTCTTCAATACGGCAGTCTTTGCCACTTACAGTACAAATCCCAGTGCCACTTTGGGCCATTACTCTAAAACAGATGGAGATTTCAGCAGACTAATATCAACACATCTTATGGTAGTCAGCCTATCTTTAAGCCTGTGGGCTATGCCAAGGACAAAGTCAGCATGGAAACTGACTTCCCTCCCCACCATTGCATGGACTCCTTCAGGCCAGGCAAAGGCGTACCAACTGCTGTGATAAGAGCAATTCATTCCCCAAACTTTCCGTGAGCTGTACATCAATGGCTCTAAATTATATTCCTTTAAAAGCCATGAAAACAATCCCCTACCTGCCCTCACACACACATACCCACACCCACACAGAGGCTAATTCAGCCTATTTGTTGTTTCAGCATTTTTGAAAAACAGATGCAGGAGACAACACTGCTGCTTGCATCACAAAGTGACAGGCTTTTCTGACTTTCAGCGTTGGCTCTTGCACACATCAGGGTTTCACATAGTCCTGATTCCAGGAAGAATACAGCTTCAGGAAGAATAGGCCAACACCAAGGTTGTTTGAAAATGCCATGATACAAAATCATTATTTAACACATTGGATTTCCTAGTGAGTCTTCAGAGACAAGTGTCTGACATTTGAGTAGTCCTGGGTCCTGGGTCAATATTAATTGCACATAACTTCTCATCTGCATTTACTGCCATGTTTCTGCAATTAAATTACAAAAACTAAATGAAATCTCTAAGCTTCATAGCTAAATCTGCATACTAAGTCAATTAACACTGTAATGGAAACCATATAAAAACTAAGGCCTGTCTGATCCAAGGCCCATTAAAATCAGTGACAGCTTGATAATAACCTGAAGCAAATTAATAACCATGCAGCCTTGAAAAACTGGGGAGTTATGAACTGTTTCATAGATGTCAAGAAACTGTTTTGTATGGAGCCCAACTGACAGACCCTTTTGTGCCAATGTCAGCATTTCTGGTGTCTACTGTGCATGTACTTTCTGTTTTTCATGAACAGGACACGGGGTAGACCTTGCAATATACACTAGAAGTCTTGCTGTTTCCAGCTGTTCTTTAGGAGGCAATATGCTAAGAAATGTATTAGCCAGCATCTAGAGGACCATGAGCCACCTTCAAATGCTAGGCTGAGCTGCAAAGGAACATGCCAATTTTCCTTCATCGGAGATGCGGGGTGCTGGGCACCAGAGGGTGCCGCAATATGCCACAGCATGCTCCTCACACATAAACTGCATTAGCATCTTTGTCTTATTGCCAAACTGCATTTGTCTTTCAATCAATCACTTGTTTTATATAACTTCTTAATGCATGACACTTCAGAGCACTTTCCAACAAGAACAACAAAAGCAACAACAAAATTAATACTAAAAGGAAAAAGTAGGGAGAAGCAGACTTTAAAAAGAATAAAAGCCAAAATTCTGTCTCAGTGTTTAAATAAGAAAGGTGAAGTGTTATTCACTATATGTGATACTTAGGCCTTTATCAAACATAGCATGTACTCATCTAACTAGCTTTGGCAAGCTAAGGAGTTCGTAAACTGGGCACTGAGATGCCATCATGATCAGCAGCTCCCCAGAAGTGTCATGTGAAGAGCACCAAAGATGCACTATGAGAATCCTGCTCTCAGAGGGAAAGAGTCCTCCAGGCTGCAAGTTAATTATGCAGACAACTGAAAAACAAATGATCAGATTCAAAGGCACAGTACTGAAATGAAAAAGGGAACACCTGGAATATGAATGAGTTTGTATAACTTGAACCTGAAAATGTGGGTTTGTTAGTCACAAAACCTGTTAAAGCCAGCTTCAGAATATGGCAGGAGGAGTGTTGCAAAACTTAGTATGGTTAATTGGAGTTAATTATACCCAATTATGTATATGCCATATTGCAGAGAGTTATCTCAAAACAAGTACGTTTAATAGCTACAAACAGCACATATAATATGGAGCACTATGATGATTTAAAGAAAAAACATATTAGATATGCACAAAAGCAAAAGCAGACAGTGCCAACTGCTGAACAGCAGTGACTGCTCACACCATCCCTTTGCAAGCACCTGCGAGGGGCTGCATGGGACTCCCTTCTCCCCCCACACTCACTCACTGAAAGACACCCACCACCTTCCTCCTTCCAGCTGTGTCCCACAGAGAGCACACAGGCCCAAACACCCCATCTCTCCCCCCACAGGCACAAACACTCTTCACAGACAGGCACTCTGGGATCTGCAGTCCTTGCAGGCTAACAGAAAACGTCACTGCCAGTGAGATCAAGTGGGCAAAGAGGCCAAAAACCACTGTGCTGTCTCTGTCAGGAAGTCGGTCCTGCTTGAGGTCACCAAGGGAGATGTGACTGATGACCTGATGGTCAGGTCCAGATGCCTCACAAAACCACTGCCTGATGTGCTACATCAGGAAAAAGATGTATCTGAGCACAGCCACCTGGCCTGGGACTGCCAAGAAAGCTGTGTCAGGCTCTGAGAAGGCAGTGGTTTTTAGGGAGGGTTTAAGAGAAGAGAAAAAGAAAAAATCAAACCCACCACCCAAAGACATTATTTCTCAAAATGGTAATAGTGGGATACAGAATACGATTCTGATTAAACAAGAGCCTTATCAGGGGAAAGGGGAATCAGCCCACATCCCCAGAAAAGAGTCAGAGATAACTGAGTCTTTTCAGGATCTTCAGCCCACCTTGCTGTGCCTTGGGAGCTTGCTTGAGACAAATCAGCTCAGCACTTCCCCAAGAAGCTAGTAAGGACTGGGGGCTACTTCAGAGCCCCTTACAGCAATTTGTATCAATGTAGTTGTTCAGCCACCTGTGACTCCAATAGGAAATGGGTTTCATGCTGGGTTTCGTGCACTTAAAACCATTCCTTCTCCTCCAAGGCACAGTCAGTGTACATGATGGACTCCTATCAATCAGTCTTTCCTGGCTGTCAGCTCCAAGACTGCACCTGGGTTTTCTCCTGCCCAAGAAAAAAGAATTATCTGTACAGCATTCCAGTTTTGAAACCTGCAACTTTGTCCAGGGTTACTGCCATCAAAGAAGACCACTGTCTACCAGATGACAGCAAGGATAGTTCACTTTCAACACTGTCATGGTTTAACCCCAGCCGGCAACTAAGCACCACACAGCCACTCACTCACTCCCCACCACCCAGTGGGATGCAGGAGAGAATCGGAAAAAAAAAAGTAAAACTCATGGGCTGAGATAAAGACAGTTTAATAGGACAGAAAGGAAGAAAATAGTAATGATAATAATATGACAATAAAAGAATTGGAAAACACAAGTGATGCACAATGCAATTGCTCACCACTCACTGACCAGTCCCCAGTTAGTCCCCAAGCAGCAATCCGCCCCTCCTGGCCAACTCCCCCCAGTTCATATACTGGGCATGACATCACATAGCATGGAATATTCCTTTGGTCACTTTGGGTCAGCTGCCCTGGCTGTGTCCCCTCCTAACTTCTTGTGCCGCTCCAGCCTTCTTGCTGGCTGGGCATGAGAAGCTGAAAAATCTTTGACTTATATAAACACTACTTAGCAACAGCTAAAAACATCAGTGTGTTATCAACATTCTTCTCATACTACATCTAAAACATAACACTATACCAGCTAATAGAAAGAAGATTAACTCTACACCAGCCAAAACCAGGACAAACACAGACCCATTTTGAAAGACAGTAGGATTAGATCTAGGGAAAGAACCTAAATTCAAGCACACTGGGATATTGCCTAACCAGTTTCTGTTGATCTATATGAGCTTCTTTCCCCATTCTAGTTCAATGTTTAATATCACCATCTCAACAAGAATAGATATAAACAGCTTGAACATCCTCCAAATAACAGGAAATAGCAAATCCAAATCTTCTTTCTAAGGGTCAACAGCACATAGCTACAAAGCTTTTGCCATAAATGTTGTTATCCTGAGCTCTGGCACAAGACAGCCAGTAATAATAACCCAGCATTAACACAAAAAGAAAGGCAAGACTTTCACTTGTTTTTCACAGTCTTCTGTTCTCTAAGGCAATCCACAAAAGAGGTTCCAGGACATGAGATACCACTATGAGATAGCAACTGAAGCAAAAAAAAAAAATTAGCTTGACAACTGAGTGAGGAATTTAAATAGTCAATAGGCAGGAATGAAGGTATCCAGCAAACAGAAAATATTAAGTGTAAGTGCAGTGGGAAGTTCTTCCATGCTTTTGAAGATGAAGGCAGGAAAGAAAATTCTGAAATTATGGGAAGTTTTCAGTTTCAACTGATGGGAAGACCTGAAAAAATTGTAGACATCAACAGCAGATGAGAAGGATGAGGCATGCCGAGAATCCTTGACAGCTTTCTTGTGGGAAAAAAAAAATCCCTGAGAAAAGCACCTCAGATTCCAACAGGAATATGCAGCCATAGCAGAAGAAAAGCAAGAAAAGAAGATGCATGAAGATACACAGAACAAGATAAATCTTCAGCTCTGGTCAATGCACAGGGCAAAAAAGATGCTGCAAAGAAAGACTCCCACTAGAGGAATGAGGTACTCCCACTAGAGTTGAGGAACTGTTGGCACCCAGATAATGAGGAGGAGAATTATGCAGGAGAAGGAGATGGGATGGCCAGGAAGAAAGGAGCAGCGAGCCTAACAGGAGAAAGAAAGAGAAAGAGAGGCTGTATGAAGGAAAAAAACCAATATGGAAAAGACAGAAGAATGATAAGACAACTGGAAACCCACCTCTAAATCATGTGGGGGCAGATTTACATGACAGAGGACTCTGTTAAAAACAAACAAACAAAAAAACCCCAAAGATCTATCACCAGAGAAAAAAATCTTGAAGACAAGAGCGCTGGCAGTCAGGCAGGAGCAAGCCATAATGCAGAGGACGAAATGAAGCACATGGAAGCAGAAGAGCAAGAATGGAAGAAAACCTCACCCGCAAATATGGTCAAGAGTTGGAAAGCAAAGTGAGAATTACCAAGAGTCAAGCAGAGCTACACTGCACAAAAGATTTAACAAGAAAAAGAGCTTGCCAGTTATGTAAATAGGAAGATAAGGAAAGAAGGAGAGGAAAAAGAAAAAAAAAAAAGAAGTTGTTTGAGCATCCTGCATGAATGCCCTGCCAAGTTTTCCATACAGATGGTACCAAGTCTAAAGCAAAGGCAGGGCAGCCCATGGAAATGAAAGCACTGAAGACAAGGAAGTTATCTCACTCAAAGTGGAGCCCAAACTCACAAAACTTCACAGACTCAAACTGAGATACAAGGACAGCTCCAACCTAGTGTTACAGGAGGATGAGCAGATGCAAACCTGGAGGGTCAGGATAATCATCATATAACAAAAATTTGGAATATGGTGGAGAAAAACAAATTTAAACATACATTTGCCCCTTCTGAAATACAGTAAGAAGTCTGGGTACATTATTTAGATCTATACCAGGCACCAGAACAAGTTGGGGGGAGCAGGGAGGGTAATAAAAGACACATTTTAAAATAAGCAGAGATAAAACACAGCACTGGCCTCCCAGAGTTTGAACACTCCACTCTCCTTCGGTTGTATCCCTAACTGTCTCTCCTTCCAAACTTCAATGAAGCACGTGAAACAGCATTATGTGGGAAGCTAACTGTTAAGCTGATGGAAATGGGTACAAGAGCTGAAAAGTGAGGAAGGAGCTTGCTAAGAGGGAGATGACAGAAGGCTGTACAGTGAACTGAGTGGAGGTAACAAATAAGGTTCTCTGAGGAGCAGAAGGCACAACGGTATTGTCAGCAGAGAGGAGGTTCAAAATATCAGAAAGGCAAAAGCTGAATTACCTTGAGGACTGCTATAACAGAAACAGGGGGAAAAAGTCAGTCAAACAAGGGGAAAGGTCATCAGTGCCACCAACTGGCAGCCCCACAGCCAGGAACAACAGTGGAGGAGAAAGAACGAGGTGCACTAGGTACAGATATAGCATCCTATGGGAAGGACCTGCATAAAAAGCAATCACGAATTCTAGGATAATTGGTCAAGGACTTTCCACTAGAGATGAGGAAGCTTTAATGCCATCATTCAGGGCCCTGGTAAGACCATGAAGGATGCAGCATATTGTCGTTATAACGTGTTTAAGGATGAACTCAAACTGCAGAATATAAAGGCTTTAATAAAAAAAAAAAAAAAAAAAAGAAAATATTTGGTCTGTTTAATCTAGCAAAATGAAAGCTCAGAGGGGGTATGTTTGCTGTCTATAAATACATCCATAGAGTAAACATCAGAGAAGAAGAGTCATTTAAGTTAAAGGACAATGTTGGCACAGAACAAATGTGTACGAGCTGGCCATAAAATACATTTAGCACTGAGACAGTCAGGAGGTTTCTAACTATCAGAGCCATCAGGGTCAGCGCAGCTTTCCAACAGGCAGCCAAAGACTCCAAGAAAAAAGTGGGAGTTGTCCATGAGTTCCATGATAGGGACATGATGTGTGCAGGACCAGCAGCCTTCATGGGCTGACTTATGAACTCCCTTGTGTTTCATTATTTGCTAACAATTCCACCTATTTTTTAACGTTAAAGTATTTCCAGTGGTGCTGCAGACTCTTATACAGTGAATTTAAGTCCGCTAGCAAAAGGTTAGCTTTCACCAATCCCTTAAAAGCAGTCTACGAATGTCTCAGGTACTCAAGAAAAGCCCAGTGCTGCACCATCATCACCCCACAATACTTCTAACACACAGACCAGACAAGTCAGGATCTGACACATGAGATGGCAGGCTGAAATACTGGCTCCTCAAGGGGGTAAGAATGCAGCTCTGGCAGGAGTTGAATTAAAGACTACACCCAAAACAGCCCTGCAATGCACACGTGGAGGTGCAGGGCTACTGGAGCCATGCTGGCTCGGCCAGCGTACAGCACTCCACAGGTGGCTCACCCTGAGGACCCTGGTAGCCAGGCAGGGAGCTGAGAAGGTGGCAATCTACTAGCCAACAAGAACCACCAAGGGCAGTGCTGTGTCATTGTCACGACCCAGACTGGACAGACCAGGGAGTCGTGTTTAATTCAAAATTCCCTCAGGCTAAATTAAGGTGAAACGGCACTAAGCGATCAGTTAAAAGATTTTATTCATGACAGAAACAAACGGAACTGGGGGGGCATGGTAGTAGGCGGCAGGGTTTCTCACAACAGGAATTGGCATGAGACTACTTCTGTAAACCATGTAACCATATACATCAGTTCAGGGAATAAGGAGATCCCTCCCGTTGAGTCATGAGGTTCAGAGCAGACCCCCTTGATTTCCAGACTCCTCCTCAGAGAAGGGCCCAGGGGCAGCTGGATCCACTCTTAGTCTCAGACTTGGTCAACGGTTTATATCTTGAAACGGATGAGGTGTAGGTATTGTAGAAAAGGAAAAGGAAAGAAAGAAGAAAACAGAGAGAGAGAAAGGAAGAGAGAAAGATTTCACCGGTCCTGGGTCCAGCGTTGGTTCGGTCAGCCAAGGGGTCCAGTCAGCCGAGGGGTCCAGTTCCAGAGGGCTTGCACACCTGGGGCTTCAGTTTGTGTTCTTTTATCATCCTTGCCCCTCCTTCGGGTGGGCACCCAAACTCATCAGGTTAATGAGCAGTTTGTGAGCCTTTGGGCTTGGGGGTCGTTTGTGGAGTAACTTCCCCTTCCCTGCAGACGTGGCCATTGTTTGATCTTTGTATCAGAGCAGCTTATCAGAACAGGGAGCTGCGCACCCTCCAGCATGCCCTCCCCCTCCTGTTGCTGATGTCTGAGCTGATGGGCTTTTCTCCTGGGTTCCTTGCTGTGCAGGGTTTGTCTTTCAGCAGAACTTGCCCCACCAGAATGTTTGAGACATTAACTCTTTCAGTCTCTCACACTTATATACAGTCAGAGGACTAAAATCCACAAATAATAACAGCTACTTTTCTCATTTCAGCTTTGTTTTTGTTCTACTTTGTCCCAAAATAACATGGAAAACAAGAAAGGGGGTAAGGAGGGAAGAAGGAAATAAACCAACTTTTTTTCCTCCTAGCACACAGGTTCATATATCAGTCTTTTGGCATAATCTGGGTGGTTTGTTTAGTTGGTTTTGCATTAAGTTCCATTTCTTAGACTTCACATCCCCTGTTTTCGTCTTCCTAATGCACCCTGTTTTCCACAGGGAAAAGTCCAGGCACAGGAGTTGTAAAAGCCCTGTGCCAATCTAGAAGACTGGTTTCCCAGTGGCACTGGGGCTCCCCAGAAAGCAAGTCAGGATGCAGTCAGAGATCATTATTCTCACAAACTGGAAAAATCTTGCCAACTGACTTCACTTTGTCTCCTGGATACTCTAGGACTAAGGGCACTTGACTTTCTGCTGTGCTGAGAAATCACTGGATCCAGTGAGGTTCTTTCAGTTTTACACAAAAATGTTGAAATGAGGGTTCAACTTAGACATTACCATAACTGAGAGTGATCTTTAATGTAATGTCTATTCTAAGCTACAACCCTCACAGATGCAGTTTTATCAGCTTTATATGAATATATACATATATCATTACAGTTAAATCACTTAATATAGGATTTAAATGTGTTCAGTTTTAATTTGAAATTGGTTGAAAAGTTCTATGGCTTTTTAGCTGTGATTTTGTCTACTTTTCTTGACATTAAGAAACAATAAATTAGTTCCCACATTTACTGGATTATTTTACGTAGCACTCTGAAACTGCCAGTTCTGGGAAAACTGCTATAGTTCTTTAACACTTCACAGGCACCACACACAGTGATTTCAGAAATTGTTGTAGAAAATTATCCTCAACTAAAATTCCAAGTTTTCTTTCCAACGTGACATCTATTCTGATATTTTTGTTGGGTCTTTTGGATTTACCAGAGTAAACTATCTGTACCTGTACATACTTTAAAAGAGAGAGGGCTTTCATGCTCTCAGCCAATCAGTGAGTGATTGCATGACACATTTGCTCAATATCACTCCTGCAGAAAGGTAATACAACAAAAATCCAGGCGTTTTATGATGAGTCAAGAAAAATCTTACTGCTAAAGAAAAGAAATCCAGTGTCCATTCTTACACAGTACTTTTCTGAAAGAAGGAAAAAAATTTCTTACAGTGTATAGAGCAAGGTCAGAATGTGGCATTTCATTCTTATTGTTGTCCTTAACTTTTCATTTTTTTAAAAGGATTTTCACTACCTGAAATAAAAAGAAATTCTGTGCCTCCTGACAAGACAAAGGAAAAATCCTGGTAAATGAAGTCACATTTTTTTTTTTCTTCATAACTTTCTGTAAGTGAGATTTGAAATCAGGGAAAAGTTCTGCTTAGACAGTGGTAGTTTAGATAAAAGTCTTTTCCTTGAGATCACTTATTAGACTTTAATTTATAATTGACCTACTAAAGGTTCTATTGATCATGAAGGAGGGTGGTTTAGGATCTTTTTTATGGTCATGACCTTAGAAATAGTAAGATGGAGTGGTCAGATCTTAGTAAAAGCCAGGTACTGAAAAAATTCCTTGCACATGCAAGCATCTTTCTGAGTATTTGTTTTTAATCAGTACTACATTTCTCTTTCTCAGATTATGACTCTTTTTATTTGTGGACATTTATCAAAGTTAACTTCTGGCAGAACAAGTGCTGAGCAGGCAATATACATTTATAGTGCAATGTTCTGAAAGGAGAACTTGATCCTAGAGGAGTATGTCTGTGTACAGCATATATTCTTATTTCTCTGAGAAATATATTTTTCATTTAGTATTACAGTTCTACTGAATGAAATATCTTCATTCTAGCCCCTTTGAAGTGAAAAAAATTCAAATATTCTTAATTTATTTTGGACTTCTGTATGTAGAAAAGCTAAAATATTTTTTGAAACAGCCTTGAAATGAAACCATAAGCCAATATAAAGTCCATATTACTCTATGCAAGAGTTACTTCTTCATTTAACTTAGATATTATAAGGCTGATACCACTTGCTGTTGTAGTTTCTTATTTTCTTTAAAAAATACTATTTCATTTCTTCAGAATCTTGCTAAACTTTAATTATTTGAACAGGAATTGTTCATGTTAC
>JAOBAS010000072.1:30277720-30304663 GCA_025311575.1 Elanoides forficatus
CAGCATAGTACCCTGTACTGGATTAAATGGGAACTGCTAGGCTGCAGGGTGATTTTGAGAAACAGACCAGCTAGGTGCCTAAATACAGATGCAGAAGTGTAGTAATAGTTGTTGGCTTTAAAAAAATTGGCTATATACATTGTAGTTCATGGACATTGTATCTTAGTTTTACTTAAGGAATTGATTTTTGACATAAAAAGACAGTATTTTACTTGAGACAACTATTTTACGAATTATGAACTAGACAGTTCTGAAACTCCAGATGTTCCAAAGATCAGTGCTCAGGGAAATAAATGGAAAGTCAAGAAAGCTACCTATTATACTCAATTGTTTAAATGTAAGAAATTTTAAACTATGAATTTTTAAGATTGTTGAATTCATAACTTTTTTTTTTGTGTGTGTGTGTGTGTACATACACGCATGTGTAAGTGTGTTTGTATTTTATTTAAGTCTGTTCAGAATGCCATTGAATTAGGATATTTATTTGTGGCTCAGTTTTAGTTCCCAAATTCCTGCTTTTCTTCATTTGGGCTTTTATCCCCTGTAATAGTTTAATTTAGTGGTGGACAGATTGCCAGAATAATGTCCAAGCTGGACTCCCACAGAAGCCAGTAGGCGTCATTTCATTGACTTCATTGGGTCTGGGCACAAATTATATGTAACACCTACTCTAAATAATCTTTAAAGTAATATTGATCTTCTGGCATGACAGGATGCAGCAGTGGCATATTATTTCTCAGTTATTTATTATTTGTATGGACAGCAGTATTAAGGGAGGTCACCTATGGTATTACACACGGTTTTTAAAAAACAGGAAAAAAAAAAAAATTGGCAGCCAAATTGACCAAACAAGCCATGTTTTCTTAAAGATGGTATACAAGTGTTTCAGGTATCTGGTGACTAACTTTTCTGATAAAACACCACAGGTATTTATTTCTCAGTGAGAAGAAACTTATAAATACAGGATACAAGATGAAGCTTCACAAGCATGATTGCAGTGTTGTGAAGCCATTTTTAGTAAACCTGAATCATCACTCTTATCTTCTGAGCAATAATGTTAGAGTGTATAAACTGTACTGTGCCGAAATTGAAAATAGGCTGGTGTGGGAAGCATTGGAGCGTACATTAATTACCTGAGAGGACTTGTACTGTCCTTTTATTTTCCATTCCCTGTCACATGATTGTCGAGGTGAATGCAAGCCTGATCGATTCATGTCACTGGAGGATGTTAACTGCAAGGCTTTTGCCTTAAGTAGCAAAACCAGGAGGAACGGAAGAGAATCGTGTATGTGCTGTCAAATCTCCATTTTGCTTAGCTGAAGTAATGACAAGACTGCTTTTTGCCCCATGGCTTTTTTTAATTTGCTTACCGCTTTACTCGCATCTGTTCCAAGGGACAGAAGAATAGACACAATACTGCTGTTTTGGTCACAGTGAAGGAAGTACTGACTTGGTAGCAGACTGCTCCCAGCTTTCCTGTCCCTTTTGCAGGTAATAGCGGCTAGTCAAGGGATGAAACAGTGGAAAATCAAGTCTGCTGTCTTTGATGTGACAGGATTTGCCTTCATGTGGAAAAAATGTATTCCCACCAGCCTATTAGCAATTCACATGAATTATTTTCACACTCCAACATCCTTGCTTAAATCTGTTTCTTATACTTTGCATTGTAATTGACAGACAGAATATACGTGAATCTAAAAATAGGAAAAAATTATGTTAGAGGGAAATTGTATTAAAGTAGTACAGATTTTACTCAAAAGTTTGATTTCACTGTAGGACTTCTTTGGTTCACCAAAAAGCGCTATGGTGGCTGGTATAACTTAGATATATTTCAGACATACTGTTTAATCATCAGAAAAGGTTTCTGAATGTTCACATGAGAACGGCAATCTGTTTCTGCTTTTGGACATAGTACTTATGAAAACCTTTTCTTCATTTTGCCATTTAATCTAAGATTGATCCTCAAGAAAATGTCAGTAATTGATCTTGTAATTTTAGGATCAATAAAATACGTTTTAAAGCACAGCATATCCTATACGAAAAGCCTAATGTTCTTCATTTTGTATTCTTCATTGTCTTAGACAGATGTTTAACAGTACAACTGAAACTAGGGATTTAATTACCACTTTCATTACAAAAACGTGTTTTTCAGGGACTTACAACTTGTATAAGTGGAACCCTGACATAAAATTCCAGGTTTTACCATGAAGTTGAGTGTGTTTCTGTAAGTTAGATATTTCTTGGTTACAGGATGTTCCAGTACTTTAGATAAATTCCACTGGTAAAAATCTAGATCTGTTAATTTCATATGGTGCCATTCTTCAAGTATGCTAAAGTCACCTCTCCTTAATGCAGGCTCATATTTCCAATTAAAATGTGTGGGGGGGGGTAAGATTGAATTCCTTATGGTCACTGTCCAGTTTTTAAATTTCTTGATTTTCTCTCAGTACTTAATGGCATGTCACTAGTGCTTAGTATATATTCCAGAATTGGTAATAGATGATCTAGTAACAGTTCAGCAGATAAAAGATGGTCTCCGGGAAGCCCACAGGCTAATGTAGTGCTGGGGGAAAATCTTCAAATACATGTTGCAACAATTTGGTGTATGGTATGTCCTGCCCGAAAGGAGGCACTGCCCAAACAAAGCAACTAGAAGAAATCTGAGAGTTTAAGTTGGGTACAGGGGGTTTGTGTGTTCTTTCTATTACAATATCGGTTCTGAAACTCCTCCCCTGCCTATTTCTAAGACTGAAACCCATAAACTGGTGTTCGCAAAATTTGATTTAAATAACTGCCTCCCTTCAGTGAGTTTACCTTGAGGTAGGAGTGGAGATGATATTGCAGACTGCTACTCATTCACTCTGAGTTTTAAATCTCCGGAAGACCTCCATAAGCTTTATGGAAGGAAACACTTTTAGTGAAAAACACATATAAAATGGCTCTAACTCATGAGCAGATCACAGAAAGTTCAATGTCCTAAGTGATACTGTCCAGTAGATGTATCCCAGTAGCAATACTACCTAGCAGAAGTTCCCAGTGTTTCACTTCTAATTTTCTACTCCTGGCATGGTTCTGTGTAACGGGGATGTTTGGAAGTTCATTTCATGGTCATTGAAAATGAATTGTTTGTTTCACTACAGCACGTAGGGATTAAACACCTACTAAATATCACAGGCATCCTCACCAGTTGGTCTCCTCTGTGGCCATAGTTAGCAGAGGATAAAGTGAAGTGTGGGAGGAGAAAAAGCATATTGTGATCCTTTTAATGGATTCAGAGGACTAAACGTTCCAAAGCATTCATTGGTTTTATGTTAAGACACTGGATTCAAGGATGGAAGAATACCTACAATATCTAAAAGGATTATTTTCCAGGGATATGGTTTTGGAAACCTAATACTTGGGTTTAGAGAAGGTTCTTTCAGAATCTGCTTTTTCTCCCAGGTTCTACATCTTAAATGAAAGCTTATCTCACAAAAATACTCAGTGAAATCTCCAGGCATCTAAATTATTAAATTTAGGGAGATTGAGTACAGCTGTCCTACAAATTACTGAGTGCCACCAATTCCTGTAGAGGTCAGATAAGGAATTTGGCACATGGTGCAGATGAGGCCTTCTGTGCCAACATGAAAATTTTGGCATTTCCTAACAAATGAAGGAGGCAACCAGCACAAAGTTGTTCCAGAGAAAGGAAAGCTCCAGATGAGATTATCCAGTCCCATGCAACCAGGGAGTCATGGATTTTGAATGAGCTACGTGCAGTCTCAAGGTGTATATAATTACCACACATTCATGATTAAAACGAATGCCCTCACAAAGATATTCACAAGGGACTGTCAGTGGTGGATCTAAGTAGAGGCTTATCTTGCTAGCTCTAGGCCAAACTGCTCCTAGAAACATGGAAAAAAGCTACCAAAAGAAGCTCATGCTTGCACTGGAAAGGAGAAAGCCACTGAGAAATTTCTATTTTGTTCCATTTTGGAATATCTGCCTCTTGCTGAATGACCCAGAAGCTACCAGCATATGCAGATCATTTAAATTAGACTCCTGGGAAAATGGAGGAAAGGGAAATGCAAGTGTTGAAAACTACTTAATCTGTCCAAAATTTTTTGAAGTATAATCAAGAGCTGTGTTAAATCCAGGAGTAGTACCTCCTGACCTGAGAAGTCAAAATTATTAGTAACCAAAAAAATCACTACCACCAAATAAGACTGGGAGACTGAGAAAATCATATACTGCTTTCCGACCCCTCCTTTGCTCTAAATCAAAAGGAAAGAAATTCGGGTAGAGCTCTTTGTGAAACTGTTGCTAAGAAATATGGTTTGTTATGCTGAATGGAACAGAAGTGTGCTTCTCTCAACAAATTGGGAGCAGATAGCTGCACAGCAATGCATTTGGCTGGCAGAGAGACTTCCTCTTCAGTAAAGTCCTTGGAGAGCTGCCAGAAAATACTGAAAGGCACCACCATCATCCAGGCTTACCTGGACCATTCTTTAGTGGGTTGAGCTTCATTGTTCCCATATGCAGTGGACCACATGCTGTCTTGTCTTGCCAGTGAGAACACGCAGCTGCCTCTTGTGACGCTGCTAAGCCAGCACCTGCTGGATACATGCTGGGAGCTTCCGAACCCCCAAAAATGTGTGTGCTGTGGCACTGTTCTGTGCATGTGTTGAGAGAAGGTAAGGCAGGACATGGTGCAGCCCAGGTGAAACTCTCCTGTGTTACAGGATGGGGAAGGCAGGTTGCTGTCATGATGCCAAGGCTCCAGACTTCCTACACAGTGGTCTTGGGTGTGGAGGGGCCTAGGCTGCATGTGGGGAACTGCTCCTGGGTCACTTTCGCAAAAGCAAAATGCCCAAGTTAAGTGGAATGGGGAGAGGAGGACTGTCTTTATTCACCCCTGAACAAAATGGAAGTGATCAAATTGCAGACCTTCATGACAGAGGTGTTAAGTTCTGTCTTGGGTTCAGTTGGTTCAGTTTTCATCCTCTGGTCCCCCTAGCAATTTCTCCAGAGGCACAGCATGCACACAGGCGTGGGGTGGCAAAGTGCATGCTCCCTACTGCCTCCGTGCTTAGGGGGAGAGTCTGCCAATGGAGTACTGAATTACTCGATCAGCTGGTGAGGCAATAAATAGAAATGAGCAAAAAGACATGAAAAACCTTTGCCTGTGTCCTATGTTGGGCGCACTGCAAGAGCTGTATGATGCTCTGGGCTGTCCTTCACTGAAGGCTGTGGCAGTTCTTACCTGCTTACGGTCTGCATGATCCAGAGCTCTAGAATGAGGATTCCTCTTGGAAGTTTTCCTGGGCCAATTTACCTCAAAAGTCAAAAAGCAGCCCTGGCCCTGTCTCAAGTGAATGCATCTTGGCATCCAAGCATGAGAAGAAAAAAACATAAATAGGGCAGAACTGTTCATTCATTCATAGTTCATTAATTTTTCATCAAGGGCAGCAAAAAGACAAACATTAGCGTTAACATCTCAGATCCAGAGAATTGCTTCATTGTAAGAGGTTTTGAAGCTGCCTAATAAGGAAGCAGCAGAAGGTATTTACAACAAAGGAAAATAGATATTTCACAATTCTGCTGTCACACTGTTCCTAATGTGCAGCAAAAGCTAGCAATAACAGGAATTTCAGCTTGCCTTACACATGCAGCTGGAAATGCTTCAAATCTCCAGATGACTATTCAAAAACTATTTTATACATGACTAGACTAAACTTGCAGTCCAGTACCTACCATGTTCATAGCTACATATTGGGAGTTTTTAGTCTTGTGTGTGTACACTGCTAAAATGTGTATGCTGGCTGTGGACAGATGGCCGTCCTCATTAGCTGGGTCACTGCCACTGGTGAGGCAAGCTCACCCGTTCTGTTTGCACTGCAGCAGAGCAGGAGAGAACCCCCACTCAGCCACTCAAGCCCAGCAGAAGTTCAGGCACTTCCAGCATCATGGAGCCACACCTGACTCTTCCCTAGTCACACTCCATGGGGGGGCCTGGTGAAACCTGCAGGTGTGTGGACAGGAAGGTACCACCACACTCTTGCACAGGTCTCACCAGGAAAAGAGGCAAGAGGGGGATGTTGAGATCTTCAGCTGCTCAAGGACAGTGAGATACGCAGCAGCACAGGGCCTCAGCACACCATGGGGCACAGCACACCAGGAGGTCAGGTGCCACAAGAAATGCCTTTCTTCCCTGAAGGAGTCATTTGTGTCACAAAACCACATGGAAGACAGACTAAAGCACTGATATCTCTAACTTACAGAGCTGCATCGTTTGAGACAGAGAGGGTCATGGCACTGTGCTGCGATCCCCAGCCCCTACAGCTCATCAGCTGATGCACATTCATACATAGGGAAGTAGGGGGAATGGAGTGACAATCATGCAATTAACCAGTTAAATTAAGCACTAATGGACCGGCCGAGGAGCAGAGATGGAGTTAAAAGACACAGAGGCAACCTTATCCTCAGCCTGCCTTGGGTACCTAGCTGGAGAGCTTTGATAGGTAGGGACTTTTGGGGGAAAAGTTTTAATTGCATCAAGTGGAAAGAAACCCCCCCTCTACAGTGGAAATGTCTGGGTATTCCCAGAAAAATGGTCATCTTGATGCAGCAAAATGGAAACCCACAAGAAATTCCCAAGAAAGGTAGTTCAAGTGGACAAATCCAACTAAAACCCACACAAAGTAGAAACTGATCTCTTAAAATTTCACACCTCTTCTTTCTTTTGGAACAGTCACATCAATTTGTTCTTTACATTTTAATCTCTAGCTCTCCAGCAAGATAGAAGCTGGTAGGAGGCAGACGCTGATAAAGGCTCTACTGGCAACGTGTCAGGTAAAGGGAAACCATTTTTACATTTCTGCTCTGACAAGACAGGACAATATATTCTAGCCTGGAAGCTTAGATGGCAGAAGCAGCAGTGATTAATTGCTCTAATTAGGGCTCCAAATAGGAAAGAGTGAGTTTCCTGAGCTATTGCGTGCTAAATTTCCTCACTTCTATGAATAACTGTATTGCTCAGAGGAGATGGGTATCAAAGTGCGTCTCCAGAACAAACATTTACCCACTTTAACTCAGAAATACCACTAGAACCTCAACACAAATAACTAATGCAAAGAGACAACAGGCTATTTCAGCACCTGGGAGGCAGCATAATAGCCCTGTTCAGCTGCTTCCCTAAGGATCTTGATAAATGCTTGCATGAGCAACTGCACTGAAAATGGGTGTGTTGCTGGTCTACCACACCGCTACTTGCTGGTTTCAGTGAACCACCAATTTCTGCTGGCCACTTTGGCACTAACAGGAGACTTCTCAGCAACAGGGCTGGTACCTTGATCCTCTTGTGTTCTTCCCAGAGGCTTGTTCCCTTCCACCTCCACCTGCCTTTCAACTAGCACTGACCTTTGTGCCAGCAATGTATAAATGTCAAGTTCTGATTCCGACCTCTCTGATGAGGACAAATGGAAATAAAACCACTGCAGTCAATAGAATTACACCAAAAACTGCCTCTTTTCACCAGAAGGAGAGCAGAGCATGTAAAGTGCTGACTGTCAGCTTTGCCAAATGCCTTATGGGAAATGCTGAATGCATTTCTTCAAAAAAAAGCTGGAAGATGTTTAGCAAAAAAATAAAATAAAAAAAAATTTAGTTGGAATATATCCTACACAGTCCGGGAGTCAGCCAACTTTAGCAACACTCTTCTGTCATATGCAGAAAAAGCTTTTGCTTCAGCTGAGTCAAGCTGCCTCTTATTGACAATCAGATGTACTGGCACAGAGCATCTAATCTGGATTGTGGCCATCTATAAGAAGCTAGAAGCACACAAATAACAAGGGTTCATCACTGCACACTGATTTATGTGAGGAGAGTAGTGAGATGCATATGTCCATTATTTTTCTTTCAGTATTGTTTGAACTGCTCACTTGCCTTACTAATAAAAAGCACTAATAGAGGCCACCAGGAGAGGAGGTGCTTAGCATAGGTGCATGCCAGCAGCACTTCACATTCAGCGCATGCAAGACTCCTTTCACTGCCTGTGCATGTCAGAGGAGTCTCTACAGTGCTGCATCGCCAGAGAGCAGGCCATCAGGACTGCAAAGGATTGCAGGCTGGTCTTAGAAATGTTCCTGCTGGTGAAGCGAAGTAGAGCAGAAATACGCAAAACAGGCTCCACTGCTGATTGTACCCTCTAATCTGTATGCTCAACACTCTTCCAGTAATGAATCATCAGCCAAGTTCTGCTCAGCTCATCATGGCTGCAAATGCTGCAATAGCACTAAAGTGGGGGGCACACGGATTCATCTCCAAATGACCAAGCACAGGGGATGCTGGATGCCTATGAAGCTGGCAAAATTTTACCCTGATGATGTGGGAAGTGGCATAGTACACAGATATCCATGGCAGAGCTGAGTAAAGGAGAGATACTTACACCATGACAAGGTGTCTGCAGTGCAATGTGCATCAGTGGTAAAGCCAATTTTATTCCCCTTTAGTCAGAGTGCTCTAGAGAACAGCAGAATTACCCAACTATGGTTATGCCTCCTTTAGTCAAGAAAACTCTTCATGTGAAGACAGGGAAAGGCAATGCATCCCATGGGTGAAGGGAGTGCTCCATCCCTTTCCAATCATCAGAACAATCTAGGGAAAAACCACAATGTTTTGAACAAAATGCCTCATGCATTCCCCAAGCAGAAAGGCAAACTCTGCTCTGGGTGTCTGTAGTTCTTACCTGAACAAGATGCCTGGAAGTTACACCTCGGTGAGCAACAGAAAGAAGCTACCAGTCCCACAGACACCTGGGACTACCTGTGAAGCAGCAATCTTTTCCAGCAATCCAGTCTCTGGAAGAAGACACATGTGCGCCTGTCAAGAGCAGAGCTTACATGTGGACGTAACAGTGCAACATGGTGTTTTTCCAAGATTTTATGAGGAAAGAGTGAGGAGGATTTTGTTAACAGTTCAGTTTTGGTTACAGATATTTATGTGCCAGTCCAGGCAAGCGAAACAAAGCACAGTGCTGGAAGAACTGGAGGGACACAACAAACTCTCAGGTAGTGCCTTCATCTGAAGTTGAACACGTTCAAAGTGCACCTGGTCATGGTGCCTTTCAGGGGAACTGTATCAGGTGAACAAATCGCAGATGCAGAGGAAATTAAAGATGCACTGATGGCCTATATAATAAAGGGGGGACATACCTAACCACAGTTTCAAAATTAAAAATCTAAAATCAAACACGTAAGGTGACATTTACACATCAAGCCATTTGTCTCCAGCGTCAGTGGTCTTTCAGTTCCTAAAGGACCTTACTACCTGCATGTTGCAGAAGGCTGCATTTTGTCTTTGAAAGCTTTGCCATCAATGAAATTTAGGTCCTTTATAAAGCCAATCCTGAAGGAACAGAGATGGTACAGTTTCCCATTTTCTCAGAATGATCCACTTTTAGCAGAGCAGTAACAGAAACAATGGCAAGATCAGGTATGCCATCTTCAGAAACAAGGAAACATTAGATTTGGCTGAAAGGATGATTAAATGGAGGTAAAGGAGAGAAGGAACTTGAAAAGGCAGAATTTTACAGGAGCAGGGGGAACGGACAGGTCACAACAGCTTTACTCTGTAAGATGTACAGACTGGCCATGCATCTCAGCTAATGACTGGAGATTAATTTCCTCATGGAGCAACCACATGGTCCCTTAGACCATGAGTGCTTTTCTTCCTCTTTCTCAGTTCCATATATTGCAGCCTTTGCCATTTTTGCTGCCTGGCACTACTGTGGAAGGAGGTAGCATCTCTCCATTCCATTACAACCAGGACAGATAGCACGCATGGGCCAATAGCCCTGCACAAACGCGCTTGCTCCAGCAATTAAGACACTTCCTTTTCCTGCTGCATTGTTGCTAGGGAGCTCCTGAGGTTCCCCTGGATACTGTGCAAGGGATAATAAAATACTCTCATCTGCCTGAGCTGAGCAGTAACTGCTATCAGCAGTTCCTCTTGCCTGCTTTCCTTTTGGCTTTGTTTGCTTTACCCTGATTTGTTCCAAAAACAAGGCTATTGCCTAGGGTTGGCATAGGCAAGAGAGCATTAAACCCATGCACATTAAGCCTTGTTGAACTGAAGCTGTTGTGCATGTCAGCAGCTTAGTCTGAGCCTGCTGGCAGAGGCAGGAATGTGTTCAAGGCTGTGATCAAATGCTTACATTAAGCCCAGGTTCTTTATGCTTACATAACATAGCAGTGTTTCGAGGGTGCATCCACAGCACATCCTTGCCTCTTAGCCACTCTCCTTGCTTGCCTGAGGTATCTGCTTCCATGCACCTCAAAACGTGCATAGTGAATTAGTGTTTGAGATGAAGCCAAAGAGCTAAATGTCTTCTTGTGAACCACCGTGACCCATGTGCTGCCTGTGAGGACTCAGGCTGAAATAGGCTCTGGGGAACAGCAGGCCTGAAGTAGAAGAAAGGCCAAATTGGCTCAAATTATGAAGTAATGCCAGAAAAAAGAAAGTGTTCCAGATACATCTGTGATTTCTCTGCCAGCAAAATTTGAAGAAGATGGTTTCATCTGTTGGATTTCCAAATGAGCCAAGACTCAAAGCACGCAGCATCACTGAAGTCTTGTTTGTGTACCTTTCAGCTTCCTGGAAATCTCAGTGGTTTTCTGTACACTCAATACCTCATGTTCAAATCACACCACAGATCTTATCTTTGGAAAATGCACAATGAAAAAATCTGCAAGACCAGAACAGCAGGTACAGACAGCCACTGTATCAGATCTAGCTGAGATCAGGTACCAACAGCCATTCATCATGTCAGCTTAAACAATAATAAAAAGATGTCTGCCCAAGGCTCTCAGTGCCCTAACACATCACAAGTATACTAAAATCTCAGCAATATTAAAATAATTGTACCAGCCAGGGCCAAAAAATCCTTGGTACTCTTCCATTGCTCCTGGACCCACCCGGGGCCCTTTCTTGAAGGCAGATAAGCACATCTCCAGCCATTCAATGGGAGGCATACTGCTTACCCTCAAAGTCTGGCGTCCCTGGTGAAAATTAATTTCCTGGCTCCCTTCCAGGAGAATTGAACTTCTTTGGAGTCCCCAAGATCAGCCTGAGGGTGGTTGGGGACCAAGGCAGGACAGAGATGCTGACTGACTGATACTTGAGCATCTGTTTGCCCTTTGGTGAAAACCTGTGATAGGAGTGCCTGTGGTTCTCCTTTTGCAGCAGCTCACCCTGAAGAAGAATGACACCAGCCCCCACCTTGGGACTGCAGTGGAGCACAGAGCCCAGACCTTAGAGCAGAGGTGGGATGCAGCAGTATGCCACATGCCCAGCTTCTGCCTATTTACTAACTGTTGGCCATAACATTCACTGAGCTCCTGCTGGCACTCCAGATGGAGCAGGCTGGTTTGCCTCTGTGCAGAAGGAAAGAGAGTGCCAGGTCACAGCTCCCAGCAGGTCCTGAGCTGTGAGATACCACCTGAAGCCTAGTGGTGACACTCAGCGATAAAAGGCAGCTGTTACAGCAAGATCACGTTTCAGTTGAGCTCAGCAGGGAGCATGGGGTGCTACCCTTCCTCCTTTGGGGCCAGAAGGCAGCCAGCAGCTCTGAGCTCAGCAGGAGCCATCTGCCCACTGCACTCAGCTCTGCTTCAGGTTCTGGCAGTGCATTCACCAGCTGAAGGACCCAGAACAGCAACTGGGCTAAATTGCCCAAATCCAACTCAACGGAATTACTCAAAACCCAAACCTGCCTCAGCTTGCTTTTCCTGCAGCCCCTGTAAAGACTGGGCACCTGCACAGAAAGGCGATTTCTTTGCTTCCAAGCCTTCCTCCTTTCCTAACAACCTTTTCATCGAGATCAGCAGCCAGGGCAGTAACAGCAGCATGAAGTGAGGCATGACTCCAAGGTCCATGCCAAAACGAGTTGGGAGAAACATACCAAGTGCCCAGAAAACATCCCAGAAATTGCCCAGGTGTAACTCTACTCATTGCATCTTGCCCGCCTGACTTCTGACCTCTCTCTCTGCTCAAACAACCCATAGCCCTGCCCAGAGCAAACTCAGAGAGAGCTGTGCAGCCATTTTGCATGGGAGAAGGTACTGCCAGTGGCATCCCATCTTGCTGGTATCTGCTGCAGGAGCTGGGGAAAAGCACATGGTCCTCACACATGTTCTGTCCTGGGACAACGACACGAGGAGCTGAGGGAGACCAAAGGCTGAGACTGCATATGGAGCTTAATACCTGCTGGTGACAAAATTCATCAGGCACCCCAGGCCAAGGTAATTAAAGGTGGAAAAGAACTGTGCCATCAATACCTTGCTTCTGCAAGACACCTGGGGCAGGAAAGGATTCACCAGACCTATGCCACAGTTAGCCAGACACATCATACAAATTGCTGCCTCATCATCAGAGAGATCACCAGCGAGAAACTAGCACTGAGTGCTCCCATTGTCTCCAGTTCCTCAACAATGCTGATCTGAGACATTTAGACAAACTAACAACCCAAAGACACTGGCACACAATACCTTTAAAGTGCCTAAACCGATTTCAGAACAGACACAGACTTAACACTAATCTTTGCCAAAGCTTCTCACTTCCACACAGAAGTGGAAAGGAAGAAAGGTTCCCAGAGGATGGCTGCTGCTGCCTGTAACTCAGAGCCAGCTCATCCTCCTTCCCTCCAGCCAGCTTCTTCCCAGAGAGTTTGTTCTTCTCACCATAAGCCACACAGCCACAAATGTACACTAAGCAAGCGCAGCAGATACAGCAGGACAAGATGGCTTATTTTGTGGCCATGGATGCCCTGTGATGCTGACAGGGCCCTTTTTTATTAGGCTCTGTCCCTTTTGATTATGGTCACCACATTCACGCCACTCTTAATCTGTAGGGGATGAATCAGCTCTGCCTTTTCCTAGGGTACCACCAACAATGGTGCAACAAGCCATGCTGTTGCCTGCATTTGGCAAACCACACAGCCCCAGCAAAGTCTGGGGTTTCACTAGCCACAAGCTGAGTTGCAAGGGATGTCTCAATGGACAGACACAAGAACTCCATTCTTTGTGGTGCTCTTGCATGCACCCTTTCTGGATAATAACTCAAAATCACAAAACCAAAACCTAAACCTGATGGCCATGTTTTGCACAAAAGATATGATCCTGGCAGTGGTGAATTACCTGCTACATTTCATCTCCTCTCCTCTTCACAGACCCCTGGAGGACAAAAAGGTGATAGTTCATCCATTTCTTCTTCAAACACCACCTTCAGGGTTGTGATGGCAGAAAAAAAGGTTACAGTAAAAATAAAAATGTTAATTAAAAAAAAAATGCACAATGAGCTGATTTTTTACACTTCCCCACAGACCACCACTGTTGAAAATAGCTCCTGAGAATACATCACCAAGAATTCCCTGTAGAGAAGGAAACCCAGGTCTATGTAAGTCTAATTAACACTCATGTCAGCACAGCCCTGATCCTCTATCTTCCTTTGTCATCCTCAGCCTTACACATCATCTCCTGTCCTGTCTGCTCAGCTAGGCATACCCTTGATCTGTATTTCTGAGATGATGCCTTCCCACAAAGCCAGGAATACGTGGAGTTAATTCCTGGACATGGACCAGGGGAAATCATTAGTATATATACAGCATCACCTAACTTAAGCATGTGAGCTGGAAGCATGTACTCTGTAGTCATTAGACAGAGATAAAGGCTCTTTCAAAGCACAAAGCAAGACAGGAATCTAATTTAGCTGCACTGAATTGCCCTCTGGAAAAGTACAAGGTGCTTGCTGATAAATTAGGAAGATAATCTCTCTAGATAGCTGAGGATTTACCAAAGATGCCCAAAATGATGTGGCATGCAAGCTCACAGGCACAGAGAATGCGCCAAGTGCTGAAATGGAGACTGGCTGCTCCACACAAGGTTGGCGGGGAGCTGGCCTGCAGGATGGGACACACATCTGCCCAGGCACAGTCATGGTCTCCCAGCAGTCAAGAGGGGAGGACCACTTGCGGCCTTCAGTGCCCCCAGGTCCCCTGGGATGGCCAGCAGTATGCATGTGCCCATCCATGGCTGGGCCCCTTAGCCTTTTCATTTTCCTGAACTTCAGCTTAGGGGAGGTCTGCGCTGCAGCATGTGCCATCACGCAGCGCTCGGAAATCAGCCGTACCTGCAGGCAAAGCACACCCCTGCTCCTGCTCGGCGGCTGCTTGGAGGGTGGCTTCCATTACTGCTTGACCCCCGTGGGCAGGGAAGTGGAGCAATTCAGCTGCTTGGCTAAAAATAGGAGGAGAGACTTCCCTTTCTCCCTTTGGCCTGTTCAGTAAAGCTCTCCACACTGATTCAAGCCACTTGAACAGCTGTCTGCCTCTTTTCTTCCTCAGCCTTTCCCAGCTCTGCTCTGCCATTCTCTGTCCCTACATTTCATACCCAGCTTACCCAGCTCTTCTCTGCCATGCCACTTCAGCCTTTGCTGTCTTCCCTTGCTTCCACAGCTATATCCTACCCTTGCAAGTTCCCTTTCCCCATCAGGATTCATACTAGCATGTTTCAGGCATCACACATGCAGGTAGAGGGTATAGGAAACCATCATTTTGAGTACATTGCTCAATGCTACCATGCCTTCTGGTGGCGACAGCTGGCGGGAACCTAGGTCTGGTGTAGGCATCTGGGCCAGTCATTCCCAACCACTGCAAAGCCACAGAGCAAGCAAAGCACCAAGGAGCACGAGTCCGCACAGAGCAACCATCTCCCTGTGGCCAGCACAACATCGGGCTAGCATCCTGCCTGAGCATTGGAGAGGAAGGCTGAGGGGGATGGACTGAGGTGTATGGCAGCTTGCAGGAAACTCAGGCTCAGCTTACAGTAGCTGTACATGAACTAATTTTACTTAAATTCTTGGATTTTCTCCACATTAAAATTAATCCAAATGAGATCAGAATCTGGCCATATTTCCATGGTTTGCCCCATGTGCTATTACATTATCCCTTCCAAAATTCTTTAATTGCATTTGTAAACATAGCATCTGTGATACTAGAAAACTCCAGTGGTGTATCCAGCTAAAATCCTTTTGCCAAAATTGGTTGTTCCATGGAAAGACACAGAAGTCGTAGGCATTGGGTTATTACCAAGTATCCCGCTTGTAGGTTGCTTCTTCCCAACCTCCACTGAGGCTGAAGGTTGATGTGTGCCTGAAAGCATACATAAAGCACTCAATGTGCTGATTTCTTTCTTAGAACTCCTTTTTGTAATTTAAGGTGAATACCTATTTTGGTCCCGTTTACAAAAGTTGTGGGCTAAATGCTAATGAACATTTGGGAATGCAGTCATCGGCTCAGTACGTGCCCTGCTCACCAGCTCTGTGCCAGAGCGGCACAAAGGAGTCATCATGGCATTTCTCCGTTATGAGAGTTCCTAACGTTAAAATTCGTAGGTAGAAAGACACCTTCAGGAGCCATTTGTATTCTGGTCCCAAAGCTGCAACATCATGCTTATATAAGAAGTGGAGTGCTGACCACTTTTACAGAAATTAATCCACTCTTCTAATGTTTTTCAAAACATAATACTGTAAGAACCATGCTATACAGAAAAAAAAAAAAAGACAAGTTTATTATAGTAACATCGGCATAATGGAATTATTCTACTGAAAATATGAATCACTGCATACTTATTCCAGACGAACACAGCAGAATCTGTCCCACTCCTCTGCAAAAATTGCAGTGAAAAGCAGAATTTACACTAGCTGAAGCAAAGCATCCCTGGTGTAGGAGATACATAATTACATTGAAAATGTATCTCCCAAAGGGAAACAATATCCTACAACTTCTCATTAGGTAATTGCAGATATTGTCATGAGACATGTGTTATCTACCCAGTGACTAAATGGCATTCATCCCTCCCAGAGGTGTGAGGGTAGAGTTGCATCTTAGAGTAGCTTAGTAAGTTACCACCTCTCAGGAGAAAATAAAAGGCTACCCCTGTGTGGGCTGTATGGTATTGACTCATTAAGGCAATTTTCTGGAGTCTCCCATACAAACTCTCCCTCACACACAGCCTAATGGCCATACACAGGCTGATGCCTGCGCTCATGCTAAACGTGTAACTATGCAACAGGTTTTTACTGATTTTGTAAGGAAGGGGGTTTTCTGAGTGAGGGAGGAGCTGTTGGCTGGCTTGCTTTTAGTTCTTCTGAGAATGAAGGTAAATGAAAGTAGGAATGAAAAATTTGGTATCCAAATGCTTCGTGCTGTTGCAGAAAAAGTACTGTGCTGACAGCAACAAATGCTGGTGTGGCACTCTCACTAGGATAGCAGTAGTCACAGTCCATCTCCAGGCCCTGTTTTGTCCTTGTTTCTCTGATACACAGCCTCGTTTGCATCAGGTGGGACAGCTGGGCAGCACAGGAAACTAGGCAGACAGAAAAAGAGTAATGTCCTCTTCTAACTGGAAAATCAGTAAATCCAACCAAGGCTTCTCTTGAACAATCAGAGTTTTAGCAAGCAATCAGGTACCAGGTGTCCAAGGAGAGGAGTCTCTTCAGCTAGGAAACGAATCCATTAGAAAGCAAAGGAAATAACAAGGAAATGACAGACAACCCCAACCAAGGCAAAGGAGACTGGAACACAGTGGTAATGGGACAAGCAGGTTTTCTCTCCCACTTTTGTCATGCCATTGCAGCAACACTACCATCTGAGCATCTACTACAACCTCATGGGCAACACAACCTGCAAAACTTCCGGTCTTTGGCAAGTGAAAGCCATAATTCTGCTTTGGGAAAGTTGTCAAACATTACTCCCAAGCTCTTAGTTTAACAGCTGGGAGCCTGAGTAAGAGATTAAATTCATGAAGGGTAGGTAATTAACCTGCGGCTTTTTTTAAATTTCTTAGTTTAAACCAACCAAAATGTTTGGGGAATTTGCAATATGATACCTACTGTGAAAAAGAAGCATTTTTACTGGCACCCCTATAAATCCTGGGATTTTTGTCAAGAGAGTAAGTGTTTCTTTTGATAGTTTACCGTTCAAGAACCACAAAGGTATGGCTTTTGATCTCAAAGTTTCTAGCCCTTTTACTGTACATCACAATTTGAAAAGGTTCATAAGTCTCTTTCCCTGTCCTCTCCCTGTCCCCAACTTCCTACCCCCTCAAGAAAAAAAAAGACAGAAAAAAAAGCCCACTATGAGTTTTACATCTCTGTTGCAATATTTTGAGTGCCACTTTAACAATATTTCTAGATGGAAAATTTATAAAAATTTGTTGCTACCGCTAAACTTACATCCCTTGATAATAATCTAAGCTATTAAAAGAGATTTTTCCTTACATGAAAGAGACTGGAGCATTTAAATTAGCCTTAAAGTATTAGATTGAGATAATTTTCTCTAATTAACCATTCCAATTTCTTCCTAAATGACTTCCCCCAGTAAGTCAAAGATATTTCCCTTCTTAATTCTGCTACTACTGTGTCTAAAATTAGTCTACACTCAGTTTTACATTGCATTTTCCGCTACAGTGAGTCTAATAAAGCACCTGATTTACAGAACAGAACACACAGCGCTTTGGGGCTGCAGGGAGAGGTTGTCCAACCCGTTGGATTCAGAGGGTAATTAAAATTTACTCTCTCACCTCCAGCTAGCAGCAAATCAGGGACATTTTGCAAGCTCAGTTCCCAAAGGTCAGCAAAGAGAACCATGAGTGGAAGTAACAAGAAGATGCTTAGGGTGCCATGTTATGAGGAGATTAAGAGCTGGGAAAGCAAGTGGGATATGGTTGCACTCACACGAGGCGACCAGCTGCTTAGTGCCGCAGTGGTGGCCGTAACGGGCAGAGGGACCAGAGGCGGACGATGGGGCCAGGGAAAGGACGGGTGCCCTGCAAAAGGACAGGTGACACAGACTTCAGCCGAGGAGGGACAGCTGGGGGAGGTGAGGACAGTCATGGAGCGACAGTCAGGAAATCACTAATCTCATATCACAGACTGAAAGCCATCATTCAACTCCACAGCAGCCTACCCCCAAAACAGGAAAAAGTCTTTTTCTTCACATAACTTAGCTGTCAGAGCTGTCAAGAACAGGATTTTAGGTGAATTGCCAAACTGTCACCAAGTATTATCTCCCATGTTATGCTTGTCCAGTACAGCGTTTGTTACTGGTCATAGTCAGAGACTGAATAGTGGAGCCGGGTGGTCTGTGTTCCCATCAAACATTCCTCTACTTACGTTTATGGACTTCACCTGCAAAATGGGGGTCTTAGCCTCAGGGGAAAGATAATCTCCCTTGTCTTGCCAGGTACAGGTTTTCAACAGCCTGTTAACCATGAAAGCACTTAAATTATTCAGTCTCATACACCCTCCCCCCAAACAGGGCTGCCATGTTTCCTCCCACGGAGGGTTTTCCAGGACAGAAGTCATACACATGCATGTCCAGGTCACTGCACAGCACCAGTCCCACCACAGACAGGCCTATGCAATGATCCCCTGGCATCCTGAGCACATGACCCTCTCTGCATCATGTACAAAACCACATCCATTTCAGTGTTAGCAAGTAGGGCATGGGCACAGGACACACCAGTTCATCTGCAGTGCATGGACTCTAAATTTCTTCATAACAACTCTGACCAGGCCATTGAACATCTGGAATTACAGGCAGGCATCCAAAGAAGGTAGATTTCAGCCAAACATAATTTCCAGCAAAGACAGCATATCTGGAAGAGCTGGAAGTGTAACAGTTTTATGAGCCCTGAGCCAGCCCGTCCTGTCAGAACTGAAATCTCCTACTCACTCATTACGAAATCAGTTTTCATTGCACCAGAAAACAGACTTTTTGGCTTTTAGTAGAGAATTTCATATGGAGGAGAAAAGAAGAGCAATCCCGTCTCTCTTGCCCTTCACCGTCCTCTGCTCAGGTACCAGGCTCTCTGCTTTTCTTCTCTTTCACCACCAGTGTATCCTCCTGTGCCTCATTCAAAGCCAATGGAGTCACTGAAACTTTTTCTACTGATTCAAGCCCTGAGTATACATGCAGTCTCTAGAGAGTTTGTCAGGGAAGGATTTGCCTTTATCCAGTCCAAAGCCATTTAGATTGCAAACTCAGAAGAGGCCTCTGGAGTCAGTAAAAGGAAGCTTCAAGAGTCCCCCAAGACTCACCTTGTACTAGCACTCGCTGCCTCCTCCCTGCCTGGTGTGGAAGTACAGACATGAGCAGGCCCATTTTACTCCATAGAAAATGCCAGGAGTAAACAAAAAGGAAGGAAATCACAAAAGCTGCAACCAGGCTCCCCACAGTCCAAACCCCCAGAGGAACCTGGAAAGCAGGGAACATGTTTTGCTCCAAAACACGAAGTTGGCACACACAGCTGAGGGGCCACTGGAGGTAGACAAGCAGATGGGACATTGCCTAGCTCTGCAGCTTTTAGTCTGAAATGTTTACAACAGAGGAAGAGCCAGCATTAGACCTCTGGTTAGAAGAGTATTACAGCTTTGGGTAATAAATAGTCCCTTCTTGTTAGCTCAGTGGAATGTGTTAAGAAAGGGAACAAAACTGGGTATAAAAGCAACTTGTATCATGCTTGCAGTACTTTTCTGACCTCCCTCCAAGGGAGGAAAGGTTGAACCCAACTGATTTTCAAAGCTTTTCCCTTGCAAGCAGAAAATGTCCTCTTTAGAGGACTTCAGTGTACATATTTCACCAAGAAGAGCGGAAAATCCTTTCCTAGGGAGAATTGGTTTGCTGTGAACAAATACCATGTGTTACTGAGTAGCAGAGCAGCTCACAGAAAATCTCTGTGCTTTCCCTTTTCATTGAAGAAGTCATAGTCTCTCGGAGACTGTATCAGTTGCTTCCATACCCAGGGAAGAAAACCACATAGCTATCTGAGCAGTAGAGTTAATCCTTGGGATAACAATGAAAATTTGGCCATTCAGCTAGCAAGGAAAACCCTGCCGAGATTTTGTGCAAGGTCTTATAAAACATTAATATAGCCAAGTGTAGCAATAGCAGTGAAGTAGTACTTCAGTGCAGTATAGGCAAAGCCATATCAATAGCCCAGGCTTAGGTCTGTCTGTTTCACTCCCAGACTCTGATCCCAGACTGGTAGCAATGACTTCATGCAGTCTAACTCCTCTTGGAGGAAACCTGTGCACAGCCGACAGGATAATTTTTCCATTATCCTCTCCAGACAGACACTCTTGGGTGCCTTGTGCCCAGGACAGCTCCCCATGGTCATCCTGCAGACCTCCACCCCAAAAGGTTATCCTTTTTCAGGGGCACACAGACAGTGCATGTGATCCAGAGGACATAAGAGTCATCTGCCACGAAATGTGGATGTGCTAGTCCCAAGCAGGAGAGACATAAGTCCATCCATCTCTGTTAGCTTGAGATGCTGGTTTTTTTCTGCAGACCACCTAGAGTTGTGGCAACAGAGACAGCCCAAACATATGTGCCACCAAAGCTAGGCTTTGACTTTACGCTGGTAATCACATGTGTCTTGTCCATGCTTCTTCTGTCCTTGGCCTTCCTTGCCTAGGCTAAGGTGCTACGTGCATGGCCTCTCCCTTCTTGAAGCAGCAAGGAGGAAAGGGGGGACCTAGTATCCAATTGTGGCCCCTTCCCCTTCCTTCCTCCCTCCATCCTTTGCTGCTCCGACCAGCAAAAGCCCAAAGCAGGATAGACTTGCCTTGCACTTGCATCAGCCAGGTGTGGAGCCCAAGGGGGAGAAGCAAAAGTTTATGCTGAGATAAAGGAGTGAAGGGACACGATGATAGATCATGCAGGTAGTCCCTTCCCTAGTATCCCAGCGACTGTGCACCCTGGGGACCTATCAGCAGAGAGGCAGCACCCTCACCTCGGACCCCTGGCCGAGCAACCCATGCCAGGGCAGTGCTTCCTACAGTGCCAATGCCACGGAGCGTGCCAGTGGTGCAGCCTGCCTGGCACCCCCGGAGAGCAGTAAAGCAAGCCCTGAGCTGACCCAGTGGGGGAGAGGGGTTGCTGCTGCATTCCTGTGCAATTCCTCCACTTTGGAGGATGTAACACCTGCAAGTCATTGTGGGGGAAGAAGACCAAGCCCCAGTGGGGCTGTCCACAGAGCTGCACGGCCCTGGGGTTCAAAGCAAGCCTGTGCCACCCTGCCAGCCTTCCCCCAGGTGAACTGCAAGGCAGGGATTGCTCCTCTGCTAATGCCCCCTTCCAGCTAGCAGGAGTGCTGAGGTTCAAGGGCAACCTCTGGAGCAAGACTGAGACCCCACTGCAGCCCTCAATTAACCCAGCTGGTAAAAGCTACCCTTCACTTCTGCTTTGAATTTGTTTTATTTTAACCTGCAGTGCCTGGGTCTTGTTATCTGTCTGCCTGCTTGACCAAAGAGCCCTCTGTCATCAAATCTCTGTTGCCGGCAGGTACTTACAGAGGTGGATCAAGTCAGCCCCTGGCCTCCTCAATGGTAAGTCAAATAAATTGAACTCCCAACTCTTTTCATTACAAAGGCAAGTTTTTCTGTCTCCTAATTGTTTTCATTGCTCTTCTCTGAGCCTCCTCTAAATTAGCAATTAGTGTTTCTGAGCTGCAGGCTCAGGGCTGGACACAGCATTTCTGCTGCAGTCACTCCAGTAGCAAGCACAGAGGTGACACCATTGCTCCACTTCCACCCCGATGCTGCTGTTTGCATCCCAGCCTCACTCTGGGACACTCCTCCACATGAATGTCCAGGATAAGCTCTGTCACACTGAATATGGACTGCATTCTTCTTCGCTGCCAGCTGAGAGACCTTTGTTTGTCCAAACAGTTTGTCTGTACCCAGCTCAAATGAGTTCCAGGTTATTTCAAAGACAAGTGACTTATCTCAGTAATTATTTCCTTTTCCCATCTGTGTTTATCACAACCTTTGTATTGTAACTTCTTTTATGCCCCCCTAATGCCTCTATCCAATCCAGCAGCATGCCCTCCAGTTATCTGGCTCCTTACAGCGGACAGCAGGATTCCCTCTCATCCTAACAAGAAGGGCAAATTTATCCAGCAATGAGTGATGTGTTGGCAGACATCCCAGGCCATGTCAACAAGCTTTGTTCCATGAGCTGTCAGTCTGACAGGGGCTCCTGGGGGATGTCACCAGCAAGCCCATGTCATGGTTGGCTGACATATGCCGAACTGGCCAGAAGACCCTCCTGGAGGAGACAAGGCTCTCCAGTGAAAGTGGGATTTCAGCCCCCAGCTCTGCACCTTATTTAGCGAAAACCAAAAGCAAGGAAGATGGGCATGGTGCCGTGGCCATGACCTTACCACCACGGAGGAGTAGCACTGCAGGTAAGATCCATGCTCCTGTCCCCTTGCCATGTCTGTTGTGCCATGCTGCAGCCATTCACTGAGCAGTGACACAGCCCAGCAATTTTAAATCATCATGTGAGTGCTGATGTCCACACAAGGACACAGCGTCCCCCAGCTCCCACCTCATTTTATGTTACTGCATCATGGCCAATGTACATTCCTGCTGTCAGTTACTTGAACACCTGGGGCAACCAGGATTTGACCAACGTGGCAGGCTGCTGGTCTCCAAAACTGTGCCATTCCTTCACCCAGCATCCATCTGCAGCAACGCCACAATCACTGCTGCAAAGTTCAGGGTGGCCTCATGCAGAGTGGGAGGAGGAGAAGGTAGATTATTATTCCTTCTCTATGCCCAGCTGCTGGAACAAACTTTGAAGGTATTTCCAGCTGTTTGTGAGTTTAATGCATGAAAGGCTCTGCCCCAGCTCTGCCCCATGCTGAGGATTTGCCCATAATTGCTTCCTGCCAAGAGGAACAGGAGGAGGCCTCCATGTCAGTGAAGTTGTGCTTGGAAACATGACCTGAGCCACCTGGCCTATCATCAAGGGGTGTTAAAAAGAAGGACCACTCCATGACCCCCACTATGCAGATACAGACCCTAGATGCTTTCCCTGAAGGGCTCAAATCCAGTTACTGTCTCACTTTTCTTCCTCATTACATGTTTTCTCCAGGCTACCCATCTGAGCAGTTACTACAAATTTAAAGATTTTGCTTAGCACAAGTGTGAGCCCAAAATGCTCAGAGGCACTGGGGGAGGAAGGGCACTGGGAAGTACTTTTTAGACAAATACTTGTTTAGCTTTGTGTTGGTATTGGCAGCAGTAGAGTTAATTTTCTTCACAGTAGTTAGTATGGGGCTATGTTTTGGATTTGTGCTGGAAACTGTTGATAATACAGGGATGTTTTCATTTCTGCTGAGCAGTGCTTACACAGAGAAAAGGCCTTTTCTGCTTCTCACACCACCCCACCAGCGAGTAGGCTGGGGGTGCACAAGAAGTTGGGAGGGGACACAGCTGGGACAGCTGACTCCAGCTGACCACTGGGATATTCCAGACCATATGACATCATGCTCAGCATATAAAGCTGGGGGAAGAAGGAAGGGGGGCATTTGGAGTTATGGCATTTGACTTCCCAAGTAACTGTTACGCGTGATGGAGTCCAGCTTTCCTGGCAATGGCTGAACACCTGCCTGCCGATGGGAAGTGGTGAATTAATTCCTTGTTTTGCTTTGCTTTTGCATGCAGCTTTTGCTCTCCCTATTAAGCTGTCTTTATCTCAGCTGACAAGTTTTCTCAGTTTTACCCTTCCAATTCTCTTCCCTGCATCCTGAGCAAGTGGCTATGCAGTGCTTCGTTGCTGTTTGGGGTTAAACCACGACAAGTGTCTTTTCATTTAGAAGACATTTTGATGAAAAGTTCCACAGGGCTGTATTTAAACACTCTGTTGAGGTCTGTTTTACATGGGCAAGGTAAGGCATGAGCACAATGGGTTTCAATCTGATTTGAATTAATTTTGCTGCCTTTCCAGCAGGTGCCAATAGCCAGTGCTTTTTTTTGTTAACAAATATCTGCTGTATGAACCTTCAAACTAGAAAAGTATTTTAACACCCACCAGAAGCTGTTTGGCTCCACTATTACTCAAGACGCTCTGAAAAAACTATCATTTCCTTTGATAAACACAGAGCCACTGTTGCAGGGCACTGAACACAATGCAAAGGAGCTTGAAGGCTGAGGCAATTTTGTGTAAGGAGAAAACCCCAAATGCAGACATTACCCTTCCATTCTAACAGCATAGCTATTAGCACATTGCATAAGGAAGAGAAATCATTCATTCAGTAGACTAGGGGTTATTTTTTAGACTAAATGCAGACCAGACATACTTTGATTTGGTTTTTGGATGAAGAGACATGCAGAGCTATCAAATTGTGTGTTTGTGTGTGTGTGTGTTTGTGTTTGTGTTTGTGTTGAGTAGAAGCAGCTTCAGTAATAAGGTGGACTTAGAAAAAGTTTCAGCAGCCCATGCAGTGGAGGGAAACCTCTGTTCTTCAGGATTGTGCAGTTAGAAAGATATATGCCTATACTGCTGGTTCCAAGCAGCAGCACAAGTAAAAAGAAAGAGCATGGAATCTTTACCATGCTGTGGCTTAAGCCAAACTTTTTGTCATGCGCCATTTTCTGGTTTGGGGCAGGAATTAGCATCTTTATGAACACACATTACAGAAAAAGTGCCAGAAATGGGGATGTGCTCACATAAACAGAGGAAGGTCTGCTCTGGATGCTGCAAGCAGATGTGCCCGGATGGCCCTGGGACTCAGCAGGGAAAAGGGACACTAGTTTTATCATCCCTACAGGCTGTCCCTACCCCACAGTACTTCCTTCTTTTCAGAATAGCCCCCAGAAGCTTGCAAAAATATTCTTGCAAACCGCTGCTCCAGCCTGTGACACAACTACCCCTGTCTACCTCCTGACACTGCTTCACCCCATCTGACCATGCTGGTCTGAGGTGTGGGTCCCTCCTCCTCCCGCCATCCTCTCTGCACCACAGCCTTGCCCTAGGAGGGAGGCAGGGATTTAGTTATGAGCTGTTTCAGCTGCCAGTCCCCCCACAGCATCACCGTTCTCCTTTCCACAGGGCCATGCAATTGCCACCTCCTCATGATTGCAGGCTGAAAAAGCATCTCAAAGCCTGAAGGTTGCTATGTGGAGCATCTGCCCTAAATTAGGTGGGGATCCCAAAGCTTCCTGAGGTTTCCAGAGAGAACCAAATATTACCGCTCCCAAAATCAC
This sequence comes from Elanoides forficatus, assembly GCA_025311575.1. Classification (NCBI taxonomy): domain Eukaryota; kingdom Metazoa; phylum Chordata; class Aves; order Accipitriformes; family Accipitridae; genus Elanoides; species Elanoides forficatus. The sequence continues at coordinate 30,302,816 of JAOBAS010000072.1, forward strand.
GGCGCTTCCAAGGGGCAGCAGGATGGCCAAAGCCACGCCTGACAGAAGCTCACCCCTGCGCATGCCAGTCTGGTGTCACATGGCTTTCTCTGGCACATGCCTCTCCACCCAAAATGAAGACGTGGGCAAAGGGTTGTTCTCTTTGCTGTGGCAGCAGTTGCTATTTTCCCATTGAAAAGAAAATTTCTTTCGATGTACAAAAAAGGAAACAATAAAACCAGCTGCACAATAACAAACAACAACATTATTTGCTTTAAACTGGCTGAGATTAGTAGCTCTGTGTGAAGTTCTCAGATCACAGAAACTGACTCTTAGAGTGAATAGCTTTTAAATCAATTATGTATGGATGGATATTAATAATGCTATAGCAATGGGCTGAGAGAGTGCACACATAAACACTCAATCCTAATTCAGAACACATACATGCTGCCAGCTCTCTGTATTTCCTACTCCATGTCTTTCAACCGCAGAAGTCACATTATGATCAATTCCAACTCTAGGTATCTTAATTTGGAAATAATCACTTCAAAATATGTTAACACTTTAAGCATCCCACACAAAACTGATTGCTCTGAGATCTCCATTATTCTTTTTAGCATAGTGAAAGCACACTTAATATTTCCTAATAGGTACTAAGAAGCTCAAGGCAGAAAAGGCTTCTAAAATAACTCATGCTATTTTAAGAGGATCCAATTTAAACAAGTGCCAGCTAAAATATTTCTGGATTCAAAAGTTTTCTATAGTAACTTGCAAATGCAAAATCAGTCACCAGGAGAGTTCTAGCTACCATCTCTTCTTGTCACAGATCTATACTTCCGTCCAGTTAAAAAGTCCTAGTTTGAAAACAGGAAGGTGTGAGTTGAGTACTGATTCTTATCTAAACATTTTAAAAACATATTCATGTTTTTAGACCACAGCTTACAGATAAGGTCGGAGAATTAGTCTATCCAGGAGTTAGTACAAGACATGCTCCAGCAGCTGCTAGAAGAAATGGAGCTATAGCTTCTGAACACAGGATTGCTAGTCAGGCTTCTGCCAACACAAGTTGAGGCCTGTTGTGGTCAAACGCAGCATTCTCCATGGACCTTTTGTTGGGTTGCAGCATCCTAGACAAGTGCATTTGCAAGGTCAAGACCAGAAGACCCAATGAACCTACTTTATTTTTCATCCTGGCTCCCCTTTTAAATTCCCACTGGAAAGCATGAAAAAGCTTCTTTGTAGTAAAAAAGGAGGAACATGTGGACCAGGGTATAAAAAGAAGGTGAAAACTTTATGTCAGGCACACAGATGACAAATCTGTTGTGTAGTTTTGTTGTTTTGTTTCCTGATGGTTGCTGTTAAAGGCTGTGAGAAATGTCATATTCTCTGTCCATTTGAAAGTCAGGCTGCAGATCTCAGCCTCTACATGAGTTTTTAAGCACCTGCCTTTCAGCAGTTGGTTTCCAGACTCCAAGCTCTTGCCACAGCCTCCTGTGACTCCAGTTGCCCTCACTGTGTCAAGAGTCTGTTAAAAAAAGGTATGGATGTCCAGGTATGAAAGGTATGAATAATGTGCCTAAACGCTCAGGCAGGCAGGGAAGTATGGCACATCCTCTTTGGATGCGCTGCTGTCACGGGCTCTCCTGCCCATGCTGCTGCTGGGCTGGGCCAGGGAAATGGCAGGCCCTGCACAGTGTGTCCAGGTCACTGGCCGCAGGCACTTGCTTTTGCTTGGAACAGCTTGGGGAGCAGCTCCCTCACAAAGCAGCTCACCATGTCCCTGCGCCACTCCCCAAACTCCTCTGGCCCTTTTTCAATAGCTCGTTCCTTCTATTTAACTGCTTTACTCCCAGCACTGAAGATTGCCCC
>JAOBAS010000072.1:30304763-30340486 GCA_025311575.1 Elanoides forficatus
CCCCCCCCCCCCCCCCCCCCGCTCCAGGGCAGAGGATGAGCTCTGCAAGTGGAAGCAGCAGATTGAATTGTCTCTGTCAAGAGGCAAACAGGGAATAACAGCTGCTTTAGGCCCAAAGAAATGGCTGTTAAGCAGTAACAGTCCCTTCCTGGAGAGGTCAAGGCTGTACAGGTCTCCAGTGCAACATTAGCTGTCATAGGGCAGAGCCCAGCACACAGGAAGATTTGAAAGCCTACATCTTGATGCTAGAAGCTCTGTGAGATCAATCCCACCAGGGACGGGGGAGCCAAGGCAGAGCAGCAGAGCACTGAATTTCAGGCTTACACACACACACACATCACTTCTTCCTCTGGCTCGGCTGGACAGACAGAGCACAAGCCGTTGTGGAAGTTCATACATTGCTGCTTTAAATAGCAGCTAATCCCCAAAGTCCACAAACTCAGCAGAAAGCTGCCTGAGGAAAAACATTCGACAGCCTACAAATCCCAAATTAGTTCATTCTGATGGCTGCTGCCAAATTATCTCAAGTGGATTAATGGCAGCGGATAGCAGACAACTGAACGTAGGGGTTGGGTTTGTATTTGTTATTCGGTTCACTGGAAGACATCTCAGCACAAGCTCCATGCAGGGAGCTCCAGCTGCTCAGGCTGTGAAGTAGCCTTTGTAAGACAGGAGGCCAGGGGTTGGGGCCCCAGTTCAGCAATGTGTGCGGGCATGGGCCTGCTTTCAAGGACATGGTGAAAACCCACCGCAGTCAGCCTGTGGAGAGACCTTGCTGACCCAGGGCTGAGTTTTACACCCTGCTCCAGCAGACACAGCAGCTTCTCACCCTCATATAGTTGCAGTGCGGCTGCCTTGGCATAAGCACCAAAACCTGACGTCAGCGACCCACATCTGCAGAGGCTGGCCTTCTTACCAAAGAGCTCAGAAGTTCCCATGACCTGCCTGCCACATTCAAGCTGAATTGCACAGTTCTATGTGAGGCCTCTGGGATAGATCATCATGAGATAGAAGCAACAGTGACCTCCAGGCAGTGCTAGTACCCAACATCATAGATGCGGGGTTTCTCTCTTCCCTCACAAGCCACCTGTGCCAAGACTTCACACTCTGAAAATCTCCCAAACCAGCACTTACACACCTGGGAAAACAGTGGTGGCTTTCTGTACAGCAGAAGCCAGCTGCAGAAATTAAGAGCTCCCCATCTGCCATTTCATTTGGGATGTCTTGTCCTTTGGCATCCCTGGGGTCCTCCAGGCAATGTCCCCAAGTTGCACAGGTTTTCCTTTGGCTTTCACCCCCCCTGCTTTTTACCACTGGTATTTCCCTCACATGCGTGTCCTTTGTGTACACATGCATACAAGAAGAACTTGCCTGATTTTTACTTTAGCTAATAAAATTTATTCTCTCCCCTTGCAAATCCTGTCTCATTTCTCTCAGCCACATTACTAGAAGGCATGCCCCTTCCAGATCTGACCTGCAAAGACTGTCCCTGTGCACATGGACATCTTGCCTGGATCCTTGCAGGTCACGCTGCGAGCTGTGCTGAGGGCAGCTCTCCTTGATTTCCCATGAAGCTTTTCAGCTTGCATAAGACATGTAAATATTCATAGCATGCAGAAGAAGACAGCTTGCTGGTGGGGAGGGACCTCAGCTCCAACGGACCCTCAGCTGCTTCATACAAAGGAGAACAGAGTCAACAGAAGAGGGTAAAAATACATACCAGTGATACTGGCGTAAGTGCTCCTGACTGCCTGGGAGCTGGAGGGACTCAGACAACTGTCCCCTCATCTTCCCCATGTGGAATGCTTTAATGAGAGAGCTCTGGAGAAAGAGCTGCCACTGCCACTTTTCAGCCCCATTTTGTGACTGATCTCCAAGTTCTCCATGTCCCCTCCAGTCATAAAATCAATGTGGTGCATTCAGCCTGAACTGAACAGCATGGCTACAAGCTAAATTTCCTGCAAATGCATTACTCAGACACAGCAGAAGAAAGAATAGTCTAACTCTTCCCTTTCTGCCCTCTTCATGCCCCCTCCTGCAGAACCAGAGCCTGGACCAGCTACAGCTGCCAGGCAGTAGCATGCTGCTGGCCCCAGCAGTCACCAGACTCAAATACTTGAGTTTTCTAAGTGTTGTCTCACACAACAGACAGCAGTTATGCAGAAGCGTGCAGAAGAGGATAAGTTTGATCTCTGTCATTCAATTTACTGGAACAGGATCCCAGACACTCCCCCCACCCCTCATGGGTGTACATACCAACAAGGCAGTAATTGCCATGTGGAGGTAGAGGCACAAGACCATTATATAGAAGAGCTTTTCCCTGTCTTGAAACCTATCTGGGTTTCTTTCAACACATCTATGTGAAATGTGAGAGGTGGACAAACACATACACAGAAAGGCAGGGACAAAGTTGTGAAATGCACCCTGAAAGAGGCATGTGATAGTGGTGTTCCCACAAGCTGGCTTGTGTGCAGCTCAGTGGTGCAGGGACTCAGCAGCTGCAGTAGATAGAGCAAGAGAGAATAGAAGTTGCCTGGGAGCTAGAAGGGATATCAAAGAAATAGGCAAAACAAGCAAACACATATGGTGTCTTCTACTTGCAGTGATCTTGCATGTTCTTGTAAGAGAACATATCCAGAAAAGAAGGGATTTCCCAGATATAATACCTCTTTGCAGATTGCTGTGGTTTTTCTTTCACTATCAAAACCCTCTCTCTTTAAAGCAAAGAAATTCCCAACCACTTTTAAGACTTTTGGCTTGGTCCTTCTTAAAACAAGCTTCCCTCCTTCATTCACAAGCTGTGGGCCTTTCCTTAGACATTACCTTCATGGTACAAGCAAATCAGTGAAGTAAGAGCCATCAAATGAGTGTTTTGTAACACATTCATGCATGAAAAAGGAAATTGCTCTGTACTATCAACTCTAGCACTGCTCAGGGTATAAAGCCTATGGATATTTGTACATTACATTTATAGCTTTCCCAACCCCTCCCTGTTTTTCATAGGATCATAGAGTCACAGAACAGTTTGGGTTGGAAGGGACCTTCAAAGACCATCTAGTCCAACCCCCCTGCAATTAGCAGGGGAATCTTCAACTAGATCAGGTTGCTCAGAGCCCTGTCCAGCCTGACCTTGAACTTTTCCAGGGATGGGGCATCTACCACCTCTCTGGGCAACCTGTTCCAGCGTTTCACCACTCACATCACATGCAATTTCTCCTTATATCAAGTCTGAATCTACCCTTTTTTAGTTTAAAACCATTACGCTTTGTCCTATTGCAACAGACCCTACTAAAAAGTCTGTCCCCATCTTTCTTATAAGCCCCCTTAAAGTACTGAAAGGCCGCAGTAAGGTCTCCCCTGAGCCTTCTCTTCTCCAGCCTGAACAACCCCAACTCTCCCAGCCTTTCTTCAGAGGAGAGGTGTTCCATCCCTCTGATCATTTTTGTGGCCCTCCTCTGGACCTGCTCCAACATGTCTATGTCTTTCTGTGCTGTTTTTCTGCTTCCATTACATCAAGACACAGTGCTCTGAACACATCTGTAGCTGCAAGGGTGACCATGACAGGATCCCATGAAGTGCTGGTTAGTCAGGAAACCAGTCTAAAGATGAATAGGCAACACAAAACACTATGGATTATGAGATCTCAGCACCCTAAGCTTGTAATGTGGGGCGCTGCTCAAGAGAAAATATGCAATGTAAAACAGAATGAATATTCCTCAAAATGGAGAGGTAGGGTGCTCAGTCAAAGCAGGTAGTTTGAACTGGCAACTCTTATAAATGCTACTGGTCTTTAAACTGGTCTCATTTTCCAGCACTGCTCATTCTGTCCAGACTATCTTTCCAGACCCCCCTTATTTTCTTGGTGTTTCAATTCAGGAATAGAGTGGAGTAAAGCTAGTCACAACAAGCCCTCTACAAACACCTTGAAAACAGATTTCAACCTAACTTTTTCTTGTTACTACCAGTAAGTTGAAGGATCACTGCCTGACCCTGGATTCACACATTTCCCAGTCCTCCTTTCTTTTTCCTCTGTGAATTTGTCTTCCTGGTGTTCTCTATGCCCCATCTGGCTACTTCCATCTGATTCCAAACACTCCATCTGTGCTGCTCTTCTCCTACCTGCACCTGTCCTCACCAGTCCTTCTTCTCTCCTGCCAAGCCCCTCCCTCCAATGACCAGTACTGCTCAGGGGTGAGATGCTGTGTGCTTCTACTGGTTTCAGTCTGCTAAATGTGGTCTCCAGCCTTGAACACAAGAGTAGCTGGATGTCTGTGTCATCCCTTGAGAGGGCTTTCTCCACATGCTTAAGCATCTGCAGGATTTGGATCTTTGATTCTCAGACCCTTGAGTCAGAGAATGCATCATTCTCTTTGCACGATCAACAGCACTTAAGGCAATTACACTCAGAAAATAATACTCAGTATGCATATGCCTACATAAAAGCAGCATGACACTGACATTTCATATGCAGAATTAAACTGATTTGGCCTTTATTTTCTAAGAGTACTTAAGACATTTTAAACAATACAGCATCAGGCAAGCAGAAGATTTCAATGATGGGAACTGGAAATGATTTGCAAGTTAGGGCTCTCTTGGCAGTATGAGCAAAACTCCTCTGATTTCGGTGGGAATGGAGCAAGGCCATTAAACAATAACACTAAAAAGCCCATTCCAGGCAAACAGTATCTTCAGAGGGGTTTGGGGGGCATGTCACATGTAAGAATCTAAGAAAATCTAATTGATCTGATGAAAAGAACCCAGCAATTTGAGTTAAGCATCGAAGAGCAGGCGAAACACTTCTGGAGAAGTTACACTTGCTCTGTATTCAGCTAAGACATTTTCAAACCATCACATACAAAAATACGCACTAATTATAATCTTTCAATCAAAGAGGAAAACTGCCCAATCTCTGTGCTTTTGTTTCAGCTAATCTACGTTCACTGCACTCTTCATGTAAATGAGCACATTTGTTGCAAATGGAGTAAAATTACTTTGCTAATCATCTAGTATTTTATCATCAGAATTTCAGGCTTTAAATAGCTTTTTTGTGCTATACCTGTCTGCTAGCCATGGTATAGCACATGGTATACTTTTGGTATCATCACGTTGGCTCTGCAAAATTCATCCTAGGGCAAGAAAGCAGGCTCTATACAAGAGTTCTCCAGGGGACACAGAAAGAAAGACTGACCTTTCTTTAACTGTGTCTGCTGATCTGCAAGCTGGGAGAGTACTGTCAGTCCCTTCTGGTAGCAGATAACCCCCAGGTATGTCTCCACAACATTTTGTGAAGGGGAAAAGTCTTTCACCCCCAACTCACAGTCCAAATCCCAGGCAGGCTGTGTGGCACTTCTGGCTCCCCTTCATTGAGGTGAGAGTCCAGTGCAGATGGTGTCACATACACTGACAGATGCAGCAATGCGGAGAAGAATGGAAGGGGTGTCTCATTTCTACCCTGCACTTGTACTCAGGAGCCAGAACAGGCAACAGCTTTCCACACTCCACTGCAAGGATGCTAAGGCAGAGCTGCAGATGTTGACCACGGTCTGAGCTAAGAAGCCTATATCAAAAGCCTAGTAAAATTCTGCTACTGAGGCACACTTGCCAGGTGACTCCAGCTACTACTCTCTCCCTGGAGGGAGTAAGAAGGAACTTGTTGGAGCTTCTTCAGTATGCATTTAAAGAGTTCCCCAGAACCAGGGGAACTGGAAAAACTCATTTTCAACATCCATCTTTTGTCCAAAGCTTACCTGCATGGAATGGTCAACTGCTTTTATGTGGACTGGACACTAGCTAAGTCCTGACTGCCTAGTCTTGAGTAGGGGCATGCCCTGAGATCCTTGTCAATGACACATTGCTGATGCTTAGCAGAGAGTTACAGGAACACAGGTTATTCTAAGACCTCTGCTTTGCTCCAGGTTTGGTTGAAACAGGTCAGCAGTACAAATAAGGTCACACACATTTTGTTTCCTTATGTCCCTTTTCTCCCCCACCAGTAAAATTCTTTCTCTGAGTCGGATGTTGAGATGAAAGCATACTGGAATTCAGCTACTGTGAGCTTATGTGTAGGTGAAGTATCACTCCCAGTCAGACAACTGACTTGATTTTGTAGTTTGTTTTTTTCCCTGTGGTTTTCGTAAAATGGCTTAATTTTGGCTCACTCAGAGATGGTGCATGTGTTAAAAGGGCAGATGGGATTTACAGCGTTCTCCCCTGGCCCTGCCCATCCTGCAGAAACTACCTCACAACAGGAAAATTCTTCCCAGTTGCCTCCAGCAACTCTTATTTTGTTTGGCCCTGTACCTCCCTCCCCACAGCTCTACTTTCCCTGAAGTGCTCTTCCCATCCCACCTGGGGATCATCTCAGCTGTCTACTGAAAGCCTCAGGAAGGAGCCCCAGTGCCCTCACAGGACTTCCCCAGACTCCCCTCTGTGCATCCAGACCTGAAGAGTGTGGAGCTCCTAACCACCCCCCAGGGACCTGCTTCTAGAAGGCCAAATATGTGAGTGAGAGGAGAATGGTTCTCCATGCGTTGATCTTTAACATGTTTCACACATGAGGCTCTGCTTTGTAAACCAAAGCTGTGTCCCAAGCTGCTGTTCACTGAAAGATTTATCTATTGCATACACGCATCTCAGTGCAACTGCCTGCACCAAGTGCTTTGCTGCAGTCTCTTTGGGAGTATGCACATGTTTACCTCCTGTGGTGTATCTCCACTGGCTAGCCCGGTAAGTTTATGGGAAAGCAGGAAGCAAGCCTAGGATTTATGTGCTGTGGCATTCTGCCTAGCAAGATTAAACCAGCAATGCTGGACACTTTCTGTCAACACCCACAGCAGAAAGGAGGTGTTCACATTGCCACAAACATGTCACTGGCAGAGCTGCAGGCAACAAAACCCCAGTCATAACTGCATCTCCAGCTGTGGCAGTCCACTCTAACGGGCCTCTGCCTTTTCTCAGCAGCTGTGTCCTGCGTCTCACTTGTGAAAGAGGAGGCCCAAGGACCTTCTTCCATTGACAAGGCACCTCCAGCATGGCTTTTGTGGAGGAACTAGGCTTTCAGTGACACTGCCAAAAGTCCTGAGCAGTGACATTCAGGGGAAGTTCAGGTGCAGCCAAAATGCAAGAGGCTGCTCACCCACTCCTAAGCTGCTCCTGTGGACTGTTGGCTCCAGCCAAGAGAGCTGCACCAGTCATGTTAGTCTCTTTTAAAGCATTTCTTCAAAACAAAAAGCCACCCACAACACATGCAAATGTTGCCCCAAAACTTCCCTTCTGTCCCCACACCTTGTGTGTCTCATCAGTCAAGCACCTCTGGAAGTCAACAGCTTACTGTAGGCAGTACTACACGCAGGGACCAAGGCAGAATTGGGGCCAGTGGATCTGTTTGTCACTTTCCCTTTTAAAGGCCACTTTTAGATAATAAGATGTTGATTTCCAAGGCCCTAGGTATGACTCAGTGGCATGTTTTCTTTAATTTTATCTTGTACTCAGCCACCCAAAGGATCTACAGGCTAACTCTGCTCAGCAACTGCTGTACACAAATAGTGACAAACTAACTTGCGCCAAACCAGCAAGGTTTAACAACTGCAGACACTACAGTGCTCTTCAGCGTCATCTCTGGAACCACAGACTCAGCTTTTTCAGGGGACCACCCCATACAAAGAGGTTCTGCAGCTCAGCAAAAGCTTGGGACCAGGCAGGGCTATTTTGACCCACTGGGAAGCCCTACAGTCTCCAAAGACAGCACTCTTCAAGAAGCTTTCATTTTTTGTATCAGGAAAATTTCAGCTTGTGTCTTCCTATCTCATCAGATATAACCAACTCTCAGGGTAACAGCTGCAGAGGCTTTTGAGTGTTCTGGACTTCGTGTCTTCCTGTTGGTGACCAATACACCAACCATGCAGTATGGGGCGCATGTTTGCTGTGTGAGCCCTGCTGTATCATTCTGCGTCACCAGTGGTCTTTGCAGTCAACATCACCAAATATAACACACTGCAGTGGTAAAATCAGAGGCATAAAAAAGGTATAGGTGATGCAATTTTTACCATGTGGAGTTCGACTTGAGACTAAGTGTTATCCTGAAGCCCATCTCTACTGGCTAGCACCCTCATTCTTAAGCTGACAACAACCTCATGCAAAAAGGGTGTGCTTTGAGCTACAGGTTGAAATGAGTTACACCGTAAGCTAGTACCAGGCTGAAAATGTGTCCTCAACACCCTGCCCAGCTTGGAGGACAATGTTGTTACACTGAGTGGGGGAGACAGCTGCTGAAGGAACAGGGCTATTCCTCATAGCAACCCAAGCTTTTTATCAGATGTTGGGATATAACATGTCCTGTGGGATGAACCTATGTCCCCCATCAGGCAAAATAGAGGCATTAATGTTCACAGGCGTAGTTCTCAGTCTGAAGCCAGAAAAACACCTTCAGAAAGCAAGTCACCTGTGTGCGTGTGTCTTCCCAGCATGGGCCTACAGTGATCACAGCAAGGCCACAAACTTTCATTTCAGGCCTAATAAGCAAGCTGAACATTTTGGGGAATCATCTGAATCACAACAGAAGCAATGGCAAAATAGCACCTTTCACCATCGAATCTGGGAATCCTCAAGCTATGGAGGCACTGAAGCTGGCATGGCTACGGGCAGTTGGCATTAAACTTCTCCTTTCAGTGATGCTTACTTCTTGTATCTAATGTATAAATACAAGGCTACATAAAATAAAACCAAAACTAATAACAGTTTTCAGCTGCGATGTTTATCTCTTAAAAAAAAACAGACACAGATGTTTTATTTCCTGCTTCTTAATTTTTTTAATTTTTGTTGTGAAATCAATGACAAAGCTCTTTGACTTCAGGAAACAGCCTGTGAAACAGTCAGTAAAAAATGGCAGAGTCAACTTTAAACATAACAAAACCACAGAATCCTTGAAAAACATTGGCTAGAAGAGACTGCCGGAGCTTATCCAGTACAATGTCCAGACCACAGCAGGGCCAACTAAGTGAGGTTGCTTCAAGGTGGGAAGATCTCCAAGGGTGGAGGTCTGAGCTTCACCCTAGGCAGTAAACACCCGGAGGAGAAAAGGCTCCTCTGACCTCCTGGCAATGTCCCATACTGCAAGTTGTGCCTGTTGCATTTGGGGCTGTCCCTGTGCCCTTCTGAGAAGAGTCTACCTTCATCATCTCCACGCCCTCCCTTCTGGGAGCTGACTGCAGCCAAAAGGGCTCCCTGAGATTTCTCATCCTCAGGCCGTAACAAGGCACTAATCACTGTGAACTTACGTAATTAAAGACTATTCATGGTTAACACAAAGGTCTGGAGCGGGTCAGATGAACAAGGACATGCTGAGGATCTCTACTAACCTAATTGCTTAATCAGTAGTTTATAGTAATTTATTTAGATGATAATCTAATCACTCACTAAGCGATTAGACAATTGTCCCTGCTGTGAAGCCCACCAGGATTAGTGAACCAAAGAAACTCCTCTCCTGGAAGACCTTTGCAGACTGAAGGAGCTTACTGCCTGAATGAGCACTTGGGGATTCTGTAAAACTTACAGGACATTTTTAAGGAGATTGATAGAACATTAGGTAATGTTGATAGAAGTCATTAGGTAATGCTCAGGGAAAGGACCAAAGAAGGGGAAAAAGAAGGATCAGATGGCTTGGGGAGGAACAAACATGGGAGAGCAGAGGAAAAAAATGGACAAAAAGGGCTGGTTGAGTATAAACAAGTTGCTAGTCAGTGTATTTCTCTGATGGAGCCTTTCACTTCATCAGCGCTGTGTGCCCCATCCTGTCATTAAATCCTACTTTGTGAGTGCAGTCTCTACTCTTAGTGGGTATGTGTGAACACCAGTGAACTTCAAGCGGGACTCACCAGTAAGAGAAGAGGTCCGGATACCAACAACCAGAGCATGGCGGCAAACCTCTGGGGTTCCTGTCTGGGTGCCAGCAGCAGGGGAGGCCATGGGGATTTGGGCCAGGTGTTGGATAAACAATCTATGCGAACATGTGTGTGTGTCTGTGTGTGAGTGTGTGCGCACGTGTGTGTGTGTGTTCCATGAATATTGATCAGCTGGGGAACAGCATCAGGCTGTCAGTGCTGCTCACGGTCCACTTTGCTGTCTACTGGGGCTCCAAAGCTGTTCCCCAGCCCATGGGCCCCATCTTGCACCACTACCAGGCTCTTCCCAGCCAGTGGCAGGACTCAGTGTTTGCCCAGGCTGTACTGCAGCTTCCCAGGAGCCCATGTCTCCAGCCTGACAAGGTCCCTCCAAAAGGTGGCCCTCCCCTCCAGCTCCCCCCAGTTTGGTACCATCTCCAGACTTGCTCTGGTCTTGCCATCCCCTCATCCAGCTTAAGAAAGATCTTAAATTGATTTGCCCTAGCACTGCCCCCAGGGACACCACTGCCTACCAGACAACCACGGGACCACAAACCACTCAAGTCAACCCTCAGAACCCAGTGATCCAGTACACCAACAAGACCACTGATCTATAGCTCACCACTTGGGCACCAAGTACACCATGCTGAAGGCCTCGCTAAAGTAAAGTTGTCCAACATCCAGTGCTCTTCCCTTCTCCACAGAGTCTGCCATCTCTTCAGAAAAGGCAATCAGGCACCAATGGGCCAGGCACAAGTTGTCCTGGTAAATCCCTCTTTGTCATTTCCCCTCCATCCAGTTCTTGGGAAATAAGTCTCCCTCTCCATCATCTGCCTGGGGACTGAGGAGGGGCCAATGGCCAGTCATTCCCCAGACCCTCCTTACACTTCTGGAAGACAGCGCAATGCTAGCCTCATGAACATCCCCCGATCACAGCCTTTCACAGAGTGGGCAGCCTACAATGAGATCAGCCAGCTCCCTTTCCTGCCCCACTGATCAGTGGGACCATAGTTTCCTTCCCCTCCCTGTGCTGCTAAAGCACTCAGGGAAGCCTTGGTTATTCAGAGGAAGCCCTTCATGGCAACTTGCATATGTGCCCCCTCCTCCTGTGACTGTGCAGTTGTGGAGATAAATCTTGTTTAATTTGCAAATGCTTTATGTGAGGAATTCCAAAAATTGCCCTGACCTTTACAGACAGCACCGTACAGGAGCAGTGGCTTAGCACGCATTCATTGCCTGCTGCAAACACTGTGGTGTGTGGTGTGGATGTTCTGTTGTCTGATATAAAGCCAAGGAAATCTTGGGTTTTTTCTACAGAGCAGAAATACAGATATATAATATCTGAAATATGAATAGGTTGAGTTTTTCTTCTTAAACCTGAACTCATTTGCAAGAGTCTCTTCTTGGCTCAAGTTCCACCACACTCTGGATCTTTAGGACCATACTGGACATGTTACAAGCTTTGAGTGGCAGTGAGCCATGCTGACCAATGGTGATCTAGTGAAATCTAGTAGAGGAAGCTGTAGACCACTGTAACTGGCTGAACCTGGCTCTGACCAGCAGCGAAGATGCTGAGTGGAAAAATTTACCACGTGTCAAAACTTTATCCAAACAGAGAAGTACACAACATCCTTGCTTAAAATATATTTAAGGAGGAGTCTGTGCTTGTGCACAGGGTACTCCTGTGGAAGCTGCACCCCCAGCTGATAACCATGCCAGAGCAGCAAGAACCAACTCATTTCTTCACTGCCTCCCCAAAAGCTGATGAAGAAAAAATAGTATTTCATTTGCCTATACCCAAAGAGAAGGGGTGAAAAAGAATAAAAATGGCAATTCTGAAGCTGAAAGCACCATGTTTTCTCGAGATACCACCCAAACTCACGTGTTAACTCGAGACAGAGGTGCAGTCAAAGTTCCTCCTTTTTCCTTCCTTTCCTGGTCTTGAAAACCAGAGTTTTTACAAGCCATTTATTTTCTCCTGGATTCAGTCTGGACATCTTTCAACTTCAGAGAAGAAAGGGGACACTAGGATTATTTAAGTAAGTAATCTGAAGAAATGCAACCTTAATACACACACAATAGTTTAGATTCCACTATTTGATAAAATGTCCACGAGATATACTGGAAGCAAAAAATATCAGAAGAAAGGAATAGAAGATCTTGTGAATGTCAGGCCACATTGTTTTAGGATTTTGCACCCCAGAAGCAACTTCCCTTCCACCTCTTCCATCTCTTTATTAGCACCCTTTCTCTGAGTTAAATCTCTTATGAACATATTCTGTACGAACATTAGGGAGGACTGCTTAGGAATTAACCAAGTAAGCAAACAGAGATGTCAATAATCCCCATATGGTTGCTAGGCAACAGGTAACCAGAAAAATAATGAGAATTATGGAAATGGTAAATGTGTACAACATTCACAAATACAAACTATTTTAAATACTCCATAATTTGCAGTGAAAAAAAATTTATTAGAAGTATTTAATTTTCAAACTTCCTACAGGTCACAGTGAATGACATTAAGATCCAGTAGTCCTTTCTCCAGGTGAACAGCAATATGTGGCCAGGGTACTGAAAATTTTGTTGTTTTACAGGTGAAAAAAATGTCATTATTAGTGATCAAGATGGCCCATTATTAATGTGTAAAAACTGAAAGGCCTAGTTTTTGAGATTTGCCCTATCTGAAACATGAGATGAAAAGTGTATCAGTGACCCTACCAAATGTGCTGTCAGCTATATAGGGCCTAAAAGCTTTTTATTTTCAGATTTACAACAAAAGTTAGAGTTCCCTGCATGCTTCTCTTCTGCTACAGCTCTAATACATTTAGATTAAATCCTATTGGCTGGTAACATGGACAAAAATATGAGGAAAAAAAACCCACATAAAGAATACTGATGCTCAGTATAGTCACCAATGTGTATCTTCTTGACAGAAGCAAGGAAAACAACATTGTTAGGAATTAACTATAGCACACTCAAGTGAGGTGGCTGGACAGGTCACTAGGGGAAAGGTGATGCAAACACATCTTTTATTCTGTTGGTAACTTAGTCCATTAAACTATCTCCCTGCTCATGGCTCATAAGTCTCTACCCTAGTGTGGAAAACATGATCAAATGTTCAGCACAGCTGCCACCAACCTGATTTAACATTTACACATTAATAAAAAAACCACAACACTTTAGCAGTGAATGGACTCCATAGAAGATTCATGACTTTGTTAGCCCATTAGCATTTCTTATCCCGTTCTTGAAGTGCAGATCGAAATCCATTACACCTAATGATTGCACTCACCTTACAAAGAAAATACCACCTTTAAATAGAAATGCTGCCTATGCAAAACAAACAAAAAAATCTCTCACCTGGGATATTTGTAAAATATTTCAATAATTTAATAATAGTTTCAGTGCACACACTAGAAACAAAACTAATGAAAAAATCCCCAAAGCTAATGAATATAAGATCTTGTGAACAGCACCAAGAAATCCTGCATATTTTTAGGATTCTGTAGTCTAAGAAGGTAAAAAAATTGTATATGCAAAAGATTTTTCCAGTGCCCATGAGGTGCTGGTCTGTATTTATATTAAGATGTACATTTTTAAATTCAAATCATGTAATATTGCCATTCTATTGTTTGCAGAGTCCTATAATGACAGCTATAGAACAAAAGTTATCCATGAAGGAACAGTTTATTTCAATTCAACATTCTTAAAGCAAACTCAGTTTTGAAATAGGACAGGCTCTTCAAATCCTGATCTTGACTAAAATAAACAAAGTTATTTATCAAATTCTACACAACAATTTAAAGCCATTCTTTTCCTTCTCCCATTCTAGTGACACACTGGACATTGCAATGCAGAACTGTGTACCGCACACTTATTTTCAATCTTGCACTTTGTGAGAGTGGTTCTGATCCATGGCTGTGAAGAACAGGCAGATAGCGGCTGTGATGAACACATGCACTCCCTCATAAAGTAGTTTTGGCGAGAAGACGCTCCATATGAACAGGTGGTAACGCAGACCTGTTACCAAAACAATGTAGATGGCAACTGGAATTGAACGCATTAGAGCGTAGCAGAAACAGCCGTGACCCACTGCTGCTGAATTCCTGGTAACAAAAACAGAGAGTTCATTCTCAGTCAAGCTTAGTACAGGCATCCCAGTTCCTCCACTCTTCAGCATTATTTCACAACACAAAGAATATTCACAGATCTCCACTTTGTGTTAGAAAACTGATTATTGATGCAACACTGTAACTAATAAAGCTTGTCCTTATCACCTCTATACATGCTATAACATGTAAGTATGTTAAGTGTAAGCATAGCAACTGTCACCGCAATAAAGGCACCCAGCAGTTCACCTCATTCTTAGAAGGTTCTGTGCTTTAATATATTTTGTTCTAACTGTTAAAGTCTCCATTAAGCAGTTTCAAGATAGCTTTGTCTCTTGTTGGCCTTCCAGTGCCTTTCCACAGAATCTGGATGGTAAGAGGCAGAGAAGAAAGACTTCAGTGCTCTTCACAAAGCTGCCTAACCTGTACGATGGATAATCAGATGGAGTCTGCTCTCCTTATAAAGGGCATAAAAACTTGCCAGAGTACACTGCTGCCCACAGCCAGTAATGTTGTACAAAACAACATAAAAATTGTGCTATTAGAAAACTTTGCAAAGCTAGCTAACGTAACGTTCTCTAGAGAACACCATATTCTTAGGCTTACATGAGCAATACATTGCATTCCTGTCACAGCAGCTTAGATCGGCTGGGCCCACTGTATTGCAGGAAATGTCTGCCCCGTATGTAACCTACATGGTCCACATCTGCTGCATTGAGGTATTCCGGTGGGTGACAGGAGTCAGATGAAAATGGAAGTGAAAGGGTTGTCTGCACTTTAATTTTTCTCCCTCCCCTGAGGTGCAAACTTGCAGCAATGATGCTGGGTTGGCATGTGTCCACTTTCCCCAAACCACATGTCCAGAGACTAATTCACACCAAATTCAGATACTTACCTGTTCAGACAGAAGGAAGGAATAAAGCTATTTCACTGGAATAATAAGCAGAACATTTTCCTCTCTGGATCAAAATATTTTACATCATCAGTTCCCAAAAGAACACATTGGCAAAAAGCAGAAATTATTTACACTGAAATCCCGATCTGAGAATCTGTTCTGCTCCTCCCGGTTTTTAATTCTGATCTTGTTCCAAGTAATAAAAATTTAAGATGACTAGCAGTTCCATGAGATGTAAATTAGTCACTTATGACTAAGTAAGCTACAGAATGCAGTATTTTACATAAACCACTAAACTTATTATTCTTTAAATCAAAATAATTAGGGTACAGTCCTGTTTTCCAGCAAAGTCAAGAGCAAATTCCAAAGGTTTTCAGTGGAAGGAAGAACAGGTCATGAAAGCAGAGTTGAAAAATCAGCTGAGAACAGCAGGTGTGAATGATTGCAAAACATACATTCAGTTCACAGAAAGCTATCTCCCTTGCTGCTTAGCCAAGGAAACTGTGACTTAGGAGTGCACTAGGCTGTCCTCTGCTTCTGCATCACTATCTTAGTCTTCAGTGAGCTTGTGTAAATAACCAGCTTTATGTTTAATAACTGATTTTGTTGACAAGGATTAAACAACTGCAGTTCACTCAGTCTTAGCTGTTTTCATGCTGTAAAACCAGTATTTGTAGTAGGTGATATAACTGAATAAACAGAGAAAATGTTTTTTTAGTCAGATAGGCAAACAGGAAATTTTTAAACCATTTTCTAGAGTAAAAAAATGCACTTGATAGACCAGGTAGATGAAAGCTATCAGTAGTTGTGGCTATCACATTTATTAAGCTCAATGATGACATTTTCAAGGGAATCCTAAAAGACAGATGTAAGAGTGTCCACAAACTTATATATCTAGGTTGTTCAAGAGCCCTGCATTTTAAATTTAAATTTCAGTTCATATCTTTTTCCCTAGTTTGTGCTCACCTAACAACACATTTAGTATCCTATTGTGAGAAAGCTCCTAATCGTAAATCAATGGTGTTAAAAATTTTTAAAATGCCTACTTTTATAATTATGAAGAAACTGGCTGGAGATTATTTTTGAATCAAATCTCTGTGTGTTCACATCTTTGGCTCAAAAATTAGGTAGATGTAATATTTTAGATACTTGCATTTTAAACTAGAATGAGAGCACACAGTAATCTTTACTAGTAACATTTAAATTCTGCATTTTCATATTATGATTACTAGCAAAGAATCCCCAAGTCAATAAGTAAATGGTACAATTCTTTCTGTATTCTGATACAGTAAAAATACTGAACTGTTTTCTGCTTATATAATACCTTTACATCCAAAAGTTCTCAGCAATAGCTTCATTTCTCAACAAAAGATAGACACCTACCTGCAGAAGCAAATCTTGGACAGTTTCACAGTATAATGCAGTGGTGCAATTTAGAGAAGGCAACAGAAGCACACTGTATCCACAAAGTTAAACTGTTAGTGTGGTTCAACAGCAGGATAATTCAGTTTATTTTGGAGCTGGTATAAGAGTTCACACACATGTTGTTGAAGAAACAGCACTGGAATGACTGAGCACAAGCAGTTAGACCTACTTGGCTATTCTGATGCTAAGGCAACGACTTAGTTCTTTGAGCACAGCAACATTCATTCTTCTTGCTTCTGCCAGGCACCCAGTTTGCTGAATAGCTAAGAATAATGACTTTGCCAGCTCCTGCTCATTCTACGCTCACAGAATGAACACAGGGTACAGGGCGTCACCAGGCTACAAGCAACACAGTGGACAGGGATCAGGGTGCTGCTGATAACATGACCAAGACAATCCAGGCAGTTCAGCTGGTTCCCGAGTTATTCCAAAAGAAGTCATCAGGAGAGCACAGAAAGCTGGCTGTGGCATGCCACTCATATATCCTACCGTTTATGAACTGGATCAGCCAGTAATGAATAACCTTGCAACCTCTTAGTGCTGTTTCAGTGAAAACAATGGAAGATTACAGGAAACACGTAAAGCATCAACCTGTAACTACTCCGTACTGAACTGCCTCTGCAGCAGTTAATGCCTTTTCTTATCTAAAGGAGAAGAGCATAGAGGGATGTAAACCTTATGCACTACCTCCATGTTCTTGACAGAACCAGCCCAATATTAAGTCCTCTGCATAATGCAGGAGTAAAAAAATAAGTACCCAGCCTCTGACATTGAGCTCATTCAGCGAGTTAGCTTCTGGGGACTTGAATGAGAAATCCAAATATGTTAAAGATGACAAAGCTCATGTGAGATTGATGCTGAAGATTGCTTGATCCAGAAAAAACAATGCTTTCGGAGGCTTCTGAAGCAAAGAACACTTCAGAATAACATCACTGAACATGCCATATTTAGACTACAAACATTAAGCATAGTCTAGCGCACATACTGGCTTTCAACAAAAATCCTCTCTTTTAATTGAATATTTAATACATAGAAAAATATGGCCAAGAAATTGTGCTATTAATAGGTTTTCTGCTTCTTGGGATCTCCTAAATCCTAACTGCCAATGTTTTGTCAACAAATCCTTCACCTCTCACTCCATTTCTAAGGTGGTATTAAAATGGGTAATACAAGGTTTGTAAAATGAAAAAATTATGATGCCAAAAACATGAAAGAAAAACAACTATTTTCTTGTGAAAGCATGTCTCCCAGTTATATAGAATACTTGGCAGATGGTGGCACAAGTTCTGTAGTTTAAAAATCAAGCAAAAAACCTCCACAGACAGCCCTACAAATGCTTCCACAAGGAATTTTAAAATACACTACTTTACATTGTTCCAACCCTTGTTCTAACCCACCAAATTAAATAAACATTTTAGAAATATGCAAGCATATGAGTGAGGAATACCCTAGGATTGTCATTTTTCTGGGACTGGGGGACAGGGGACATGTCTGGAGGGTTTCAGTAGGAAATGTGATGAATCCTTTCAACAGAAGTTATCCTCTAGCATTTCAGCCCTTCCAGCTCCTCTTTTCTAGCTGAATATCACTGCCTAGATTACCTCTTATCGGGGATACTGAATTTGCATAGTTGAAGGCAATTTTTACTGTATTAACATTTTTTACTGTATTAGTGGTACTTTTCTTTCTAGGCTTTCTGCAGTTTCAGTTTGCAAGATCTCCTTGTTTAGTGCTCTCTGAAAAATAGTTGGCACTTTGTTAATCTGTTCTGCATATATTAAGAAAGAGTTGCAGTCAGAAACAAACCCTGTAGCACTCCAACAGTGTGTCTGTGACATCTTAAGAGTATCTGCAATCTGTAAGAAATTCGTCTAATCTAAGCAAATATCAATTAGTTTAGCAACAAGAACAAATTTACTATGTCTCTCCCACATGCCCTTCTCTCACCTAGTACAATTCTTACAGTGCTGTTTTAGACTATAGCACACAATCCTGCACTGACATGGAAAAACACTTCATATTTTTAGCAGATCCAAGGGAACCAAGAGTCATTTTGAAATCTACATGATCAACTCTGGTACAGACTATCAATCAAAACAACATTAATTCTATAGATTCACAATTTTTGACACCAAATCCTATCAATAGGTACGTGTCAAAAAGGGTGGTTGCCAGCAAGCTAAAAGGGTTGTTGACTATATTCTACAGCCATGGAAATGAAGGAACCTGGGGATGGCCATTGATTTTCCTGTGTATCCTCTTTCCCAGTAAGAAAGGCAGAGAAGCTACAACTACCTGAGCAAGGTCAAGTGTCCATGGCAGTAAGTTACAGTGGACTGCAGTATAGGGTTCAGCAGTTTCTCATGAAGACTTAGCTGTAAAAGGCTATTAAGACCTGAAAGTTCAATTCTCTATTTTAGCATCAAGAGTAGGAAAAATAGGATCATAAAAATGGTTTTGCCTGTTTTCACTGCTGGCATAATCAGTTGTGCTGGGAGCTTCCTGTCAGAAAGAGAAGTAGTATCAGTCATCCAGCAGAGGTAACTCTTCTCATTGGCATCCACTACTAGCTAACCTGCTTAGAACAGAGCTCTACCTAAAACACAGGGCATGTATTGATTAAGTTTCAGATTCCTTTTTCCATTCTTCAGTCAGGCTTGGCCCCTAAAAATAGTTCAGAGGAACTCCCTAAATTGGATACCTAACAGATTTATATTAGATTGCAAGTAGGAATCCAATTATGCTGGCATTGGGCCAGAAGGTCTGAACAGCCACTCTGAATGGCTATTATCATTTAACTGCTAGGAAAAGAAATCAGCTGTACCTTTAGTAAAGGCTTCTAAAAATCTTGGCAACCTAACAGGAAAGATGTCCACTAGATATAATTCATCCCCTGCATGTGCTCATTTCCCCAAATACTGATCCTGTGGCAATCAACTTACAAAGGACTAGAAACTCTCTGCTTTTCAGCTTCACTTGGTCAGTTCTCACCTTCCCTTACAGAAAAAAACACTTCACAAGCTCAAACATCTGTGTCTATTTCAGGATTGCAGGGAAAGGGATCGCTAAACTGCACTCTTGGCAACCTTGCCATGTAGATTCCTTCACCACAGAGCAGCTACTCCTTTTCAGTAGGTACCTTTGATTCACGAAACCAGCCTTCTCCATGTAAGCTACAACAGCTATTGATGAGTTCCAGTCATCCTTCAAAGACAAGATTTGCATGAAATCCCCAGTGCTCTGCTTGATATGTTTTTCCTCACTACTTCTGTGGTGGGCCATACTGGTATATATGCAGTGACTGTTCCTGCCTGTTATTACTGCCTGAAGCTTTCTCATAAGGCTCTGTTCAGGTTAATCCTTAGCCTGTGTTACTCTGTTCAGCTCCAAGAAAAACAAAAAAGTTAAATCAGTCTATTCCTGTCGACACTGGCCCAGACTTTAAAGTAACAAGATATAACCAAATCATTAAAACTCCTAACAAGCAAAACACAAATCATAATTATTTCAAAGCCCAGCATTAGTCAATTTTCTGCAAGTATTCTTCCAAAATCCACTTAGCACTTCTGAAGACTTCCAGTAGAAAAGAAGCCTGAAGCATTTTACATCAGCATCATACATGCAGGGAATAACAAGGAAACTTATAGCTTGATTTTCTAGTAAGGTGTATTTACAGGCTTTCCTGCCCACCTTCATAAACAAACAGCTCTCCATCACCTTAGCTAAAGGTGTAAAGAAAAATTGTATCCAACGATTGTTCTGGACACACAGACTCTGAAGAGACTTAAAATACACTGTTACCACGTTATTTAATTAAACTCAAAGTCACCAGTTCAGAACACACCAGTCTAACAGGACATGTGAACAGTGTTGTAAGGCATTTCTAGAGAGGTGAAGCATAAATATTTAAGTAATGGGTGGGAAATTATTTAAGTATGGGTAGGAAACTGGCCAACAAGGCCACACTCGGAGGGTGGTAATAAATGGTTTTTACTCAGGCTGGCAGCCTGTCACAAGTAGGGTCCCCCAGGGATTGATACTGGGCCCCAAGCTGTTCAACATCTTCATAAGTGATCTGGATGATAGGATTGAAAGCACCCTCACCAAGTTTGCTGATGACACTAAACTGTGTGGTGAGGTGGACATGTCAGAAGGGAAAGCCATCTTACAGAGACCTGGACAGGCTGGAAGAGTGGGCTAGCAAGAACTGTATGAAGTTTCAACAAAGACAAGTGCAAAGTCCTGCTCCTGGGACAGAATAACCAAAGGGCCCGATACAGGCTAGGATCTGTGTGGCTGGGGAACAGCCTCGCTGAAAGGGACCTGGGAATGCTGGTGGACAACAAGCTGAACATGAGTCAGCAGAGCACCGCTGCAGCAACAAAGGTGAATCAGGTCCTGGGCTGCATCCGCAAGGGGATTACTAGCAGAGATGGAGATGTGATCATCCCACTCTACTCAGTGCTTGGCAGGCCACACCTGGAGTACTGTGTTCATTCTGGTCCCCGCAATTAAAAAAAGACATGGATAGACTGGAGAGGGTCCAAAGGAGGGCCGGAGATGATCAAAGGGCTGGAGAGCCTGCCCTACAAGGTAAGACTTGTAGGAGTTAGGTCTCCTCTCCCTGGAGAAAAGAAGGCTCAGGGAGACCTCATCACAGTATTCCAGTACTCTACAAAGAGGACAGAGGTGCTCTCTTCACCAGATAACACATGGAGAAGACAAGAGGCAATGGGTACAAGTTGCACCAGAAGAGGTTTCGTCTCCGTATAAGAAAGACATTTTTTACAGTGAGAATAATCAATCACTGAAAAATCTCCCCAGGGATGTGGTAGAGTCCCCATCACTGGAGGTTTTCAAGATGCAACTGGACAGGATGCTAGAAGATCTCATCGAGGCTCCCTTTCCCATGAAAGGTTGGACCAAACAATCTTTCAAGGTCCCTTCCAACCTGGGCTGCTCTATGGTTCTGTGAAGCAATGCTTGCTCTTCTGCACTGAGGGCAGAGTCAGTTCTTTCTTGTATTTTTCCATTACAGTAACTATTTTTAAACTTGTGACTTCACTAACAGCTCTCTCCTCAAATCACTCCTGCTACCCCAGTAACATACACATTTCAGAAGAACTTGTGCATTTCAAGAAAAGGTGTGAGAACAGAAGACAGAAAAATCCTGGATAAATGCAGAAGGACAGTATCGTATGTACAGTCCTATCCACAGCTACCACAACTAAGCAGTCAGTTATGTTGGCCACAGAGCAGAGGACAGAAAACTAATGGTGAAAATGAAAAAAGCGTGCAACTAAGAACAGTAAGACAAAGCCATTAACAGCAAAAAGTACAAGTTACTTCTAGAAACATTTCTACAGTAAAGAAGTATGTAAGCAAAAGTCTACAAGTGTGATCCTCTCTTTCCAGAAGTGCCCCTCTGAATGGCTCTGCTCCTGCTTGAGCAGTCATATAAACCACTGAGAACCCAACATCATCATGCATCCCTTAGTAATTGTAGAGAAGAAATAAAGTTGGTACTATGCTTCAATCTGAAGATTTCTGTTTCAGAATTAAGAGGAAGTAATATCCAAAGTACTGAAGAGGAAGGGGAGAGAATTCCTTCAGTGCACTGTGTATACTTCATGCAATGTATCAGAATATTGCCCCCAACTCTCTTCACAGCTTTTTCTGGTGCAACATGCAGCGGATTCACCTTCAGAGACTCGTTATTCCTTGTGGCGCAATGAGGTAACTTTGGGATTATGCAAGAATACTCTTACTGAGCCCAAGTATCATACATACTTTTTATTTTGGCAAGTTTATAGGAGTGTTGGACTTACAAATAATTTGCATGAAGTTGAATAACTAAAAGCAACAATACTCAGCATTAGTATACAGATTGTAAAGCCCCACACACTTTCTCTTGAAAGCAAAATGGATTACAGAAGGATCTGTAAACCCCTACCCTAGGATCTCTGCAAAGGATGAGACAATGCTAATACCAGGAAGCACAAAAGGAACAGTAAACAAAAATGGTTTCACCTTGGCAAGAAATTAAGTGCAAGACCAATCTGATTTTTGAGGAAGATACTTTGGTACACCAGCTGCAGACCACCTTCCTCACTGGACTTTAGCTGAGGACAATGCAGAAAAATCAGCACAGGATTTTTCATGCCATAGCTTTGGTGATACTATAATGCTAATCTTGGCTCTGACACAGAAAATGTAACATAAACAGACAGGACACAACTTTCAGAAGATTGCAGATGTTACTTCGGAATTTGAGTATATTCAGTGGCAATGGAACCTAAAAAGACAGCTCTGAGGAAAATGTGGACATCATCTGCTAGACAGAGAGAGGGAGAGAAAGAAAAGGAGAGAGAAAGAATGAGGGAAATAGCAATGAAAATAGAGACATTGTGAGCAAAAGGCAGGGGGAGAGAAGAGCAGAGATGGCTGAGTGTGCAGGAGGGGAAGGGCAAGGGAGAGAGGAAGAAGAAGTGAGAGGGAGAAAATACATGAAAATAAGAGAAAGAGAGTGTGAGTGAGGAGACAGGGTGTGAGATACAGGGAGCAAGCAGGACAAAAAGGGAGGAAGAGAGAAAAGGGCAGAGAGGAAGAGATGGAACACGGGGGAAAGAGGGAGAGATGGAGTGAGACAGAGACACACAGAGAGAGGAAGAGCACGCGCAAGGAGGGGGCTGAGGGAGGGTGAGAGAAGGAAAGCAAGAGAATGAGAGAGTGAGACAGGGAGTGAGAGAGGGAGTGAGCCAGAAAGCGAGTTAGTAATAGGGAAAGAGAAATAGAAGGAGAGGGAATGGGGACAGTGTGAGAGAGACAAGGGAGTGAGAACAAGAGACAAGGGAAATAGAGATAAAAACAGAGTGGGGGGAAGAATGGGAAAGAGGAAAAGACAAAGGTGGAGAAAGAATGTGCACGAAGGAAACTGCATGTGCAAGGGAAATAAAAGAAGGAAAGGGAAAATCTGGGCATGTGGGCGGGGGGAGTGTTAGAGTGAGAGAGAGGAAGACAGCAAAAGAGCACATGTTGGCATGAGAGATGGGGTGGAGACCAAGACCAAGAAAGAAGGGAGCACAAAGAAAAGGGAGGGAGGGAAAGAGATAAGAAGGCAGAGAAAGAAAGGGAAAAGAACAAAAAATAGCATGATGGGCAGAGTGACATCGAGAGATCAGGAGTGAGCAGAGGGGGGTGGTGAGAGAGGTGAGGGGACTGGGTGGGAAGGGTGAGAGAAAACAGGATTGAGAGAGAGATTAATAAAGAGGAAGACACAAAGGTGGAGTGACACAGGAAAGGCAGAAAGAAAGAGCAACCAAGATAGAAAGATAGGCAAAGGGAAAGAGAGCAAATGAGAGGGAGACTTGGAAAGGAGCATGTGGGATAGACAGACTGAGTGAGAGGCAAAGAGACAGAAATAGAAGCAGGGGCAAAGAAAGCTTGAGTATGGTTGAGAGAGAAAAGAGAGCATACAGCTAAGAGTGAGAGGGAAATAAAGTGAGTCAGGAAGAGGTAAAGAAAAGCAAAGGTAAGACAGCAAGCAAGAAGGAAAGGAGAGGGAGAGGGAAAGAGCAAGCACAGGCAGAGACTGACAGGAAGTGAACAAGAGAGAAGGACACAGAATGAAAGAAGCAGAGGGAGAGACAGTGAGCATGAGGTAAAGAGAGCAAAAGGGAAAGAGACACAGTGCGACAGTTTCAGAGTGAAAAGGGAAGGGAGAGACAGCAACAGGGCCAGAGAGATTGAGAACAAGAGAGGGGAGCAGGCGAGGGAAGAGGAGAGAGTGAGCAAAGAGAGAAAAGGCAGAGGGAAAGACAGCAACAGGTAAAGAGAGGCAGAGGGGAAAGCGAGAGAATGAGCAAAAGACAGTGAACAGGAAAGAGCAAATGAGAGGGAAAGCACACAAGTGAGCCAGGGAGAGTGGCAAAGGGAACAAGTGTGAGGAAAGGGAAGACCAAGAGGAACAAAGAGCAACAGAGAAAGGAGAGGGAAAGACAAGTAGCAGGAGAGAAGGAGTAGAGAGCAAGCAGTTTGCACAACAGTTTCTAGGTTCTCCTTTGGGATCTTCTGGTGACAGCGTCCAGGAACACTGGGGGAGTCCTGGGAACCCTTTGAGAAATTTGAGGCTACATGCTCCTGTAAGGTAAGAACAAGGTAAGGGGAGCCACAGGGCTGTGGGCCTGAGGAAGCTTCAGTAGTTTCTAATGTGTTCAGTCAGCTGCCCTTGACCCAGGGTGCCTGAAGCCCTTGTTAGAGCTGCTGTCTGGCAAGAAAGGGTCAAGCACCTGTACAGCTGGTAGGCCTAGAGCATAGCTAAGAGACACAGCAGTTTGTGCAGGAGGGTGCAATGAATGGATCTTGATCTCAGTTCAGACTAGCCTGAACATTCTCAGGCATAGTAGTGATGCACCAGAGCACATTCTCTAGCAGCTCTTGGAGCAGCTGTCCCAGATTGAGTTTTGGATAGCATGTGCAGGTCTGCAGGTCCCCAGCTGCAGGGATTGTGCAGGGCCTCCCCCTAAGGCTTGCAGACATGGTCTTCTTTCCTGCATCAGATACACTGCTGTTGAAGAGCTGTGTCACCAAGCAGAGGAGTTATGGGAGGAAGTGAGAAGGCTTTGCACCATCAGAGAGGATGAAGGAGAGACATGATTTTCTCAGAGACCCTATAGCTTTGAGGGCCCTGGACCCCAACTGCAGTGTAGACACAGGAAAAGTCAGTCCCTTGCAGAATGGTAAGTGAAAACTCTGTGGAAGGCCAAGGCTGGAAGACCATGACTTTTGCACCAAGAGGAAGGCTCCTGCTCTACCTGAAGGCTTTCAACTATGGAAAAGATTCACTGCCTTCAAAGCTGAGGAGGATCTAGGTGTGCTTTCATGAGAGCTTATAGGTAACGATTAAAAAGCAGACCAGTACAGGTTGACACTGTCTGCTATAGGCTGCCTGACAAGGAAGAATAAGTAGATGAGATCTTCTACAGATAGCTATAGATAGCCTCATGTTTGTAGTCCGTGGTTCTCATGATGTACTTCAACCACCCCAACATCTGCTGGAGAGACAACACAGCAGGGCATAAGCAATCCAGGAGGTTCCTGGACAGCATCAATGATAACTTCCTGACCCAACTGACAGAGGACCCTATGAGAAGAGGTGCTCTGCTGGACCTCATATTCACAAACAGGGAAGGACTTGTTGGGGCTATGAAATTCAAAGGCAGCCTTGGCTGCAGTGACCATGCAATGGGGACTCCTGAGAGGAGGGAAGAGGGCAAAAAGCAAGATTGCAATCCCTGACTTCAGGTAAACAGATTTTGGCCTCTCCAGGGATCTGCTTCAAAATCTCTTGGGAAAAGACCTTGGAGGGAAGAGGGGTCTAAGAAAACTGGCTGATATTTGAGGATCACCTCCTCCGAGCTCAAGAGCAGTTCATCCCAGTGAGCAGGAATTCCGGCACAAATGCCAGGAGGCCTGTATGGATGAACAAGTACCTCCTGGCAAAAGTCAAACATAAAAAGGAAGCATACAGAAGGTGGAAAGGTGGACAGGTAACTTGGAAGGAATACAGAGACACTGTCCAAGCATACAGAGATGTAGTTAGAAAAGTCAAAGCCCATGTAGAATTGAATCTGGCAAGGGTTGTCAAACTCAACAAGAAGGGCTTCTATACAAGTACATGAATGGGAAAAGAATGACTGGGGAAAACGCGTTCCTGCTGCTAAAGGCAGCGGGGGACCTGGTGACACAAAACATGGAAAATGCTGAGGTACTGAATACCTTCTTCACCTCAGTCTTTGCTAATAAGACCATTCTTCAGAAATCTAAGCGCTCTCAGACCCAGAGAAAGCAGACAGCAAGGAAAACTCAACCCTGGTGAAAGAGGATCAGGTTAGAGAATACTTAAGCAAACTGGACATACCTAAGTTCATGGGCCCTGATGGGATGCACCCATGAGTACTGAGGGAGCTGCCTGATGTCATTGCAAGGGCACAATCTTTGAATGAACATGGGAACTGAGAAAGGTGCCTGAGGACTGGAAGAAAGCAACTGTCACTCCTATCTGCAAAAAGGAAGACCCAGGGGACAATAGGCCAGTCAGCCTCACCTTGATCCCTGGGAAGGTGATGGAACAACTACTCCTGGAAACCATTTCCAGGCTCATGAAGGACAAGAAGGTGATCAGGAGTAGTCAGCACGGATTCACCAAGAGGAAGTCATGCTTGACCAACCTAATAACCTTCTACAATGAAATGACTGGCTTAGTAGATGAGGTGACAGCAGTGAATATAGTTTACCCAGATTTCAGTAAGGCTTTTGACACTGTCTCCCATAAGATCCTCACAGAAAAGTAGTAAGTGTGGGCGGGAAAAGCAGAAAGTGAGGGGGATTGAAAACTGGCTTAACGGTCAAGCCCAGAGTGTGGTGAACAGTGGTACAAAGTCTAGATGGAGGCCAGTGACTAGTGCTGTAGGGATCAACACAGGATCCAATATTGTTCAACATTTTTGCTCATGACCTGGATGATGGTGCAGAGCGTGCCCTCAGCAAGTTTCCTGATCATACAAAACCAGGAGGAGAGGCTGATACACCAGAAGGCTGTGCTGCCATTCAAAGGGACCTCAACAGGTTGGAGAAATGGGCCAACAAGAACCTCAAGAAGTTCAGCAAAGGGAAGTGCAAAGTCCTGCACCTGGGGAGGAACAAACCCACACACCAGTACATGCTGGGGGCCACCCAGCTGGAAAATAGCTTTGCAGAAAAGGACCTGGGGGTCATGTGGACACCAAGCTGTCATGAGCCAGCAATGCGCCCTTGCGGCAGAAGCCAATGGTATCCTAAGCTGCATCAGGAGGAGTGCTGCCAGCAGGTTGAGGGAGGGGATCCTTGCCCTCCCTCCAGCACTGATGAGGCCACACCTGCAGTACCAGTTCTGGGTTCTCCACTACAAAACACACATAGAGCTACTAGAAAGAGTCTAGTGAAGGGGCATTAAGATGATGAAGGGACTGGAACATCTCTCCTATGACAAAAGGCTGAGAGAGCTGGGATTACTTAGCCTAGAGAAGAGAAGGCTCAGGGAGGATCTTACCAAAGTATATAAATACCTGAAGGGAGACCACCAAGAGAATGAAGCCAGGCCCGTGGTGCCCAGTGACAGGACAACAGGCAATGGGCACAAACACACACAGGAGGTTCGCTCTGAACATCAGGGAACACTTTTTTACTGAAGGATGACTGATCACTGGCATAGGTTGCCCAGAGAGTTTGTGGCATCTCCATCCTTGTAGATATTCAAAGCCATGTGAACATGGTCCTCAACAAGAGGGTCTAGGTGACCATGATAAAGCACAGGGGCTGGACAAGATGACCTCTGGAGGTCCCTTCCAACCTCAACCATTCTGTGATTCTGTGAAGCAGGTATGAGAATGAAAGGAAAGGAGCAAGAGGGAAAGAGGGGGGCAGGGCACGGAGGCAGAAGGAAAGAAAGCAATTGAGAGAGAAAGAAGCAGAAGGAAAGAGCAAGGGGGAAAGGGAGCGAGTGTCAAAGGAACAGTCAAGACTGTGACACAGGAATAGGAAAAGGTAGCTAGAGGGGGAAAGAGTGAGCAAGAATGGAAGTGAGGCAGAGGAAAGAGCAAGCAAGAGGGGAAAAGTGATTAGGACGAGGAGAAGAGAGATAGAAAGGGAAAGAGGCAGAGAGCAAGAGTGGAGGAAATACTGCAATTGAGAGGGAAAGAGATAATAAGAGGAAGAGGCCAAGCAAGCGGCAAGGTGAAAACGTATGTGAAAGAAAATTGGTGGGAAAGATAGTCAGTGAGAAAGTGAGACAGCAAGAGGAACAGAGACAGAAGAGAGAAAGCAAGCACAAGGGAAAGAGTGAGAGGTAAATGAAGGGAGCAAGAGGGAATGAGAAGCAGACAGGAGAGATTGTGCAAGTCAGAGCAATCAGGACAGAAGGTGAGACAATGAGAGAGAGTGAGGGAAGGACGCTGGGCATGAGGTGAGCTGAGACAGAGGGAAAAAATGAAAGAGAAAAACAACACATGAAAGCAAAAGACATCAAACAAGAGGAAAGGAGAGGCAGGGAGAGGCAGAGGGGACAAAATAGCATAACAGTGACAGGGAATAAAGAAGGGAAGAGTGAAAGAGTGGAAGTAAGTGGGTATAGAAGAAAACAAGAGACAGACAAGCAGAAGGAAAGAGAGCAGCTGAGAGGGAAAGAGAAAGTGGACAAGGAGAAATGCAGAGCGAAGCTAAGTGAGTGGGAAAGAGTGAGGGACGCAAAGGCAGAAGGAAAGAGGCAAAGAGAACAGGAGGGAGAGTGAGATGGAAAGATAGTGAGAGCGAAAGAGAGGCTGATGGAAAGCGAGTGAGTGCAAAGAAAAGCAAGAGGCAAAGACAGCAAGCAATCGGTAAAGAGGGAAAACAAAGGAAAGAGAGGGGAAAGCAAGCAAAAAAAAGGGAAAGAAAGATGGAAAAGTAAGCAATAGGGCAAGAGCAAGAATAAAAGGGAATTAGTGAGAGACAAGGACAGAGAGACAGCAAGGGGGGTGGAGTGTGAGAGAAGACTAGAGGGAAAGTGGGAGGGAAAAGAGGGAGTGACAGAAAGGAGAGAAAGGAGAGAGAGGGAAAGCACATTGCAGGGAGGCATTAGGCAAGAGTAAATAAGAGGGAAAGAGTGAGCATGAGAGAAAGAGGGAAAGCAATGAGAAAAGGCAAAGCACACAAGAGAGGGTAAGCATCTGCAAGGCAGAAAGCATACTTAAGAAAGCACACATAACGGATATCAAGAAAAAGACAAGAAAAGAGCAAGGGCAAGTGCCTGCACAGGAGAGGGAAACCATCTATGACAGAGGGACAGCATGCAACAGGGTGAGCATTCATGTGGAAAAAAAGGAAAGAGTATGTAAGAGAGAGGGCAAGAACATGCAAGAGAGAGGGGAAGAGCACATGCAAGAAAATGCATGAGAAGGAAAGTACAAGAAAGTGAAAGCATGTGAGAAAGGGGGAAAGCATGTGCAAGAGAGGAAGGTTTGAACAAGAGGGATAGAGTCCATGACAGAATACATACATGAGAAAGATGGAAAGCTCAAGAGATCAAAGAAGAGGGGAAAAAGCAAAAGAAAGGAAGCAGGAGAGCAAGACTAAAAGAGTGAAAGACTGAGAGGGAAAGAGTGAGCGAGGGAGAAACTGCAAGAATAACAAAAAACACATCTAAGTGGGAAAGTGTGCATGAGTGTGGGAAACCATGCACACCAGAGACAGAAGGGACACACAAAGAGAAAGAAAGCCCATGAGAGTGAGAGGGAAAGCATGCAAGGTAAAAGGCACACACAAGAAGAGGAGAGCATGTGTACAATGGGAAGCATGCAAAAGGGAGAAAGTGTAACAGAGAGCAAAAGCGTGTGAGGGTGATAGAGATCATGTGTTCATGAGAGAAGGAAAGAATGCTCAAGAAAGGGAAAAAGGGGGGAAAGCAAGATACGGGGGAAGCACATCTGCACATGGGAGAGGAGAGAAAACAAAATTGCACATGAGGGAAAAGAGAAAGTAGGACAGAACATGCAAGAGAGAGAGGGACATGTCTGAGAAGACATGAGCACACATGCAAGGAAGTGTGGCAGAAAGAAATAGGGAAAGTCTGTCACTAAGAGACAGAGGGAAACCACAAGACAGAGGGGGGAAATGGCAAGCGAGAGTACCAGACACGGAAGGGGGAAGGGGTGTGTGTGAGAGAACACAGAAAAGGAAAGTGTGCAAGGCAGAGAAAGCTGGGGTGGGTGGGGGAAGGGTTGGGCAGGCACAAATAGAAGGCACATCAATGAGAAAGGAAATGCAGAAGAGGCAGAGGAGAAGTGTAAGACAGTGAGAAGGAAAAAGCATGCAAGAGAGGGAAGGAGCATGTGAGGGGGGAAAGAGGGGAAATGCTCCCCAAAAAGGGAAAGCATGCAAAAGAGGAAAGAGGAAAAACAACGCACAAGAAAGAGCAAGCATAGAAAAACACGAACAGGTGAGATAAGGAAAGTGTGAAATACAGAGGGCAACCATGAGAGAGGGACAGCGTGAGTGAGGAAGAGACATTATGAGTGGGAGGGGGAGGCAAAGCACACGGAAGAGAAGTAAAGCTCAAGATTCCAGGAAAAATGGAAGAGCAAGAGAGCAACAAGAAAAGAGTGACAGGGTGAAAAGTGCACAAGAGAGAAAGCTTGTATGAGAAAGAAAGCAAAAGAAAGAGAGACATTTTTTTAAAGGCACATGAGATTGGGAAAGCATGCAAGACAAAAAGCATGGGAGAGGGAAAGGTGCAAGCATAAGAGTGGAAAAGCATGCAAGAGAAAGTGGGAAAGTTTGAGAAATTAAGATGGGGGAAAGAGCGAGAGAAGGAATGAGATGGTGAGAGTAAGAGAGAGACTGCAAGGGAGAGGGAAAGTACATGGGACAGGAAAATCACACATGAGAGAGAAAAAGCATACAGTAAGAAAAAAGTGTGAACGCAGGAAAGCCTGCAGAAGCATGAGAGCAAGAAAGAGAGTGAGAGCAAGTGCACAAGAGAGGAAAAGAACATGAAAGAGCAGAAGTGAGGGGGGTGGGGGCATGCAGGAGAGAAACCACAAGTAAGAGGGAAGGCACATGAGACAGAGTGAGGGAGCATGCGTGTGCAAGAAAGGGGAAAAGCATGCATGAGAGCTAGAGGAAACATGTTGCAGCATACTCACAACAAAACGAAAGCATGTGCAAGGAAAAGATAAAGCATGCAACAGATGGAAAGCCCAACAACAGGAAAGCACATGAGATGGAGATGGAAGTGTGCAAAAGAGCAGAAGAGCGTGCGTGAGAGCGAAAGCATGATTGATAAAGGGAGAGAGGGATGGCTGATACAGGGTACACATGACAGAAAAAGGCCATATGCTAGACAGAGAGGAAAACATGCTAGAGAGAAAGCAAGAATATGGAAAACAGAGAGGGAAAGCATGAAAGAGATGTGAAGAACAAAAGAGAGGCAGAGAAAAAGAGAGGGAAAGAGAGGGAAAGCATGTCTGCAAGAGACTGTCAAAGAGCATTAAGAAGCATGAGACAGTGAGTGGGAAAGAGTGCTGCAAGACAGAAGGGAAGAGTGCATTAGAAGGAAAACAAGAGAGAAAAACTGCATCCAAGGAAGAGAAGCCCCAGAACTCAAGAAAAAGGCAAAGAGAGAAAAGTGAAGAGAGCATGAGGGAACAAGCAAGAGAGTAAGAGGGAAAGTGTAAGATGGCATGAAAAAGCACGCAGAGAGGGAAAGCACACATCAGAATTCTTGAGAGCTAAAGCATGAGAGAGCATGTACTGAGTCTGACTGGTATGGAATTAACATTTTTTATAGCAGCTCCTATTGTGCTGTGTTTTAGATTGTGATGAAAGCAGTGTTGATCACACATCGATGTTTTAGTTACTCCTGAACATTGCATGCATATCATCAAGTACTCAGTTTCTCATGCTGACCTCCAGTAAGTAGGCTGGGGGTGCACAGGAAGTTGGGAATGGACACAGCTGACCCCAGCTGACCAACAGGATATCCCATATGTTGCACTCAGCAGTAAAAGCTTGGGGAGAAGAGGAGGAAGGGGGGATGTTTGTAGTTACAGCATGTCTTCCCAAGTAACCATTATGCATGCTAAGGTCCTGCTTTCCAGGAAAGTGGCTAAACATCTGCTTGCCAACGGGAAGCAGTGAATAAATTCCACATTTTGCTTTGGTTGCACACATAGCTTTTCTTCACTTATTAACCTGTTTCTTATTAACCTTGTCTCACATTTGCCCTTCTGATTCTCTCCCTCATCCCACTGGAGGGAGAGCAAGCAAATGGCTGTGCGGTCCTTAACTGTGGACTGGGGTTAACCCACAACAGACAGAAAGTTCATGAGAGAGGGAAAGCCTACAGACAGCAGAGAGGAAAAGTATGAGAGAGACTGAAACATGCAAGAGAAAGTACAAGCAAGCAAAAAGGAAAGCACACAAAAGATACAGAATGGCATGCACAAGAGAGGAAAAACATGCACTGGAGGAATAGCATGTGAGAAAGTGTGACAGAGGGGGAAGGAAAGAGTGCACAAGAAGGGAAATTGCAGGAGAGAGACATAAAAAGCCCATGACAGCAAGAAACAGCATGCAAGAGAGAGAATGTGCACAAGACAGAGAGTAAGCCCTCACATGCAAGAAAGAGGGAAAGAGCATGACAGAAAGAGGAAAGGGGCACAACAGAGGAGAAGCACAAGAAGGAGAAAAAGGAAACATGCATGCAAGAGAAATGGACAGTATGCAGGTGCGAGAGAGAGAGCAAATGCCCAAGATTAAGGGAAAGAGTACACAAGAGAGGGAAACTACACAGAATCTATAAAGGAAAGCAGACACGAGAGGTAAAGACAGAGTATGCATGAGAGAGGGGGAAACCGTTCAAGACAAAGTGTGTGCAAGAGGTAAGCATGAGATACAGGGAAAGCCTGAGACACAGGAAGTGTGTAAGACAGGAGGGGAAGCAAAAGTGTTAGCGAAAGAAAGTGCAAGGCAGACGAAGCACAAGAAAGAGAGAGAAAAGCACAAGCAAGATATGTGAAGCGCAGGGGAAAGTGCAGACAGAGCAAGAAAACAGGCAAGGGAGAGAGGGATGAGACAGAGAGAAAGCACTTGTGAAAAGGCATGTGACAGAGAAAGTATAAATGTGACCAAGAAAAAGAAAGCAAGGCAGAAAGTCAGGGAAAGTGCATCCATGAGAGAGGGGTGGTAAAAGAGAGAGGGGAAGTGTGCCAGGGAGGCAGGGAAAGCACACAAAATAGAGGAACAGTGCATGGCAGGGAAGTAATGCAGGGGGGAGAGAGAGAAAAAGAAAACAATGAAGAATTGAAAAGTGTGAGGGGTGTCCAAGAGAGAGGGGAACAGATGTATGGGACCGAGGCAAAGCACGTAAGAGAGGGAAGGAAACCTTACCTGACGAGGAGGAAGAGAAAGCATGCGAGAGGGAGTGAAAGAGCATGAGAGGGAAAGTAGGCATAAGAGGGGAACATGTGTTAAATGAGAGCGCTCAAGAGAGCATGAAAGTGAGAAACATTCACAGTAGAGACAAGAAAAGCTTGAGCTAACAAGAGGGAAAGCACATACAAGGAAGTTAAAACATCATGATAGAGCAGGAAACTGTGACTGAGAGAAAGCACATGAGAGAAAGATGAAATACATGGGAGAAAGAGAGGGAAAGCATGCCAGAGACAGAAAAGGAAAGCAAATGGTGGGGGTTGGTGGGAAAGTGCACATATGTGAAAGTGAGAGAAAGAGAGGGAGCATGCACAAGAGGGGTAAAAGGTGCAACAGAAAGAGCATGGGAAAGGTGCCAGAGAGGGGAAAGGTCCACTAAAAAAGATGAAAGATACGAGACAGGAAATACATGGAAAAAAGAAGACATTCATTAGAGATGGAATGCACACATGAAAGAGAGAAAGCATGTGACAGAAGAGGAAAGTGCACAACTGAGAGGGAAAGCATGCAAGACAGCACGAAGGGGGAAGGAAAAGGGCTGCATAAGGATGGGAAAGCATGCCCAAGAGATTGAAGGTACAAGTAAGAAAGACAGATGGAAAGCACAACCAATAGACAGAAAGTGCAAGGTAGTGAGAGGGGCGAAGTGTGCAAGAGAGGAAAAGCACATGCAAAAGAGGGGAAACACACAACATAGAGAGACTGAAAGCATGCATACAAGAGAGGGAAAACTTGAGGGAGGAGGAAAAAACAAGAGAGCAGGAGGGAAAGAGAAAGGGAAAGTGTATTCACACACAAGAGAGAAAAGTGTACAAGAAAGAGCAAAGAAAACTGCAACAGACAAAAGGAAAAGCATGCATGAGAGGGAAAGCTCACTAGAAATGGAGGGCATGCATGAAAAGGAAAGTGCGAGAAAAGGAGAGGGAGGGGAAGTGTGAAAGAGGGACAGCAAGCATGAAGAGAGGGAAGACGGGAAGTGGAAAAGTCAGTGAAGGGAGGGAGAGACAGACACTGTGCATGAGGGAGGAAAAGTACACGCAAGAGAGATTGGGAGACTGTTCAATGGAAAGAAAAACTACATGTGGTAAAGGGAAAGCATTAAAGGCAGTGAAGTACAGAAGATACAAAGTATGTGAGAGAGAACCCACAAGAACAGGAAAAAATAAGAGATAAAGGGCACATAAGAGAGGAAAAGGGTGCAGCAGAGATAGGGAAGAGCATATGCAGCAGAGCAGTAGACAAGGAAAACATGCTAGAAAGGGAAGCCATGTGAGGAAAGCATGAGAAAGCATGCAAGGAAGTGAGACAGTTAAGTGTGTGAGAAAGAGGGAAATGGTGAGAGAGATAAAGAGGAAGTAAGGACAAGAGAGGGAAAGCACAAGCATGAGTAAGAGGAAAAGTGCATGAGGTGTGGGGAGAAACAAAAAGCGCACAAGAGGGAGAGAGGGAATGTGTGAGAGATACAGAGGAAAAAGCACATGCACAACGAAGAAGCAATTCATGTGTGAGGAATGGAGGGAGAAGTAAACCATACAAGTGAGTGACAGAGAAAGCACATGCACTAGAAGTAAAGTACACATAGGAGGAGAAGTGCATGCAAGACAGGGAAAGCGTATGCATGCCAGAGAGAAGGAAAGCATACATACAGGAGTAGGAAAGCACACCTGTAGAGAGGGAAAAAACAAGAGAAAGCAAGCACTGGAGAGAAGGCAGAAGAAAGGGAAAGTCCATAAGATGGGAAGCACAAATGAGAGGGTTAGCGTATGCAAGTGAAAGCACACAAGACAGGGCAAATAGACAGAGAGGTTGCAGAAGTGAGAAAGCGAAAGCACTGAGAGAGGCCAAGTGTGCAAAAGAGCTCAAGCATGCCAGGTTGCACATAACAGCATGCACAAGAGAAGGAAAGCATGAAATGGAGAAACTGAGACAGAAAGGATGTAACAATGAATATGACTAAAAAAGCTTGTAAGGCAGAGAGGGAAAGCTTATTCAAGGGAGCGGAAAAGTGTGCAAGAGAAGTAAAGACCATGCAGTAGAGGCAATGAGCATGCCAGACACACGGCAGGGAGAGCCCTTGTGAGAGAGGTGGCGTGTCCAAGAAAGGAAAACATGCAAAAGAGGGAACATGAGAGAGACCGACAAAGGAAGAGTGATAGATGAGAGAGAAAATGTGTAAATGTGTGGAAATTATGAGAAAGGGGCAGGGATAGTGAGCATGAAAGAAATGTAGGAGCAGTTAGAGAGAGAGATGAAGAGATGTAGGGACAGCGAGACACAGAGAGGAGAGGTGGGGAGCAAGATTGGGAGAATGAAAGAAACAGTGAGGTGGAGGGAGAGCAGTAGGGGCAGTGAGAGGGAAAGAGAGAAAGGTACAGCGAGGGGAGAGAGCGCGTGAAAGCAGGGGGGCGGCGG